>OZ012542.1:48241044-49472032 GCA_963935595.1 Schoenobius gigantellus | reverse complement strand
CGCTGCAGCGCTTTCCGGACTGGTAGTCCACCCGCTTTTAGGAGTTCGGCTGTAACTCCATCATCACCCGGTGCCTTGTTGTTTTTAAGCTGTTTGAGAGCCACACTAATCTCGTACAGGCTGACGTCCGGGATATCTTCGGTGTAGTGCCGGGTCAATTTGGCTCTAGGGTCTGTAGCCTGAATAACAGGTGCCTGTGATGTTGCGTAAAGCTGTCCATAGCAGCGTTCGATCTCGGCCATAAGCTCAGGTCGGGATGTAATGACTCTGCCGTCCTCTGTCTTCAGCTTCGTAAGCAGACTCTGACCGAGTGACAGATCTCTTGCGAACACTTTGGAGCCCTTGTTCTGCTCGATGGCCTCTTTAATACGTTCCGTATTAAATCGGCGTATGTCGCGAGTCAGGCACTTAGAGATCTGTTTGTTGAGTCGCCGACGAGCATCTTCGGAAGACTGCCGACCCATTCCACGCCTTTCCTCCATCAGCTTAGCTGTCGGCTCCGAGATCTTACTTCATTGCTTAGTACGGCTGGGTTTGCAAAACTTTGCACCCACCGTAAGACAGCTTCCACAACCCTGTCATTATAAGTGTCCACATCCGTGCAGTCCTCCAGGGGCTCCAGGCAATCGAAGCGATTTTGCAATTCGAGTTGAAAGCGCTCGGGGTTCTGGATCTGGATGGCTTCGGGACGGAGCGCAGACTTCACCAGTCGATACCTTTCCGCTTATAGGTTAAGATTCAATGCGCCTCGTAACATTCGGTGATCGCTCCCCGTGTTAAACGAATTGATCACTGAGACGTCATTGAATATGCGGGTCTTAGTCGACATGATGAAGTCAATCTCATTTTTTGTCATGCGATCCGGACTTTTCCAGGTCAATTTTCGATGCAGCCATTTTTTGAAGAAAGAGTTCATCATATAGAGTCCCTCTCTCTCCATGTAGTCGGCTAGCATTTGACCACGGAAATTCCGGATACCAGCTCCAAATTGCCCCACTTTCAACTCATTATCGCCCCGCTTGCCTAGCCTTGCGTTGAAGTCTCCCATGACAACGGTGTAGTGAGTCTTGGAAGCATGTATTGCCCGAGAAATATCCTCATACATAGCTTCCACTTCCTCGTCGGGTTCGGGTCGAGGTCAGGGCGTAGACCTGTATGACCTTCAGCGAATACCGTTCGGTGATTCTGAGTATAAGGTACGCCACCCTATTGGACACACTTCCGATCTGTACTACGTTGTTCACGAGAGACTTGTGGACTATAAACCCGACACCACCTTGGGACAGTTCTTCGGCCTCCCGGAAATAGAGCAGGTTGCCGGATTTAAGGACCATCGTATCCTCACCCTCTCTTTGGACTTCGGATAGTCCCACAATACTCCCACGAATCCTGCTCAATTCCCTCTCTAGTTCCAGCAGCTTCTCCTCGGTCCGCAGTGTACGCTCGTTGTAGATTGCCAGGGCCAAGTTCGTTTGACGGGGGGTTTTCGCCGCCCGGGGATTCTTCGCACCCCAGGTCCCAGCGCCGGGTGGACGACCGTCACCGCCGGCACGGCCTCCGGGACCTCCGGGCACTTGGGGCCTTTGGTTGGTTCGATTTTTCATTTTGGGGGGTTTCGTCATACCATGTACATTTGCCTGCACAAACTTATTATAGAAATCCTGGTAAATGATATGAACCTTTTGTAAATATTACTTGTCTATCATGAAGCTAATATCATAATCACTTTAGTATTTAGGTAGATCAAGTCAATGATATTGTAATATAATTTTAATCAGAGAAGATGGCATTGCACACTTGTAATAATGGTGCGCACGAAAAAAGGCATTTTCTCGAAAGCGAAAAATTAAAAAGTTACTGTTGCATTCTGGTTAAAAATTCAGTATTTGTCCACACCCACAGGACTTTCCCACTGGAGGGTGGACGGATATTTTACGATTACCCCTCCGCCTACTAGTGACTTATAACTTTATAACGAGTTTGACATATAATTTTGCTTATGTGCCAAGTCATACAAATTTATTTACATGAGGCTCCGCCTTAAGTAAATTATTGTCTAGTAATCGTAGTACAAAGTATAACTACTTCGCACGTGTTTGCGATTTCATTTGACTGTACAATGACGAATTAGGAATATGACCAATCAGGAATATGACGAATCAGGAACAGATTTGTTCCTGATTCGTCATATTCCTGATTGGTCATATTCCTTATTCGACACTTTCCTAACTGGTCATATTCCTAATTCGTCATATTCCTAACTCGTCATTGTACAGTCAAATGAAATCGCGAACACGTGCGAAGTAGTTATACTTTGTTCTACGGTTACTAGACAATAGCTAATTTACTTAAGGCGGAGTCACATGTATGTAAATAGGTATATATACCTATTTGCATGCATGTGACTCTGCCTTAAGTAAATTCAAAACAAATATATTTGTTTAACTTGACAATAAGCAAAATTTGTCAAATTCGTTATAACTCGAATAAACTGGAAACGAACCCAGAATGCAACAGTAAATTTTTTCTTCTTTCACATTCGATAAAATGCATTTTTTCGTTGCACCATTATTACAAGTCTGCTAGGCCATCTTCTCAAAATTATACTACAATATCATTAGTTCGATATAAATAATAAAATGATAAAGACATTAGCTTCATGATAGACAAGTAGAGGATTTCTATAATAAGTTTGTGTAGGCAAATGTACATGGTATGACGTGTGAGGAATATAAGGAATCGGGAATCTGACGAATTAAGAATTTGACCAGTTAGGAAAGTGTCGAATAAGGACCAATCAGAAATATGACGAATTAGGAACAAATCGTTCTATAGTCCTAATTGTAAGTGGCAGACAAACTTTAAGCCTAAAACTTTTTCGCATAATGTTCACTCGTCCTCGTTTTTTACCTAGGCTTTGTTCACTTCGCCTAACCTTTTATTTTAACTGCCCGAATTCGACATGAGGCCGAATCATGAGGCACATAATAAAAGCGTACAAATGCTATCGTGCTACGGGAATCGCTTTTTAACGGACTTCAAAAAAGGGGAGGTTCTCATTTTTAACCGACTTCAAAAACGGAGGAGATTTTCAATTCGATGAGAATGTTTTTTTGTCGCGTATGTGTTTTTTTTTGTGTGTGTGTTACGCGATTATCCCGTCAATTGTGTGGACGGATTTTTAACCTACTTCAAAAAAGGAAGGTTCTCAATTCGATGCGTATGTTTTTTTTTGTGTATGTTACGCGATTACGCCGCCAATTGTGGACCGATTTTCAAAATTATTTTTGTAATCGAAAGAGTATACTCCCGAGTTGGTTTCATTGTCGCTTTTATGCGCAGAATACCAGATTTTCAAAATAGCAGATTCTCTTTAATACCAGATTCACCATGTCATGATCTGATCCGATGAAAATCGAGGGAGACCCTAATTTAGTAACAGATTAAATTAGGGTTTGTTTAAATTATGGTATTAAATTAGGGTTGCTCAATTCAATAAAGAGATTTCATTCACTAAAAAGATAAAAAAAAATATTTTACAAAAAATAAAAACCGACTTCAAAAACACTGAAAAGTTAAGCACGGATTTGCAACATTTTCAACATTTTTACCATCAACGCGTTTCATTTGCCTTTGGTGTTAACTTTTCGTGCTGGTTTCGTGTGCTCCACTTGAACATTTTTGCCACAAAAAGTTAACATCAAATACCTACCCATGCTGATAGATGAGTCCTCCGATACCATTTTTTGACAGCTTTTAAATTTGATATTTGGACGCTTTTTTTTTCAAGAATCAAAAAGATTTTTCAGTGGATTTCAATAATACATTGAAAGATATTTAAAGTTCTATAACGATTTTAATTTCTATTATTTGAAATATTAAGTTACTGGACTATGTAGGAGGTGAGACGTCAAAATTCAGCACGAAAAATCAGTTCATACCGTTTCATTTGTAACAATTAGCGCTGCTAAAAATGTCAACATTTCTTATAAGAAACGCATAACGAGGCTAACATCAGATGTCAACACCAGCAAAGTGGTGATGGTTAACTGGAACACAGCTAACACCACGCTTCTATATTGAAGTCGGTGCTTTTTAAGACTTTCTAGGAGATCATCGTTTGGCACCGACTTCAATATAGAAATTTAATGTTGTCTGTATTCTTATATTATTTTTAACTTTAAAGTTTTTTTGAAGTTGGTTTTTATTGTTTTGCAAGAAATCATGAAATTTGGCAAGAAGCACGGTCTATGTTAGGCAATGTTAAGGAAAAAATTCGAAAACAATTAATACCTAATGTACACAGTTAGGAATTTAAATAAATAGATAAGTTTGTACATACCCTAGGTGCGAGAGTCCACCTTTGAGCACTGAATACACAACCTGCCCCCGTAGTATGAACACCGAAGCACGATATGATAATACGATAAATCGATATGAACTGTCAAAATATATATTGGATATAATGGGTACCTTGAAATTTTATCGACATTCATATAATAACAATGTCCAAAATAACAATATCAATATCCAAAACATACTTAAAACTTCAAGATAACAAAAAAATCTAAAGATTTTTCAAAAGTTTATATCGATATATCGTTTTATCATATCGTGTTTCGGAGGTCATGCTAGGAGGGCTGTGGCCTTATTCTTAACGTCGTTATCGTGTCTCGATAGCGTTTCAATGAAATTGCTTTTGTCACTTTTATACACATTTCATGGTGCAGTGGCGGAATCCTTAAGGACAGCGCCACCACCCAAAGAATAGAATAGAATAGAATTCCGTACTTACTACAATTTCAATAGTCAATAGGATATCGGTGTACCAACAATTACTGTCTCAAGAAGCAATTCTACTGAAGCGTTATTGACACGCCATAAATGCATTAAATGCATTGACGCTAGCAGAATAAGGACCCTGATTTTTTTTGCTCGGTGCTTTTGAGGGACGAAAATCTAAAAAGAGAGTGTTTTCCACACAAAATCTTAATGCGTAAAATAGGTAATTGGTAAAACTTATTGTTCCTTTTTGTATTAGGTAACAATTCAATTAACAATGATGACGATCACAACAATTCATTGTTTTAATATAGTAAGTTTTATTTGTTTAGCCCGAGTCATTCTTCTCATTTACATGGTTATTAAAGCGTCAATAATCGTTTAGACGGTTACCTTTGTTGTAAATAGTTCAAATGGCTTAGTGGTTAACAACTAACAACAGTGAAATAATAGAACGAATGCTGAAGTGCCTCTCGAAACTAATTGTGCGCGTTGCGCCGCTAATTTGAAACAATGTAGTGAAGCATTTTCAGCCTCTTGTCCATTGACAGTGACACGTCTGCGTGGCTAGAGCAGCTCAAAATGCATTGAATAGCTCAAATAGCTCACCAATTATAGTCATTGCGGGAATAATGCAAGATTTTGTGACGATTTCCTTTTCTCCAGCCAAAACAAATTTTACCGAAGATGTAAACTCGTATCTCGTAACTTTTAATTTAGGTTACTTAGGTACGAGTTCCCCTTATTTTCCACTTAAGGGAAATATGTCTAACTCATTTGTTGTCAATCTCGATTGGTACGACTCAAGCTTTTGCATTCGCATAGCAGTATGTTTGACCGCCATTCGATCCAGCGAGCAGCAGCAACGTCTACTCGCAATAATCGACCCAACAAAAGGTCACTTATCCACGTAATGAAACTAGTGGTTAGGCCATACGAAGGGAGATTGCCGATATGGCCGTCTTGCCAGACTCTGTCAAAGGCTTTGAGATATGCAGGAAAACGGCAAGCGATTCCCCGTGTCTCAATGGTTTCACTACAAATTTTAGTTAGAAGATCCCGTTTTCGACACATGTTTGTTTGTTAACGACACACAAAGCTTCTTGGTTTGTATTTAGTTCTTTTTTACAAATTTGACATAATCATATTTTGAGTTTCCTCTGCGACATAACAATTAAGTTTTTACATAGTATATTTTCAACCTTCAATAAAATAACAGATTGCTATATACATTTTGCCTAGCAGTCTTACGCAGGCGTTACATGATCACTTAGGTTATTAGTTTCTTTCAGTACCTACGTCAAAAGCCTGTGATTAAGGACAGTTTCCATAGCCTTAGTATGGCTTGGTATTCCTTTAGTATGGACGTAACCGAGATGGGTCATCACAACTAACCTTTTTGGGGGACAGGTTGCACGTTTGCAAGCTTCCATGCCTTAGGCGCAGTACCCGTCTGGAGAGAGAGTCGAAATAAACGTGTCAATGTCAATACAAGAGACAATTATTTACAATTATATTATTCAGCTGCAAGCACACGTCTTCAAAACAATGGCTCTGGTAAGCTTCTGAGGATATGGATTTCTGACATGGTATGGTACCTAGTCATAGTGTCAGGAAGGGTCGGAGTTATCGCACTGCCAGTATCAAAACGCGAAGCTTCCGCAAACTGACATGCAAACAATTTTGCTTTCTCATCAGCAGTATGAGCCAGTATCAGGGGTCAGTGAAGGGTGGCAAAAATTCGCTTCAACGGACTTAGCCATAGATTTCATGAAAAGCCGACAGCTGTCACATGGGATATAAATAACCGGAGGAGGACTCTGTACCAGGGTCGACTGCTTGGGTACCTCCGACGTCTTACTCGTACCTATTTCTGCCGCAAAGCAACAGTGCTTGCATTGCTGTATTCCGGTTTGAAGGTATATGGCAGTGAAATTACTGAGTACCGTTACTTTACATCTTATGTCATAAGTTGACAATGTACACTGTGGTTCTTGTGAGGGTTGCAGATTTCCTGCGAGTCTCATAAAAAACCACAAGTATTATAGGTGACTGTTACCACTTACCATCAGGTGGGTAGTTGTTTGTTTTCCAACTTAGTTGTATTAAAAAATGAGGTAAAACCAGGGTTGCCACATGTGCTGACTAAAAAATCTCGGCAAAATTTCTATAGGTATCAAAATGCTGGGGTTACCGTCGAGAAGGGACTACGTCTTCACAACTCACAGTCACAGATAACATAATACTAGTATCACAATAATTCTCAAATACGTTTTTTGTTTTTACTAATAGCTGTGAGTCGAGATATTTTGCATTTTGTTCTGACTGCACATTCGAATGAAATGTTTGGACAATCCAGATGAGTTCCGACCATCGGTCAACCTTCATCATCATCAAGTTCAAGTTCAGAGTGTCTGTGAAACTCCTGATGCCCTGTGAGCAGCAGGACACTAACTTTAACTGGTTTCTGTGCATTAAGCAGCAGTTTAAAATCAGTTATTTTAGGAAATCAGAAATTCAATGTCATTGCAGCCATATCAATAGGCGCCTGGGCTCAGCTATTGTAGTCAAAAAAAGTCACCTTTCACTAAAAAAAACGAGGTATTTAAACACGATGGCCTTTAAAAGATTTGCGCCGTAAATATCTACTTTGAAATACTAGCAATTTTCCTGCCCGTTTATATACATATTCACATAGTCGATAAGGCTAAGAATTTCATTGGGGCGAGTAAGAGCTCGGTGGCCCAGTTGGTCAAGGCGTCAACAAGGTATGTCTGAGGTTCGAATCCCGCCAGCGCCAAAAAAAATTTTCTTTATTGATTTTATTTATTTTTCAACTTATTTATGCAAAGTTGTATGATAATTTATAGGATTCCAATTTTCAAGAAATCTATAAAGATTTGGTCGTTACTCGTAATCCCACTACTTTGCCCCACTAGTGGGACCACGAGGAAATGTGTTTCCTCGTAGACCCACTGGCCAATGAGACAACGAGGAATAACATCCGTTCGTTCGTTTATAGTACTAATTAGTACTATGAACATAGAAGTTATGCTAACATCCGTACAGTTTGGAATTGTTGCAAAAAGTGCAGAAAACTCCCTCCCTATTCGGGGTAGGTGGAGGGAGCGTAGGTCAGCATAATTAGTAATAAGAGTTTGGCAGAATTCCATGTGACCAAACTAAACTCATTTGCAAAAAAAAACGGGCACCTAAGCAATGAACCATTTCAAATGTTAATATTGCTTTGTTTGATAATTATAGGTAGTTTTATCCTCACAATTTGGTAAATTAATAAGAAAATAATCGTTTTCATCAGTATTTCATAAAATTTTGATACTAATTTATGGGAAATAATGCTAAACCTCACTAGTAGTGTATGTTCGCTAGTAGTGCATATGCTCATGAAGTAAAAATAAAAAAGTTTTTTGTTTGTTTTTCTTTAATAAAGTAAAAGCAGATAAATGTTTAGTATCCCCCCCCTAGCTAAAATCACAGCTTGAATTCGTCTGGGCATGCTAGCGAGTATATCCCGGATACTTACTTGCGGAATACGTTCCCACTCCGCAGTAATCACATTCTTCAGCTCTCTGATGGTCTGCGGAGCTGGTTGTACTGATCTCACACGCCGTTTCAGAACGTCCCAGACATGCTCTATGGGATTGAGGTCGGGACTTCGAGCTGGCTAATCCAAACGACGAATGCCGACCTCTTGCACATACGCTTTAACATCGCGAGATCGGTGGGCGCGAGCATTGTCGTCCATAAAAATCGAGTCTTCACCTAGAGCGGCCAATGCGGGTTGTGCATGAGGAATTAGAACTTCCGTTATGTATCGATGCCCAGTCAGTGAGCCGTTTTCAATGAAGACTAACTCTGTACGATCCATTGAATTTATTCCTGCCCAAAACATAACAGAGCCCCCACCATAAGGTGTGATTTCTTCGATACATGCCTCTGCAAAGCGTTCTCCTTGTCTTCTTAGCACTCGCCGACGTCGATCTTCACCGAACAGAGATATCCTGGCTTCATCAGAGAACAAAACCCTATTCCAATCTTCTTGAGTCCATGATTCACAATTTCTAGCGAACCTAAGCCTGTGAACTCGGTGCTCACGGAGTAATTTGGGGCTGCGGGCCGGGCGGTGACTGCGTATATTGGCAGCGAGAAGCCTCCTTCTGGCCGTCCATAGACTAATATGCACATTTCTTACTTCTTGGAGGTTGTTCTTAAGACCCACATACGAGGATTTGCGATTTCTCAAAGCGCGACTCACAAGAAAACGGTCATCCCGTGGTTGGGTACATGGTTTTCTTCCAGAACCAGGCCTTCTCTCGACGGAACCAGTCTCCTGATATCGCTGCCAGGTCCTTTGGACCGTCGAGCGACTAACATTTAGCCTCCTAGCCACAAAGCATTGGCTGCAACCCTCTTCAAGCAGCGCGATAATTTTGGTAGCTTTTACCACTTTATCTACCATTTTTGATACAGCCAAACAGCAATAAATAAAGCTTTGACAGTCAAGGATATGAAATTAATCGATGAAAATTGAATAAAAGTTATGAAAGTCGATGTTAACTTCTGGAACTTCGCGCCAAAAATGTAGGATAAAAAGGGGTTTTCTGTAAAAATGTGCATCAAATGAAAATTTGAATTTAGAACGTACTTTTTTAAATACCACGGCATTTTTAAAACCAGCCAGTAACGTGTACAAACGATTGAAACCTTTTTTGTATTGTATCTTTTTAAAGATGAATGAAAATCAAAACCGCCCGTTTTTTTGCAAATGAGTGTATTTTCGTAAATCAGTTTGGCTATAAGGAAATAAAGAATCTTATTAATGGATAAACAAGGAACGGTTAATGGTATTCCGCGTGGTCTCATTCGCCAGTGGGACCACGAGGAACCACATTTCCTTGTGGTCCCACCAGTGGGGCAAAGTAGTGAGACCACGAGTAACGGCCCCTATATTGGACGTTGATACGAAGTTACTAACAGTGAATAAAGACTACCTGGCTTAACAAAGAATAAAGGAGATTAATAAGGCTACGAATTTCGTCGGGGCGGGTAAGAGCTTAGTGGCCTAGTTGGTCAAGGCGTCAACACGGTATGTTGGAGACGCGGGTTCAAATCTCGCCCGAAACGAAAATTTTTTTCCTTGAAATTACTCATTTTTGAAAAGAAACAGCTGTTTCACACAAATGTTCATCACCAACTGAACCTAAATGTATGAAACAGCTGTATTTTTCTCGCGATTTAAAGATTGGTCCCATAGCACCCCATAGTAAATATTTCATACGTCTTAAAAGGTAGATGATTATACGGGGTTCCTTTTTTAGCCGCCCGCCGACACAAAGAGGCCAACAATCAGTGTTACTTTTTAGTACATTACGATGTTGGTTAGTTAAGTGCGGTATGTTGGTTATAACTCACGAGGCGGAATTTCAGCCCGAGCCGAATTGCGAGGGCGTAATAGAGCCGAGTGTGTATAACCAATATACGCACGTGTATCGTACGACGTTTTTCAACACACTTGTGAGGAAAAATACATAATAAACTGAATTTTTTGATTAAATAACACAAATTATCGTTAAATAATCATTTGAAAAACCATATAGTTCGTTGATGTCTTTTATATTACCTCTAGCTTTTCAAAAATATGCCTAGTACAGTCAGCAGTTAAGCTTTATATTTGCATTACGAAAGCTGCCGCTATTACGAGCGACATAAAACTCATGGTCAACATGTAAAACCTAGCGTGTTGCTGTGTGTACATTACTGCCGCGGCCGGCAAGTGCAGCATTGCCGACCTCTGTGATGTGTGCTTCGGCTATAACACACATGTGTTTTATGAGTTGCTTTATGTATCTAAAGCCGGTGTAATTAGATCCACTTTACGAGCATGTGTATTGAAAAAAATATTATGATTAAATGATTATTTTGATTTGTTTGAATAGTTTTACAAAATGACATAAGTACATAAAAACTATCGTACATCAATTCTGAACATACTCTTAAGAGGATTCACAGGGTTTTAGTAACACACTGTATCATTTCAGCCAAGAGACTGTTGGACATAGGCCTTGGACATAGGACATCTCCATACCGATCGGTCCTGCGCCTCCCGCATCCAGCGGCTTCTAGCGACCTTCACCAGATCGTCGGTCCACCTTGTGGGGGTCCTACCAACGCTGCGTCTCCCGGTACGCGGCCGCCACTCGAGGACCTTTCCGCCCCAACGGCCGTCAGTCCTACGAGCTATGTGTCCTGCCCACTGCCACTTAAGGTTCGCAATTCTTCGGGCTACGCGGTAACTCTAGTTCTTCTACGGATTTCATAATTTCTAATGGGATCACGTAGAGAAACCCCGAGCATAGCCTTCTCCATTGACCTTTGAGTGACTTTTAGCCTTCTTATGAGACCCATCGTCAGCGGCCACGTCTCAGTTCCGTACGTTATCACTGGCAGCAGGCACGAATTGAAGACTCGCCTTGAGACACTGCGGTAGATGGGCCGAGAACACACTGTATATGCGCTGTATATGTACTGTAGGTATATGTTCATTGACTAAAAAAAAAGAGACTTAAGTCAAACGTTTGTTTCTGCAAGTCACTGCAGTAGCCGCTTAACACCGAAACGACTTGGTCTTTTATCTACTAGTTTCACACTCAGGAAGTACTATGACCAAAATAGCGCATAAAAATTGTCGTATCATCCATTTCACACTTGTGATTGCTGAATCAGCTAATCATTCCACGTTCACGTTCTATCGGCCTTGCCGTGGTCAGTAAAAACTCGTTTATCTCACAATAAGCTGAGGCGATTAACGCGTACGTAGGATTACGATGCTTACTTAAAGTATAATTTACGCTTTATAACTGTATTAGCTGTGTCGTAAAATCATTATTGAGTAGGATTTATCGTTTATTCCTGGAGTGTAGATCTCAGAACATAGAATTTCTGTGGCCTGGGCTTTAGCTGTGATCAAAGCATATTTTATCGTGAATTTGTAAGAAAAGTTGCGCATAAAGAATGTTAATGTTTACTTTGCTACGACTCGCCTCGAGCGAGACCCACGCCTCTGGCACTGGCTCTAGCGCTTGCTTACCACCAAACCGCTCTGAAACCGCAGTCAGGCAGCAATGTGCTGACATGTCAGTCAGCCCAAACCCCCCATCCAAAATGGAAGTTTTTTTTAAATAATTCAATTTATACAAAATCTTAACCATTCTTTAAAGTGAAGGTCAAATCTAAGTTAATCTATTCAAACCGTCTTCTACGCCAGTGTCAGTTCAGAATATAGAAATAAATAAAACAATAACTGTTAAAGTTACATAAGTCTTACTCACTAGTACGGTAGCAGTCTCATGATGGGACGACTGATACTACTTTGTCTCAGCAATCCTATGGGGCTAACATTTGATCTCAGCCATGAATGTTAAGTACATTTTGACAGTATTATTTTCAACTAGCTGTGCCCGCGAACTACGTTTCGCCATCAAAATACTTAACACAGTGTTTAGTTTTTTCCTCCATTTTATTCCATAATGATTCAACTTTATTCTGCCTTTCTTGAGCATCGGTCATTTCGAAATTAGGACAATTTTCGTAGGTTAGTAATGCTCTTTTTCTAACAGTCCACAAAATTAAATACATTACATATTACTTACTATAAACACTAAGTATAATTATTGTTTTAGAGACATTATTGATATTAATAAATTCTTCTTCAGTACAAAGAACTACACAGTTGCAAGAATAATCTTTATCGTATTCATGTTTCGAATTAAAATAAACAATTGTTAATAAATTAGAACTGTATACGAATAAAGTTTAGATTTTATAATGGGTGTTGGTAACACCAACAAAATATATTTTTGGATATGACAACTTGGCCAATTTTGACTGGTCGTACAGTAAGCTCCTTGTCAAGCTATACTGTTTGACCTTTGAACCGTTTTTATGTCGCTCGTAATACTGGCGGTTTTCGTAGAGTTAATGTATAGCATGAATGGGGGGGTTACTGTACAAATACGTTTTCCGTATTCGATATCCGATCACGGAATACAGACACGGAGTTTCGTAAACGTAGCGCAGACGTTCGTTTCTTCTCATTCGGGATTTCTACCATTCTACCTAAACGTACGTACAGAACGTGTTCCGTTCGTAATAAAAACGAACGTGTGCGGCAGTCAATGAGTATTTTGTATAGATGTATGTAAAATGTATTGAGACTTCCGTTTTTGTAACGTGTACTGTGCGATATAGTGTTGCTGGCATAGTTCGGTTAGCAAACTCGCCGTGATGACTAACATCCAACACACAAACTTGGAGTTATCGTTAGTTAGTTCTCGATCGTTGCATTATCACGGTCTCGAAGGACACTAAACACAGGTAGCATCTAACATCGAACATCCAATAGGCCCCGAAGCGGTTCTCAAACTTTTTTGGTGACGGAACCCTTTTGGAAAGCGAAATACTTGACGGAACCCTAAAATAAAACAATAGTTTTTAAAAGTGTAATCTTTATTAATAAGCATAATAAAAGTACAGCCAGAGAGGGTGTTTTGATTTTTCTAAATTATTGCGGACCCCTTATAGTGGTATTGTGGAGCCCTAGGGTTCCGCGGAACACACTTAGAGCATGGCTGCTCTAGGTACCCTTCAGGGCCTACTTTCATTTAATACCCCTATTGCTGGGTTTGAAAAGCAACTGTTATCCGTCTTTTTTGAGCGGCGGCCATGTTGAATTTACGTCAATGTTGCTACGTTCATAGTGCTCTACTCTTCAAGGCCTTTCATTTGATATCTATATTGCTAGGTTTGGAAACGAACTTTTATCCACCTTTTTTGAGCGGTGGCCATGTCGAATTTACGTCAATATTGCTAGGTCCATAGTGCTCTACTCTTGAAGACCTTTCATTTGATACCTATATTGCTAGATTAGAAAACGAACTTTTATCCACCTTTATTGAGCGGCGGCCATGTTGAATTTATTTATGTGTTGCTAGGTTCATACTGCTCTACTCATCAAGGCCTTTCATTTGATATGCATATCGCTGGGTTTGGAAACGAACTTTATCGGCAGTCATGTCAAATTAAGTCAACGTGGCTAGGATCAATGTGTTCTACTCTTTAGGTTCTTCGTTCGATATCCATGTTCCTTGGGTGGATCCAAAAAAATGTGATCCGTAATTTTAGACATTAGGATCAAGAGTCCCGTCCCGTCCCTCTACGCGTGCGCGTAACCCAGAACATTGCAGTCAGATATTTTTTTTAATTATCAATATTAATCTATTACTTTTAATAGTTTTAAATGGATGAAAGAGTTTGATTCCTAATGTAAAAACATATAACATCTTTCAAAATACCTTAAAAAGAGTATCTTCATTTTTCAACATTTCAAATATTTCAAAAATTGTACCGATTTTGTGAAAATTTGTCAAGAATTAAACCAATCTACAAATTTTATGGTCACTCGATAAGTATTATCATAAAAAATGCTTTATACGTTGGTTGTATGGCTTGATCTTTTTGCCTTACCACCACGGTACGACATAAAAAAAAGACAATTTGGTTGGCGAAATCCAGTTGGGCACAGCCATTAACAGAAAATATTAAATTTTATTTGTACTATGTGAAACACTTCATTCCTGCCTTTCAATTTTCGAAATCCAATTACTTAAGATCAGGCTGTATGGCGTAGTTCCATTGCCTTTCCTTCGTGGAAGAAAATACCTTCTCTCTAGGTACTATGTGACAGACTTGTCAAAATAATTTCACGTGCGCCATGTTGTTTTTCTACCTAAAGCCAAATCGAAAATTTTATATGGTATTTTTTCACTAAAAATAAAAAGTGAATTTTAACAAACGAAATTATGCCTAAATGTTCTTCCAGAAAATTCTAAGCATTGTGGTGTAAGCCATATTAAATTCTGTCCAGTAGTTTCGGAGATCTTTCCGGACAAACAGACAAACAAACAAACAAACAAACAAACATACCAACAAACAAACAATTTTTTTTAAAAACTATTCTATCGTGTTCTGCTAATGATTTTAAGGCGACCTGTGTATTTTTTTTCTTAATATTTCGCAATTACAGATTTTTGTACCCCTACGATTTTATTATATATAGAGATAGAGATAACAAAATTATTAGTTTAACTTAATTTTATCTAATTAACTGTTGTCTGTTTATAGGTACTTGCTAATTAAACGCTGTTTCTCGATGATAACTTTGGAGCTTTATTCACTTGTTCACAAGACGACTTCAACTAACTGACTGCAACTGACTACAATTTCACAATATTTGGCCCTATATTTATAAACTATCCCTTGGTCCGCGGGGGGACATCCCGCCCGCGGATAATCAAAGGGCCCGAATTAATTTATGACGCGGTTCGTGGGGAATGGGGCGCGCAAAGGCTTCTCCGACGTCCGCTGGTTGGTTCAGGTTCCCGGCACTTCGAACTGTCGTCAACAACCGGAGTATTGATCGGGAGTTCCGGGGTTCGATTTCCCATTGGGGCAGAAGTTTTTCTACTCGGTTTAGTTGGTGGTAGGACTTCTGGGCCCGCCTGGCTAGCTCTACCACCGTCTTACCTAAGTTTGCCACCATAATAACAATGTTAATTAATAGCATTGTTGTGTTCCGAAAATTACCGGATTATTCCTTACCGGAGGGAGACTCTGTACCAGGGTCGTCTGCTTGGGTACCTCCGTCTTACCTATGTGTGACGCAAAGCAGCAGTGCTTGCATTGCTGTGTTCCGGTTTGAAGGGTAAGATATGGCCGTGAAATTACTGGGTACCGTGACTTTGCATTTGATTTCACAAGTTGGCAGCGTACACTGTGGTTCTTGTGAGGGTTACAGTTTTGCTGCGAATCCCACAGGAGCCACATATATTATAGGCTGTCACCACTTACCATCAGGTTGGCAGTTTGCTTGTTTGCTCACTTAGTTGCAATTCCTCAGTTGTGAGGAGTCCAGGTTAAACTCGCTTCCTCCTTTGGCTTTATTGTCACTATACCTATCAGGTGAGCTTCCCTGTCGTAAGTTAAAAATAATATTACCTACTACATACGTAGAATCGTTCCAAATATACAGAACTAGCATATTGCTCTTAAATTTAGTTTCGACTAGGTCATTTTATTTAGATTCTCGTCATGAAATGAGTAGCAAGACTCAATTTCAAACCGCTTAATAAATCCTATATAGAAAAATTTTCAAATTTCTAGCCTTATTCCCTAAAAAAGTTTTTCCGTCCGGCCCTGACGACATCTATCTGTGGTCAGCATCTTCCTTTATATCCACATAAAGATACAACATAAGACAGACTGATTTAAAAGTGTCACGTGCAATATTGAAATAAAGTAAACATTTAGTTCCAAAAGTAAACAAAATTTAGAATAGGTATACAGGAGATAGACACAAATAAATATCAAGGTTTCAGGTCCGTGGAGATAGAATACATTTACGTTTAGGATAATTGACACAAACTTAGCGAGAAAATTCTTACAAGCATTGTCCAATCGTTTTTGCTAACAAAATAAGAAGCGCAAAAATGCTACAACGCTATTTTAATCAAACTATCAGGCGCCAACTTTAACTACGATTTACATTTACACCGGATTTACACCGGGCATTTTATACTTCCCGTATAAAATGCCCGGGGCAATGATAAGTATTTCAAAACATTTTTTTTCATACGGTAGTGTTCGAAAATCTGAAACGAGACTTAAGTATGGGCCAAGTAGCCTAGAATTGAATCATGAGCCTATTGACTGATTCTAATTTAGCGTATCAAGCAAAGCGGTGATTTAAAAGACAAGAAACATAAAAAATTGTTCTCGTGTGAAACACATCTTCAACCAGAAAGATTAGCAACATTTTTTGTAACAATTGAGAAATAATTAAAACATTGCTTTCGACGCCAAGTAGTTACAAAATCTAGGTACGCGTAGGTACCTACTGTTTGAATTTCAAATCATATTTGCTTACTGCAAACTCGCAGCAAAAAAAATGCTTTTGCTGCAACCAGCAAACTGGCAACAAGAAACGATTTTACTGCAACTATTTAGTTAGTTAGGCAACAATAGAGCCTTTTAAAAAATCATTTAAAATTAAATCAATTAAATCATTTAAAAAAATCATTTAAAAAAAATCAATTAAAATTATTCGGGGCTGAGAGCCCCGAATAATTTTAAAAGGTGGTGTTCGTCACTTGTCTGAGTGCGGTAATGTAAGTTTTCAACAAACACAGAACACAGAAAGAGGTCTGACGTACACACAAATAGTAAAGGAAGTAGGTAGTTGCGTTCTATGAAGTTACCAATATGTCACAGCTACGGAATCCCACCAGCTTTTGGCGAGATTTTGTTCAAGGTTTTTTGTGGCCGGTAAAAATCTCGTCCGACCCACCTTCACACCAGTGTTAAGGTAGGGAAATTACTTTTCCAGCCTTCATACTGACCTATTTTACCCTACCTAACCCTAGATAATGGAAATGAAACAACATTTAAAACAATCATTAATGTCTATAATACATAATTTATAACGAATCTTTTACAATAATTAATTATACCTTACCTAAGTTAATGGTGCAGGTAGATGACTGCTAGATAAATCTAGGTTTTGATACTAGCCGCGTGATTTAAATGTTTAAAAATAGATTAGAAAACAGTTAAGTTCATTGTTTTTAATATGTTATTCATATAATAGTACATTTCGATAGGTGCGGTATGTTGGTTATTATAACTCACGAGGCGGAATTTCACCCCGAACCGAAGGGTGTAATATTGAGCCGAGATGTGTTTAACCAATATACGCACGTATATCGTACGACGTTTTTCAAAACACTTGTGAGGAAAAATACCTAATAAACAGATTTTTTTAATTAAATAACATAAATCATTGTTAATTTGTAGAGAAACTAAATAATGGTATGAAAACAATCATTTGAAAAATCATGTAGGTCTTGATGTTTTTTATATTACCTCTAGCTTTTAAAAAAAATAGTACATTACTGCCGCGGCCGGCAAGTGCAGCATTGCCGGCCTCTGTGATGCATGCCTCGGCAATAACACACACGTGTTTTATGATCTGCTTTATGTACTTATCTAAAGCCGGTGTAATTAGATCCACTTTACGAGCAAGTGTGTTGAAAAAGTAAGTTAACTTTAGGGGCTTATTACATTATTCAATTTGTAGAAATATTAATTAGAAAAAAGGAAGGTGTAATCGCAGTTAGAATAGATTGGATACCTACGAATTACGATTTTGGAAGCAAGGAGGGTCCCAACCGCTCTACGTTCTAAATTGTCTACAATTTACAGATAGTGTTACCAACTTAGCTCTTTTAGAGCTAAATTCATCTCGTTTAACAATGTGCTAGTTCTAAAATAACGTGTTTAGCTCTTTTTTGATTCTATTCTTAAACATAAAAAAACTAATTTTTAGGACTTTTATTCGTAAACTATTATATTCTTGTATTGGAATTCCTTGTTAAATTTCATTCTTTTCCATTATTTCCTTGCCATGGTCTAACGGTGAACTTGAAAGAACCACCAGCAAAACATTCATTAATCAAAAAAGTTTTACTTACAAAATTGCTCTTTATATAGATAAAAATTAATGTGTAACTTGCTAACAACACACACGATTAGTAAGTAGGTATTGTTAGCAAGTTTTTTTTTCAAAAAACATTAATTTGAAGAAAATAATGGCCCGTTCCTAATAACTCGTATTAGGCGGAATCTCGGGTGTGACATTTCGGAATGACAGGCTAGTAGGTCATTAGATGAGGTTCATAAGTTTGTTTTTGACTTTTGATGCCCACAAAAAAAACCACTAGCCACCAGAAACGAACTTTGCCAACCAACTAGGGGTTCCAAAACACTAGTGGAAAATCCACTAACATGGCAACACTGCTGTCCAATTTAGGATTCAATTTAGTGTAGTGTGATCACTAGCTTCAGACTTTCTAATTAGATCGTTCCTATTTAGAATGTCTACAAATTGGATAGTGTAATAAGCTCTTTAGGCAAAGGAACTAGCTGTATTCTGTTTTGGTGTGAAAGGCACAGGCAGTAACTGAGTATAGATAAGTACTAAGATCTTGTGTTACAAATTGGCATTGTAGACTATGGTATGTGGTCCTTGTAAGCGTTGCAAAAAACCACACGAACGAATATTACCTATATATTTACAAAAAAAAAACCAAATAACAATCGTATTAATTAATCGTATAAATAGATAAACGTCGCTTGAAATATGTTGTACTTATAGTTAAGTATTGTGTTTTTGAGCTTAAGTGTGCCATTTATTGCACAGCTACCAAATTACATAAGACTCCAAAACCTCATAGGTACACTTTAATAAAACGTATTACCCGTGGTCCCACCAAAATGTCCCACTGGTGGGTCCATGGGTAATTTTTTTGATGGTAAATAACAACGGCAATGCGCAAGCGATACCCCCAGTGTTGGAAGCATTCATACCCAAGGTTTCGGTAACCGCTTACCATCAGGGGCCTTACCATGATCGCTTATAGCAATGTTAAAACAATATTGAAACAGAGATACCGCTCTTGTTGCGTATAGCACCATCACGCTCTAAGCGCCGTTTTAATATTGTTTGAGCGATCATGCTAAGGGGCTGGTGGGCCACTTTTTTTATTTGCCACCTTATGCCCGGTTTCAAATTTCAATATCCTGTCTATCTGGATTTGTTTGCTGGAGATAGAATTTTAAGGTATTTTGCATAGACTTACATATAGACGTACTGACAGCTCATTAAAATGTGACCAATTTTGATTTGTTAATTCCAATATTATGTGGCTGACTGAATTCCAATATCCTGTGTCTGGATCTGTCATTCAAAATCGGTTACAAAGTAGCTAAATGCACTGTCTTTTCAAACTCTCTAAAACTTCATAAGGCTATGCATTCCGCTCGCATTGTCAGTTGGTCTATACGCCAGTATATTCTAAATCTGTGGTATTTGTATGGAGCTAATGTCAAACACCAAACACTAGTAACCAAATCCACAGAGTGAAGAGTGTTGAGATAATCCCCTCTAATAACTTGTATCATTTGGTTATTCTCATGACACAAATTGTACGTAGTATTTGGTTACAGGTAGTATGCAGCATTTACGCATATAAACCTTGGTGGTTTCTTAATGCTGTGATAAAATTGTGAAAGCTTTTATTTTATTTTGAAGGATAATAAATGAAATAAAAAAAAACAAATAGAATATTGTAACCGGCCGTTAGTAAGATATAAACTACAAGAGGCAAAGGGCGTATATAATTCTTTAAGATTTATTTTATAGTTCGATAATTATATTTAAGCTTTCTTTTCAATTAATACATTTACTGCTTTATCGTGTCCAGAACTTATAATCTAATTAGGAACGTCTATTAATTTTTTAATAATTCATATCTACACTTTCTAGTTAGCGTCGACGCAGTCAGATGTATTGAGCGAACTGTATCCAGTATGTGGCGTTGAGCACGGAGAAAAGTAAAGGGAAGAAAACTCGAGAAAATCTGGAAGAAAATACAAATATATCACTACATTGTTGCTCTAAAAATGGTCGATAAAATGTTTTGAGAGAAGGCTAAGCACGTTAACTATAAGAGGGTTAACTGCAACTGCATTCATCTCAACAGAACGACTTACTCTTTATTAATCTTGGCTCTTTTGGTTTTCATGTCATATGATGGTAAGTAGGTGACGCTAAGGCAGAACCTCAAAGCGATTCTCACCGGGATTCCTTAGTAAACTAAGGAACTGGCTATCTTACCTCTACATTGATAATTGCCGGAAAACCAGAGTACTATAATGGTTGCGTTCAATGTAAATGTTGTCTTTCAAAGAAATTCTACGCACTTTTTGATACGAAACGTCAGAAATAAATATGTTCAACAATTGGTGTAAGTTGCATGCTTTCTAGCCAACACCACCGTCTACGTCTACATGACAGTGTTAGATCTACATGAGAGTATTGTTTTGTTTTACTGGTCTACTGGGAATAAAGTTCCCTCCCAGTAGTACCGAGTACTGGGAATAGGGGATTTTTGTTATGGCGATAACCATAGGTGTAAGATTGATAGCTAGCCAGGCAGGCTCAGGAGTCTTACTATTTATAAAGCCCAGAGAAAAATTTCTGCCTTTGGAAACTCGATCCTTGACATATATAACCGCTTATGATACTAGTTTTTTTTTAGTCACCAGACCACAAAGCCGGCTATAATCTGAACCTGAACTTAACCTATGACGGCAGGGTCTATGAAAGAGATCTTCATGTGGTTTACTCAACTAAAGACTTTGTGACTATGTTAGACGAACCTGTCTATGTTGATAGCCCGCATGCGTGCTTTCGCGGCTTCAGCTGGTTCCTGAAATGTAATGTGAATATTCAATGTAAGAGGTAGTTTATACAGGATCATTTTTAATGGACCAACAACCTCCCAGAGGCTGATTCTAGTGCTCAGATGCAACAACTTTTTGTATGGGACCAACATCGAAATCGCAAAAATAAAATCCACTTTCCCATACTAAAGTCTCAATCAGCTAACCTAGTTTGTATGGAGAAGTGTTTTTTTTTGAGATATCGATGTTGGTCCCATACAAAAAGTTGTTGCATCTGAGCACTAGAATCAGCCCCTGGGAGGTTGTTGGTTCATTAAAAATGACCCTGTATAGTTTCTGCCTTGACACGATCAACTGGACTAATACTCGCGAATCAACCTTTTGGCACCAAACCTGTTGTAAAGGCTACGGTAGGCGGGTCGACATTAATATTTGTTGACCGTGGTCCTATTACGTAGTCCAACTGGTAGTACCACGGGCATTTTATTTTGTCCGTGGTACTATCAGTAGAACTAAAACAAGAAAATAATTACATTAGAATGTTTCTCTGTCAGCCATGCATTTTTTTTCATTTTTATTTACTAAAAAGCCATATGGACAGCAACAATAGGACCCAAACGAGTTAATATAAGCAAGATACCAATAGTACATTGTTACCCCAGGGGTGAAAGTAACTTATTTAGTCCCGAGACGGTATGTTTGGCGCCCGAGCGAGCGTAGCGAGGGCACCAATAGTTCGAGGGACTAAATAAGTCTTTAACCCGAGGTAAACACTGTGCTTTTCATTACGAATACAAGTAAAAATAAAAAAAATATATTACTAGAGAAAAAACGTGTAAATTTTATTTTCATAAAATTATAATATAATCAACAACTTCTACTTTAGCCCGCTTTTTCTTATAAAATCAGGCGTTAACTCCATACCTTAATCAGATGAACTCATTGTGTTAATTATTATAAACACAATGTTATACAAATATAATTAACAGTTAATACAAATCTCTGCTCTAAAGAAGTATTAACAAAACTCTACAAATGGAAAAAGCAAATGAAGATCGCATTGCCGCTTTCCCGCTCATTTTGTTTTTTTTCTGTGGCCGGCCAGCTATTCAGCCATTATTTTTCATTTTCATAATTTAAAAATGGTAAATATTTTGCCCAAATCTATGTTATTTTAAAGAAATAGTTGAAAATAAATTATAATAAAGTGATTTAAAAAATATATTCTTTAAATACTTAACATTATGTTATTTCAATTTTACACCGCGCTGTAATTGAGTGGCTGTATAGAAATTCGGAATATGGTTCAATAAAAATGTGACAAAAGAACTAGTTTCTTTTTTAAAATTTGACAGCAACTGTCAGTTGAAAGTAATTCTCCCTAGGGCTGAAAAGTATTACTTTCAACCCGCTCCTCAGGCAACTTCAGACCTACTTTCAGAGTATGAGTAATGAAAAATATTAAACAGACCTAGTTTTTGCCAGTGATTGCGTCTGGTGTGGACTTAACAACTTTGTTTTGTAGCAAAACCTTTTGATAGCTAATAACCAAAAAGTCAGTCATCACAGAATATTTGAATCTCTTCTTCGTCTCTGTTTATGCCACAAAGATGGCAGACAGGCATGTGGGTCACATGATGGTAAGTGATCACCACCGCCTATGGACGCTCACAACACCAGTGGCATCAGTCGCGCGTTTTCAACCAAGGATTTTTAATCCTCATCACCCAATCTACCTTCATCTGGTTTCAGATTAGGTATGAAGTTGGGTTGGGTTAGCGCTCCGAGGATTCCGTACAAACTTTATATCTAAACATAATATCCTAACTACCTACATATAGAAAACCGTAAGGTTTTCAGAAACATTGCTTCTTGACGAATTTCATGATTCTAGGTCAACAAGTCAAAAAATACGATCAAGATATATGACCGTTTGACTTACAATCACAAGCTTGAGTTTTCACAGCTGAAAGAGACCGTAGATTAGGGGAGGTATTAGAGACCGTAGAAAGGTATAAGTTGGACATATCTACGTATCAAAGTTTTTAGACTTCCGCGATTTGCACACATTTTAAATACAATAGAATCCGGGTCTATATCGCGGTAAACGAGAACTAATATGACTTACTGTTTCCCGACGTTTAGAAACAGTAAGTCATATAAGTCAGTCATACAAACAGTAAGTCATATTAGTTCTCGTTTACCGCGACAAAGATCCGTATTCTATGGTATTTGAAATCTCTACGTATTCTTAAAAAAAGGTCTTGACGGGACTGACAGACGGGCAACGAAGTAATCCTAAACGGGTTCCGTTTTTCCTTTTAAGGTGCGGAGCCAAAAAAAAAGAAAAAAAATTCGCATTCAATATTTTTTTAACAACTTACATTTGGAACATTTGAAAATTTTGTCTTTTGCCCTATTATTTTTTTGGTATTCAAAATGTCATACTTCAAATCGGGCACAAATCACGGAGCAAGTACAAATCGCTTGAGTTGCGTTTTGCTTTCACATGTAGGTTACATTAAATTAATATGACGTATTGCGTATTATTAAGAAACAGCAAAATATACATAAATAATGGTTAAAGTACCTTCGGTTTACCGGCACCATCTCCTAAAACGATGTTTACTAGACAGTACTCCATCAGCGCCATGAACACGAAACTGAAATTTTAATAGACAAATAATGAGATTACAATGTCACGGCTCGCTCAGCAGGCGGTGGTCAGCATTCCGAGCGGGTGGTAGATTAAGGAAGGGGCGATGGTGGCGCTATGGATTTGGCATTACCCTTCGAAACGTGAGGTCCGGGGTTCGATTCTGCCAAGTAGCAATGTGTTTTTTCTTTTTCGAATTTCATATGTACAAAAAACTAACCTACTAGACGCAAATATCTGAAAAGCTTCAAGAAATATGAAACACGTTGGACGTAACTACAATTTTTTTAAATTTTTTTTATTACTTTAGAAGGCAGACGATTAAACGGCCCACCTGATGGTAAGTGGTAACCGTCGCCCATGGACTTTGCCAATATCAGGGACATAGCGAAGCCGCTGCTCTACTTTGAATACAATACTCTTCTTAAACTTCGCTCGCTTTCCCTCGATTCTCAAGGTATCCCATCAACAGATTCTGACTTTGGTGACATTGGACCAATCGAAAAGTACATACCCTCTCAAACAAAAAATAATTTTCTAAACCAGTTCATAAATGACAGAGTTATGAGGTAAAACGTAAAAAAATCCTACAATTAAATTGAGAACCTCTTTTTTTGTGAAGTTGGTTAAAAGGAAGAGGTATTCAATTCACATATACGTGTGCTACAATTTTTTTTTGTTACAAGATTACTTCGCCAATTATGATCCGATTTTTCAAATTCTTTATTAATATTCCAAAGAGTATACCCCTAGAGTGGTACCATTGTCCAGGTCAGTACTTAATGGTGATGGGATCCCAGGAAAATCGAGAGAAATTCTTAAATTTCATAGGCAAGTTTAAGGTGTTTCTCGTATTTTCTGAAGTTATTTAGGTATTTGCTTCTTGTAGTTATGAGCTGAGATGATGATGGAAGGATCATAGTTTATTAAATATTAGGTTGGGGAAAAAGTCTTTTCGCATTATAGTATGTATAAACTTGTAATAAAATCTCTTTGGCTATACTATTTGTATCTGGCTGGTTTTGGTATCATTGAAAGTTTAAATTTTAAAGAACATAATTCCAAATTCAAATTAGGAAAATGTGTGATTTTCATTTGTTTTTCGTACCGCCAAGATGAGTGAATCTAATGAAGAAATTCGATACATTTTAAAATTTTACAATAAAAAAGGTAAAAATGCAACGCAAGCCGCGAAAAAAATTTGCGATGTTTATGGACCTAGTGTAGTGTCTGTGAGAGTAGCACAAATTTGGTTTAAGCGTTTTCAATCCGGAAATTTTGATGTCAAAGATGCACGTCGCTCTGGTCGCCCTATTACAGATAAAATGGATGCCATTTTTGAAAAAGTGGAGCAAGATCGGCATGTCAGTAGTTACGACGTAGCTGAAGAACTGGGAATTGACCACAAAACAGTTTTGGCGCATTTGAAAAAAACTGGGTACACAAAAAGCTCGACATTTGGGTACCTCACGAGCTCACTGAAAGAAACCTAATGAACCGTGTACTCATTTGTGATTCTTTATTACGACGTAATGAAACCGAACCATTTTTGAAGAAGCTGATAACTGGTGATGAAAAGTGGATCACGTACGACAAGAACGTGCGAAAAAGGTCGTGGTCAAAGGCAGGTCAGGCTTCACAGACTGTAGCGAAACCCGGGTTAACTCGCAACAAGGTGATGCTGTGTGTGTGGTGGGATTGGAAGGGCATTATTCATTATGAGCTGTTACCACCAGGCAGGACCATCGATTCTGAGCTCTACTGCGAATAACTGATGAGATTAAAGCAAGAAGTTGAGAGAAAGCGGCGGGAATTAATCAACAGAAGGGGTGTGGTTTTTCATCATGATAACGCTAGACCTCACACATCTTTAGCCACTCAGCAAAAATTAAGAGAGTTTGGCTGGGAGGTGTTAATGCATCCGCCGTATAGTCCTGACCTTGCACCTTCAGATTTCCACCTGTTTCGGTCTCTTCAGAATTCTTTAGGCAGTGTCAGGTTAACATCACGAGAGGACTGCCAAAACCACTTGTCGCGTATTTTGACCAGAAGTCCCAAAATTTCTATAGCAATGGGATCATGTCCCTACCTACAAGATGGCAAAAAGTTATCGAACAAAATGGTACCTACATACTTTAGTTAAATGTAAATAAACTATATTAAAAAATGTTTTGAATTTTCTTAAAAAATGCGAAGAAACTTTTTCCCCAACCTATTATAATAGGCTTTCAAATTGTTTCGGTGAGCTGTTAATAAATTCACTAGAAAGATTCAAAATAAAATATCTTACAAAAGATAAAAACCCACTTTAGAAAACACTAAAGAGTCAAAAAAATTGTATGATTAGGATTACATACAACATGATATTGTTTTTGAAGTTGGTGCCAAATTTTAACAGTATCATCACGACGACCTACTTACAGGGCGTACTCACACAGTGCACACGGACATGAATGCGTCCACCGCTTTGAGGTAGGAGACGGGCGGCAGCTGCGCCTGCGACTTGGCGTGCTGCGTCGACAACGTCAGCAGAGACGTCACGCCGAGCGTCACGCGCGCCGGCGCCGCGTCCGGCTTGATCCAGAATGACACCCACTGAAAGAGTTCAAAGAGAAGAGTCAGAGAGGAAAGCACGACGGTAGGACAGCACAAAAAACAGCAAAGTACCTATGAAAAAATAATCCTACATCTAGAACTCAATTCCGTTGAAATTGGAACGTTGAAACTTACGGACATTATAACAATGAGGCACGTCGGAATGTACGTGTTGAAGAGGTGGTAGCCCAACCGTCGCTTCAGCTTGAAGATCACCTCCAGGCATGTAAAGTTGCCTGCAGTAAAAGAGAAGACCAAAGCTATTGGCATTATACTCGTAAATGGATTGGCAATAAATCAGACAAGATCAAGGAATACAATGGGCTTCTAATGAATAAAACTCATCCCAAATCCCCAACGGCCATCCAAATAATAGGCTTGTTATCTCGCAGCCATAGTCGGTTACGGTTCTCCAAATATACTCGTAAGTACATATAAAAAGTAGTATATATTTTAATGTATTTCTTTTTGTTTTTCTTTTCACATGCATTATTACAATCAAAGACTATAGTCATAAAAATTCGAAGTCCTAAATAGTTTTCACATACCATCAAATAAATTAAAACAAAATAATTAACCCCCTTCATCGCTCTTTGTGTGATGTGGAGTAGGTACATAACTTACATAATTATTATGTATTATTAAAATATTTCACGCTAGAACTGTATACCTGTAGAGTAAACCTGAGTGCAGTCAGCAGTCCGGTTCTGCACAAGCTCCAGCTGCGGGAGCTCTATGTTCTCGTCCACTACCAGTGGTACGTCAGGGTCCCACTGGAAGATGAGGTCGTCGGTTGTGTGCGACACTGGAACACAAGTTAGAAAGAGATCAAGGGACCTATTTTTGAATTATTCGTCTGACGCCAAGGGGTCATTAAGCGTCATCGTCGCTCGATTTTTACTTATATTCATTTCGTTTTTAAAGAAAAACAAAATGATATTGATATTCGATGTAATATTATACTGATTTTTGTCGAAAACGAAACGAAAATCAGTAGAAATCAGTAGCGCAGACGACGCTGGATGAACGCTCGATGTCAAGGGAATGATTTTACTCTTTCGATAGTTCAGAACAACTTCTGAATTTAAAACCTTACAATACTGTCAGTGTCAGTATGTGCTGACCAAATACAATCGGCCTTATTCATAAAAATATCTCAGCAATGTTTAAGTTAAACAATGTTGCTGTACTTTTTAATCTCTTGACACCGAGTTGTCACATTCGATGTCCTTTTTTTTGTAAAGAGATTAAAACTACAGCAACATGGCTTAACTTAAACTTTGCCAAAATATTTTTATTAATGAAGCCCTAAATGTACAGTTATGGATCATTTTTTATTTATGTTAGAGACCAGTCACAACGATTTTTATAAGAACAGCCGGCCTATTCGCTAACTTCGGTTGCTCACTGGAACTGTCATTTTTGAAAGGAACTTAACATCCATTACTGCTATCATGAACGCCTCCGTAACACATAAGATCATTAAAGCAGTAATGGATACAAAGTTCCTTTCAAAAATGACAGTTCTAGTTACCAACCCTAGTTAGCGAATAGGCCTGCTGCTCATCAAATCACCCAAACTGACATATATTCCCAACTGATTCTTAACTCTAGCATTCAAGATAGAAAGTTCCAAACCATTTTATGAACGCTATCAAGACACGATAACAACGTTAAAATTATCAGAATTATGACCCTGATATGGTGTGTTAAAAATTTCATAAATTGTTTGCTCTCTGGCTTCACTAATTAGAGGGCGGCGAGACCTAGAATGGCTCTCGACGAGTGTTTTTTTAGTTTGTGAGAGTTCGTTAAAATTGCTGAACTAATTTTACTTCGCAATTTTTTTTTTCATTAATAGCTAATAAAATTTTGCCGGGTGGTAAGTGAGCATAAACCCGAAATTGAATACGGGTTTTACCTAGATTCTTCAATTACTGTGAAACTGTCTCACCCATTGGCTTCTGATTATTAGAATACACATAGTTATTGCACAAGTTATACAGGGTGTATCTGAACACCCCAATAACATTTAAGGGTATGTATCCATCAGAAGTGGAGATTCTGTAGGAAAAATATTAGGGCTAACAAACCTAATATTTTTTCCCATACAAACTAAATAAAATATTTTTTGGTATTAAGTGCTAACAACCCTACGTAAGCGTACGAGGAATACTACGCTCACGTCATACAAACTAAATAAATTATTTGGTATTAAGTGCCGACAGCCCTAGGTAAGCGTAGGAGGAATACTACGCTCACGTCTATCACGTGTCATTTTGTGTTTAAATTTCTTTTATGTTAAGAGCTGACTATGGTTGTCACTTGAAAGTTTTTGCTTTCAGTTTAAAATCAAATAACTCTAAAAGTATTGGGGTTCCAGGTCTCGGACAAGCACCGAAGGTCCATTTAGTATCTAACTTATGTGCCCATTAAATGTTATTGGGGTGTTCAGTTACACCCGGTATATGGCGACGAAGTCTTACCACCAACCAAACCGAGCAATATAAAACTGAGGCAAGCTTCAGAAATTAGTAATTTTAAACTACCATTATCACCAAATCAGGATATTCGACTAGTTGCAGCAGCCTTGTCTTAGTTTCGGACAATCTTAAATGGCTGCTGTCACATTCTTTACATTGAAGTCAAGAAGCGACCGCATACTGCTTAGGATTGTCCTGAGCTAAGAAAAACTTTGTGCAATTGGCCGTTAATGATGGGATCTTAAATAAATCGAAGCGAACAATTTATAGAGACGTAATATACAACATGGTTCAAGTTTTTTTCTATTCATTATTTCTTTCTGATGAAGGAGTTATATGAAAAATTGGCACTGACCTTAATATAAAAATCTGCTAATTGTTAGTGTTTTACATTTTTTTGTGTTATTTAAAAGCCGGATTTTTATTATGGCAATATGAAATAGATATTAATTAAAAACAAAAAAGCTGAAAGGATAATCTAAAAAAAAATCAGTATTAGACAAACAAGGATCTGCATTCGAAATTTTCATTGGTACCTAACATCGGACTCCCGTGTCAAAGGTTTGCAGCAAGACAGTATTTTCTAAAGTTAATCTTTAATCAAACTGTATACACAATAGGGGGGGGGGGGGTTATTGTCTGAAAAAGTCTATCGCAATCGCTTACAATTTGACAGTCGCCGTCCATCCATTGAAGCGTCGTCGTCGGTGGCGCTGTGGGCTCGGCAATGGGCTGTGCCCCGAGTGGAATCAGGAGGCCCGCGATCGATCCTGCCATGTACTAATGTGATTTTCGTTTCACGAATATCATAATATGTACATTTATCTGACGCGTCTACGGTGAAGGGAAACATCGTGAGGAAACCTGCATACACCTGCGGAGTAATTCAAAGGTGTATGTGAAGTCAACCAATCCGCACTGGGCCAGCGTGGTTTGACTACGGCCTAATCGCCCTAACATAACTAATTAGGGTAGGCTCGTGCCCCTCGGTGGGGACGTATATGACTTGTGATGATGATGATGATGGGTCCATCCATTACTCCTTTATAAAAGGAAGTCGGTACAGAGTCTTATGTTCACGGTGCAATGGCTGTCAAATTATAGGAGATCGTGTTGGTTTTTTCTTTGACAATAACCCACCCGAGCTCTGTTTCCAGGCAGCAGCGCGTTAGGCACTCCAAAGATCGCGATAAAACGCGCTGACTCCGCCACCACTTGGCCCACATTCTCCGCTCTCTATCGGCGCTCGAGTGTTGTCGAATGTTTAGGGGCGCCGAGTGCCGTCATGACTATGAGCCAATCGCGGGCCGTAACGATGTATTGATTTGAAAGTACAACCTTCCACTTAAATGTATACCACCTTTGAACATTTGTACGATGTCTACAAAGGTATGGGTTTTTTCTATCACAACTGTGCAAATTCAAAAATGGACCTTTCGCAATAATGACATTAAAAATTAGATTTTAAATAGATTGGAGTTCCTTTTCTCGAAAAATTTTGTTTATCGTTTTGTAATCATTGTTTAATTCAGTTAAAATGAAAAGATGTTTTGTACATGTTTGATACCAGTAACAATTTTCACTATCGTCATACAATATCTGGGGGCACGGCCGTACCATCCTTTACTGGAACCATTTCGCCGCATTTTCAGGCCCCTATTTGAGAACCTCTGGATAAGACCAGAACGCAGAAATTTTCGTCATCCAGTACTTAAGCTATAATCACATACTTAAAATTCAAAATTTCAAGTCTGTAGGTCATTTAGTTCCGAAGTTAAGCGAAAGCAAAGTTTCGCATTTATGACACTTACTCACTCATGATCATCAAAATAGAACTAGTACTTCCCATAAACTCAGAGAGCTGAAATTTGGTACAGAGTTAGGGTTTAATGGCCACATAAAGGGAAAACTATAAAAACTAGGATAATCGAAGATCTGGAGTACCTGGTGTGATTAGAAAACACAAGAGCCCAACCAAACTATTAGAGATATCGACATACCGCCTTTACAAAAAATATTCAACTTGGCGGGCCGCTTCATTTGATGTCAAAAATCGAAGGTCTGAAGTATCTGATGAAGAACCCTCAGCTAATCTCATCTGTATTAGAGATATGGTAATGCCCCCTTCTACTATTGGTACATAAAAAAATCGTCAGTCATTGCAAAAATCCAGCGTAGTGGGACACATCTTCTAATTTATTCTAGCCTATAGCGTCCCACTGCTGGGCGAATGCCTCCCCTTCTGCTTTTAATACGCATATAAATAAAATTAAAGGAAAACTTTGGATAAGACTAGACTGACTTTTATACTTATACTTACAAGTTTACAAGAAGAAATTGTCGAACGATTCACTTTACCGGAAAAAAAGAAAAGAAAGATTTGTAATAATAAAAAACTACTCCTAAAAAGAAAAAAACTGTGTCAAATAAAAAAATCTAATAAAATAAATCAATAAGCTCACGTTTCTACAAAAAGAAGTGAAATCCCACCAAAAACATTCTGTAAATAACTAGCCAAATCTCGATGGAGCTGCTTGTTTATCTCTAAAAAGTAATGAAATCTAGACAAAGTCGTGCCAAGTCTAAAGTTCCTTACTGCGATTTCTTTATTATTATAGTTAATGTTGTGTGACATGGCCGTTGAACATTCTTTATACGTTAGTGGGTACAAGTCAACGGCCAAGTTGTTGGATAATAACTTTGCATGAAACTGTCACATATTTTTTAAAGATTTTTTATTAATCCCAGAATTCTAGCTTTTGCTAACATTGTTTGTTCTGTGACGTTTGTTATACATGCACCATTCGTCGATGAACTTTTCTTTTAGGTAAATTTTTTCGAAATATTAAACATACATTTTTAATTTATTATCATTAATGTCTTTACATTCGTTAGTAATGTAAGTCCAGCCCTCAAAAATCATATTATTCGGTAAAAGCGGTAAGCTGCACTATAAACCCATGATGCGTTGTAAAATTTTACATTTAATGCATAGGGTTTTGCTTTTTTCCAAAGACCTTCTTTCCAAAAGTTATTGTTGTTAGTTGCTACTACTATTTGCGAAATGGTAGTAGCAACTAACAACAATAACTTTTGGAAAGAAGGTTTTAAGTGCATTAGTTATAGCGAATTCAAAATCGTCGTGAACTATTATTGGCTTGAAATAAGGGGCGACTGTTGTTATCAAATCAAACATTACTGTATATGTCTTCTCTGTTTTGTTGGGAAGTAGCACATATAATAAAGGATAGACTTTAGTAGACACGGAGTTACTTCCATTTTCGGCATGTATTACGATCAACTGATAAAATGGAAAAGGGACTGACTCGAAAGTACCATCTATAAAAATCTCTTCTACGTCATTCACGAACTTTAATGAGTCTTCTGTAGCAAAAATTAATATTCTAATGTTATCGTCCGGATCGTAATAATCAGCTTTTAAATACTGTTCAAATGTCATCGGTACTTCAACTTCATGGAGTTTATTATAAACAGTTTTCCGTACTTGATAATATTGATTTCTACTATTATATAACGAATGTTTAGCATTCTTAAATGATGGCACAGGAGTTAAAATCGCATGACCTTTGTCTTTTATTACAAGATTTATAAAATATGTTTTTTATAAATCTTTGGAATAGGTTTGCACGTTGTTGCAGCAAAAAAATAAAATGATAAGAATCGTTAGCGTCTGGTTATCGAACCCCTGGACCAACGATGAGCTATTGCTCACTGTAAAAACATGATAAGAAACTCCTTTCGGCAACATAGTTCGATACTATCTGACAGACATTCTGATCAGAAATTTTTGCGTTTGAAAAATAATGTCTGCAAATAAACTCATCGGTACACTGTTAACCGCCAACCGGAATAATCCCAGTCTCCATTAGTTTGTTCACGTTAGTTTTAATAAACAATTGACTTATCGTATTATTTTTCATTTTAACATCGATATTTTATCGATAATTAATTCCAACCTTAACGCAGTGGGTACACGGGTAAACAGGAATTACCCCTACACCTACTGGTGGGTGAAGCCAGTGGGTGCACGGGTCGCGGGCGAGTATGATGACGTTTTTTTCATCTTGTTTAGAGTTGAATGTCTTGTTTGTATCGAATGGAAAATATGTATAGACTTAATAGTTCTGAAAATAAATAAACACGATTACTTTTAGGCGAAAAACCGAATGTAAGGTGTTCGGATTAACATTATACATCTTGAGCAGATTGTAAGCAGATGAACCAACCTCATCTGGTCCAGGTGCACCCTGGGCGAGACCTTGGCATTCCTCACTAACCTGAACTGGACTAGCCTGGTTGGAGATAGCTCTAATCTTTCATTAAAGTGAGGCTCATGATTAACACTGGGCTAAGATTAAGTAGACTGTAGCTGAGATGATGATGACACAAAGGAAAAACTATTGTATGCAGAAAAAAATACAAATGGAATAAAGTTATACCATCATTGCGTCGATGAAGACGCAATGATGGTATAACTTTATTTGATAAAAGGCTAAACTTTATTTGTTATTGGAATTAGGTATCATTAGCCGTAAGCGGGAAAGAATAAAAGATGGCCCAAAGCCTGGATTCCACTGGATTGTTTCAATTTTATTTGCGTTAAATATTAAAACATTGTTTTCAACTCGGACAATTGAAGACCCACGTAGATATTTCGTGAATTGTCTCCAGGATTTTGTCGTCAAAGCCTCGACAATTGTACCGGTGTCCAGTGGAGGGCTCGGGATGTCAAGGGCCTCTATCAACATCATCTCGACAGATAAAAACCCCCGTGTAAAGCGGAGGCATAAAAATATCTTGGAGAGGCTCGTTACTGATTCATTGTCGGCTGAGTGGCCTCTCGAGTTGTGCCGACACCGCGGGCTGTTAGGGTTGCTACTGGATGTAATTTTTCAGATTTTTTTGCAGTGATGAATGCGTGATTTTCATTTTAAATTTTGCTGTTTAAAGCAGGGAAGGTCATGGCTTTTATTGGTAATAGTTATAAAAAAATCAAAACGTAATACGTACGTATGTAATTGTGAAATAACGTATGTAAGTATACGTATAACTCCTTCTGAAAAAGTTCCTTCGCCTATTTTCCGTATCATACTTTTTTATTTGATCTGAACCCTGAGATGGTTTTTAAATATCAGAGGACTTATTCTATAGTACAATGTACATAAACATCTATCACGATCGCTTATGATTTGGCTGAGCTATACAATCTGTTACTGACTCGGCGGCTTGCCGTTAGGCAAGATGAAAATCCTCATACTTTTTATCTTAATATTTTAAACACTGTCACTAACACTAACTGTCACATTTTTCCGTATTCTTCGCTTTGTTTTGTCTCGCCGTGTGTTATATTACTTTGTTATTTCTATAAATTATTACTATTTATCCTTTATTTGTTAGTATATTCGTGTTTTGCTATCTGTATCTTATGCATATAATTTCCTGTAATAAATCCTTTCTCTTAAGCTCCTGTCCTTTTTTATTTCGCTCTTTTATACAATCAAAGCCAAAAAGTAATGTTTCCGACTCACCGCATTAGCACGATGAAGTAGTAATAGGCTGGTCACATCTGCCACAGAACCTGGAGGCTTTTGCAGAAAGCGTGTACTGAAGTGGTGATCACGTCTTAGCAAAAATAATATGTGACGTATAACAAGAAGACGCGAGAGCGTAGGAAAATGGCTGGTGGTGGCGTACAGAAGATGTTCGAATATATAGCTAAGTGACGTGTCGTGTTAGAAGTCCGAGTCCAGTGGTGGACGAACGTGGGCTGACGACGTTAATGAAGTTGTCGCAACTTAAACTGTTGTCATTACTGTATATTGTTGTCTTTCGACACAGAAAACGCTAAAGCTGACTGAAATTTATGTAGACTCCAAGCTACCTTTTTTACAAAATATGGTCTCGGTTTTACCCTTTTGCTGTCTTTATCTACATACTCTCATTAACACAAGTGAAAGAGCATCAGGTTTGAACCAAGGCTAAATTTAGACCACGTTTTGACCGCTTAAGTTACTAATTGTTCACAAATACTAGCCACACAGCTGTTTAGATGCAGATCGTTATTTTCGTAAAATGTCACACGAAATTAATATTGCTCACTTTCACAGAATTTCATTTTCGCAAGGAAAACAATTTTCCATCTGCGTCCAAACACACCCACACGTCATTTAACCTAAAATTTAAAAAGACTGCTGGCATATCGCCGTATATATTATTTCTAAGCATTTTTTAAAAACAGCCCAAAACAATAGTCTCAAATGGTGATCACATTGTGGTCCATTGTCAGCAAAATGGCCGTCCGGTCCTTCAGCGCGACGCTAGGTGAGGGTTGTCACTTAATAAATAAAAGAATTGAACCGTTTAAGTGGTGATATTACCGTCTGAGTCTACCGAACGCCCGAGACTTATAGTAGTGCGGCTTGCCCGGCGCGCGGTAAGGGACCGGCTGTTGCAAGCTGCGCGACTGCGGCGCAGTGCAACCACCGAGGGCACCGGCTTACCGGGACCGCCGTGCCGGTTTTATGTCAACGAGAGATTAACCCGCACTAACAGGATGGTGTTCCGCCGTGCTCGGGAGGAGGCCAGGCGCCTTAACTGGCGCTTTGTGTGGTCACGCGATGGGCGCGTATATACGCGCCAGCATCAGGATGCGCCACATCATCGCCTTCGTACCGAAGTAGATATATGCCGTGTTTTTGGACTGGAATTTGTTGGTGCTAGACAAGTATGTTAGTTGTAAGTGCCATAAATTCACAGTGTTTTTAGCAGTGTGCAATTTTTGTTTTTGTTTAATTTTCTCTGTTAATTTGCTTTTATTAATATTGCCTATCTACTTTTTAAAAAATTATACACCTATGGTGGTTCTGTTGATGAATGATGATATGATTATTTTATTGGCGTGTATATTATTGTTGTTGTTTGCGTTATTAAGAGTACCTTTCTTCGTGTTTTATTATTGCTTTATTGCTGTTTCTTGTTGGCTTAAATTAACATTTTTATATTATTGTACACAGTTTTTAGTGTTGTGTGGGTGCTATTGCAGTACAATAAGCCCTATGAGTAAACAGTTGGTATTAATTGTGTCACTTTCTTTAATAGCTTATCGTGTTTATATTTCAACAAATTTGCTTTTATTAATATTGCTTATCTACTGTTTTAAAAATTATACAACTATGGTGGTCCTGTTGATGGGTAGCTTATTTTGTGATGATATTATTATTGTATTGGCGGGTATATCGTTGTTGTCTATGTTTGCGTTATTACTTTTGTTTGTGTTTTATTATTGCTTTATTGCTGTTGCTTGTTGGCTTAAATTTACATTTTTATGTTATTGTACACAGTTTATAGCGTTGTATGGGTGCTGTGGCAGTACAATAAGTCCTCTGAGTAAGCAGTTAGTACTAATTATGTCACTTTCTTTAATAGCATATCGTGTATATTATATTCCAACAATTTTCATTTGCTATACTAACGCTAATATAACATTTAATGCACACTTTTATTTCATTGGTTACACTTTTTTGATACATTATTATGCTTTTTATGATCATTTTATGTTGTACGTAAATAAAAAAAGGTAATGACTTGTAAAACTAAATTTATTAGGATGGGACTATATAATGCGGGCTCCTTAAATACAGATCATGACAATTTTCTTATTGCTATGGATCGCTTCAAGGCTGACATCGTTGCCATCAATGAGACATGGCTAGCCGCTGGGCAGGAGAAGTGTGCGCCGGCACCGCCAGGATACCGACTGCGTTGTGCTCCTCGACCACGGGAGATGCGAGGCGGACGGGGTGGAGGTTTGGGATTTTACGTAAAGGAAGACGTCCATGTTCGTTTTTTAAAAAACCCTAACACCTCTATAGAACAAATGTGGTTGACAACAAGGGCAAATGGATATACATTAGTGGTTGGAACAGCCTACAGACCACAATGGATGAATATAGACACCTTCATAGACGCTCTGATTGATTCAGTGTCTAGGTTTTCCCATTATGACTACATTGTTATAATGGGAGATTTTAACGTTAATATGCTTGAAGTAACTGATAGCAAAACTGTAAAGCTAAGACAGTTTCTGCAGTACATGGATCTGCGACAAGTAGTGTCTGAACCGACGCACTTTACTGCTAATTCAGAGACATTAATAGATGTTATTTGCACTAACTGTCCCGTTCGCCAAGTTTCAGTCAACGATATCACGGGTTCAGTTGGGCACTCAATGATTAATGTTACTTTGACGCTGAAAAAGACACATTTGCCTTCAAAGATAATTACATATAGACCTTTAAAAGACATTGACATACATAATTTTAACAGTGATTTGAATTCTATTGACTGGGACTCCGTATCTGCCGAGCACTCTATTGACGACATGGTAAACAAATTTGACACATTATTGATGGAACTCTTTAATAAACATGCTCCTGTTAAAACAATACGTCTTAAGAGCAATTACTCTTTGCCGTGGATTACTGATACTATAAAAGCTATGATCAAATTGCGTGATAAAGCCCGTGTGAAAATGAAACATACAAATTTAGACAGTCACAAAAAATACTACAAAGATTTGAAAGCTTTAGTCGAAACCAGTATTTTTCAGGAGAAGCGTGCATATTTTAATTATTATGTGAACAGTAATGAGGATGATTGTGTTAAGTTCTGGAAAAATTTAAAACAAAAAATATTAACTGACCCGAGTAAATCTGACCACTTACCAGACTACTTTAATGACCCTGATCAGATTAATGACCATTTTTTAAATCTCCCGGACAATGACGTTTATGCTACTACATCAGAGAAAACGAAGTTTGAAACTACTACTTCTGGAACTAACCAGCTGTCATTAAGACCGGTCACTGAAGCTACTGTCTCGAAGTATATTACGTCTATTAAATCAAACTCAATGGGATGTGACAATATTAGTAGAGACATGATTATACTCACGCTGCCAAATACGCTTCACATCATCACGGCAATTGTAAATAAATCAATTACCTCGGGTATGGTTCCCAATTGTTGGAAGATTGCTGTTGTCACTCCGTTATCTAAAGTAGATATTCCTCGTGAAATGAAAGATTTAAGACCAATAAGCATATTGCCGTTTTTATCAAAGATATTAGAGAAAGCTATATATCATCAGCTCGTAAAACACATAGAGGATAATAGTATACTTCCCTCCCATCAGTCAGGCTTCCGTAGGGGTCGTGGTACTGTTACTGCTCTACTGGATGTGACAGATAATATAATCAAAGCCCAGGACACTGGATGCGGTACGATTCTTACACTTCTTGACTTTTCTCGTGCATTTGATTGCATTGATGTGCCTCTGATGCTATCGAAATTAACTTATTATGGCCTTGATGCACAGACTGTTCAATGGTTTAAAAGTTATTTAAGTGGCAGATATCAGTCTGTTAAAATCAAGAGACGTGATGGTTCAAGCGTAATCTCCAGTCCTAAACTGATTAAGCGTGGTGTCCCTCAGGGGTCCATCTTAGGGCCCCTGCTTTTTATTATATATAGTGCTGACATTGTTAAGGAAATACATCATTCTAATATACATATATATGCTGACGATGTTCAGATTTATATTTCCGAAGCACCTAACAAAATCAGAGATGCTTTACAGCTATTGAATGATGATTTGAATGGTATTGCGGAATGGTCGATTAGAAATTCATTGGTTCTTAATCCGAATAAATCAAAATTCATGGTCCTGGGTTCGAAATCTCAAATTGTGAAAATTAAAAACACAAATCCAGTAGTTGTTATTAAACAACAAACTGTCGAACAGGTAGATGAGGCAAAAAACTTAGGTGTACTCTTGGATAACCAACTGCGATTTCAAAGCCACGTAGAGACCTTAGTTAGAAGTTGTTTTTACAGACTAAAAGTTCTGTATAAAATAAGAAATCTACTGTCAGAGAAGGTGCGGATCAAGCTATGTGAATCTCTAATACTGTCAAGACTCAATTATGGGGACCTTGTTTATGGGCCCCGCCTTCTTTACAAAACTAGCCGGTTAGTTCAGCGGGTACAAAATGCATGTTGTAGATTTATCTTTGATATACCACCGAGAAGTCACATTACACCTTTCTTAAATAATGCATGTATTCTCAACGTGGAAGCACGAAGACAACTGCATATGGCGTCATTAATGTTTGACATTATGAAATTCAAAAAACCGGACTATCTTTTCTCTAAACTAAAGTTTCTCCATCATAGCACAAATAATCGTTATGAACCCAGATTAGTAAGACCCCCCCTAAGCGTACAGCCCCATCGGACGACAGCATTTACCGGCAGCTTTCGCTACCATGCAACTAAATGCTGGAATAATATCCCTCCGCCTATAAGAAGCCAAAAATGCAAACAGATATTTAAGGACAGAATAAAAGATTTATTGTTAGACTATCAAAAAAAGGGAATAACAAAATGTCTTGCTTAGGTTATAAGGGCTGAAGAATGCACTATTTATTATCATTATTTTATTATTATTATTACACTATTATAATTTTTTATGTACTTGATTACATTTAATTTACAGAAGCAAAAGTAAGGTGACATAATTAATTACACGTCATACTGATTGTTAGCTCGTAAATTTCATTTCATTTTCCCGATTTAGTTTTTAAAGCACTCCAACTGAGTGTCGTAGCCGTAGTCATCCTCCTAGGTTGTAGCTGAAAACCAGCGATTTGCTCAACGAGCGAATATGACGCTGAGCTATGGCCTTTTTGTGCTGCTGCAGCACACATACATAATAATATTTTTTTTTTGTGTGGCGGACAGATCTGCATTATTTGATTAGTAGTTCTTTATTTTTATTTTTATTTCTTAAGGTTTTTTGTCCTTTTTGTCTCTGTTTTTTTTTTTTTTGCCATATTTATTATGTATGTGTGTCTGTAGACCAAATAAAGTTATCTATCTATCTATCTATCTATCTATATTGCTCTTTCGCACAAAGCAAAACTTAATGCAAATTCTGTTTTGTTTGGGTTGTTATCACAGTTGACTCTTTAACGTTTAAATAAGTACCTACCTAGTGTTGGTTAGTGTAATCAAATGACTTCTCATTAACAAAATGGGTAGGTAAGTAAGGTATGTTTGTTAGTTATGTTTTAACTAGATACTATTCCAATCACCAAAATTACAATTTATTACCTGATTTTTATATTTGTATTTCAAATTTTTCAATAGTAGGTACCTACTGTCTTACTAAATTACTTGATTCGACACCCCTGCTAAAGCAGTCTAATTACAAAACACTGCTTGGCGTGAATTTCCCGTCTTGCGAGCCACTATGTAAGGGCGTGACGTCACTGTTTGACTTACAAGTGGGTTTACGTTTAAGGTGAGGAGTTGTAACGATGGAGATTTTAAAAAAGAATACAGCCTTTTGCGGACTGGAAATACTTGGAGAGTATAAGACTTGCTAAAGGCGAGGCGAATGAACGAGTGTTCACTTTTCAAAGGACTTGCAATAGCTGCAGCTGTGTGTGTTAAGATAACATTATAAACAGATACTTGTCACTTTCATATTGTAAAAAATAAGTCATTAAGTTATTATTATGCTGTAAGCTAATTTTTTATTTTTATATCGTTGGTTGCTGATTCATATCCGGCTCGAAAGACCAAATTCTTGTGTCATTGCTTTCTTGTAATAGCCACTATAATGTAGATCCACCGCCACCACCGCCCACTAAAATCTCGTAATAGGTAACCCACTAAAATATAATAATGTTACTTTTGTAGTTTTCAACAACTTGTTGCATGTGCTCGATTAATGATTTTTCCGTGTCATATTTTAGCTAAAAGACGCAGAATGCAAACAATCTTGATAGTGATCTTCAATGTACTCTTATGCATTTTATCTAAAACATTGACAATAAAATGAAATTACTATTTATGAGAGATGGTTTATTTCTGCCTCCTAGCAGGTTAGCAGTGCTTGCATTTCTATGTTCCACTTTGAAAGGTAAGATAGGCAGTGAAATCTTGGGGTACTGCGACTTGATATCTTATGTCCATAAGTTGACAACGCACATTGGGTCTTTGTAAGGGTTCTAAATTTTGAAATCTTATAGAAACCACATTTACTATATGCGAAATTGTTTTCTTAATATAAATAAGTATCTACACATATTAAAAAGGCAAAGAAATATTGTTTATATGGGCCAAAACAAGCAAAAAATATAGTAGATAGTGCTCACAACTCTCCATCTGTAGCTTGCACTCCTGTGTGTCGTGTGGGTAGATGAGGAAATTCATGGCGCAGGACAGCCGCAGCGTCAGCTTCACCATGTACAAGATGGTCTTGTCCTTGTACAGCCATACGTAGTGGTTGGGGATGGTCATAGTTTGGAAGGTGACTGACTTAGCGTTCTTGAAGAACGAGTCCGGCCTCCACATGTGCTTCAACCAGTCGACTTCCAGGAGTCTGAGAAAAAAAAACTCTATTGCTCTTACTTATAATATTCGATTATCACACAATGACTCGTTTATATATGAGGGTTACCTTATTGTGAGTAAATTTTTTAATGCATTACGAAGTATAAACATTCCTTGTAGTGTTGCTCAAAATCGGTCTTGGTCTTTCAGTCTTGCGAGACTCTTACTGCAAGACCGAGAACTTTTTTTTAAGGAGGGGGAATCTGGTTACGATTCATTAAGGCACTAACAAGGCTATGCCATAGGACTCGGGTATATACCCCATACCTGGCTAAACCACCCTCCAGCAACTTCTACCCCCATAGAGGCACAATCGGGATCGTCGCTAGCCATTCCCCGAGTGCGCCCCCTGAAGAATAGGCCCGACGGTGAGCCAGCGTAGCTGACCCAAGCGCCGTGGCTTACTCCACGGAGGGGTAGACAAGTGCAATAATTCGAACCCCAGACGGGCAGGCCAGGTGTAAAAAAGTAGTTTCTTCCAACCGGTTGTCGGCCGGCCGGGCCATTTCATCCTCACCTTGCTTAAGGGAGTTGGTGGCGCGCGCCACCTCCTACAAGACCGAGTCCTAGACCAACACCAAGTCTGACCCATGCAATATTTGACGACCGACCCCCAGACGGGCAGGCCAGGGGTAGAAAAGTAGTGTCTCCCAACCGCTTATCGGCCGGCCGGGCCATTTCATCCCCACCTTGCTTAAGGGACTCGGTCTTGTGGGAGGCCATCTCCTACAAGACCGAGTCCTAGACCAACACCAAGTCTGACCCATGCAATATTTGAGCAAGACTCAAATCTTGTATGGATCAGCGTTGGTCTTGGTACAATTAGGCCGATCTTGGTATCGGTTGACTTGGTTCGGTTTGTTGCAAGTCTCGCAAGACTGCAAGAATAACATCAATTTTGGACAACACTAATTCCTTGTACTTACCGGTACTCCGAGGTCATATTCTCCGGTAATCGCAACCGGAAATCCTTCCACGTTTGAGCGAAGAAAATGTCCGCGGCGTATGTCTAAAATAATAAGGTTGATAGATAGATAGATAGATAGAAACACTTTATTTTGCACAATTTTTACAGAATACAACACAATACATACACGAACAGCAAAATAGGCGGCCTTATCGCCGTAGGCGATCTCTGCTAGGCAACCTTTGTTCTCTAGGGGAAATATTATGGGATAATAAAATGGGAATAATACAATCATCCTACATATTTTACAATCCCATTAGAGGATGCTGCTCATAAAACTAATTATTAGCAAAAGATTTTTTATTGGACAAAAAACTCAGTGAAATTATCCTTCAAATAACGTTAATAACCATAAAGAAAGCTTCTAGGATACCGGCTAGACAGAGAGATCCGATATAGACCGTGCCGTCGTACACGTCCGCCATATACCTATTACACATACAAAAATCTCTTTTGCAAGCAATGGTATAGATGGCATGTAATTTTGAGCAACTAATAATAAATTGTTTATTTTTCATAGTTATAAGACCACCATCGTCACCACAGCTCATATATGTCCTGAGGGACTCGAGATTACCCTAAGTTAGGGTGACCAGGCCTTGGTCAACCACGCTGGCCCAGTGCGGATTCGTAGACTTCACATACATCTTTGAACTTCTTTGCAGATGCATGCAGGTTGCATCTCGATGTGAGTGTCTTATTATGAAGATCGCAAAATGAAAAACACTTTGGTACATGGCAGGATCGAACCCCGCACCTCTCGATTAGATGGCCAGTGCCGAGTTCACAGAGCCACTGACGCTCTGACCGTTATTGACAATTTGTTAGATGTTATCAATAAAATTCAATAACACCTTATATGCATAATATTCCCTATTGCGTTCGCCAGTTGGGTACCTAGTATGTAAGTAAACTACGAGTAACTTTTAACTAACATCGCTTACTAACCATAGAGTTCTCGTCGATGGAGTCCAACCCCATGACGGTGACGTGGAAGTTGACGATGGTGGGCTGGTCGTTGATCTTGGGAGGGCGCATCTTATCGTACAGCCGAGGGTCGTCTGGCAGCAAGTCTTGGAAGGTCAGCAGAGTGGATCTTAAACCAACCCACAAATGTATTATTTTTAATTTCCCTGCTTGTGAGTGAATTGCATACCAGTATGCAACTTTTCTGCTATTTTATACCACTACAACTGTGTCCGCACACTTATTACGATTCGCCAGTAAATTACTAATATCTTTTTTAAAATGGGGGTTAGTGGTAGAAGGGAGAAAATTTAAGATTGTAAGGATATTTGATGCGAAATTATTAAAAAATAAAAAATTGTACAAAATAAATCCGGGGAGGGCCACCCTTATTAACTAGGTGTAAAAAAATAGCCTACGACTCACCTACCAAATATACACAAAGTAGGTATGTCATAAAAATCAGTCAAACCATTTCGGAGGAATTTGATAACAAACACTGGACACGAGATTTTTATATATTAGCTAAATTATGTGACTATCCTATCGTTATTTGGATTTAACTGCAATGCTTCCTGCACCTTCTAAGAAATTTTATCATCTACTCATCGTCTTGTTTAGTACAAATATTTACATTTTACATCCTCATTTCCTCTCTTCTCATACCTAAATATAAAGAAGTTCAAAATGATAAGGTCCTTTTATATGAAAATAGCTTTTCATCGAACTGGCACTTTTATTTCAAAATATCTGAATGTTTCGTTCGGAATTTCTAATTCATTTCAAACTAAAGCTAGTGATTTCTGTTTCGAATTTAAAGATTCACTTGTTTTCGCATTATTTAATTTTTCTTTGACATCGTTCGCGTCCTGTTTACAAAATGGAAAACTTTTAATTTCGCATTTTTAACGAATATTGCTGTGTTCCGGTTTGAAGGGTTAAGACATGCAGGCAGTGAAGTTATTGGATACTGATACTTGAAATCTTATGTCACAAGTTGGCAACGTACACTGGTGTCCTTGTAGTGGTTGTAGATTCACAAGACTTGCAGGAACCACTTTTACTATAGGAGACTGTAACCATTTACCATCAGGTAGGCCGTATATGTGTTTGTCAACTTTATTGTTAAAAAAATATGAGTTCCGCCGCGGCACCAGTGCTGCAGAAACAGCTCGTATAATTATGATGTGTTTGTAAGCTTCTGTAAGAGAAATCACGGTACGTTTTTGCTTCCAACTTTTTCGATCTGGAATTTTGAACTACAGAATAAACCCGTGGACGGCCGGAGACTTAGTTGAAGCGGATCTGCGGATCCATTGCAAAACACGTCAACGCTAGCGGCAAGCTTCGGTGTGAGTGATAAAACAATTTAAATTCACTTGAAACAAATTGTAACATGAAAAAGCTTGAGAAATGGGTACCGCATGCATTAAAACAAAGCACACCAACAAATACTCATTGAGTATTGCTTAAAATTACTTAACTGACACAATAACTAGGGAATTTTGAATCGTATCATTACTTGCGATGAAAAATGGATCCAGTACGACAATTGAAACCGACCTCAGGGGGAGACGGTCGCCCAGATTCCAGGTCACCCCACGATTTAAATGACGGGACCCCCCCATTTTTAGTAAGTATCGGGGAAGTCCCACAAGAGGTAGTCCCAGCCCTTGTGCTAAATCTAAGATCTTTTATTACCGGGTCAAAAAATGGAGAGCGAACCATAATGGAAGATCTAGCTGTTAAGCAGCCGAGATTGGTCAATTATTATTGCTCTAGCAGCCTTAGGACAACGCCAGACCTCATACTTCACGATAGACGGTCACTAAAATAGAGGAACTGCGTTTGGAATATCTCCGATACCCACCATACATCCCGGACCTTGCTCCAAGAGATTACAACTTTTTTTGGAATTTGGTCAATTTATTGCAAGGAAAAAAATTCATTTCCGACAAAGCAGTCTAAGCCGCCTTCAAAACTTTTTTCGATGATTTTTTTATACAACTAAGTTGGCAATCAAGCAAACTGCCCACCTGATGGTAAGTGGTAACCGTCACCTATATTATGTGAGATTCACAACAAATCTGCAATCCCCAGAACCACAGTGTACGTTGCCAACTTGTGATATAAGATGTAAAGTCACGTCACGGTACCCAGTAATTTCACTGCCATATCTTACGCTTCAAGCCGGAACACAGCAATGCCAACACTGCTGCTTTGCGGCAGAAATAGGTAAGACGGAGGTACCCAAACAGTCGACCCTGGTACAGAGTCTCCCTCCGGTAAAAATCACAATAAACTACTTTATTCAGGACAACAAACAGTTTTACAATGTTTCTTAAAATCTAGAGTATTAATTATCTACAAATATGTAATTGTACAACCAGCAACATTGTCCACATAGAAGTAATGACATATTTATTATTGAGAGCAGATATCTGAAATCAATAGTTACCGTAGCTACTAACAATTACTATTAGATAAGATGAGTGGTTAGTTAGAGATACACGTGAGATATGCTCAAATTCAAAGTTATTGAGACAATTTTAAAATAGTTTCACTTTCAAATTTACTTAATGTTACATTGAATATGTCTATATCATTGAATTTATTGTTGTTCAAGCTCCTATTGGCATTCAAGCTTTACTAAGGAAACCGCCACTATTACGGACGACATAAGAACGGTCCAAATGTCAACTAGTGCCGGGTGTTAATTTGAAGAAATTATTAATTATAATAATGTAAATGATCGTGTTGTTGTGTATAACTATTCATTAAGTAGTATTGGCAACGATGTACTAAGAAGAGAACTGACAAATCTAAATTTGTTATGGAAGTTGAGCTCAAATGTTTGCCTTGAGGTCAGCTTCCAATTGACGACTCTGTAACAATACAGGGAGAAAAAAATAGCCCTTGCTAGAATCTCCCGCCGTAGACTTGTGAACCATTGGCGTAGCTTTCTTGACTCTCAAAAGAGATTGTAAAATCCAAGTTGAATAAAATGTTTTGATTTGATTTGATATGATATACTCGTAGCTTGACAAGGAGCTCACTCACTGTACATACGTAGACGTACCGAGGACGTACCATTTTTATTATACGTGCCATCGATTGATTAAATATAATTTCATGCTTTTTTCGCTTTTCATTTTCCATAACGCTTATTTCATACTTATGTAAAAAAAACTAACATATCTTCACGAATTAATTCGATATGTGCAAAATTTCGTACTTTAATTTTCAAACAAAAAATGCAAATGTTTTTCCTTTTCAAGTGCTAATAAATGTTATCCTTTCATTTTATTGTGTAAAACCAAACTGAAGGCTTATTAATAATACAACCTTTCATTTGTAGGGTGATGTTGTAAATATCCAAAGTTAACATTGTATTGACTTTGTACGGTATCCATATGGCGCTGACAACCTTTCAAATATAAGCAGCATTCGACATTTGCTGGGGCCTTTCCTCGCTTATTCCCGACACAAGCCGCAATGTAAATACTAAAATTTCAATTTTTTAATTTCATGTTCGAAATTCACCACATTAAAGCCAAGCCAAAGATAGCAGCATAAACTGGACTCCTCGACCTCTGCGAAACTGGCATTTTTTAACGGGGTGAAAGGATGTTGTATGTACCTACCTATAGGCGGAGTACGGGCTGCCAAGACTGGACTTGAGTCAAGCATTATGTCACAATTTCAGTGGCATAATTTCTACGTCTCAAAGAGTAATAGTAGAAGACCTATGCTCCGACCGCTGTGGTTGTAGCAAGGACTTTAATACTTTGGAAGAAGTAGCAGCAGTCGAAGCACAGGCACGCCAAGAAATTTGTGATAAAACTTAGTCACACGTGTCCCTTGACGACCAATAAGAAATTTTTATCACGTTAATCACACTATAAATACGACGCCGTGCTACCGTCATCGTCAGCGAGCGTACTTACATAGCACTCTCTCCTCGAGGAGTACCTACCGCAAATGCCCACCTACTCAATCTCTGCGTGTTTTCCTAAGGATCCGATCGAGGATCGGAAAAAATGAAATTTATAAGCCCACCATTTTCCCGGATGGGACTAGTCTATTTAAATAGCCGCTGATAGACGTACAGCGAATTCGCTGTACGTTCGCTTATATTGGCGTGCGCGGACGCTTTTTGCTTGCTAGTGCGTAAGGGCCGACAGTTTGGTCGTGTGGCAGTGGTGAAAAAAATGTTATATGAAAATTAAAGACAGACCTGAATTATATCTACACAATTATATATATAGGACTTATAATCGTCCAATTCATTAAAAAATCGTACATAATTATATTGACTGTATAATATCAGTCTGCGCAAGGGCCAGAACTCTGTAACACAGGGAATCCTAGTACAGGTCTGCTCTCTCACGATGGCTAGCCATTTTTAAATCGCAGATTGGTCTAGTGCACACACCTCAACTCAACTAAACTATGAAAATAAAAGAATGATTTTTCTTTTACCATTCACAACTTCAGAATGTCAAAAACGATCCCGGTCTTCACACTATATTACAGGCAAGTATGTGTCGTTGGGTCTCGTAGGTACAGTAAGTCGTAACGTTACAATAAAGAATGTTGAAGGGCACTATTATTCTGTTACAATTTTTGACATTTGCATTTAAGTATAAAATACTTAAATATTATATGTAAGATGTAGTATGTGTGTATATATAATTAATGTGTGTGTATAATTTGGGGTTTGATGCTTTAATTGATGGGTGGATTGGATAATGTCCAATTTGTACTTATGTCTAACGATCTACTGTTTGATCATCCGACTAAATTCGCTTGATTTTAAGAGGAAACACTGAAGTCGAGAGAATTTAAAAACAGGTATTTTGATAAATGTATTTCTGTCGCGGCTATTCCCGCACAAATGAGCTGAGCACGATAGCACAGTTTAACTTAAACTGTGGCGCTAGAGACAACTGCAGTTCGGACCGAAGATACTTATGAAAAGTAAGTAGACGAATTAGATGTTCCGAAGTCCCTGTTTTCACCTAAAACTAGACGGATTTACTTTTTGCATAAAAATTAAAGGAAGGCTTTGGCTGTGTTTCTATGTAAAGATTTTTTCATATAAACTCGTCAAATTTATTTGCTGGATGTTTGAATACAGCAGAAATACTGGTAAATTTTTTAGGTTTTTGAATTTATAAAACATTTTATATTATTAACGTAATAAAAAACTAATAAAACTTTGGTATACCTATTAGATTTTATGTAAAAAATTCAGAAAGAAAACAGGAGCCTTTGTCTGTATGGAAAAGCGGCCCGTATGAATTCCACAATCTTCCTATTAAGCTAATGCGCACGGGCTTTGTAAAACAACTAAAATTGCTACAAAAACTAAGCAAATAGGATACTCACTGCGCATAACATAGATCTGTCGCGCCCAGCCAAAGTCGCAAGAGCACTGTAGTCAGCCATAGTAGTTTTTCAGCAGCCATCTTGCTTCTTATTCATTTAAGTGTTCAAAAGTCTACATGATGTTTAAATCATACTAGGTATATTGCTTAAGCATTTAAAATTGCTTGGTGAACATATTAATAAATCTAGTGAATACTTCCATCTAATAGAAACATAGTTTTTACAAGCTTTTTCTTTTTTTTCCGCGTAAGCGTAAAGCGCGGCAGTATTTGGCAGTTATCGGCCAACCGCGGGAAAAGTAATGCCGGACCGCGGAAACGTGTTGTTTGACCAATGCTCTCAGCGTTGCGGGGCATGCGCAAATGATGGACTTGGCATGGCCACTCGAGCTTTGAGCTTAAGATGAGGGGTTTTACTTTTAAAGGAAAACTGGGTGAAAGTGTGATTCGCAAGTCTATGAAGGTTCCGTAACTTTTTATTCACAACATGATATTCATGAAAGTGAAAAAAATTTGACTTGCGCTCAATTAAATATACCTTTATATTAATATTATAATTTGACTTGCACTCAATTAAATATCTTACCTATCCTAAAATCTAATTAAATATCCTATAAGTTGCAGTCACGTGAGCTACTCTGCTTGTTTCATTTTAAATGTCCAATATCACAGATAATATAATACTGCCAATATGTTTGAGTGATTTTTGATGATATCCGTTTATAGGTGGAGATCCTGTTAAGTCTGATAAGTTTAAGGGAGTGAAATATGAGTCTATGAAAATTTCTGGCTAAAATCGCGTTTATGAGGAAAAATTAATTAAAGGCACTATTCATCCAATTGATAAAGGGTTTTCATCCGAAATTCTTGGAATAAAGGAAGACCAAATTAATTGAAAGAAAACAGAGAATAGCTTAAGATAAAAAGTAGAATTGTCGTGATAGGAATACTTAATTTACCCTGGGGGATTAAATAAGTTGGTGTCCTAAAATACTCAGGTGAGATTTTAGTAACCCTTTTATGACCTCATATCATTAGGTATTTCTTTTTAATCAATAATTTTTGTTTCGTATCGCAATTTAATCTATGATACAGTCCACTCTACCGAACAGTTAAAATGTTATGAAAAATTAGTACTACATAATTAATGGTTAAACAAACTTACCTTTGTGATGTTTGACCATAATTATACGAGACGTTGCATCCGAAGAGATTTATATATTAACCAGGTAGTCCACTTTCCAATGTACCGGGCACCAAGCACAATTTTAGAGCGAAGACATAAAAATAAAAAGATAGGTAGGTAGTTTGAGTATTATTCACCCGCTTGCGCGATGTTACGCCGTTTGACTCATTCCTTTAGAGCAAAATTTCTCAAAAACATTGGGTATTTTATTTGCAACACAGCAAATAATGGGTAGGGAGGGAGTATAAATCTCTTCGGATGCAACGTCTCGTATAATTATGGTCAAACATCACAAAGGTAAGTTTGTTTAACCATTAATTATACTACGACGTTGCATCCTCGAGATTTATATATTAACCAGGTAGGATGTTTAGAGTATTTTAAGAAATTTTCAATTAGAAGAAAAAAAAAAAGAAAGTTTGTCGTTAATTCGGTCTAAGTTGACTTTTTTTTATAATTTATAACAAAATCTAAATCAGAACACTAAAGAGTTTTATTACGCATGATAGACTCTTGATAGAATCTTGATAAGAATTTCCAAGGCACAGAAAATCATCTAAATAATTTATAATAGTAAACTAAGACTTCTAAGATGAGATAATATGGGTTTAAAAAGCTTAGTGAAAATGTATGAAGCTGAAGCAATTGCAAAGGGAAGACATTAAAAATCATAAGTTATTAGCTTAAATTTAAATCTAAGATAATGTTTCGACGATTGATGCGTATAGTGACTAAAAAATAGACATCTTATAAATCTATGAACGCCATATAACAGAATTTAGACATCAGCTTAATAGCCGTTCGAATGTCTTCCATTTTAAAAGGCAACTCTGAACAAATTCATTAAAAGGTTTGACATTGAGAATAAATCTATTCTAACCATCAGTTTTACGAATTGTAACACCGTTTGTTCTTAAAATTTAATTAAACACAAATTTTGCAAAAAAACTTTTTCGTTTCACTGTTGTTTTTACATAAAAATCACAACTTTTTTTTTTTTTACTACAATAATTCTTTGTCAATTAGTTTCACAATATCCATTTTAACGTCATTTTTGCACGTGACAATTGCAAGTACCTTTGATCATTGTGCAATTTGTGCATAGACATTATTAAAGAAAATAAATTTAGGGTTTATCTTGGCATAGTCTACAAAGATAGATTTTTTTTCCAATTCAAAATGATTAAATTTGACATTAAATCCGTTTGTTTTGATAACTTTTAGAGAAATTTAACAAAACATATTTTAAATTAATAGATCAAATTAAATGAAGACATTTAACACGAGACATATAAATTGATAGTTTATAACAAGTGTTTCGTCGAGTAGAGTTTTTAAAAGCTTTTATATTTTTGTTTATTGTTAATTAATTATGACCTTCTGTCTTTTTCAACCAAACATTTATTACTTTCACTTAGAACACTGATTATATATTATAGAACTTATAGAACTTCAAAAATTTCATATGTTTACTGGTGACGGTGATAAGCGATAAATCCGTCCTTAACACTTCTTGAATCACAATGAGAATTTCATAGGTTGTGCAACTGGTTGGGGTATTATGCGTGTGATTCCTTTACCAATACCTTGACCTTAGAAAAATCAATCCCCAGTTATAATCGAAGTATATCATATTTTCTGCTTTTCATTTTATTCAAGAAAAAATACGAAATAGTTTCGTTGGAATATATCAAGTGCACGCGACCTTCGAGGTTTTGTTTCCAGTTCGAGATCAAGGCTCAGAACACGCAATACATACTTAGCTATAAATAATAAGGATTCTCCGAATGATTCATCAATTTGTTATAATATTTCAAGTACTTACGCTAATTACCAAGGTACCTTAGGTATTTCTAAATCACTTGAATTTTCTTTTTGATTTAGAACAGATAAATTTATTAACTTTTTTGTTAGGTAGGGGTTTTTCAAACACATTATATTCCCAAAATCCGTCTTTTACATCCTCTATTTCATAAAAATAAACCTGATAGTAAGCGGCATCTTGGTGGATTAATGAACAATATTTACACATTTCAGGTTATAAATATTGTAGATTTTCACCATAGAAAGTTTCAGATCACTCCTTGGCAAATAACTCACAAAGGCTATTTTCTTTGAATTAATGGTAGTAGTTGTACACAAAATAGGTGCTCTCTCCTCCATATGTTATTTTTATAATCCAACAAATAACAAAATTTTACAATTTAATTATGTTTGTAAAACCCAGTGTGAGAGCCCCTGACCATATGATCATAGGCATGTTACTATATACTTATTAACCCAACACTGTACTATGAATCTCCAGGACAGTTCCCATAAGGCTTGGCTCTCTGGTTTTTCAGTGGAGGAACTAAGAAACAACTAGTATAACAAGGAAGAATTCTGTGGAATTACATATCTAAAACATAAAATCTAAGAAATTGGAGTACAGTATCATTGACCCGTGATCGCAAGAATTTAAAGTCGAAGGTACGATCCACTAACCAGCGTTACGGGGCAGGCTAATCTTAAAAAAAAGAAACAAAACATTTTCATTTGGTGTATTCCATTACCCAGCTGTGTACCCAATTTTCAGCTTTATTAGTTTGATACCGAGATTGATAAAAAAATCCGAACCATTCTGCCCTTTGTATAGATTTCTGTATCTATTATAATATAGGTACCTGATTCTCTTTAATTTAACTTACAAATCTAAGGATATGATTGTATCTGACTATTATTATGATGGCTGGCTTGATTGTATTGTTCTCTTATGCTTATGCATAAGAGAACTGTATAAAGCTTATTATTTCAATAAGTCAAGGATTAAATTTGTTTTCTTTTCCCAAATTTAAATTTACAACCAAATTTTGACAATTAGCAAGAAAAGAGCATTACAGGTAAGAAATATTATGTTAGATATAAATTGATCTAATTCGTCATTGCATCATCTTACTGCTCTCATTTGGAATAACTTCTTAATTTCATAACATAATGTCACAATATTTGACTGTGAAAAACGGGAACTTTTAGGTAAACATCTTTGAGATTCGGTTTCTTAAAAAGAAATTTGTAATCCGTTTTACCCGTTACAACTCATAAGAGAACTGGATCGATTTAATTTTTTTTTAGGTGTGAATAAAATATTTTCATTTACCAGAATAATTATTAAATTTTTCCTCTATTATGTTTTGATCTGCGCCTTTGGTTGAGACTTCGTTGTCTGATATCGATCTACTACAGGTGCTTTCCTCGCAGACTAATGGTACGAGTGACTCCTCGCCCAACCACGTCCTTGCATGCGTGGCATTTGACGCGGTGGGGCTTTCCAGTTTCCCTGCTGGCTGACTGAAGGCCTATTAGAAGAAGAAGTACTCGCGCAGCTGGAACTTTCTTGATTTGGAGTCCCGATATTTTGCCGACTTCGATGCTTTAATTTTATTAGTGAGATTCTCGCCAAAGAGAAATGCATCACTTCGTACACGTGCAATATCTTTTTAAACTTTTAATCTAATGAGTACATTTATTAATTTCCTTCGTTTAAGTGTGTTTTCATAATGAAGGTCCAATATAAGCTGATTTCTTTGAGTAACACAGCAATGATTTCGGGATTTAATTTGGGTGTTTTAACCAATTGAAAGTTTTCAGGTATAAAGATCTTGCCCTCTTACTCTTTCTTTTAATCCTTATTTAAGCCTCCGCACAATATATGACCCCAACGTTTAGAGATTTCATCCTGGTTTTTTGTTCCAAAAATGTCGTGTTTCCCTTTTGAGGTCCCTAAGACCTCTAAAATATTCTCATGTAAATTGGTTGCTGGAGGGTAAACATCATTTACAAGTACCTGAGAGCTAGTGAATGGTATGGGACACTCTGCTGGTGCTTCTGATGTCATCACCTGTACATTACTAGGTTGTCCCTCATTACAAGTTTCAGTCATATGAACCACTGACTGAACATATGGGATATATGTGAACACACTGAAGCCAATTCATCCTCTCCATAGATTTTTTTTATTTTATTTTATTTAACAAATTGTACCATTATAAACATAAACACCAAACTACGAAGTAGTTTCTCGGCGAGTAACATTAGTATATATTATGCGAGGCGAGTCATATTCTGCGAGGCTATCCACAGCCTGTGTACTAATATATATGACCAAAAAACATGACTACAATCGCATCGTAGTACAAAGGCACACTGTTCTATAAAAAATAAACAAATAATAACATTCCGTTGAAAAAAAATAAGCTAGGTCATGATCACACCATGACAAGAAGTGCTGTGATCGAGACCGTAATCGCGTCACGGTACTAGTAAATATGACCAAAAAACATGACTACAATCGCATCGTAGTACTGTGCGTGACTATAATCGCATCATAGTTCCAAGTCACACTGTTCTATAAAATATAAAGAAATAATTACATTCTGTTCATAAAATAAGCTAGGTCATGATCACACCGTGACAAGAAGTGCTGTGATCGAGACCGTAATCGCGTCACGGTACTAATAAATATGACCAAAAAACATGACTACAATCGCATCGTAGTACTGTGCGTGACTATAATCGCATCATAGTTCCAAGACACACTGTTCTATAAAATATAAAGAAATAATGACATTCTGTTCATAAAATAAGTTAGGTCATGATCGCATCATGACAGGAAGTGCTGTGATCGAGACCGTAATCGCGTCACGGTACTAATAAATATGTCCAAAAAACATGACTAAAATCGCATTGTAGTACTGTGTGTGACTATAATCGCATCATAGTTCCAAGGCACACTGTTCTATAAAATAAAAGGAAATAATAACATTCTGTTGAAAAAAATAGCTAGGTCATTATCGCATCATGACAGGAAGTGCTGGGATCGAGACCGTGATCGCTTGACGGTACCAATAAATCTGACCAAAAAACATGACTACAATCGCATCGTAGTACTGTGCGTGACTATAATCGCATCATAGTTCCAAGGCACACTGTTCTATAAATATAAAGAAATAATAACATTTAAACACGTGTACAAGGCGTGTTTCAAAGTGCCGATTCACGGTTCTTTAGTAATTATGAATTATTTCTTGAATAGACGTTTATTTGGTACAAAAAATACAACACACAATGTAACAAAAAATATAAATATATATTCAGATAGATTTTAGGCCAAATAGGCCCCGCATGCAGAGCCACAGAGTGCTTTGACGCTGGTATTCTGCGGATACCATTTTATTTAACACTGTATACAGAATATTCTCTAATTAGACAGTAACGTTAGGCAATGCGCAAACAGCAATGCTCTTTTTATTGCTCAATAAATTTCAAAATGAAATTAATTAGTGAGCTAAATATACTTTAAACGAACGAAATGCAAAGATGAGAACGTGTCGATAAATAGTACAATATTATACACAATAAACACTTATAATTTAAACTTACATACTTCCAGCACCATCAAAATGCTTGCAGCGGCGGCGGCGGTGACGTAAACGTTTCTCTAGTTTACGAATCTTTTCCTTAAATATTGCTTAGAATACTTACGTTTTCATTTACCCATATTGATATCTATAACAACTACATAATACACTAAAAATAAAGTTATAAAATAATAAAACTTTGATCTGTAATATTTCGATGCTGTGATGCCCGCACAAAGAAAGCGAATGAGTCAAACGACGTAACATCGCGCAAGCGGGTGAATAATACTAAAACTACCTACCTATCTTTTTATTTTTATGTCTTCGCTCTAAAATTGTGCTTGGTGCCCGGTACATTGGAAAGTGGACTACCTGGTTAATATATAAATCTCGAGGATGCAACGTCGTAGTATAATATTAAATCATTAAATTAACTTTAAGAAAATTTAAAATTTTAAACTACAGCATATACAAAGTTTTCATGCCAAATTGTACATTGTTACCCTAGGGGTGGTAGAAACTTATTTAGTCCCGATCCCCGAGACGGGGTTAGGCGTCCGAGCGTAGCGAGGGCGCCTATAGATCGAGGCCCTAAATAAGTCTTTAACCCGAGGTAAGCATTGGCTTTTCATTACGAATACAAGAAAAGTAAAAATAAAACATAAATTAGCTAAAGAAAAAAATTTCGCCATAATAATTGTAAAAAATATCACCTAGAGGTATAAAAAATAGCCTACGACCTATGTATTCTCAGGCTTATCAAATATACACCAAAAATTTCATAATAATCGGTGAAGCCGTTTCGGAGATGTTCAGTTACAAACGCTGTGACATGCATGTTACAGTGTCAGAATATAGACACACGCACGAGCTGTAACAATTTGGAAAGTTGTTTTAATTCAAATAGACTCTCTGAGAGTCTATTTGAATTAAAACAACTTTCCAAATTTCACGTTTCTATCATTAGTGGTTACGGCTGTGCGTGTGTCTATATTCTCCTTTTATATATATAAAAAGAGAAGTTCCCATCTCTAAGTATATAGACACACAAATTTGGAAAGTTGTTTTATTCAAAATGCGGATGCACGCTAAGAAAGGATTTTAACCTTCATAAGGTCTTGAATTTTACAAACGTTGCCGTGCTTTGGGTCAGATTTGACCAAGTACTTAGTAGAATTATACTGAAAAATGAACAAGAAATAAAGATAACTTGTTTAATGGATTTATTTGGCATAAATATTTATTTTTACAGAATTACTATTTAATTTTTATATAAATTATAATTTTATACATCTAATATGAAAGGAATATAGTTAGATATTATAATAAAAAGAGACAGAGCAGTAAATAAAAAAAGTTAATGAAATTAAATCTTATTACACTGGGTACATAGAACAACTGTATTTGAATGCTTTTCGCATACGAATTTCTTACAATCTGCACAGATCAACGGTGTTTTATTGTCAGTTTTAGCACATAGTATAGGACCCTTCTTAGCTGAACATGTGTTGTTTTCCTCTTGTTGTATCGAAGTTGATGGAATCTGTACATTGTCACTAGATTGACGAAGCTTTTTGCAATTCTATTCTATAAAAAGGTGCCCTCGATAATGCTTTTCTGTTTTTTATATACGGTGTAACCAATTGCATGCCTAAGTTTTCCAAATAGTGTCGCCGTTTTGCTAGACAGCCTTCCGTCCAGCTACTATTGACAGCCGTGAATAATATGAAAGCATTGTTGGCTGATATGGCTGATATGTCTCCTAATTTAATACCAGAGATGAGTCTTTCACTAAAAAGATTTCATTCACTAAAAAGTTAAAAATGATAAAATATTTTACAAAAAATAAAAAACGACTTCACAAACACTGAAAAGTTAAAAATAATATAAGAATAGGTACAGACAACATCACACTTCTATATTGAAGTCGGTGACAAATTTTAAGACTTTATAGATCATCGTTTGGCACCGACTACGACGTCGACGAAATGGAGAAGGTTCTCAATTCGATGCTTATGTTTTTTTGTGTGTATGTTACGCGATTACGCCGCCAATCGTAGACCGATTTTCAAATTCTTTTGTTATTCGATAGAGTATACTCCAAGGGTGGTCCCATGGTCACCAAAGTCAGGATCTGATGATGGGATCCCATGAAAATCGAGGAAAACCCTTAAATTTGACGGATGTGTCCAACGTGTTTTGTGTGTATGTTACGCGACTACTCCGCTAATTGTGGAACGATTTTAAAAATTTAAGGGTTTTCCTCGATTTTCATGGGATCCCATCATCAGATCCTAGCTTTAGTGACTATGGGACCACCCTTGGAGTATAATTTATCGAATACAAAAATAATTTTGGAAATCGGTCCATTATTGGCGGCGTAATCGCGTAACATACACAAAAAAAAACATACGCATCGAATTGAGAACCTTCTCCTTTTTTGAAGTCGGTTAAAAAATAGCCGACGACCTATTATCAGACAATATTAATTAATTGAAAAAAAATCATAAAAATTGGTCAAGCTGTTTCGGAGGAGTTCGATAATAACACTGTTACACGAGATTTTTAACCGACTTCAAAAATGGAGGAGGTTCTCAATTCGATGCGTATTTTTTTTGTGTGTATGTTACGCGATTACGCCGCCAGTCGTAGACCGATTTTCAAAATTCTTTTTGTATTCGATAGAGTATACTCCTAGGGTGGTCCCAAAGTCACCAAAGTCAGGATCTGATGATGGTCATCATCATCATCATCATCATCACAGCCCATATACGTCCCCACCGAGGGGCTCGAGCCTACCCTATATTAAGGTGATTAGGCCTTAGTCAACCACACTGGCCCAGTGCGGATTGGTCGACTTCACATACATCATTGAATTTCTTCGCAGATGTATGCAGGTTGCCTCACGATGTTTTCCTTCACCGTAGGAGCGTCAGACAAATGTACATATGAAATTCGAAACGAAAAACACATTGGTACATGGCGGGTCTCGAACCCCGACCCCCCGATTGGAAGGCAAGTGCCGAGTCCACTGCGCCACCGACGCTCTTGACGCTGATGATGGTATCCCATGAAAATCGAGGGAAACGCTAATTATTTATTATAATATTTGTGCTGGATGCACGGCTAGGGCTAGGTTCTAGTTTGTATAGACAAAACATTTGCCTTCTTTTTTGTATTGTCAAAATATATTATTATGATTTATGTCATTCTTTGGTCTTTTATTTTCAACGTAAAATTTATTGAAAATATTAATATAGTCGACCAAATCTGGTCCTTAGTTGATAAAACCAGTAACTATGGTAGTGACAAGATCGCAAACGAAATTGGTTTCGGCATCGGCGGAAGAGCAATCGGTTCCAGTGGAACAATCGACTACGAACATGGAACCTTCCAATGTACAGGAGTCAACTCAAGTGGATAGCCCACGTTCACGCCCAACGTCTTCAGGTTCGCGACGATCTTCAGCGACGGTCGCTGCTAAAAGATTGGCAGCGGAGGCCCAACATGCCCGCCACCTCGCACAACTAGAGATCGCAGAACTACGGGCGGAGCGTAAGGCAGCCCAACTGGAACACCAAGCTCAACTGGCCGCAATAGATGCTGAGGAAGCCGCATCAGTTAGTGGTAGAAGTAGGGTTAGTATAAACAATTGGTTAGACAACAACGGAATCGAACCTACTACCGATTTACAACACAAAATTTCGTTTTGCCCTATCACAAATTGTGTTCAGTCTACACGTCAGTTACCATTATCTCCTCACACGCATGGAGGAGATCAGACCCCTGCCACTGGCACCCGTCAAAAGGAAGCCGACAATGACTGCATGTCACGTCTTGTGTCTACCCTTGAGACAATGTTGCATAAAGGCACTTCTAAGTCAAGAAGTATAAATATTTCTTTGCCTACATTTGATGGTAGATCGCCGCTAGAGTGGCTAATGTTCAAACGTTCATTTTTTGATACAGAAAGTTCATACACTACAACCGAAAACTTAGCACGATTAAACCAAGCACTAAAAGGTAGCGCTCGAGAGGCAGTGTCCATGCTGCTGGTGATGGCACAGCGAGCTTCCGACGTGATTGACGCTCTCGATCGTCGGTTCGGCCGCCCTGAATTATTGGTAATACAGGAGGTAAATGCGATACGCGCATTACCCAAACTAGGCCCAGAGGTAAGAGAATTGAATATTTTCAGCACTTGTGTGCGTAATTGTGTGGAAGTTGTAAAACTGCTCGAACATCACGATTATTTAAGATCAACTATTTATTGCGCTTTTGAGTAAACTTCCACCGCTATTACGTACACGATGGTTAGATTTTGCTTCCAGGCAGGTGTGGCAAGGTCAATCACGAGTCGAGACGCTGTCGAATTTTCTGTCGTGATAAAGTATGGACTCGCAGCCGAGCCAGCGACGAGCAGCTACCGAGAACGAGCACACGCAGTTTCCGAATCGAAGGCTTCAGCTACTCCATTAAAATTAATAAAACCTTCGCAATCGAACGATAGCGTAGTTTGTTTACGTTGTACTGGGCAGCATAAATTATCAGACTGCGACAGTTTTGTGAATTTGACACCAGAAGAGCGATGGTTCTTTATTAAAGAAAACAAAATATGCTATCGTTGTCTCAAAAAGGGTTCACATAGTTTTCGGCTTTGTAATAAAAATAAACAAAATTGTTGCAAGATCCAAGGTTGTAATAAAAGACATCACACTTTATTACACAATCCAAATTTTAATTACAACGTTTTAAGTAACGTGCCATCCCATGAAACTGATCAAGTTGAGCAAGTTCCAGTCAACACTGCTACCGACGCCGAATCTGAGGTGCGACGTCCATTGTTAAAGATAATTCCAGTTACGGTAAATGGTCCAGCTGGCAGTGTCGACACCTTCGCGTTGTTAGACGATGGATCCACCGCAACCTTTATTGACGCAGATATTGCAGCAAAAATAGGTTCAGTAGACCCTGACGGACAAATCCAACTAGAGTGTGTAGGTGACTTAACTAAGAGTAGTGCTATACAGTATGTGGACTTTGAGATTAAAGGGTGCTTTACACTCACGTATTTTAATATTTAAAATGCTCGTTCAATTAAACGGCTTGACTTACTAAGTCAGTTACTAAAGATTGTTTGCACGGTTACCCGTATTTGTCTCATCTCTCAGATATGTTATGTTATGACCAAGCCAAGCCAACCCTCATTATTGGCATTGATAATTGGCATCTTATTACTGCATTAGAGATTAAAAAAGGCACTAAATCGCAGCCTGTCGCAATAAGAACTCGATTAGGTTGGGTGTTATTTGGGTTTCCGTCAAGTAGAAACAAACCGATAGAATATGCTTGTCATGTATCTTTGCGCCATTTTTGCGAATTGGAGTCACTTATTAAAGAAAACTTTAAGCTAGACAGTATAGACATAGTAAAACAGGAACTCCGCAGTGCAGAGGATCAACGAGCTTTAAATATTTTACATAGTACGGCTCGCCGGCTGCCTAACGGGCGACTTGAGGTGGGTCTGTTATGGAGGGCGGACCAACCCCAAGTACCCGACAGTCTATCACTGGCCATGGCAAGATTTAGAAGCCTCGAAAAAAAATGCGTGCAGATGAGGCCTATGCTCAGAGATACCGTCAAAATATTCATGATACTCTCAGCAAAGGCTATGCTGAGGAATGTAACGAGCCATCCACAGATGTGGTATGCTGGTATTTGCCACACTTTGGTGTGGTGAATCCCAACAAACCAGGAAAGCTCCGCGTTGTCCATGATGCCGCCGCAGAGTCACATGGTGATTCCCTCAATGCTTTATTGCTTCCGGGTCCTAGTCATCTTCAGTCATTATTGGGGATTCTAATGCGTTTTAGGCAAGGGAAGGTAGCCGTGACAGCGGACATTAAAGAAATGTTTCCGCAGGTTAAGATCCGGGAGCAGGCTCGTGACGCTCAACGCTTCCTTTGGCGTGACGATCCTGCTACCCCTGTCAGGGTTTACCGTATGTCCTCGATGATTTTTGGCGCGTGTTCTAGCCCTTCAACAGCTATTTATATAGTCAACTTAAATGCATCAGAATTCCGAACTGAGTTCCCTGAAGCCGTAAGCGTTATTGCGAGGGATACGTATATGGATGATTACATCGGGAGTGTAGATTCGGTTCAGGATGCTGCCCGATTAGCTGCTGATATTAGTACGATCCATATGCGGGGAGGCTTTATTATGCGTTTGTTTGAAATGACGTTATAACCAATTAAAGTTAAAGTTATATTATTTAAAAACGCGTATTCCCAGATTCATGAAACTTTTTATTTTTGATCGGAACAATAAGACCAATCAAATACCGTTTTCAGTGAGCTTTTATGTTTTCCATTTAAGCGCTATAATTTTTTTTCGAGTTTTCTTCAATACGCGATTACTCCTAAACTGTAAACATTTTTGAAAATCAAATTATGTCACAAATAGGCACAAATTAAAAGCTACTCATGTATCTCTATTCAATGGGCGCACATTCGATGGTTTTGCAGAAACAAGTTTCAGCAAAACGTTACCCCAGCAGGAAACGAAATATCTGTAAAACCCGAACACGCACAAATTTAATTTTTGGCGCACATTTATGCACAAATATAAGCTATCCGCCCATATAAATTATTTATCTCTCGGATTATTCGCTTAGAATCTTCCTGCTGGAAAAACGTTACCCCAGCAGGATTCGTTTTTCTCATTTTTTTCCAAAACGGAAACGCGCACAATTTTTTTATTTCGCGCACATTTATAGCAAATTACGCTCTAATTATTCATGAAACTTAATTAAGCCTAGGACACAATTTCCTGCTAGGGGAACGCACACCCGAGGGTCCACCCCGACGTGCGTGCGGTGGCAGGGTTCGTCGATCGTCGACGTGACCCTGGCCACCGCACCCCTCGCCGCGAGGGTGAGGGACTGGAGAGTGGAGGCAGAGGAGGAGACCATGTCGGACCACCGGTACGTCCGATATTCGGTCTCCCCCTCGCACGCCTCCACGTCTCCAGCGGGAACGGGTGCCGCCTTCCGCCGATGGGCGGTGACGCACCTCCAGCCCGACGTGGCGCTGGAGGCGGCGATGGTGCGGGAGTGGTCCGAGCTGCCCCCGCACCTCGCCGGCGACGCTGACGGCATGGCGGCGCACTTCGCGGAGGACCTTAGCGTCGTCTGCGACGCCGCCATGCCGCGAGCGAAACCGGCCGCGCGCAAGCGGCAGGTGTACTGGTGGTCGCAGACCATAGCGGATCTGCGCGCCACCAGTTGGAGGGCGCGGCGCGCCTACCTGCGGTGCAGAAGGCGCGCCACCAGGAGGACGCCCGACGAGGAGGAAACTCTGCGTCGGGCGTACAGGGAGGCGAGCAAGGCCCTCAAGACGGAGATCTTGAGGGCCAAAACGGAGTCGTGGAACTCCTTTATAGAGCTCCTCGACTCCGACCCCTGGGGACGGCCGTACCGACTGGTGAGGGGGAAGTACGGAAACAGTGCTCCCCCGATACACCAGTTGGACGAGGGGCTCGTGCAGAGGGTTCTAGGGTCGCTCTTCCCCGACCCTGGACCCTTCGAGCCCCCGAGGATGGTCGCCCCCAGCGCCTCCCTCGAAGTGGAGGAAGCGGGCCCTCCCGTATCGGACCTCGAGTTCGACGCGGTGAGGGAGCGGTTCCGGCGCAAGGGGAAGGGGAAGGCGCCGGGACCGGACGGGGTACCAGCGAGGGTCCTGTGCCTGGCACTGGGCCCCCTGGAGGAGCGGTTCCGGGCGGTGCTCAATACGAGCATCGCCTCGGGCCGGTTCCCTCAGGGCTGGAAGGTGGGGCGACTCTGCCTTCTGCGGAAGCCGAATCGCCCCGCCGATGCCCCGTCGGGGTACAGGCCGGTGGTGCTGCTCGACGAGGCCGGGAAGTTTTTTGAGAAAATTCTCGCTTCCCGGCTCGTCGAGCATCTGGAGGGCCCGGGACCGGACTTGGCCGAGCGCCAGTACGGTTTCCGCACCGGCCGGTCCACCGTGGACGCGGTGGCCCACCTCAAGAGGTGGACTGAGGGGGCCACGTCGGCGGGGGAGGTTGTCGTTGCGGTGTCGTTAGACATCCGCAACGCATTCAACAGCCTCCCCCACGAATGCATAGAGGAGGCACTGCGTTTCCACGGAGTGCCCCTCTACCTCCGCTCCCTCATCACCGATTACCTCCGCGGGAGGGAAATCGTGTATGAGGGGGCGGACGGTCGCGTCCACAGGTGGCCGATGGCGGCGGGAGTACCCCAGGGTTCCGTGCTGGGCCCTCTGCTCTGGAACCTGGGGTACAACTGGGTTCTGCGGGGCAACCTCCTGCCGAATATGGAGGTTGTCTGCTTCGCCGACGACACCCTTGTCGCGGCGAAGGGGCGCACGTACGAGGAGGCGGTCCACCTGGCGTCGGTCGGCACGACGATGGTCGTCCGGCGCATCCGCCTCCTCGGGCTGGACGTGGCCGTCGAGAAGACGACGGCCATGACGTTCAGGCCGCCGCGTCGACGCAGACCCCAGGCGGGGCTCCGTGTCCGAGTGGAGGGGGTCCAAGTCCAGGTCGAGAGCTCCATGAAGTATCTCGGTCTGGTGCTGGACCCCCGATGGGATTTCGAGGAGCATTTCAAGCTCCTCGCCCCAAGGCTGTCTGCCGCCGCGGCAGCCCTCGGACGGGTCCTCCCCAACGTGGGGGGACCGGGCGCAGCGTGCCGTCGACTTTATCAGACGGTGATAAAGTCGATGGCGCTGTACGGAGCCCCGATTTGGGCGGAGCGTCTCGCCCCCCGAACGATGGCCCTCCTGCGCAGGCCGCAGAGGGTCATTGCCACCCGGGCCGTGCGGGCCTACCGCACGGTCTCTCACGGGGCGGCCTGCGTTCTAGCGGGCTCGCCTCCGTGGGATGTCGAGGCACGCGTCCTTGCGGCCGTGCACCGACATCGGGTGGCAGCGAGGAGTCGGGGGGAGCGGCCCCTCCCGCAGGAGGTGGCGCGCGCGAGGCACCTGGCGCAGAGGGAGGCTCTCCGCCAGTGGGCCGAGACGCTCGCCCACCCAGCTGCCGGCCACTGGACGATCGAGGCCGTTCGTCCAGTGTTGGAGGAGTGGGTTGGGCGCCGGCGAGGCAGCCTCACCTACCGGATGGTGCAGATGATGACCGGGCACGGGTGCTTCGGACATTATCTGCACCATGTCGCACGGAGGGAGCAGACGCCGCAGTGTCACCATTGCGGCGCTCCCGACGACACTGCCGGGCACACCCTCTCGGAGTGCCCGGCCTGGCGACCCCAGCGCGATGCATTAGCCCTCGCGCTGGGCCTAGGTAGGGGTACGCCCGTCGCGCTGGCCAGCGTCGCACGGGAGATGCTGACCAGCGCGGCGGCGTGGGAGGCTGTCGCCTCCTTCTGCGAGGACGTTATCTCGCAGAAGGAGGCTGCGGAGCGGGCGCGAGAGGATGACCCTCTCGCCGCACCGCTCCGGCGCAGGCGGTTGGGGAGGAGGAGGCGTGCGTTCCTCAACGCGCGCCAGCTCCCCTAGCAAGCTGGCGGTTGAAATGGCTCGGCCGGATGACAACCGGCCGAGAGATACTTTTCACCCCTAGCTTGGCCGTCTGGGGGGGTCGAATTTCTCAAGATACTTGTCGACCCCCTCCGTAGAGGTAAGCCCTGGCACCAGGCAACCCTCCAGGGGGCACAATCGGGGAATGGCCAACGCCGATCCCGATTGTGTCCCCACGGAGGTCTAAGTATCTAGAGAGTTTTTAGCCGGTAGTGGGTCTTCTACCCGAGTCCTGCATATCCAAGGGGTGGCCTAGTCAGCTGAATGCCCTTGTCGAATACCGTAAAGACTGTATTTTCTCTCTTGTAAAAAAAAAAAAAAAAAAGGGGAACGCACACCTCAAGATGAGCCAGCTTAAGAGGATTGTGAAGTAATCGTGCGCGGCGCGAGTAGGTATTTTCTAAAATGCTATCTGTTTCACACTGTTCCGCCTCCGGTCTGGCGTTTACACCACAAATACAACATGCGCAAATTTTCACGCACACTACGACACAGCAGCGCGCGACTCGGCCACGATACTCGGCGGCCGGCGCGAGAGCTCGAGATTATTATTCTATCGTTCGTAATGTTTTGCGTTGCTTATACTCGAATTTCTGACTCCCTTTCCGCTCGCAACTTCGCCATCGTTACTTTCGTTTTTCGTGTGGGAATTTTATGTTTTCACATAGGAAAAATAATTTTATAGCCTATATTACTCAGTGATAATATAGCATTCTATTAGCCAAAGAATTTTTAAAATCAGTCTGGTAGTTTTTGAGTTTATTCATTACAAACAAAAATACAAACGTACTTAATCTTCTTTCTTCATAATATTTTAGTAGATAAGTTTCTGAATACAGAAATTATTTACATTTCGTAAATTATTTCTGTATTGAAATTTATTGTGAAGGCACTTACTTGGTATCCCTATACCTTATAGGATTGAGGGTGAGGACTATTTGTTATGAAAGTATGTATCCTACATTTACCTGCCTAAGGAAAATGACATTTTTTAAGATGAGTGTTATACTGAATTAAAATGATTTGCATTTGAGATGTGAATCATTTCAGAAAAAAAAACACTAAACATATAAAAATACTTTTATACATACAAACTAAATAGGAACAGGGATACAAAAATAAAAAGTAATAATAAATAATAAAAAAAATTTTTTGATTGGGCTGGGCAGCTTTTGCAAAACTTGGCTTTGCTTTTAATATGAGTAGGTATTAGCATAAAACAGAAAGCGCGGATCTTCAACCAGTGTGTCCTACCAGTGCTTACGTATGGAGCCGAGACATGAGTAACAACTAAGGCCATCGTCCACAAACTAGAGGTGGCACAAAGAGGAATGGTAAGAAAATCGGTAGGAGTAACACTCCGGGACACGAAAACGAATAGTTGGCTCCGAAAACGGAGTCAGGTCTCGGACATTACACACCGCGTAGCAAAGCTCAAGTGGCAATGGGCTGGACATAATAGCCAAAAAGCCGAACTCGTGGTGCAGAACTGTCTTATAATGGAGGCCATGGAATCGTAAAAGACCCAACGGGAGACCACAGATGCGGTAGAAGGACGACATCGTCAAGATGGTGGGCACGAACTGGATTAGAGTAGCCCAAAATAGAACGGAATGGAGAAAGTTGAAGGAGGCCTATACCGTCATGGTAGAAGAAAAGGCTTAGATGATGACAAATATTTTTTAATAATTATATGATTATTTTTGTTGGTGTTCACCTCAATTACTTTAATAATAAGCCAAACGTAACATCATCTGCAACTAGCTCCATCTCCATCCATCTTTGAATTAGTCAGTAGCAAAACAGAAGCTACGTTTGGCTTATTATTAAAGCAATTAAGGTGAACCAACAAAAATAATCATATACCTAATTATTAAAAAAATATTATTCATCATCAGCCTTTTCTTCTACCATGGCGGTATAGGCCGCCTTAAGGAAAAGGTGGCTAGATGACATTAAAAAAGAAGACTGGACTGACATATCCACAATTAAAAAACGCAGCATAGGATCTTACACGTCAGCGTAAGGGCAAGGGCGTTTTATTGAGTAAATAACTTTTTTCAGAAACATTGTACAAAGTTATTAACCAAAGAATTTGTAGTCAATCAGTCGATGAAAAGTCTATGCTGTCAGAAATACAGCAATAGTACTGTACCCCATGTGTGGGGTAGATTCGTACGAATTTCAATTGAGAGTTAAGTCATAATTATGTAACAAATATAAAATACCTTTCATTTTTATACACTAATCTCGGGTACCTAGTTATACTAATAGTTTTAGAATTTAAATTTTTACCACCTCCGACCACCTCCGTGGTCTAGCGGTTGAGGCCATCTGGTATTGATCGGGAGGTCCGGGATTCGATTCCCCACAGGGACAGAAGCTTTTCTGCTCGGTTTGGTTGGTGGTAGGGCTTCTCAGCCCACCTGGCTAGCTACCACCGTCTTACCTAAGTTTGTCGCCATAATAACATGTTAATAGCATTGCTGTGTTCCGATATAAGGCCAAGAGCTTCCCTGTCGTATGAAAAAAATACCTATTAGTAGGATTATATGTAATCAGCTGCTTTAAATTATATTGCTAAAATGAAAAAAAAACGTCAAAACCGTACGAAGGGTGCCTTCTCCACATATATGCCTACCCTGCCTACCCTACATATATTATTTACTTTGTCGTTTGTATTTTTTATACATTGGTAGATTCCATAACGCGATTACAAATAAAATAATATTGAAAATAACGCTACTTGCATATAGTTTGTTACACGTTTTTTAGCAGCTCCAACTTGGTTATACGAAAAATAGTTTGTGAGCAACTTAGAATACGATATATATAGACCATACAATGCATAACAAATACCTATCACAAGAAACAAAAAACGAATATCTTTTGAGTTCGTGTCTTTGTGGCACATATCTATTATAACAAACAACTACATACTTACAATTTATTTTCTTATTTTGATTTATTTATTTTATTTATTTATTTTATTTGGCTTTTCAACAATAAGTACACCCTTACAACTAGAATTACAATCAATGAGAATTACAGTCTAAGTGCCTTATCACTTAAAGAAAAGCACTGCATGTACCAAAGATGTGTGCATAATGCGTATTTAATATACGCGTTCGCTAAACATGACGTTTATCGTCCAAAAAATATAAATGGGAACTGTAAAACTTTAACTTATTACAAGGCCAGAACAGCCTTTTTGATACCAGGTATTGAAGTATAATTTAAGTCAATAGCAGCTTCATAGACTTTGTACAATGCATACATTCTGGGTAACGAGCTATGCTTCTTTAGGTTAGTGTAATGTTCTGGTATGGCAAACAATTTTCGATTCGAATTGCGCGGTAAGTAACGTGGTAAATTAAATGAAACTCTATTGAGCAAGTCGGGACAATTAAGGAAACCTGCTACAAGTTTTTTAAGGAAAACTAAATCCAACATCTCTCGACGCTTTTCTAACGAAGACATCCCAAAATACCTTAATCTATCACTATATGCCTTAAGTTTTTTGCCCATTTTAGATGCATTTGGAATTTTATGATTGATGATGCATGCGAGCATGATTTTGGAAATTTACAGTTAATTAACAGGCTATAGGCTGCTTACCCTTAAATAAGGTTTGTATTGAAATAACACCCTTAAAATAAAACACTAAAATCAATAAACGTATTCGAAAAGACATTTACTTTTTCATGTAGAAGGTATTTGTGTAGATTAATAGTTCTGACTTGAGAAATACCTTTCAGTATTAATCGATATATCGATATTACTTTCTCCTCCCTAGGCAACAATAACTACGATAACATTATGTCACATCACTACATTATGCCCCATTATAGCCCTGCCCCCGACCCGTATCGTGCGATAGAGAGTGTTGCAAGAACTGGTCGAAATTGCCTACAATTCCTGTTTGAAATATTGTTTCGGGCGATAACTGTTTTACCCCCCTATAAACCTTTACGAAATTAGACACTTTTGGTCTCATTCGATTCAGTATACCTTAAACTATGTTTGTACGTTTTGCTTTTTTTGTAATTCAAAAATATAGATATTAAGTCTAAAATATAGATATTTAGATGCTAATAATTTATATTCTGAGCAATATTTCTTCAAAATCAAAACGTACAAACCTAGATCTTCATTATATCTACAACATTTCCAAAAATTATGAAAATTGGACTATGTTTAGTGGGAGAAAAGCGTTATCGCTTTTTGTATGAAAATTTACAGCTTCACAATCCTCTTAACTCATTTGAAGATGAACTTCGCTGCCTTCTTCGTGGTCATCCCTTACCAAGTAAAAGTCGCATAATAACACTGTCACCAAAATTTAATGATGGAGTGATTACCCTTGCCGGCAGAATATCTGCGGCCCCGAACGTACCGCAGGCTGTAAAGCAACCAATAATTCTCGACGCGAAAGAACCCGCGACACGACTGCTTATCCGGCATTTCCATGTCATGTTTGCGCACGCTAATACCGAGACGGTAATAAATGAACTGCGCCAACAGTACTGGATTCTCGGTTTGCGTAATACATTTCGGAGTATTGTCAAGAAGTGTCAGATGTGCAAACTTATACGAGCGCCTACTCTTCAGCCACCAATGGGAGACTTGCCATCAGCGAGACTTGACCACCATACACGCCCATTCACAATTCTGGGTCTAGACTACTTTGGTCCCCTACAAGTTTCAGTGGGACGCCGTCGGGAGAAAAGGTGGGTGGCATTATTTACCTGCATGGTCACCAGGGCGATTTATTTGGATGTAGTTCACAGTTTGTCATCCGATTCCGCTATAATGTGTCTTCGCCGCCTTATTGCCCATCGTGGTACACCCTCAGTAATATACTCCAATAATGGTACAGCATTTGTTGGCGCCAACAAGCAATTGAGAGCCTTATACGGTAGTCCTGTCCACGATTTTGCTGCCAATAATACAATCAATTGGAAATTCATACCGCCGTCAGCACCGTTTATGGGTGGCGCCTGGGAGAGGTTGGTAAAGAGTGTTAAAACTGCATTGAAATTTACCATGAGGGACCGAGCACCAACCGACGAAGTTCTATCTACATTGTTATCGGAAGCTCAAGCAATTGTCAACGCGCGCCCATTAACGCACGTCTCTCCCGACGCCAACGACCCCGAAGCACTCACGCCTAATCACTTTTTGATTGGAGGCTCATCAGCACAGCCCTTTCCAACGCAGCCCTTAAGTGACGTGGATCTTTGCAGTAGGTCCAAATGGCGGAAAGCATTGCGTCTTGCTGACCATTTTTGGCGCCGGTGGGTCTTCGAGTATCTTCCAACCCTGGCACCTCGACGAGTTCGCGGGGCGGATGTTGATGTTAAAGAAGGAGATCCAGTATTGATAGGGGACGGTGACCTGCCAAGAGGTGTATGGCCTAGAGGCATTATAGAAAAGGTGTATCCAGGCAGAGACGGAATAGTGCGGGTGGTGGATGTGAAAACATCGGGTGGTTTACTACGTCGTCCTTTAAAAAAGATAGTTTTGCTTTAAAAGGGGGAGAGTGTGCTGGATGCACGGCTAGGTTCTAGTTTGTATAGACAAAACATTTGCCTTCTTTTTTGTATTGTCAAAATATATTATTATGATTTATGTCATTCTTTGGTCTTTTATTTTCAACGTAAAATTTATTGAAAATATTAATATAGTCGACCAAAATATTTATTATATTAGTTATTTATTATATTATTAATTATATAGGGAAACGCTTATTATTTAGGGTTACTTTCACTAAAAAGATTTAATTCAATAAAAAGTTAAAAATAAAAATTATTTAACAAAAAAAAACCGACTTCAAAAACACTGAAAAGTTAAAAATAATATAAGAATAGGTACAGACAACATCACACTTCTATATTGAAGTCGGTGACAAATGTTAAGACTTTCTAGGAGATCATCGTTTGGCACCGACTTCAATATAGAAGTGTGATGTTGTTTGTACCTATTCTTTTATTATTTTTAACTTTTCAGTGTTTTCGAAGTCGGTTTTTATTTTTGTTAAATATTTTTTTAACAATTAATATGACGAAACATAGTTCGCGGGCACAGCTAGTGTAGAATAGAATTCGAAGAAAAAAAATCTAAATGAATGATGTCGTCTAAATGTCTAAATGAATGATGATGTCGTAATATCATTTAGCTTTAACATACCTATTTAAAATTGTGTTGTTGTATATTATGTTGGTGACCAATAAATAAATAAGTAAATTATTATGTTGTTAATTAGTTGTTAATTGCACTTGTGAGATCGAATATTAATACGTAAGGGGTCCTCAATTTAGCACTTTATAGATAACTTTACTCGTCGAGTTATTGAATAATGTCATCGGGTCAATAAGTTGCAGCCAATGCGGAGAAGACATGTTTGACTTCAAAAGGGCTCTTGAACATGCTAAGACTAGGCGTACTGCTATAGAGTTGCTAGAACCTCAACAGATTAAAATTTAGGTTATGGCACCATAAACGAATTTAGCTCCTTCTCACATTATAGGTGGATGAGGTTTTTCTTTAGAGATTTGTGAATTATTCAACTATTCATACTTTCAACGCTATTCGATATCGATAAAGTTGTCAGTCATAGAAGTATCTACGTAGTCTGTAAAAAGAAAACCGTTGTAGAAATTCAAGTCACTGAAGACTGAGACCAACAGGGCACCGATGACTGAGACCCTGAGAAAAAAGTTCACAAGAAATATGACATTATCTCGTGACAATCATACGCAATTATTAGTGAGTACGAAGATGCATCGCCCGCCCTCCACGTGACAAGGGAATTTACGCTAAAATGCAAATATCGATCATACTAACATGTAAATACTTAGATCTTTATATAGCGAATGGCTCTATAGAACATCCATTCAACAACACGACTTTTTTTGGGGGATTACTCTCTGTCACACCATTTTGTTACACCAGTGTGACACAGGAGAATTTTTTTCCTGACAGTCACACTACCTGGCTTAGCCTGGTGTGACAGGCAGTAACTAATAGAATTATCAAGACTAAGAGTCACGCTATTTACTTGTATGGTTAAACAAAAATAATAGTACAAACAAATCATTATATATTACTCTCTTAAACAAAACGGAAATTATTATTAAGTCTTAACGTAAGTATACTATTTAACGTAGTCCAGACGAGTTCGTTCCCTCAGACACTCCAACTTATTTTTATTATAAAAGAATGTAAATAATTATTATTAAATTTTCGCCGATTTTATTTATGAAGATTTTTCCATATTTTTAACTGACTTGAAAATAGGAGGAGGTTAAAATTTGATGCGTATGTTTATTATTTTGTGTGTACGCTACGCGATTACGCCGCCAATTCTGTATTCGATAGAGCATACTCCTGGGGTGGTCCCATTGTCACCAAAGTCAGGATCTGATGATAGGATCTTAGGAAAATCAAGGGAAACCCATAAATTTTATAGGTATGTCCAGCTTGTTTCATGTTTCTTCCCAGACTATTCAAGTATTTACGTCTGAACCGCGCTGATGATGGAAGGATCCTTAACTTTAAGGAGTTAGAGGGTTTTTTAAATACAACAGGCACGTATTGACACTTTGTCTAATACTTCAACTATCGATACGATACGATGATCTCCTAGAAAGTCAAAATTTGGCACTGACTTCAATATAGAAATGTGATATTGTCTGTACCTATTTTGAGAGACGATAACTTAGCATTCCATGGATTCACCGTGCGGGTGAAGGGTCCATTATTTTTAACTTTTCAGTGTTTTTGAAGTCACTTTTTACTTTTGTTTTGTTGCATTGCTTGCAAATTTGAAACTCTAGCTAGTCGTTCGCCTGCAAGTATGATATTGCCGCTTCCCGAAAAAATCTTCATAAAAACTGTAGCTGTAGTTGTATAAAAGACGCATTTCCTTATTCATTTTTAAATGTTTTCTTGGGGTTGATAATTCTCCCAGAAATGTAAAGTGCTCCCGTAATACCATAAGATGTTTTGCAAGGTAAAGTTAAAACCTTCTGATGATTTCTCTCGTAAAAGCATTTGCTTGAAATGATCGTGTATGGAAATCCGGAATATCTTGGAACCATCGAATTTGAGAAACTACCTTTGAGTAGGAGCGGCTGAGTTTCACTTTCTGTTGAGTTACTAAGCAGGATACCCACCTAATGGTAAGTGGCTATACCTAGTGGTTCCTGAAAGAATTGCATATCTATTACCCCTACAAGTAGGTACATGACGACTCTGGTACTGATTCTCCCTCTGTGTGTCATGATCACACAATTTTTATAGAATTTTTAACGGGGTCCACCTAAGTGAAGGGTCCAGAGACGTAAACGTTTAAAGAAGGTGGACATTCCGGTTAGTGGACGCTTAGGGAAACCCACGTGTTGAACTGACTGGAACTAACGATAATAGGATCTAACGGGTCCAAAGGGGTTGAATAAGTTAACAATACTTGTCCTTGTCGTCAAAATATGATAGTGTGACTGTGAGGAATAAAATTCTTCTCTGTCACACTGGTGTGACTGTCAGGACAAAAATTCTTCTGTGTCACACTGGTGTGACAGAATGGTGTGACAGAGAGTAATCCCCCCTTTTTTTACTATTACCATCTATTACGAACCTCAGAACAAACGCTATACGGGCGATCTTAAGTTCAAACTACATAATAAAGTTTGACCTGCCCCCCTAGACAAGACGCATTTCGATAATCGCTAACGCAATCGCTAGAAGGAACATGTATGCGATTTGACATAAGCCCTCGCTTAGCTTTCGAGCGCATTTGTCAAATCTCATACATTGTCCATTTAGCGATTGCGTCAGCGATTATCGAAAGACATCTTGTCTAAGGGGGCTGTTGTCGTGTGTTATTCAGGCAAAACCTCGGGCTTAGTTAGTTCAATATTCATATTAACAGCTCTAGATGTATCCAGTGTTCCACTGGCGCGTGCTCGAGTGCGGCTGGCAATAAGCCGCGGTCTACCGCAGGGCTCCGACGTCACCCCACTCAACACAATCTTTACTCTTTCTTACCTCCACGTCATCGTCGGGGCGGTTTGATTTAATCAGTTACTACGGATACTTGAGTGGGTATTAAAACCGCTTTGTAGAACACAATTTTGTCTTACTAGGTCATCGACGACACTAACAAGTTGAGCGGGGGTGATGCTATAAAGCCCTAATTCCTTTTTAGGCAAGGCCTAACGTTACCAGTAGGTATAGCGGCTGGGATGGATTATATTCAAATCTATTTTATATTAGTACTAGCTGTGCCCGCGAACTACGTTTCGCCTTAATTTATTTTTTCCCGACATCTTCAACAAATATCGTTAATGTACACAGAAATAAATACAAAAACTTAACAAATTATATACTAAAACCTTCCTCGAGAATCACGCTATCGACTGGTGAAAACCGCTTGAAAATCGGTGCAGTAGTTTATGAGTTTATCGCGAACAGACAGACAGACAGACGCGGCGGGGGACTTTGTTTTATAATATGTGGGGATTCAGTTGTGTAGGTTGTCCATTTTTGGGTGAAAATAGCAGGTAATAATCACGGACCTGAAAAAAAAGTCGGATGGAACGTTGTTGAATCAAGAGTGAAGCATGCAAATAGCAGCACATTTGTATGTGTGCGTGTCTTGCTTGTGTCTTGCTCAGCGTCGGTGGCGCTGGGGCCTCGGCACTGGACTATGCTCCGAGTAGAAAAGGGAGGCCCGCGATCGATCCTGCCATGTACCAATGTATTTTTCATTTCACGAATTTCATATGTACGTATTTATCTGACGCTCCTACGATGAAGGAAAACATCGTGAGGTAACCTGCATATACATCACCTGCGAAGTAATTCAAAGGTGTATGTGAAATCAACCAATCCGCACTGGGCCAGCGTGGTTTGACTAAGGCCTAATCGCCCTACGACAACGGGTTAGGATAGGCTCGTACACCTCGGTGGGGACGTATATGAGCTGTGACGATGATGATGACTATTTCCCGCTCCCAAAAAAAAGTACTGTCTCCGCACCGCGCATCCCTCCTTGCCTGCACGTTGCTGATTGGAATTAGGCTAGACTGTTTATTTATTTTTTACTGCAGTAATTTGCGGGTGATGCTGATGAGTGAGTACGCGCACATAAATAGCTTCTACAAGACGAAAAACTACGTATGCTTGTTAAAACCCTATTATCTATTTTAAGTTTCCCTATTTTAAAATTACTGTGTAAATATATATTTACTTACAATATTAAGCTTTAACCGTACTATGTTATAATTTGTGTGCTTTTAAGTCTATGTTATTGTGAAGTTCTGTTTTGTCCTTTTTCAGGTAACCCAAAACAATCTCACTATATGTTTGGCTACCTTTCAAAAGTAAACTCAAAAAACCGTGTTTTATCCATAACTTGAGTTTGGCAGTAATGGTTGTGTTTACGACCGGTTGCCATTCAACAAAGAAGTGAAGTGAAGTACGTATGCTGATTATTTGAATAAAAATTACATTTTCTTTCATTCTTAGTTAAGTGAAATAGATAGATATATTGATTTAGTTTTTTCTCTGATGGTCACATAAATATTAATATGTAAGTAAATACATTATGCATGCGATTATTTTATTAAAAAAACAAAAAATAAAATTGTGAATTCGTTTAGTACGACTTCCGCTTACGTAACGGTCCCTTGGCTGTCATTATAACCGGATTCTACGTATATAATAGGAATATTTAAACTATTTTGTTTTATATAGAATAGAATAAATTTTATTCTCACAACACAAACGACGCGCTTACACATTACACATCCTAAATTTATATAGGTTGCATTTATGCACGCCTGGGCTGGGTTGTGTCACTGATTTTTTTATGTTTTTATGTCATTTTAATTGTATGGTTGGTACAAATCACTCAGTTGGATCTAGATCACTCTTAGATTTCACTGAAACGTAATACAGAGACGTATGGAACACCCACATTTTTTTACATATTAAATTGCTACTAAGTTGGCAAACGAGCAAACTGCCCACCTGGTGGTAAGTGGTAACAGTCACCTATAATACATATGGCTCCTGTGACATTCGCAGTAAAACTGCAACCCCCACAAGGGCCACAGTGTACGTTGCCAACTTGTGACTTAATATGTAAAGTCACGGTACCCAGTAATTTCAGTGCCATAATCTTACCCTTCAAACCGGAACACAGCAATGCAAGCACTGCTGCTTTGCGGCCGAAATAGGTAAGACGGAGGTACCCAAGCACACGACCCTGGTACAGAGTCTCCCTCCGGTAAAATTCAAAATAGGGGAGGCCCAAGACCAATCTGATGCTGGGGGTTAACCCCCAAGTGATCGCATGTGACTGGTGTGACGTCACGCTTATAAATCAATAGCATAGTGTCATAAAAAATGCCTTTCACAAAAACTATTTTACAACCAAAGCATATTTTTTATTCTGTAAAAAATAATGTAATCCTACTAATATTATAAATGTGAAAGTGTGGATGTTTGGATGTTTGTATGTTTGGATGTTTGTTACTCAATCACGCAACAACGGCTGAACGGATTTGGATGAAATTTGGCATGCATGTAGCCTTTGACATGGAAAAGAACATAGGCTACCTTTTATCCCGATTCCTGAAGTAGTTCTCGAGGGAAAATTGAAAATTGTTTACGAGCTAAGCCGCGGGCAGACAGCTTTGAAATTTGGTATGCATGTCACCTTTTTTTTACCCAGTTAAAAAGGTATGCATGTCACCTAAGCTATGGAAAAGGACATGTAATAGTTCCCGTGGGAAGATTAAAACTTGTTAATGAGCGAAGCTTTAGACCCAATTCTGAAGTCCACGCAGACGAAGTCGCGGGCAGAAGCTAGTAATTTATAAATTTCCTTTCCCTTAGATATCAGGATAAATGTAATCATCAAAGCTCGACGTCACACCGGTCGCATGCGACCATTTGGGGGTTGAGTGGATGCCCACCAACGTGCTAAGCTGTTGGCCATATCAATCCTAATCGAATAAAAAATACTTTAGCCCCACCCGGAGTTTGAACGGAAATTCTCGCGAATTAAATTCGCAAAAAAAGGCCCTCAGACTGTTATTATTCTAAGGAGAGGCCCAAGACCAATGTGTCTGTCTGGGATGATACTAATTGCTTTTTACCTAAATATTGAAGGTAGCTGTAAACAGAACTACCTTATAATAGCGGATACGCCTTATAGTAATTCAATCCCAATTATAATTTTTTACCTAAGTTAATTAATTTTAAGTTAATTACACTACACTGATAAAGGACCAGTCTTTATGTGGGTACATCAGTGATACGATGCTCCATTCAGTTGTGACACGAGTGCTATGTGGTGAAGTTGTCCGTCCACTCACACATTTGTTTTGATTACTGTGATTATAAAAACAATGTGCTCACAATCACCATTGCTTAGACAGGTGCGTATTATACGGTTTTATTTTGATATTAATACGTGCGTACGTGCATCATTTGAATGCACCATTCTTTTTATTCTATTTCTTTATCTTACTTTACTCGTTATATTAAATTTTAATACTTCTATTCTATTTATTAAAAAAATGAAATGCTACTTCGTTCAAAATGTACAATCAAAGACCATTTTTTTAAATTTCCTCTTCGTCTTTAATTAACCCTAATTTCAAAGTTTTTAAACTTCCGCACATTTTAAATACAACCCTATATAATTTGTTCAAATTAAAGTCATTACTGGTCGATTCAGGCACACAACCAACTTAACTTATTTGATTCCTTAGCCTTAATGTAAAAACATAAAACACCTTTCAAAATTCATTTTTCAACATTTCAAATATTTCAAAAATTGTACCGATTTTGTGAAAATTAGTCAAGAATTAAACCAATCTACAAATTTTATGGTCACTCGATAAGTATTATCATAAAAAATGCTTTATACATTGGTTGTATGGCTTGATCTTTTTGCCTTACCACCACGGTACGACATAAGAAAAAGACAATTTGGTTCGCGAAATTCAGTTGGGCACAGCCATTAACAGAAAATATTAAATTTTATTTGTACTATGTGAAACACTTCATTCCTGCCTTTCAATTTTCGAAATCCAATTAGTACTGTATGGCGTAGTTCCATTGCCTTTCCTTCGTGGAAGAAAATACCTTCTCTCTGTAGGTACCTCTGAGGTAGGTACTATGCTCAGAACAATCACTAGTACTATGTACTATGTGACAGACTTGTCAAAATAATTTCACGTGCGCCATGTTGTTTTTCTACCTAAAGCCAATTCGAAATTTTTATATGGTATTTTTTCACTAAAAATAAAAAGTGAATTTAAACAAACGAAATTATGCCTAAATGTTCTTCCGGAAAATTCTAAGCATTGTGGTGTAAGCCATATCAAATTCTGTCCAGTAGTTTCGGAGATCTTTCCGGACAAACAGACAAACAAACAAACAAACATTTTTTTTTAACTATTCTATCGTGTTCTGCTAATGATTTTAAGGCGACCTGTGTATTTTTTTTCGTAATATTTCGCAATTACAGATTTTTGTACCCCTACTATTATATCTTTCTCATTCAGAATGATGCAAAATAATCGTAAAAGCGTAGTATTAAAGTAGTATATTCGTGATCTTATACGAACCCTACTTACTAATTTATTATGCACTAGCTGTGCCCGCGACTTCGTCCGCGTGAAATAGTAACTTTTGTTGAGGTTGATAAATTTATATGTTATAAATAAATATATGTTATACCTACCTTATATAATTAGCTATCTATTAGTGAAAGTCCTGTCCAAATCGGTCCAGCCGTTCTGGAGATTAGCGGGAACAAACAGACAGACAGACAGACTTTTTTTTTAATTGTGTTATACATTCATACCCATTTAGTAAATACTTGTTATTTTGACATTACAAACAGACACTTCAATTTTATTTATTTGTATAGATTTCCCTGCAATAATAAGGCGCGGATTTTGAGATTATTTCTATCATTTTATTAAAAGTAGGTATGTGTTATATTACACTTGTTTGCAATTTTATGTTAGACTTGTTGCTCCACTTTAAGTACTTACCGTGGAGCGAAACTAAAGCCGCCGTGGGGTTTTTTCTTTTTGTTTAGCAGTGAAAACAATATTGCACATCTAAACAGGCCCAGACATACAGTTCGTTCATATGACGAGCAATTGATTGTGATTTTCGTGGATAAGATATAACATTGGCAATTTGACAAGTTCAACAGAGTAAGTTAAAACCAAAGCGTAACTTAAATTGACAATATTCTTGCAAATAAAGGTCACTTAGCGCGTAATACAGCTTTCGTAGCGTAGGTAAGTGTATAATAAAACGTAGCGTCAACTGTACCATTTGATGCTTTGGTACTTTAGGCCTTCCCTCAAGACTAGAAGAAGGAAAGAGATTTCATGTAAAAGCGTATAAAAAGTCTTAATAGGTTAACGTTATAAAATGTAAACATTGAATAAAAATTGAAAAGAAAAAAAAACAAGCCCAGTAGTATAAATTTCTAGCAGTCGCGTGAATAACCTTAAATATTCTCAATAGTGGTTCCCGACTGCTATATCTTGATATTACTGTTTTTTTCTTTTAAGTTTTTATTTAATGTTTACTTTTATGCAGTTTTTTTAATTTTTTTTATGCTGTGCCAGCGAACTACGTTTCGCCGTATATTTTTTACCCGTTTGTGCAACATTTGTCATTGATGCTCAGCTCCTATTAGTCGTAGCGTGATGTTATATAGCATAAAGCCTTCCTCGATAAATGGACTATCCAACACAAAAAGAAATTTTCAATTTGAATCAGTAGTTCCTGAGATTAGCGCGTTCAAGCAAACAAACAAACAAACTCTTCAGCATTATAATATTAGTATAGATAAATAATTAGTTTTATTAAATCGCTTTCACTAGAAAATTATAATACCTACGCTTGTTCTCGCACGAATGCTCGAGCGCGCGCTCTCGCTTTTTAAATGATTAATCATAATGAAAACTGGTCAAAGAAACCTATTATAATTTTTAAAGACCTATTTAATGATACCACACATGATAAATTTTCATTTTTTCTTATTTGATAGTCACCAAATACAATATCTGTTCGGGTTCAAGGTGCAACTGTTCAATTCAAATCTCCCTTCTTGTAAAAGATTTTTGTCCAGCAGCTTAAGGGCATAAGATATAGTCTGGGACGATGACTAAACCCAATGTCCAATATGGAGACATATCTATAATATATATAGCTCGATATATAGCGATACTGACTGTGATTTTTCTTTTCGTATCTTGTATCGTGACTAACATTGTAAACTTTCAAATAATCGTGACACTTACTAATGTAAAATTTAATAGAAAACAGTTCTCTTTTATTTTCCTTAAATTGTAGTCCTTAGATTTTAGTTATGTAACTTGATCTTAGCACCTTGTTTATTTATTTACTAGCTGTGACCGCGATTTCGTCCGCGTGAAATAGTAACTTTTGTGGGGTTGATAAAAAGTAGCCTATGTTATACCTTATATAATTAGTTATCTATTAGTGAAAGTCCCGTCAAAATCGGTCCAGCCGTTCCGAACAAAATTATGTTATATTTAAATTGTGTTTTTGTTATTGGTACCCGATATACATTCATATCCATTTAGTAAAAACTTGTTATTTTGACATTACAAACAGACACTTCAATTTTATTTATTTGTATAGATTTAGGTACATTAACATCATATGCATATATATTAACACAAATATACATTTTAGGGTATTTTCACTCATACACATGACAATTATAAATGTACACGGCATTCACCATTAGGTTGTTATCTTAAATGCTAATTAAGAGTAGGTACCTACATGAATATTTACAAAAAGAAACAGTATCAAATGATCAATTAAACCTGAAGGATTCTGCTCAAGCAACCTATTATAAATTCAATTTTTGTTTTTATTTTATCTTTATATGTTTTTAATTTGTCAAAAAAATATACCTAACCTTGTGATAAGTTCTTTGACATTATGACATTTTTTAAATTGGACAAAGTGTAAAGTTGGCTTCGCCGTCGCCGTTCGTGACTAATCTTAGACTTAGACCCTTATAGGTATTAGGTTATAAATTCGATTCGCATGAGGCCAATAATTTCCTTTTTTGGACTTAAGTAGTCAATATCTCGTTTTTTTGAGCGGATAGGAAAGTTACACAGCTCGCATTTAATTTATAAAAAAAATACTGCGATATGTTGAATGGAATAAGTAGATTCGACTATCGAACTGCTTGGACAAAACTATTCCAAACGGTTATGTACTGGCTCGTTTTTATTCTAAGTACGGTGAAAACGAAAACACATTCATATAAAAATATATTTCTTTTAAATAAATAATTTTAATATTTCTAGACATCATTAGCTTCAGTTAAACATTTTGGATGTATTTGTATCTCAGTTTTAGGCCTTTTTTTTTTTTTTTTTCTCGGGGGGAAATGCGTAACCGCACCGTACCCGCCGTTGGCTAAACAGCGAGCGTGTGTGGGGCTCTCCCGGCAGCATGCCAGGCCTACCCACTAAAACCCCCCGGTGTTTTCCCTGCCCTTAAGGGCGCGCTAGGTAAGGTCCACACTGCGACTCCACTACCTACGCGCCCGGGCAAGCCCGACCCAGTGGTCGGGCTATCGCCAAGGGGGGATTGCCCGAGAACACCAGGGCAATCCCCAGACGGAGGGCCTTACGGCGGCGTGCACGGGGCCAACCGTGCACGCAGGCCTCCATGGCAGGGTCATTAGACGGGCATCGCTTGTGCAAATGCCCGCCTTCGCCTGCCTATCCGTCTGCGGCGGATGGGAGCGGCTTGAGGATCTGCCTCCCGCTCCCTCTCCGCGGCCTCCTTCTGCGAGATTACGTCCTCGCAGAAGGAGGCGACAGCCCCCCATTCCGCATCGCCGCGGAGCATGGCCACGACCATGCTCGGCAGCGAGAGGTCTCCGACTCCCAGCGCAGCGAGCTCTTCGCTCGCCTTCGCTCTTCGGGGTCGCCATGCCGGGCACTCCAATAGGGTGTGCTCGGCAGTGTCGTCGGGAGCGTCGCAGTGGTGACACCGCGGCGTTTCTTCCCGACGCGCGACCCGGTGCAAGTAGTGACCGAAGCAGCCATGCCCGGTCAGTACCTGCACCATGCGGAACGTATCTCAGTTTTAGGTCTGCTTTAAATGGGGATAAATGATTTTCAATTGGGGTTTTTAAGAAATTTCAATATTTTTATTAATCATGCATTTTTTTTCTGTATCCATTGTTTATATTTACGTGCCATCCTGTGACAAAATTATAAGTGCGGTGAGTTTTGCCAAAAATGAACCACGAATCAATGAACTTATCATTTTTTATCCAAAACTTTTGTATTGTATGAGGCTAATGTGTTCCCTAATTTTTTTTGTCACTAATGTTTGTAAACTGCTTAATACAATACAAACTCAATTCCTGGAAAGTAAGGGTGAAACTGCACACAGTAACGTTATTACTTTACGGATCATCCCATCAGGAATTTAACAATAGGTACAAGTGGTTCCTCCTTTCATTTTTTTTATGTAAGGCCCGGCAAATGACCTCCTCCCGCCTGATGTTAAGCGGTGAAAGAGGCCCAAATGAGTTGACAGATAGAGTAGGGACGACATCCACTATCCTACCTGCCCGCCCCTTGCCGGCCTAAAAGATGCTTTTTCACACCTCTTTTGAAGGAACCCATGTTGTAGGATGAAGGAAACACGTGCGCAGGTAGAGAATTCCAAGTGTGGGATGAACGACAGAAGAAGGAATCTTGGAATTTCTTGGTACGGTGTGAAAAGGAAGATACAGTGTAAGGATGACTCCGAAGGCCCTTACGCGTGTTTCTGTTAAGGAATGGAGAGGGAGGGATAAGGTTAAAGAGCTCCTCAGAGCATTCCCCATGGAACATTCGGTAAAAGGCGCTAAGAGAGGTGATGTCACGACGAAGTTGTAGAGGCTCGAGGGTGTTAGTTGCCTCTACATCGCCAATTATTCGAATAGCGCGACGCTGCAATCTGTCCAGAGCATCGAGGAGGTACTGAGCGGAGCCGTCCCAAAGGTGCGAGCAATATTCCACGCAAGACCTAACCTGAGTTTTATACAACAGGCATAGTTGGTCCGGCGCAAAATACCTACGCACCTTGTTTAGGACACCGAGTTTCCGTGAGGCAGCAGTTATAACGGATTCGATGTAGTCTCTGGGGTTCAGATCGCAGCGAATGTTCATTCCGAGCAAGGTGATGTTACTCTGTGTGTGAAGGGTTGTGCCCTGAAGAGAAGGAGGGGGGAGGAAAGGTGACCTTTTCGCTGACAACGCGCACACCTGTGTTTTCTTAGCATTGAACTCGACAAGATTGTTGGAACCCCATTCGGAGATGAGGTCCAGCGTCTTGTTGAGCTCAATGATAAGATTCTGCCTCTCCCTATCAATATTGCCACGAGCAGCCCCTGAGCTTCCGTGATATCCCCCATGCACTGTACTGTCGTCTGCATAGCAATGTATACTTCCCAAGGAAAGCATGTCATTGATATGCAGAAATACCCTCCTACGTCTATCCTCCTTTCATACGTATAAGTGACGGTGTCCCTTTTCTTTTAACCGTGAGTTCAGTTCAGATCAATGTTAATATTTGTTTACCGATGTTTATTTTTCCCGGAAAATCTTTAAAAGCGAAAAAAGAGTTTTCATTTTTAAATTTTGTTCCGCTCACACCGGTGCGTTGACGTTCGATGACCCAAACAGCGGATTCCGCACGTAGTATGATGGAAATGTTATACGATTTCCATTGTGAAGTTAATTTTTTGTATATTTATTATGATTTTTTGACAGATTATGATTTGTTAACGTTAACTTAGTTATATTACACCACAAAATTTAGAAAAAAATAATAAAAAATTCGGAAAATTTATGAATTTTCCGGGAGAAATTTTCAGTGATTTTCAAATTAGGATCATGGTCTGAACTCACTGTTAAAAGAAATGGGACACTGTCACTTATACCCGGTATAAAAAAAACCGCCATGCATTTATTGCTAACCATTTAAAAATGTGTTATTTTGAGATTGAAACTTAAACTTTGACATTAAATATTTTTTAAATACTTAGTTAAATAGTTTTTTGGCACTTTCATTTTTGTTTTTGGGAGCTTCAGTTTAAATTTGGTTTTATAAAACGATTGATTTGGTTTTTATTTACAACGTTTGAAAATGTCTTGAAATAACGAACTTTATTATTAGTTTACATTAGTTTTATAAGTGTAGTTTAGTTTAAAGTAGGTTTTTACGTCTGTTGTGTAAACTGAATAAAAAAGCCACGAACTTTTCTACATGAACAGTAAAAGGAGAGAAAATAGTTCTACGTCACAAATATCAATATCACAAGTTACGAAAGTATAGAATAGTATATTACTGCAGAGGCCGGGAAGTTAGGGATTGCCGGACGAGTAAGCTTTCAAGTCGAGTCCGGCAATCCCATTCCCGCCGAGGTATGTACTATCGAGAGCACTTCCGCCTGACCATTTAAAAATTTATTCGCATGAATCGTGCGGAAGCGCCGGGCTACGCCCCCTTAAGTTTTCGCCTATTAGAAAAGAAATACTCTTTCTCTTTCTAATCGGCGTTGGGGGGTTCCTCGGCGGCTCGGCGGCAGGCCGAAGAAGAATCTTTTATTTCATTATTCCATGTCTATTCGAGGTCGACGGGGTGGCGCTAGAGAGCGCTAGTGCAAACGAAAATGAGCGTAGCGGTGATCAGGCGGAACTGCGCGCGATAGTACATAGTGCTTTTCTCAATAAATGTGAGAAAATAATCATAAGACATAATACTGGAAACAAATGAGTATACATAATGGGTATGAATAAAAGAACGAATAAAGCAATTTATTAATGTTAAATGTAATGTTTGATATATTTTACGCAAATAAATATGTATGAGATATGTTTTACGCGTATAAACGTGTCTCATAACTCCCCAAAAAAATTATAATATTTATTTAACCGAAAAGAAAGAGTCAACCTTAATAACTTGTCATATAATCAAATAGTGAAAAAATTTCAATTTTAGAACAGTTTTAGGTTGGCACTTTTGATAGTTGAAAAAAATGAAATATAATAATTTTTATATAGGTATGGGGAGATATGAGACACGTTTTATACAGCCCCGTCATATTTTACGCAAAAAATGTAATACTTACTGTCTGACTGATACTGATTATGCCTTTTTTTCTCGCAACGAAAATTAAGCATATTTTCGTGTGATTTTATACCAACATTTTAATAAAATTGTTGTCATATTTTATTCATATACTCGAAGAGTGCATTTTTTATAATGTGGTAGCAATTGGCTGTATGACAAGTTACATAATTCTAGTTATCTATACATCTATGTCTATATCTACCCTATACAAATAAATAAAATTGAAGTGTCTGTTTGTAATGTCAAAATAACAAGTTTTTACTAAATGGGTATGAATGTATATCGGGTACCAATAACAAAAACACAATTTAATTTTTTTTGTCTGTCTGTCTGTCTGTTTGTTCCCGCTAATCTCCGGAACGGCTGGATCGATATTGACGGGACTTTCACTAATAGATAGCTAATTATATAAGGTATAACATAGGCTACCATTTATCAACTTCAACAAAAGTTACTATTCCCCGCGGACGAAGTCGCGGGCACAGCTAGTAGATGAATAAAAAAAATTCAGCAGCGGCCAGAAGTACTTTTGTAGTATCTCTTCTTAGTCTGTGCTTACCTCCTGGCCTAGGCCGGTAAAGTAATGCATGAGCCAAGAATTCTTTTTATGACAATAATGCCTACATTTCCGAGCATGTTTGAGAAAATGTATTTTTTTGTCATGATATGCTTGCAGTACAGGAATGCAAAATGTCCAGGCACAATACTCTATCAAGCTGAAATCTACTCATGATAACATCTTTTTTTTTTCTAATATATATGTATAAAAATCTCGTCTCACATGTGTTTGTTATCGAACTCCGGGTGCAGCCTAACGTTGGTTTGTGCAGCCTGATGAACTCACGAGTTCACGTAGATCCCCTAGGGGATCGGGCTAGGGGATCCTGGTGGCCTTACTCTTCGAAACGATTTTTTTGTGTATAAATGGTAGGTCTGAGAAGAGCTCGTAGGCTATTTTTTATAGGTGATAAGGGTTTTCTTCGGCAATTTTTTTATGCAAAAAATTATACATAACATAATAGGTTACAAAGTTTTGGCGCCAGTGTAAAATTGTCCTTGTATTTAGGTAGACCTTTTCATTAGAGTTTGAATAGTCGTGTTACAGGGATTAAGTTTTTTTTGTGAAAAACTTTTCTCGCCAACCTCTATGTGATCAAATATAGAATACCCTTCAAGGTAAGACTTATGCTTTATAACGCTCTAGTGGACTCAACTATTGCATACGGATTGACAAGCTATGGAAGAACCTATAAGACCTACTTGGACTGTATTTTAAAATTACTAATTAGAATCTTAAAAAAAATTGTTACACCTAACATATTAGAGAAATGTAAATTCGATGAATTTGAACTATTTAGATACTGTAAGGTTCTTCCCATACATATCAAGGTTATTTACAGCCTTCTTAAAGAAAATCTCTTTGATGAAAGTATTCAAGCAGAAATACCGCACAACATTATGATTCGTAATAAAACTAATAAAAAATTACTAATTACCGGTGCGAATAATGCTTACGGAAAGAGAACCAGCCTGTATATCATTCCTCGTTTAATTAATAAGTTAGATTCATTCTTTGTACAAAGTATTACTGAAAGTAATATTAAGTCTAAATTAAAAAAAAACATTTCTTGAACAGCCTGTAGATGTGTAGTACAAAACCTGTTTTATGCATCAGCGACGAATAGTTGTGGACGATCGTCGTAGGTGAATCATTTTGTAATGCGCTTATGATAACTTTTTGTTGATAACTGTATACTGATAGAATAGAATGATGTAAGTATTTCAGTAAATTATAAGTTCTAATTTAGCATTCCGGACAAACCCCCGTGGTTTTTGGTTTGTGAGATAAAAAAAGTATTGTTTGTGTTATTTGTTATAAATAAACTAAAAAAAAAGTATAATAAAGTTTCATAGCATCATTTTTCATGACACAACTGGTTGTGCCACAGGGCCATCATAAACGTAATCGAACTATAAAATGATCGCACAACTAGTTTTGTGATCGAGTCGATCCATTGGTAACCGCCTCGTCCCGTCGTGTTCAAAAATTCGCAACACATTTAGTTGTTGCATAACATTGTATTACATTGTTGGTTTGGGCGTGTACGGCTAAATTTATGCCAAATACTAAGGTTGATTAAGACTTTGCGCACTAGACGACTACGATCTGTCGTGACGGTTCATTGTTTGGTCGCTCCGACGACCGTTCATATGGTTATATCTTAGAATAGGGGCTAATCTATAAGTTAGATGTCAATGCCACTTCCCCCGTAGCACGACCACAGAACGTGATATGACAAAGCGGTTTATCGCGGTGAACTGTCAAAATACGATAAAAATTTTGACTGCTCTGACCGAAACCGCTTTATCATATCGTGTTTTCGTTGTCATGTTAGGGGGCTGGGGCCTTATTTTTGAATCATTCGTTGGCTTCGAAAGCTCGTCGACCATCGGCTGTGACCTCGATTTCTTTTGATTTTCGTTTCCTATGCGAGGAAAATCGAGTATTATGTCGAAAATCAACATTAAGTATTTTGATTTTCATCAAAAAAAAATAACGATAATCAGCAGAAATATTAGAACGCAAACGACGCTCGAAGAGCACTCGACGCCTGACGAATGAATCAAAAATTAATAGTTCCCAGTGGCCCAATTCAGCTAATAAGCTACAGCAGAATCGAAACTGAACCGTTGCGGTCGACCAATCGGAGCGCTTATATTGCCTTTCAATTGCTCGATGACGTGATAATGTGGCGTTCTGATTGGTCGATCGCAACGGTTCAGTTTCGATTCGGCTGTAGCTTATTAGCTGAATTGGGCCTCTGGTCGTGATCGTGGCCGCATAAGTGCGCGAGATCCCTTAATATTCGAAATTTACTCAAAAGACTTGGTTAGTACCTACTAACTAACGATATCCAGGATAACCTTAACTTCTTACTTTACCTGTAACATTCATGGTTACTTTTTATCACCCCAGATAATTTAAGGGACGCTCCAGGACACGGTAGAAGAAGGATTTAAACGTTAATAAAAAAATGAAAAAAACACTGCACTAAATTAGGGCAGTATTTTTGGATATTTGAGAAAAATCATATTAAAATAAATAGGTGAGGTGATTTTTTTATTAATGTTTAAATCATTCTACCACCGTGTTTTGAAGCGTTCCCTAGATCCGGTGTGATAAAAAAGTAACCGTGTAGGACCTATAACTATTCTATACTACTTTACAAAATTTATTTTTGTTTACCCAAACATAAATTTATACCAAACTTAATTTCTCTAATGTTCTTATCACAAAATTGTATGTAACATTTCATCACGTCAAGTTTTTTAAATATACCCACAAGGAGATTTGAAGCAATCTTATTCGGGGTATCGAGTGTATCAATCTTTATTGTTGTGTAATTAAACACAACAATAACGATTGATACACGTGCAATTAGTAACATAAGAATTGTTAAAGATTGTACTTGTTTCAAAATATTCTCAAGAAAATCCGAATAACTTTTGCGCTATATTTGTGGTAAAATTATTTATCACAAAGACGAAGAAACCAATAACAGAAGCAGTAAAACAGGTGTATTTTCAATACCTCCAAATTCCAGTAACGAATATTGAAAAAAAAAATAGGTTCATGGAGTAATATGTGAAAATTGTGGAAGCATATTAACTTACTGGCTGCAGGGAATAAAAAATACTTGAAATTTTGAGTTCCAATAATGTGAAGAGATCCAACAAATGACGCTACACACTGTTAAAAGCACTTGACAAAAACTGATCTGCTTTTGCATATTTAAAAACCATATTTCCCAAACTACCTGAGGCTAAACTTAAAGAAGGAATCTTTATAGGTCCCCAAAATAAATAAATAAATATTGAAGGATAACAATTTTGACCGCCACTTATCGAGTGTTGAAAAGCAGTAGGTAGTTGCAAATTTCGTCAGCAATAAAACTAAGGATCATGAAGAAATTACAACTAATTTATTAATTAATTATCACAATGTCATGTAAACATGTTCAGCCATATTGATAAATTCAATTTCTACATTCACACTTGATTTTTTTTCCTGAAAACCTGGAAAGCGTGAGTGATGAACATGGCGAACGTTTTTATCAAGATTTAAATTCCTATGTATGATGAAACATATCAAGGTTTCTGGGATAAAAATTTTTTTGCCGATTACTGCTGGAGGACCTTAGAGAAACTGACACTAATTATGATAAAAGAAAAAGCGATTTATGCCATTTCTGATTTTTCCAGCATTTAAATATGTAAAAATAAGAAAAATCTAAAAATGAATATTTGTAAAATTTGAGGTGCTGATTTTTGTTTCACTTCAATATCTAACTAAGAGTTAACTACTCTACCGATTTTCATTCATTTATGGTGGATGGATGTCATCTATGGTATGACCACAGAATACTATTACTATTATTAATAGTGTGACGTTTTAATAAAGCGCGTCCAGTGCACGTGCGTTGCGCGTGTGGACGCGTGTACGCTGCTTAGTGTAATCGAATTGTTGTGTTTTATTTAATGGCGCGAAAAATAGCAAAAAGGCCGTTGACGTTTTTGATATTTTACGTTAACGTTCCAGTTAACTGACCGGGAAAAAATAAATTTAAATTCTTAAATTATGTGTTTACACAATCACCGTCACCATTTTTTAAATTTACATACCATTTCGTTAAAAAATAACATCAATTTTACTTAAAATTTAGGTTACACCCACATACCGTTCGTGATTTTTAGCTTCATTAATTAACCCTATTATATTTTAGTTTAACAAATATATAGAACAAAGGTAAGCAAAACACTGACACCGTGGTATTTTTTTTAATTATCGTACATTGATTTTTATATGAATTTTTTAACATACATTTATCGATTTTCTTACAAATACTTGGCTCGGGCGGGTCGAAATTCAGTGCATGAGCACGTCGCTTTGAGCTAGCTCACGGTCACGTAATTATTTGTGTATGTATACGACGCGAAGTCCATCGGAGTAATCGGAGAAGTTGATAACTAACAATTTTATTATTTGTGGCTGCCGTACGAAAAACCTTCAACCTTTTTACAAGCTTTTATTTATCTTTTGCATGTTCGGGTCTAATCTTGCGAGTTAAATTTGACTCACTTCCCGGTTTCCGATTAAGCTGAAATTTTGCATGCATATGTATAAATATATTATGATGACGACATGGAGCTGATCTGATGTTGGAGCTGAAGGGTGGCCATAGGAACTCCGCAATAAAACGACATAGCCCCATCGAGTTTAAGCTCGTTTGATTCGTATTGACGAGAACTTTGATCCTATATGGTAACCAGGGTCTGATGCTGGATCTGGAAGGTTGCCATAGGAACTCTGCAATCAAACAATGCAACCCCATCGAGTTTAGGCTCGTTTGATTAGTATTGACGAGTACTTTCATCCTCTAAGGTAACCAGGGTCTGATGCTGGATCTGGAAGGTGGCCATAGGAACTCCGCAATCAAACAACTTAACCCCATCGAGTTTGGGCTTGTTTGATTCGTATTGACGAATACTTTGATCCTATATGTTAACCAGGGTCTGATGCTAGAACTGGAAGGTGGCCATAGGAACTCCGCAATCAAACAACTTAACCCCATCGAGTTTGGGCTCGTTTGATTCGTTTTGACGAGTACTTTGGTCCTATATGGTAACCAGGGCCTGATGCTGGAACTGGAAGGTGGCCATAGGAACTCCGCAATAAAACGACACAACCCCATCAAGTTTGGGCTCGTTTGATTCGTATTGACGAGTACTTTGGTCCTACATGGTAACCAGGGTCTGATGCTGGAGCTGGAAGATAGCCAAAGGAACTCCGCAATAAAACGATACAATCCCATCGAGTTTGGGCTTGTTTGATTCGTATTGACGAGTACTTTGGTCCTATATGGTAACCAGGGTCTGATGCTGAAGCTGGAAGGTAGCCATAGGAACTCCGCAATAAAACGCCACAATCCCATCGAGTTTGGACTCGTTTGATTCGTATTGACGAGTACTTTGGTCCTATATGGTAACCAGGATGTGATGCTGGAACTGGAAGGTGGCCATAGGAACTCCGCAATCAAACAACTTAACCCCATCGAGTTTGGACTCGTTTGATTCGTTTTGACGAGTACTTTGGTCCTATATGGTAAACAGAGTCTGATGCTGGATTTGGAAGGTGGCCATAGGAACTCCGCAATAAAACGACACAACCCCATCAAGTTTGGGCTCGTTTGATTCGTATTGACGAGTACTTTGGTCCTACATGGTAACCAGGGTCTGATGCTGGAGCTGGAAGATTGCCAAAGGAACTCCGCAATAAAACGACACAATCCCATCGAGTTTGGGCTTGTTTGATTCGTATTGACGAGTACTTTGGTCCTATGTGGTAACCAGGGTCTGATACTGGAACTGGAAGCTGGCCATAGGAACTCCGCAATAAAACGACACAACCCCATCAAGTTTGGGTTTGTTTGATTCGTATTGACACGTACTTTGGTCCTAAATGGTAACCAGGGTCTGATGCTGGAGCTGGAAGGTAGCCATAGGAACTCCGCAATAAAAGGACACAACCCCATCGAGTTTGGGCTCGTTTGATTCGTATTGACGAGTACTTTGGTCCTATATGGTAACCAGGGTCTGATGCTGGAGTTGGAAGGTGGCCAAAGGAACTCCGAAATAAAACGACGCAACCCCATCGAGTTTGGGCTTGCTTGATTCGTATTGACGAGTACTTTGGTCCTATATGATTTTTCTTGATGAGTACTTTGAGCTTAGCCTAGATAATATCCATATCCATACGCAACACCATCAATTTATTTTGTGCGACATTCCCCAATTTAGGTGTCAAATGAAAGAGTTTGAATTGTAGAATGAATTGTAGAATATAGTATATTCTGAAAGACAATCTTATCCAAGATGGCCGCCGTCACAAATTGACAGATTATTTTTATGTACAATATGGGTCTGTATATGGGGTATCAAATGAAAGTTCGTAAAATACAGTACACCATGAAAAAAACAAAAACAAGCTTTTATTTTAATGCCCTAAAAGAAGAAAATAAACTTTAATTTATTTTTTATTACAATCTAGCGAATGGCTTCAATGCACTAAAAAGTGCGTTGAGCACAAGAAAATATTCATTTCATATTTGTTTATTACTAAATTATTATATGTACTTATATTATATAAAATAATTTGTAGATACAACTAACAATAAAGAACTCGGTAGTCATTAAAATATTTCGTATTATTTGAGCAATTAATTTAAAAAAAGTTTTTTTAAAAACAAACATATTATAATGCCTTAAAAGAGGAAAATAAACTTTAATTTATTACAAGATATATTTTCTTATAAAAATATAAAAGCTTGTCCCGAGAATTAGGATAAACAATAAAACAATTTAACTTGATTATTATATTTATTTTTTTGTAATAAATAACGTTTTGTACAGCATTGTCATACACACATGACAATGCTGTGCAGTCCTGAAATTTAAATGCATATGATCCCTTTTTTCAAAAACTCAAATCCGTTATAACTGCTGCCTCACGGGAAACTCGGTGTCCTGAACAAGGTGCATAGGTATTTTGCGCCGGACCAACTGTGCCTGTTGGTTAAAACTCAGGTTAGGTCTTGCGTGAAATATTGCTCGCACTCCGGCTCCGCTCAGTACCTCCTCGATGCTCTGGACAGATTGCAGCGTCGCGCTATTCGAATAATTGGCGATGTAGAGGCAACTAACACCCTCGAGCCTCTACAACTTCGACGTGACATCGCCTCTTTTAGCGCCTTTTACCGAATGTTCCACGGGGAATGCTCTGAGGAGCTCTTTAACCTTATCCCTCCCTCTCCATTCCTTAACAGAAACACGCGTAAGGGTCTACGGAGTCATCCTTACACTGTGTCCTCCTTTTCACACCGTACCAAGAAATTCCAAGATTCCTTCTTCTTCTTTTGTTTATTGCTACTAAGTTGGCAAAAAAGCAAACTGCCCACCTGACGGTAAGTGGTAACAGTCACCTATAATACATGTGGCTCCTGTGACATTCGCAGTAAAACTGCAACCCCCACAAGGGCCACAATGTACGTTGCCAACTTGTGACTTAGATGTAAAGTCACGGTACCCAGTAATTTCAGTGCCATATCTTACGCTTCAAACCGGAACACAGCATTGCAAGCACTGCTGCTTTGCGGCAGAAATAGGTAAGACGGAGTTACCCAAGCACACGACCTTGGTACAGAGTCTCCCTCCGGTAAGTCTTCTGTCGTTCATCCCACACTTGGAATTCTCTACCTGCGCACGTGTTTCCTCCATCCTACAACATGGGTTCCTTCAAAAGAGGTGTGAAAAACATCTTTTAGGCCGGCAAGGGGCGGGCAGGTTGGATAGTGGATGTCCTCATCTATCTGTCAACTCATTTGGGCCTCTCACCGCTTAACATCAGGCGGGAGGAGGTCATTTGCCAGGCCCTCCATAAAAAAAACTGTTTAAGTACCTTGCCCGTATGTATTTACTTGGTAAGCCTTAAATAAATAAATATTGGTAATTCTAAGAAAAAAGTAGTTGTTTTTTATAAATTAGGTAAATCTTGCGACAAGCTTTTATATTTTATTAAAAACTAGCTGTGCCGGCGAACTACGTTTCGCCATAATAACGGCGAACTTACGTTTCGCCATAATATAAAAAATAGTTTACGACCTATTCTCAGACCTACTGAATTGAATATACACAAAAAATTTCATAAAGATCGGTCAAGCCGTTTCGGAGGAGTTTGGCAACAAACACTGTGACATGAGAATTTTATATATTAGAAGATGTATCATGTAATAAATTAAAATTTATTTTCGTCTTATTAGGGCATTAAAATAAAATCCTAGTGTGGGGCGACGTTTTTTTTTATCTTTTTACTATAATTTTATATTTTATCATTTTGTAACCGCATGGCCGCCATTACCAAACTCGACCAAAGTACTCATCAATACGAATCAAACGAGCCTAAGCTCAATGGGGTTGTGTCGTTTTATTGCGGAGTTCCTATATGGCTACCTTCCAGCTCCAGCATCAGACTCTGGTTACCATATAGGACCAAAGTACTCGTCATTACGAATCAAACGACCCCAAACTCGATAGGGTGATGTCGTTTTATTGCGGAGGTCCTATGGCCACATTCCAGCTCCAGCATCAGACCCTGGTTACCATATAGGACCAAAGTACTCATCAATACGAATCAAACGAGCCTAAACTCGATGGGGTTGTGTCGTTTTATTGCGGAGTTCCTATGGCTACCTTCCAGCTCCAGCATCAGACCCTGGTTACCATATAGGACCAAAGTACTCGTCAATACGAATCAAACGACCCCAAACTCGATAGGGTGATGTCGTTTTATTGCGGAGGTCCTATGGCCACATTCCAGCTCCAGCATCAGACCCTGGTTACAATATAGGACCAAAGTACTCGTCAATACGAATCAAACGAGCACAAACTCAATGGGGTTGTTTCGTTTTATTACGGAGGTCCTATGGCCACCTTCCAGCTCTAGCATCAGACCCTAGTTATCATATAGGACCAAAGTACTCGTCATTACGAATCAAACGAGCCCAAACTCGATAGGGTTATGTCGTTTTATTGCGGAGGTCCTATGGCCACCTCCCAGCTCCAGCATCAGACCCTGGTTAACATATAGGACCAAAGGACTCGTCAATATGAATCAAACGAGCCTAAACTCGATGGGGTTGTGTCGTTTTATTGCGGAGTTCCTATGGCTACCTTCCAGCTCCAGCATCAGACCCTGGTTACCACATAGGACCAAAGTACTCGTCAATACGAATCAAACGAGCCTAAACTCGATGCGGTTGTGTCGTTTTATTGCGGAGTTCCTATGGCTACCTTCCAGCTCCAGCATCAGACCCTGGTTACCACATAGGACCAAAGTACTGGTCAATACGAATCAAATGAACCCAAACTCGATGGGGTTGCGTCGTTTTATTACGGAGTTCCTATGGCCACCGTCCAGTTCCTTCATCAGATCAGCTCCATGTTATCATAATATTGCATTGTCACGATATACATATTATTATGTGCAAATTTTCAGCCCAATCGAAAACCGAGAAGTGGTCAAATCTACATACATACATACAGTGCAAGCTAAATAAAAGCTTGTAAAAATAAAAGTTGATCAAACACATCCCTGTATTTACTATAGTATAACCACACCCCGGACACTCCATACAACGTTCGCAAATCAATTACCTATTACTACTACTTAAACAAATGACGTTCATAAGCCGGGTCCGCAGCGCCAATTTTTTAACAAAACATGTTAACAAAACATGTTAGCAAAACATGTTAAGAAAAACAGCCAGTCCGCTGCGCCAATTTTCTAACAAAACATGTTAACAAAACATGGCGCCTGTTTTTAAAATGTTTTTGTCATTATTTATCAAGAACTAAAAATTTATGATAGGTTCGGTATAATCTCTTAATGTAACATCCCACAGCACCGGTCCCTCTCTTATTAGTTGTATTAAAAACGAAATATTGTCTTTATTTCACTCAAAAATAAACCAAAGAGCCTTCAAGCGATACGTGTATCTCTAGTGAGCGCTAACAAAAAATGCTTAGCTTCCCCTCCCGCAGGCGAACGCGGGGGATGTTATCCATTCGTCGCGGAAAACATGTTATCGTATTTTTCTAACAAAACTGTTAAACCACGCCCCTAATCGGTTAACTAAACAATGTTTTCGTGTTTACAAACATGAAAACATGGCGCAGCGGACCCGGCTATACACGCGCAAATGTGTGCGTGGAATCTAGTAGGGCTGAGTGAGCGGTTATCAATCGCAATGACGCGGGAAGTGCAGCGACTGCCTTCTCTTTCACCCGCATAGCGCTGTCTCTGTTATCGCCCGGCGCTCGCGTCTACTCGTCCGAGCGATCGCGCGCGCCCTTGTTTACTTGTCAGTGATGTCTACAGGGAAGTGCCGGTTAGGACGAGGTATTTGAAATGAGTGCGAGGAGGTGAGTGGCCGTTCTGTACGTAGTACTATTATCTATTCTGTGGTATAACACAGTAAATAATAAACACCTATTAAATTCAAAAGTTACATCTACGATATTTTGCTAAGCGGCCGTACCGATCGCGCGACCGAGCTCGCGTGTGTGCGTGAGCGACGCACACAAACAGAGACTAGAGAAATTTACCTAAACTAGCTCGGGCTCGCGCGGATGGTGGGCCCTTAATACACGATCCTGCTCCCTGTTTAACGACCAAAGTGAACAAACTAGGACACCCCATATGGGTAAATAATTTTGGAAAGTAGTGAATTATTGTTTGATTTAACTACTTACATACATAGAAAAATTCTATATTCCATTCTGTCTTTTCTGCTCTCCGAGCATGGACTTGTCGATCGACATATACTTATCGATCGACAAAAGCATCTTTCTGTTCTTTTCACTCCTTAGGAATATCTGTCAAATTTATCGATTTTTGTCGAGTATGTTGATCTTAGCTGTCAAATTCTGTCAAATGTTGTTTCATGCTCGCAGGGCTGTTCTGACGTGTATACCTATAACTATTCTATAATTATTGTTTAACTACTTACATATTATATAGAAAAATTCAATATTGCTTTCTGTCTTTTCAGACTTGGACTGTGTCCGGGGTTCTCATCGGCATAACGACTTGTGGCTTCCACCTCGGGTTCACTTCCAGCTTGCTGCTAGCTCTCAAGCAACCAGAATCGCCCATACAGATCGACTTTAATACAGCTTCATGGCTAGGTGAGCAGCTATTTATTTTTACTTACCTCTTAATCCAAGAGGTGTATGTAAGGGGTTCTAAATTATAATTTACGGGTCTCAAGCCACCTCACCTGCTCGCCGTGTACTTACATGGGGTTCCCAACTTCTTTCCGAAGAAATAGAGTAAGTATGTCCGATTTTAGATAGGGCAAATAAAGAAAGAGCACAAATATAAATTAGTAAAATTAAGTACCTACCCGTTAACTTCAATTTTTTTGGAGTTTCTCCGCACGTTTTGTAGGAGCGTCAGACAAATGTACATATTATTATGAAATTCGAAAAACGAAAGTAGGTACATGGCAAGGCCAGTGGCGAGTATGCTTTAAACAGAAATTCGTACAAAATGTTTTGGGGTGGGGCGGCCTTGAATAATTTTGATTGGTGATAAGAGCTTCTGAGCCCACCTGGCTAGGTGGGATGAAGGTCACAAGAGCTTGCCCTGTTGCGTGTGACATAAACTGGAGTACAATACTCTGTTTTAGAGTAGGGTTGGCAACCCTAAGCTCTGGTTCACGTGGTGAGAGATGGCCCAAACCTTATTGAGAGAGGCTTATGCCCAACTGTGGTGGTTTAGACATGAGCACTATCTCTCGATACGCTACGATCCACTGATGAGATTCTATTAGAGGATCGAATTCTATCCTAGTTTACCTGTGATCCACCATTTAACTGTGGTGGTTTAGACATGAGCACTATGATCTCTCGATACGCTACGATCCACTGATGAGATTCTATTAAAGGATCGAATTCTATCCAAGTTCACCTGTGATCCACCATTCAGCATTATACATGGTGTTTCATTTATAATCAATGCGTTATCTAAAACTAATTATTAAAATTTGTTTACACGTAATGTCATTCAACCCAAAATTTTCATGTATATCATAGTATCATCATCATGTCTATGATTTACATGAAAATTTTGGGTTGAATAACATTACGGGTAAACACAATTTAATAATTAGTTTTAGATAATGCATTGATTATTTATTGGTTATTATGAAACACCGTGTATATAGCTACCTATTCCACTCGCCAGGATGAAGGTAAAATTTATCTTATATATAAAAATGAATCGTAAAATGTGTTGGTAAGCGCAAATCTCTGAAACTACTGGTTCGAATTGAGAAACTCTTTTACCATTAGAATGCTACATTGTCCCTGATGGTTATAGGCTATATTATAATTTTTACCGCAGGAAAATATTTCTTTCCTATGGGAAAATTCGATAACTAGGTACTGAGCCGATTTTAAAAATTCTTTCACCATTAGAAAGCTACATCCTTCGTGAGTAACATAGGCTATATTTCCCACGGGAAAAATATGACGGGAAATCTATCGTAAGGCGAAACGAAGTTCGCGGGCACAGCTAGTACAATATAAATATTGGTACACGAACAAACGAAGCATAAGTATTCTTTAACATATCAGTACCAATGTGTTTTCAAATTTTGAATTCATATGTACGTTTATTCGACGCTTTTACGGTGAAGGAAAACATCGTGAGGAGACCTGCACACACCTGTGAAGAAAGAATTTCCTTACAGGTTGTGTGTGAAGTCGACCAACCCGCACCTGGCCAGCGTGGTTGACTAAGGCCCAATGGCCCTAGTTTAGGGTAGGCTCGAGCCCCTCGGTGGGTATATGAGCTGTTGATGATGATCAGTATACAAGGTATAAAGGCCCCATAAGTCATCTGACTTTTATAAATGCAGACACTCCGAACAAACTTTCTCAAAATTATTACTCTGTTCTTGATCAGTCTGAAAAAAAATATAATGATGCTTTAAAAATTTTCCTAAAAATTATCATTACTTAGATCTATATCTTGTATACCTAAAGCCTATCTTTCCAATAATTATTTGCTTAAAATTTGTTTTCTTCACAGTATCATGCATCGCACCTTCTTCATTGCTCGGGTTCTTCATTTCCTCCTTCTTAATGGCGTGGACTGGGCGCCGTAACGTCTTCATTTTGATATCACAGCCAGCTGCCCTGAGTTGGCTACTAATATACTTGGCGCAGGACGTAGCCATGCTCATCGCCGGGCGCATATGCAGCGGCATCGCAATGGGAGGCACTGTCATCTTGGGTGCAGTCATGATAGGCGAATACACCAGCCCCAAATACAGGGGAATGTTCTTGAACTTCAAGACAACCGCTATATGCTTAGGGTCCATGATAGTACACATTTTAGGCTTCTATTTTCACTGGAGGACCATAGCCTTAGTCGGTTTTATAGTTCAACTGACATCTGTAGCTATTACGTTCAGAATACCAGACAGTCCTCATTGGCTTGCAAGCAAAGGCAAATACCAAGAAAGTAAAGAAGCATTCCATTGGTTACGCGGTAAAGACGAGCAAGCCAACCGTGAGATTAGCGAACTGCTTAAAGGGCAGCAAGAGAAGCCGATAGTTGAACAACAATCCACGCTCATTGCGATAAAGGGTTTCTTCAAGAAATTCAAACAAGCAGATTTCGTAAAACCGACCACGGTAATTTTGTTCAGCTTCATATTACTGGAGAGTACTGGTAGACATTTCTTTCCGGCGTACGCATCACAAATCATGGAGAAGATAACGGGGAGCAAGGGTAACACGGCCTGGTATACTTTAGGGATGGATATAACGATTACAACTAGCACGTTAATCTCATGTTTCCTGGTGAGGGTGATGAAACGCCGGACACTTCTGTTTACTACTGGTTTCGCTGCGGTCATCTTAACCTTCGCTGCTTCGATTTCCGTCTACATGATATCCAGTGGTGTTTTATCACCAGACTTCTCTGCGCTTCCTGTATCTCTCTTCGTCTTGTACTTCATAATTGTAAACCTTGGATGCACTCCTATCCCTTTGGCTCTATTGGGAGAAGTGTACCCTTTGGAGCACAGAGCAGCAGGATCTTCGGCTGCTGGTGTAGTCATGTCTGGGTCCTTATGGCTGACAATGAAATTATTCCCATATCTTTTTGAAACAACTCAGATATATGGAACTTTCGGCATATTTGGATTTGTTAAATTGATAATGCTCATAGTTCTGTACTTTATTCTACCGGAAACAAAGGACAAGACTTTGGAAGAGATCCAGACATATTTCAATTCCGGTAGTTTTGATAAGAGTGAAATAGAATTGGACGAAAGCAAGGCTATGATAGAAAAATGATGAATTGTTGTTTGAGGTTATTAAAACATGTGCTTTTTTAAGTTTTTTTACAAGGTGTGGCTATTAAAAAACGTGACTGACGCTGTAAAACAATATTTGATCTTGTATGTGCAAAATTTAATTTTGCACATACAAGATTAAAGAAATATATTTCCTACCTTTAAATTAGAATATTTTGCTTTGTTTTAACGTCAATAAGTGTCTGTAAAGGCCAATGAAGAATAAAAAAAATTAAATTCTTTGAATTTGGGCGGACGAAGCCGCAGGCGGCAGGGAAATATAAATATATTTAATTTTTTAAAATATCCGGCATCCGGCCGAATAGGACGGATACTGAATAGTTACAGGATATCCGTTTCATGTCTAATTTTGACGAATAAGATGATGGCTTCAATTTCAGCACTGTACTGTGTCGCTATGTATGTAGGTCAGCAATTTGAGAACGTGGTGCGTGCTCCGATATATCTGTTGCTGACTGTACGTTGTACAGTCGAAGAATTTAAATGTTGAGCAGGCTGACGACTAGTTATATTAAGTCATATAATACCAGTATTACCAGTACCTACTTATATACCCAAACGACAGACTAATATTTTGACAGTTTGTTGTGTTCCAAAGCACTCATTTGTTTTTTAATTGACCAAATCAAAAATTAACCTGCTAAACCATTGCTAAACATTCAAATTCCGTGACTGACTACACAGTACACATTAATGTTGTTTCAGTTGTGATAATTAGCTTAAGTTGTTGTCTAATATAGTACTAGGTATAATTATTAATAATTTATCATTAATTGTGATAAATAGATAGTAAGAATTGAATTTTTCGCATTAAGTTATAATTTATTTAAAAAACGTTTAAAATGATGTACTTACAAGGATGAATGAATTCTAGGAAAATAAATTCAGATCAATAATATTTTACTGTAGATTTAAAGTACGTTTTGTAATATCAATCAATTGTACCCAACCTTATATTACCTATACCACAGATAATATAATAGGTACATACTACAGTACCTATACGTTAAATATAATGAAATGTCCATAATGAATTCAGTATCAGCATGTTCTTTTGTGGCTGACCCTAGCTGAGCCACAAAAAAACCGTGGAAAATAGATTGTTTGAGTATGCCGCTATAATGTCCAGAGTTTGTCGGAGTTTGTCCGCAAGTTTCAGTTTGTCGCTTGCGCGTTTCAGAGATGTGTGGCTCAGCTGGGATAACGTGACCCCAGCTGGGCCACACGGATCTCGAAAACGAAAAGACAGCGAAAATCTATTTGCTAAAACAGATAGGCAGCAGTTTGTCGGGCAAGTTTCAGTGTTCATCGGGCTCGCGTTTAAGGGGGATGTGTGGCTCAGCTGGGGCAACGTTACCCCAGCTGAGCAACACGGAAACTAAACGCCTTTGCGAAAATCTGTTTGCTGATATAGATAGGCGGCAGTTTGTCGCACAAGTTTCAGAACTCTGGTCATTATAGCGGCATACTCAAACAATCTATTTTCCAGTTTTTTTTGTGGCTCAGCTGTGGTCAGCCACACTATGTTCTTTGGAAATTTCTTTCGAATTTCCCGAAATTTCTAATGTCTTTAAAGGATATTAACAAAAATAATTATTAGCCGTGGAAAATATTGTTAAGGCTTGCGCAGACAAGGGACTTTTGTCCGTCTAAAAGGCCCAGTCCTTTATGGTAATTTGTGTTGGGCTTGAACAAATTTTAGAGATTAAACATAAATATATTGAGTTGTAATTATAATCTCTATTTTGCTATTAAATCCAGCTGGTCTTATTATTATAGTTAATATTGTATTACAACAATTGCTATTAACTATTATTACGAGGACTATGTAAACGATGCTAGCTATATTCGTTACGCTGCTTAACATTCCAAAGGACACGAGTTCATTGATATGCACATAAAAGTGATGACACATTGTATCAATAAACTGTAAATGAATTAACTTTTTGTTTTTCTAATTGCTGATTCATTACTATGCATTACCTCTGGCGTAAGTATAACTTTTTAATAGGGTTGTCAAGATTCGCTTTGCGTAGTGTATCTGACTAAAATATATACCCTGCGTTCCAGATAAAGCACTGCTACTTTCTGAGGCTAACATCTGATGTTAGCCTCGTTTTGCGTTTCATATAAGAAATGTTGCCTTGTTTTTAGCCGCGCTAATTGTTACAAATGAAACGCAAGGTACTGATTTTTCGTGCTGAATTTTGACACCTCACCTACTTAGTCCAGCCACTTAAAATTTTTAATAATATAAATCAGAATTGGCTAATATTATAAATATCTTTCAATAATTTTTTTAAATCCGCTGAAAATCCTTTTTGATTCATGAAAAAAAGATTCCAAATGTTAAATTTGAAAGCTGTCAAAAAGTGGTATCAGAGGACCCATCTAGTAGCATGGGTATGTGATGCTAGCATTTCGTATTAAAAATGCTTAAATGAAACGCATGACAACCAGCAAGAAAAACTAGCATCACCGGCTAATGAAATGCAGAGATGCTAAAAATGTTGGTATTTATGGCTAAAAATGCTTATCTGGAAAAGGGCCGACCATCTCCTTTCCCCGCGCGCGCTGGGAAGGGGGCTTTTCCTATTTGAAATGGTAAAAAACGATTAATTATTGTATCTATATAGGTAACAATTTGATTTAACACACCTCAATTATTGGCCAGTTCCTTGCAATATTAAACAAATAATTCATGTAAATCTGTATCGTCGGTATTTAACGTTTATTGCCTATGGGTAGGTAGTTACATCTATTTTTTTATCTTTAACTTACTTGGAGAAAAACTTCATTCTATCATCGAACGTTTCAATGGGCGGTTTCCGTACCCAAGCCCCCTCCCTTACCTACGCCTATGTGATTACTTATATTCAGATATTTAAATCGTTCTCTGTTTATATTACCTATAATAATATACAAGGTATTTTTTAATTACCAAAAAAAAAATTGTGTGCTTGGAAATCGCAAAAAAAAACTTTGAAATTGCAAAAAAACAGCTGTTCCATACATCTAGGTTCAGTGAATGTTGAACATTTGTATGGAACAGCTGATTTTTTTGCGATTTCAAAGTTGGTCCCATAGTGAAAGTTGTTCAGTTTGCTTGTCTGCTCACACAATTTTTTTAGTAACTCAAAAATAATCTTGTATAAATAAAACTACTTGTAGGTGGAAAGACCTTGCAAGTTGCGAGGCAAGACGATTTCAATTTCAGTACTTATGTAAAGGAATTAACATAATAGTATGTAAAATAATTTCTACAGCAGCGCTGAGTGGAAACACATCTAAGCTAAGCAAATTCCTTAAACAAAATTCGAAAAACGCGCATTGTATTCTCTTGCCACACAATGCCTAGGAGGAAACTCAGCTCGCCATTCAAAAGAAATTCCAAAGGGCCTTGATCTTAGCCCCTTGAGGTATGCATATACAGAACACAGAAATACGTTATAGTCAATCCTCGAAGCTCCGGCGCTCCTAGGTTTGACTAGTCTAGACTAAATTAATTGTCTTATTATTGCGTTCGGTGGCTCAGTAGCTCGCGCGTCCGGCCTGTGTTAATAGCGATTACGCTTTCGCAATGGTCCGTCACGAGATGGGTGACCAAAAACTTAGTATCTCGAGCTTCTCCGTTTTCCAAAGGGCTAGATAAGCCATTGCTTCCAGGTGTATTTCCAAGCGTTAAAATGCACTAGCTGATAAGCATAACTTTCTTCACTTCGTTCAAATTCTCATTTATTGTATAAAAATCACACCTTAAGTAACGACTTTTACTCATGTAATTACTTTGACTTGACTATAGATACGAGTGTTAGTCAAAGCCCAAACAAATGAAGTTTTTCGGCCTCTGACTAAAGAATTTTCGTCAAACCTAGGAGAAACTAATTTGGTCAGGCAAACGTCAAAGCTCAAATTAATGAAATCGGGGTTTGACCAGTCAAACTTCAATTAGGTATTAGAAGGTTAGTTTGTTAAATTAGGTGTAAAAAAAACGTTTGTTTTTATTTTAATGTTTATTGTTGTTATATTGTCATAGTTAAAATAAAAAAAATAGTCTTTATTTAGACATGGTGAGGCATTATGATATTTAGAATTGCACAATACGTCAGATCTCTATTTACATAATTTTGAAGAGCATTTTTTGTTGCAATGACATTTTATAAAGCCTTGGCCCCCAAATTTTAGAATCTTTTGCACTTATTTCTCTTAGAGACAGCTTTCCGTTGGCACATCCTTGAAATTAAGAAAATTCTCTTTGCATTCTTTTATTCGATTCCTCGAGAAAAATAAAAACTGACTTCAAAACAACTGAAAAGTTTAAAATAATATAAGAATAGGTACAGACAACATCACACTTCTATATTGAAGTCGGTGCCAAACGATGAACCCCTAGAAAGTCTTAAAATTTGTTACCGACTTCAATATAGAAGTGTGATGTTGTCTGTACCTATTCTTATATTATTTTAAACTTTTCAGTGTTTTTGAAGTCGTTTTTTTTTGTAAAATATTTTTAACTTATTAGTGAATGAAATCTTTTTAGTGAAAGGAATCCTAATTAGGGTTTCCCTCGATTTTCATGAGATCCCATCATCAGATCCTGACTAGTGATCTTGGGACCACCCCAGGAGTATACTCTATCGAATACAAAAGGCATTTTGAAAATCGGTCCACATTTGGCGGAGTAATCGCGTAACATACACACAAAACACGTTGGACACACCTAAAACTTTTCCTCGATTTTTATGGGATCCAATCATCAGATCCTAATTTTGGTGACCGTGGGACCACCCTTGGAGTATCCTCTATCGAATACAAAAGAATCATAATCGGTTCATAAGCGACGAAGTTATCCGCAAACAACCAAAAAAAAGCATACATACCTACGGTCGAATTGAGAAACCTCCTTCTTTTTTAGAAGTCTGTTAAAAAAAGTGTGTTTATCGTTCCTTCTTCATCCACTTTTTCAGTAACACCACTATTTGATTCACTCATCTTTAATCTTACACACCCGCACGCTTAATATCGAAACATGAAATGATAAAATAATTTACAGAGAAAGCATAAACTTGCATGAACACCGCAAGTATAAACTTAAACGTGTTAAAAATAGTCGACGTTTGACCGAGTCTGCCAGTCGCTTCTAGGATCGACTAGGCAAAGCCCGAAACAGATTATTTTACTTTCGACGTTTGACTGAAAAGTTAGGAACTTCTAGGTTTGACTAAAAGGCCGAAATTGGAATTTATTTTGCGGTTAGCCCGAAGGCTTTAGTCAAACCTAGGATAAACCAGTCATTCCGCGAAGAGACTGCATATCGACCTTTGACTATGACATATACATACATATTCAACTTTAATTAAGAATACCAGCTGGCCTATTACCGATCTCATGGTTTTCAAACGATATCTTTATGAAATCAGATTGCAAAGAGAAAAATAAGATTTTCGGTCAGATTTTTGATCATTCGTTTATTATATCACTAGCTGACCGTATGCAAATTTGTTTGCATTATAACCAACTTTTCCCGTAGGAAACCTTTTCCCTTCAGATTTTTCCCGTAGGAAAATTACCCTATGTCTCGAACTATCCCTATATCAACTTTCATCAAAATCGGTTCAGTAGTTTCGAAGCCTATTCAAAACAAACAATCAAATTTTGCCTCTTTATATTAGTTTAGATGACTAGCTTTCCGCTCGCGGCTTCGCCTGCGTTATTTTTGTTTTCGCGTAGGAAAAATATTTTTGTAGCCTATGTTAATTAGGGATAATGTAGCATTCTAATGGTGAAATATTAGCAAGTAAGTATAGAAGTATAGATTACATCATTGAAATTATGCCATTGTGATAATATAATTGGAGATCGGTAATACCAAATGAAGCTTTTCATGACTTCTTTATCTCAAAATTTATACCATGTCATACGATGAAAGATCCAAAATAAGCCTGCTGAGCTGAATTTGATGTCAATTGCTATTCGAGTAACCCGCGGCCTACCACCTAACTCAGCGATGCCTTCGCTATCGTTCTAATGTCCATTTTGTACTGCCTGTGACATTAGATAGAAGATAGCGAGTGCATCGCTTTGAGTTAGACCAGCAGGCGTAGCACGGGCTGCTAAGATGGGACTTGAGTCACGCGTTATCTCACAATTTCAGTGACATAATCTCTATGTCTTAAAGTGTAGCACGGCGGCGCGTATTGAGGCTGCGGTCCGATAACAGCGCTCACAGTGCTAACGATTTATAATCGCCTTGTCCAAATTAAAGAGAACACTGAAAATGCTATCAGCATGCTTACAATTTCGGTCCGGAAGAACAGGTACATTCATTTTGAACCGAAAACAATTATCGAACGTCAGACTGACAGTTCGCATAAAGAAATTTCACTCCAGAGCATTAACGCCGTAAGTTCTATATGACGTTAACGATGACGTCATGTGGCTCTTAATGCCGGCTAAAATTAGCACGCTCATAACATTTCGGGACGCGTTTGAGCGCGCTAATAGTGACTCTTATGGATTTTCAGAACGCAGCCTTAGTGTGACTGACATGATAAAATTTCTTGACGCTCCTCAAGGGATACATGTCACTGAATCTTATCACAAATTTCTTGGCAGCCCGTGCTACGCCTGCAGGGGATCCCAACCTTTTACCCTATGCGCCTCAAATAACATTGTGCTAAAATACTATGCCCCCCTAGGGGCCGAAATGCGGAGTCGAAATAAGAAAATTAAACAAATGATGAAAATATTGACGTTTTTATTCAAAAGTAGGTACTAATCAACTAAGGGCCGATTTTTCAATCGTCAGATAACCTTTAACTGTAGAATAAATATGGCGGTTTGACAGACTTTCTATATAAAAACTGTCAAACTGTCATATTTATTCCGCAGATAAAAATTATCTGACTATTGAAAAATCGGCCCTAAGAAAAGTAAAACAATTAATGAGAGCACTGTAGCTGCACTTTATTAACCAACTAGCTGTGCCCGCGAACTACGTTTCGCCATCAAAATGCTTAACAGTGTTTAGTTTTTCCTCCATTTTATTCCATAATAGCTTCTGCCCGCGACTTCGTCTGCGCGGACTTCAGAATTGCGTCTAAAGATTCGCTCGTTAACAATTTTTAATCTTCCCACGGGAACCATTTGAGAGATCATTAAGGAATATGAAGTACATGTTGACATGCATACCTTTCAAAGCTGTCTGCCCGTGGCTTAGCTCGTAAACGATTTTCAATTTTCCCTCGGGAACTACTTAAGGAATCGGGATAAAAGGTAGCCTATTTTTTTCCATGTCAAAGGCTACATGCATGCCATATTTCATCCAAATCCGTTCAGATTTGGATGATTGAGTAACAAACATCCACACTTTCACATTTATAATATTAGTAGGATTGGTGAATTGATGAATGCTTGTCTTCATAGTAGTCAGTGCACAGCGAATTTTGAAGCCGCTCGCTGCACCCCCCCCCCCCCCCCAGGTTCAGTTCACTCCACGTCCCCCAAGTGGGGCGCGCCTCACGAACCCCTGAGTTAAACGGTAGGGGTGTCGTTACCATTCATCCCAAATTTTGCTTAGCTGACCATCGAGGGTCTGTCGTCCATCCAAACTTTTTTGCCCGCACTATCCTTTCAATTTACAGGGCTGACGTACGTTATTTTAAATTAAATACGTTATTTTAAATTGAAAAAAAAATAAATTTTGATAGTATGTATATTGTGATAATAGCTTTTAGGTGTCAACCTAATCGCACCTCTATGTACACAGAAATAAAGAGCAAAACATCGAAATACTATTTAGTACACAACAAATTTTTACAAAGTAAACTTTATGATCGTAACGTTTTTTACATAGATTTATATTTGAGTATCTCTCTAATCGCAGAAATTGTAAAACAGCGGGAAGCAGAAACTTTGAAAATTTTCTTCATATCATTCTCATAAAGATACTAAAGACAAAATTCATTCATAAGTGATATAAATATTTAGAATTGTCAATTTCACATACCTATGCAATACATTTAGAGGGCAAGACAATTAGTGAATGCATATGCCATAACAGACATTTAAATATAATACTAACTGGAGGATTTTATATTTAATTGTTTGCTCCGAATTACTTTCAAGTTATCTGCCATCATCTGTTTTTATAAAAAAACTTTCCAAACATTACAAAAACACCAGCCTGACCACTCAGTCGTCATCCGCGAGGTAGCTATAGGGGACATTGTGTCGAGAGTTTTAAATTAGAGAGCCTCCGTATCCAGATACCCTCCGTATTGGCGTAACCACAGACTTGTAGTAAGTCTATGATCCTATTTTGACATGACAGCCGACATGTGCGGAAACAAGACAAAACACGGAGCAACTAATCCGAGGATGATCAAAGGAATATTTTTTTTATTAATAAGGCCGTTAATGTTTTAAAATCTATGTTCTTTACGAATACCCAACGAGTTAGGTCTTTTTGACCTGTTATCTGACGAAATACGGCTACTTGTTTTAAGTCTTCGTTAACGAGATACATGTTATAAACGAGACACATGTATTAGTCTTCGTTGTGGCGATAAGGATGATTAGAAACAAATTGACTGGTGAATATTGAGCAGGCGCACTCTTGAGCGTGTGTCGTCCACTAAAGAAACCCCCTTTCTAACCATACGCCGCAATTTAAAAAAAATAATACCAACTCATCTCGTTGTACGACACAGGTGTAGCGTTTAGAATATTTCGCACCCTCAATCGTTACCAAACAGTGCATTAAAGATTTAACTTCGAAACTTTTAAAAGGGAGTTTATCTTAGAATAGATTTTATTATATCAATTTACAGCAAGATCAGAAAAAAATAGGTCACCTACAATTCAGTTACCCTGCGAACGAGGACTTACGTAGGTCAAGCTGTAATTACACATTGGAGGTAACAAAAATTCGTGACAATGACGCATGTAGTTCTGATATGAGAGGCATTTAAACTATTTTGCTCGTCCACTTTTTACCTCACCCTGTACAAGTTGAATTGTGGGACAGATGCAAAATACATTGGACCTTTCACCATCAATGTATTTATTTTTATTGGGTAAATATTAGTTGAGAATCAGTTAAGTTGCATGAAATAATGCTGTTATTGTTTTAATAATAACAGTGAATAATAGTTGAGATTAAGACGAACAGTCATAATGAAGCATCTTATATTCAGATTTTATATTGTAAAAAAGCAAGAAAATATCTCACAATAGCTTGTCGTCGATGATAAAAAGTGTCACTCGATGATTTCAAGCCCCAGAGCAACAAATAATGTTGAGAATTGGAAATCATCAGATCTCATTCATCTGACTGTGAGCGATCGCAACACCGCAGCATCTGCGAGTAAAATGCATCTGTCCCGGAAATAAACAGAAAAATATAACAAACAGCCTGATACGACGACTTAGAGATAAACTAAAAAAGAACATAACAATTCATAGCAGAGTCAATGATAATTACGGAGAGTTCATATAGCGAGCGAGCTCGTGAGACTTGGTTTTTCACTGCGCAGGAACTACATCCGTATCGCAGTCCACTTTAACATTAACGATTGAAATAGTTGTTCTTCGATTATTTATACAGAAGGTGAAAACAATAAATAATAATCGTACTAATTGCCTCTGATGAGACTCGAAACTCGTGACTTTTCTCTATCACCGGTTCAAATCACACCCAGAATAATTTTGAACTATTAATAAAATAAAAATTGTCAGAAACGTTGCGTAAATCTTGAATGTAATATTAAAAAAATATTGCTTACTAATTTCTGTATTTGATACGGATGTTGTTCTCAGAACAATTAAGAATTTTACATTCTAGGATCCCACCCTAGAATTCTTTGATAACAAAAAAAACTAAACTATTGTTCGTAGTACAATTTCTACACATTTAAAGTCAAACTATTTGAGAACTGCTCGAAATAAAATGAACTCAGAGAACTTCATGCAACTCCCTAAATATTAATTCTATATACATTTGTGATTCGGTGGTGAGTTTTATGACGACATGAAAAATGTTAATTCAATATATAGAAAAGAAATAATCGCATCTATGATTAAAAAGAGTGCAACAAATCCATTTTTTTTAATGTCAACATGATTGTTTACGATTTTTATATAGCAGACGTTGGTTTAAGGAAAAACAAAACATAAAATCCTCAACACCTAAATATCCATATACAGGTGTTGGTAACTAATTGTTACTAACAAATGAATCAAATCAGCAGTGCGAGCATGGACTTGTCGATCGCCATACTTTGTCGATCTATAAACGAAATTAATTTATCGAGCTATATCGACAAACAGTAGCATGAAACTGGACTTGATAACTTTGTCAAAATGATAAACATTAACCGATTACTTATTCATTATATTATCGATCATTCGTTCGTCATTCATTGTTATATGTCAAAAAAGCGTGTTTCACATAAGCATCACTATTTTTGGTGTTAAAAGTTAGTCGCGGGTTGAGTTTATTTCGAGAAATGTTAACATTTTTTACCGCACTACTTGTAACAAATGAAATGGTAGTAACTGATTTTTCGTCCTGAATTTTAACACCTCAGCTATTTAGTCCAGTAACATAAAATTACAAATTGTACAAATCAGAATCTGCTAAAACAAAATAATTTTCATTCAATATATTTTTAGTCATCTGAAAAAACTTCTTGATTCATAAAAAGGTTTTCAAATTAGAAAACTGCCTGGGTCCTCTAATACCACTTGTATTAGAGGACCCATCTAATAGCTATCATCTAATATTTGATGCTTACTTTTCGTGGCAATAATGTTTATATGTAACATACGAGACCACCACGAAAAGCAAATGAAACGCGTTGATGCTAAAATTGATGATGATAAAAATGTTGCAAATGTGTGCTTATCTGGAACGCGCCCTAAATATACTAATTATGTAGGTACTTTTTGGATTCCGAATCCAGGTTAAGCGAAAAGTCCTTATTAGTACGGAACTGGTTATGATGTAGGAATATTTTAGCTTGTTAATGCCTTGTTAGCAATTAGCATATCTAGTAAACTGTTTTCATTTTCAATTAAAATAAAACAATAATTAAAATAAAACCCAAAACTATGTTGACAAAAGTTTATCGATGCCAATGAAAGACACGACAAATATATCGTCAAATTAAACGGTATTTATCTATAACCTATGTCAAAAAAGGTCCATGCTAAGTTTATCGAAATTCATCGATAAAGACGATAAAATTATGTCGACTTTATGGTTCGATCGGTAAAAAAGCCTAATACTGCCGATATCGATAAAATGTCGAATAATGCCAATTATATCGAGTTTTACTGTCAAATTTGGTTTATCGAGAGTTTCATGCTCGCAGTGCAGTGCTGTCAATTTAACCAAAGCTTTAATATACACAAAAACGATTCGCAATTTGTATTATTTGATAAAATACAAAATAAAAGCCAAAAAGCAGTTATAAAATGTCTACAGATGCGAATCAAGCTCAAGCATTTACTAAAGACGCAAATTCATTTCTTCGTCCCTAGAATTTTGAATATCATTACAAAATCAACCCAAATTTGTTTTAAGCACATTTATAAATAAAGAATTAATAATCATAATCAAGTGCAATGTCAAAAAATGTATACAACCGAAAATATATACGATTTTTTATTAGTTATTAAATAATTTCTTCTGAATAGTCAAAATATAAATGATCTCCCTACTACACTCCAACGTTATGTCATACAAAAATAATACAAAATACAACCGTTTAAATAACAAAAAAAAAACGGACGTCTGCCATATTAAAAACAAAATAAGCTTATAGAGTAATTATAATAATTTATAATTAAGTATACTTCACTAAATTTACACCGAAAAAACAACTATTAATAATATACAACCAATACAAACTAACACATATTCATACTCAGATCTCTAGAAAAAATGTTTTCATTTTACATAATGCACATTATTAATATCGGGGTATTTTAAAATATTTTATCTACACTCATGTTCTAATTCTAATATTAAGAACTCAACACTAATATTTTAAAGGCATAACTTAAAGCCCTTGGCCTTTTACAAATTACATTATAATACAGGTTCGCCATACAAAAACAGTACTTTAATGTAACTCGAATTCCAATAAAATACAGTTCGATTGACGAAGCCCGACCAAGGAGGTTTCGTCACAATTTTCTTTTGTGCCAGTACATTGTCTATGGCGGCGCGTGCAACAGCGCATGCGCGGTAGAATGTTGGTGTTGGCGCCATTTCTCTGAATTTTTCATTCATTATTTTGCTGTTATTGGTTAAAATAATAAATAATATAAATGTATGTAGTTTTAGATTTCTGCATTAGTTTCACAATTGCACTGTTCAAAATGCAAATAATTATTAGAATAAATGAGTTTGATGATTTTGTTTTAATTTTGTGTCTTTTATTTAATTTAGGTAACCACTGATTGCATGAGTGTAGATAAAGTAGTGTATGAAATTGCACATAATTAGGTCTTAAAACACTCGTGTGGTACTATTAAAACTCACACTAGTGTTTTAAGACCCCCTATTATGTGACTATTTCATAAACTACTATTTTTCACGACATAAATAAATCTATTACTTATGTTTATTAGACGTGTATTTATATGAAACACATTATTTTAATATTTCATTTTAAATCTAAAGCGTTGTCAGTTTTGTGATTATCGAATGCAAAAATAAGAACTAAATTCCATTCGCTTAGATAGTGTCGGTACATCCGCACGAAATTGTGGTCATTGTAATAAAATACGAATATAAATAATACACACAAGTAAGATAGCAAAGAGAATTTTAATGAAAAATATGAGAAGGTACACGAAAGTAAAGTGAAATTAGACACTATTAGTCATAAGTCGTAGTATCGCAGTCATTACTACCTGTATTTATTATAAGAGATCCAACATCATCACGTTCCGAATCTACACTAAATATCGATTTTTTGGTGTTGATGGCCCCGTTTTTAATATTGATCCAACGCTAGTTCTTTGTATCCCCACTATTTTTGAAGTGTCTGTGATAGGTGCAGACACATTAATTTCAACACATTGATTTATAACTAGTTTACAAGTTTTACAAAACACTCGTCTTTTTTGTTGTTGGTTCACATAAAGTTATCTTGGGCTTGGGGCACTTCACTGTCCTCCCAAGTACGAAAAACATTTTCGGTATACCTACGTAACAGAGTCAACAAACACAACATCACTAGCGGGTGTGCGCCCCACGCGGCATCCTTTGTTTACGCGGCGGTATCCTTTTATAAGAGGCGGCACGTGCCAAGGCGGCGCAGTTCAAAGGCGACCGTATCTAAGCGAATGGACTTTACCTACTTTATACTAACATTGACAACATAAAGGAACATATTTATTACTGATTCCCCTTAGTCATATGTTACCCATCAGTAAGAACGTGTAGATTTTTTTACAAATAGGGTAGATATATTTTATTAGATATTTAGTTACAACATTTGCCAATTAGGTAAGGTTCGGTTACTTTTTTGTTTGTCTGTACCTACGTTTTAAAACTTCGTTTATACAAACAAAGCAATCAACCTAGTTTACACCAAAACAAAACTGACAACACCCTTTTACATATACATCATGTAAAATGACCACAGCGTGGCTATACATTAAAAACTATATTCAACACATTAAACACCATCTTACAAACGATCAAATACAAGTACGTGATGTACAGTCAACAAAAAAGTCACAAAAGAAATGCCACAGTCAGTGTTAAGTAGACATAAATTAATGCATTAAGGTCGAATACTGAATAGCGCACAGAGAGAATACTATCTACACTGGCGTGACACAATAAGTAGTCACATGCATAGTGTGTATTTCAATACCAAGCTTTATACACGGTTACTTTTTATCAACCCGGATAATTTAAGGGATGCTTCAGGACACGGTATTAGAATGATTTTTTTATTGCAATTAAGTTGGCAAACAAGCAAACTGCCCACCTGATGGTAAGTGGTAACAGTCACCTATAATACATGTGGCTCTTGTGACATTCGCAGTAAAACTGCAACCCCCACAAGAACCACAGTGTACGTTGCCAACTTGTGACTTGAGATGTAAAGTCACGGTACCCAGTAATTTCAATGCCGTATCTTACCCTTCAAACCGGAACACAGCAATGCAAGCACTGCTGTTTTGCGGCAGAAATAGGTAAAGAGGTACTCACGCACACGACCTTGGTACATAGTCAAACATTAATAAAATGAAAAAACTGTTTTGCGGCAGAAATAAGTAAAGAGGTACTCACGCACAAAACCTTGGTACAGAGTCAAACATTAATAAAATGAAAAAAAATATAAAAAGTACTGCACTAAATTACTGCAGTATTTCTTTAATATTTTAGAAAATAAATAGAAAAATTAAATAGTACAGTTAATTTCTTCACTAATGTTTAAACCATTCTACTACCATCTACGCATCTCTTTCATTATCCGGGGTAATAAAAAAATAACCGTGTTTATTATATTTTTTTTTAATAACTCAATGGACTCAATTCTGAAGTGGCCGCTAAATTTCCTAATTTTATTTAGGTGTCGCTAAACCATTTTCCCATTCTACGGTAACTGTCAAATTCAACTGACATTGCTAATTTGAATCTGACGGTTCTAATTTTAGACGGTCAATTCAACGCCGTCCAACGGCTATTCTAGACGTGAGATTTTTACGCGTAAAAATCCTAAACTATTTTCATTTTAGCAACGACTAAAATCATCTCGATTAACATTAAAACCTTGCTAAAATCCCCCATTATGGTAATGAAACATACAAATCCTAACAACAAATAAATTTTTTGTTTTCGCCTTAGCTAAATAGGAAAATAAAACTTTTTATTAGAACTATAAATTTATTCTTATTTAAACAAGATTAAAATGTACAGTTAATGTATTAACAGTTATATAAACATAAACCCGTTTTAGTTTCTTTAACAACAAAATCCATTCATTAATTCAGTTTTAATATTTTTACCATTAGCAACACAATCACAATCAAACTAACCTTATGGCCAATTTCACTAAGCTTGTCTTAGCTAAGACAATCCTAAGAAGAATACTGTCACTTCTTTGTCTTTAATGAAAAGAATGTGACAGCATGCCACTTAAGATCGACCTAACCTAAGAAAAGGATAGTGCAATTGACCATTAGACATTCTAGAATTACGCTTAAGATCTGCCTAAATTTAGTTGGCCTGTCATCGTAGAATAGCACTTGCTTAATCGGCCATTTAAATTAAGTTTAAAGGAGATGTCCTCTTTTTGTATGGAGGCTGGGTTTTGCTAACTAAATGAAACGAAACTATGCCTGTTATAAAGGTTTAATATTTAGTGTCCTAAAACCGTGAAAATCATAACTTTATACCCCCCTCCGTTTTGGAAATATTTTAATTTTTGTATATTTTAGTTATGGCAACATTTTTGTTTAATGATCGAAAGCTGTGTTATATTATCTGCAAAAAACATCTATTTGTAATCTGTATTTGTAAATACAATGACACTTATGCTAGTCTGTGGTTATGGTTTGTGTTGAAGTTGACTATCAAAATAAAGGCCGATCGCCTTGATGGATTTTTTTCTTAGACAATCTGCCTATTAGGGCCTATTTTTCATGAAATCTAATTAATGAACAACATAATAATTAATTAATAAATCATGAAGTGCCACAGTGTCAAGTCAGTGCCAAAACTATCAAACTAAACTGTCAATCTTTTTTTTTTAATTTTGAGCATTTAGCTAGAGACTTTAGCCAATCACTGCCAGTTGATTAAAAGATTTGTAGATTTTCCTTAAAAACATGAATAAAATGGATTTTCATATGAAAATACATTAACATGTTAGTAATACATTGTATTTCGGAGATTATATGAAGTTAATATGGGTAAATTGGATAGATTTCAAGCATGTGATTTCAAAACTTTCACCACAGTTTAATACAAATCGGAGGTACTTAAAAGCATATTTTTAATATGACTGAAATGCTGTTTCGATCCTCTTTCCAATGGTATATAAATTATTGCTTTTAGTTAACATAATTAATAAAAACCCACTTGTGGACATCTCCTTTAAAAATTTTAGCTTTAGTTTATTTAGACGACGGTTGCACAGAATTGAGTCCATTGTTTATCGTATCGTAAAAGCTTACTGTTACCCAGATTACTTGAAACAAGGTTACCACAAATGAATTTCCAAAGCATTTTAATCTTAAACCTGCGTTTTGTGTAGGCTATGGACAAATTTGCGAGTGACTACTTAGTTTCGGCTGTCAGTGTACTTGAAACATTAGTAATTCAAAGTGACCGACTCTTGAATTAGAATGGGACGTCAAGAGACGTTAAACAGACATTTCATTGCAAAATACGAAATATATCCTGTAGTTATTATAATTTTATCACTTTTTAAGTTGGGCGTATATTCAGTTTAATGGATGCGTTCATTCAAAACAGAGTCAATAAATTATTTTACCTATCTACCAGTTTTCTTTCTAAATCTAAAGGCCAGAAGAAAAAACGAAGAGCAGTCGAAAGTCAACTTAATGTGATAAAGTAAAAAAATAGCATATCTCTCAGCATTATTAATATTATGTGATGTCTAATTACATTTAGCGATGGTTCGCACAAAATACTTATCCATTTATACAGCAATCGCTTGAATCACACTACCTGCCTTTTATTCTGACTCTGAAAAAGGCTAAGATAATTTATATTTAACAATATAGTGTAGATATAAGTACAGGTTAAAAAAACGTATAAGGTACACTTTAAGTTGTTTTTTCAAGATTTGTAAATTACAGCTACATATTAACATTTGTATATCATCACATTTTACATAGCGTCGAAAAACTAATTTGTCAAAACACTAAGTCGAAATACTTTTTAATATGACAAATTTGTAAACAATCTTCACAAGTTCAGATACCATTATTTTGATTGATAAACCTTAGTGTAGGTATTTAAGAAATTAACAGATTCGGAAAACCACAGCTTATTAAAATAATCTCAAATCGTAAAAACGAACTATATATTCAAACAGACTACCCACTTCACATGACCTCAATCCAACTCTTTTATTTTATAACACACCAAGTACATTGGAAACATTAATTTCAAAACTTTACAAGTTTTGCCAAGACATGCCAAGATTGTTCACCACAATAAAGAAGAGAAAATGTCAACCAAATATCACACGAAAAAGCAAGTACAGAATATACAAATCAAAATATCTCTTAACACCGAACGCATCACTTTGTAACTATTTAACACCCATTGGTCCGTTGTTAACGCACACGTACAATAACAAAATATACATCTGACCTTCATCAGTGTCCGCGATAGACAAATCTAACATATACACTATATATTTTTTAATTAAACTATTCAATATATCATCTTGTGTATTTTCAGGATTTTACCGAGACGCTGTTTCGCCGTCTTCATACCCTTTTTCAGTCTTGAATCTGTAGATGTTGAAAAGGTTATTAGTTGAAACGCCCATAATAACTCAGATAATTATGATGTCGAATTCGAGATATTATTCTTGAATAAAAACAAAAAATATATATATTTTGTTTAGGTGCAGATATTGTATTGTTATGTAATGAAATTAATAACATTTTGATTTTAAAATCCAAACATTTTGACCACACAAAAATACTCTCCAAGATGTGGAGGCGAAACACTAATACAGTGTGCGTGAGCTCGCCTATAATACAAATTGAACCTCATAAGCCTCAATCAGATAATAGAGATTTTTTTGTTTGCGTACAATGAATATTTGACATGTGATATTACAATGTCAAACTTCATTGATCTCTCCTCTCACCCTTGACCAATTTCGTATGATCCTTGAGATCCTCGTGATATGTGGAATCATGCGAAAATTCGTTATTGAGTAAAAAGTTTTTCCAAGATTTTGAAAATGTCTGGCATGTTTAAGTTGAGCGTTGATGGTCAATTTTTGGTAGCCCTTAATATTATTTGTGTTGATAATTTACAGATAGAATACCTAAAATATTTCAAAACACAAAAACTTGGGTGTTATATACGTAACCTCCAGTTTTATCCACCATTATTTTAACGCTAGGTTCAGTCCTCAACTTTTGAAGCCCTTTCATTTGATACCCATTTTTCTGGGGTTGAAAACCAAATTTTATACACCTTTTACGAGCGGCGGCCATATCGAATTTAGGGTTTTGCGAAAAAATCTCAGCACTGCGGATTCGAAAAGAAAAATCTTTGATGACGGTGGTAATATTAAACGATACCAGTAAAGGTTATTTCATCTAAAAGCAATGAGTACAGGTTTCTATACAAAAACCGGCATTCTCCTTCATCCATCAAAAACTAGGCAGATTCTAGCTTTAAAGATTTTGGATTAAAGATAGGTATGTCAAAGTAAAGAATATCGATCAATAAATAGAACACAAATATGTATCTCAAAGTTTTATTATTCTTTAAAAACTATTAAAACATCATCCAGGAATTGTGCAGGAGGGCAAATGTGAGAATCCCAATAGGACTTACAGCTTTTGATAACATCCATTCTTGTATTATTGGAGTATGCACTTCTGCACTTTGTATTGACAAGGAATTACGTCTCATCCGTCTAAGATCGAGATAGCAGTTAGCACAGTGCATATTCGAATTCATTTTTATATCAGATATAAATATGTGGTTAGCAGCACAAATCCAAAAAAATCCGAGTTGTCGTAGAAAGCAGGTTCAAGTCAGTTATCAACATTTACATATTCAATGTTTATCAACAAAACGCCAAGTTGTCGTGTTAAGCAGGTCTAACCCGTGTTTACAAATAGTTATCGTGTGTAGAGAGAACAAAATCTCAGATATAATAGCCACAATTGCAGAATAATCTGTAAAAACCCAAGTCGCAAACGAAAGGAGTTAACTTGTTCACATAGTTAGTTAGAATGCGTGACAATGAAAGTGACCACAGACTGAGGAGAAATGAAAGTGACATTCCATATTTTATCTGCTATGACTGCGGTCCGAAAACCGCTAATAAAAAATCCACAAAACAAAAGTACTAAAACGCAATCGAAAATTCTAATCAATGTTAATTCCGCACATTAGCTTGTACAAAACACTCATTCAAAATCATAAGCATGCTGATAGTGCTGTTAGCACCTTTAGTGCGCTTTTCAATTTTGATCGGGTGATTATGATCGTAAGCACTGCGAGCGCTGTTATGTATTTCGGACCGCTGGGAATGTCATTCAGAGAACGAAACATGGCGATTTGCATAACCGGAAATACACTACAGCAAAAATACTAACAATATAATTATATTTTTATTCTAGTTAAACAGATAAAAGATTGTTGTCATTATTCATGATTTATTTTGAATACATTTTTGGATTAGTTATGGTCTCTGTCCATTACAGGCATATTTTGAGCATTCCCCTTTTATTACATAGTCCCTGGCCCTAATTCCCTATTAGCATGACCCTACGTTTTAAGTCATAGGGTGTTAGTATCATAGTTTCACAGCTTCAAAAATAAAGTTCAACAAAAGTTTGGGTTTTTGACCCTAGATTGCATGAGAGCCTGACCTAAAAAATGGGCTAAGCTGCAAGTAATGTCCTATTTATCTGATGAAAATCCGACGTCACTTCACACAACGGACGGACGGAAGCATGAGCACATAAGCGTCATCAAACAATGCTCAGGTCATACGACAAAATTAACTCACTCTTGTTATTTGGCGTGTTCTGTACTGGCGGCGGAGGCCGCTTGCTTTTAGCTGCTATCACAGCGCGCTTGGCGTTCTGAAACAAAACGATAGTAGCATATAGGACGTCTAGCTACGTACCGTGACTTTTACTTGGTAAAGAGGTTAATTTTTCCAAACTATTTCTCTGCCAAAGAATAAAAAAAGGTGAATTGATTAAAAGTGTAAAGCATATTTTTTTTGGAATTATTGGATAATATCTGTCCTGTATAAAGCTCTAAACAACAGGGGTGACACCCGACAGTTAGTATTTTTTACTATAGAACACGAGGCCAGACACAATATACATTTTGAAGACGTCATCTACGAATTTATAGCTGTTAAAGCTAGGAAGAAGAGATTTTGAGCGTTTATATGCTTTAATATGCGACACTCAGTTTTATTTCTAATAATAAATTGTACTTTATGTAATACCGAATTTTTATTATTTTAACAGTCGAATCTGGGGTGACACCACAATTTCCGCCTCGTGTGCCACCCATCCCATGCTAGCTACGCCACTGGATGTACCTGCAATCCAGTCTCCTGGACCATGGCCAGGATGCTGTTGCACTTCATCTAATGTCATAGAATTGGGATGATGACTGAATTCTAATTTTGACGTCTTGTCATTAAATATTGAAATACCGTGAAAAAAGATGCAGTCCTGTGAAATTAGAATTAAAATCGGCTTAGAAATACATTAGATACAAGTATTTTAAGTTGTTAATTTGAAGGCGATTAGACAGAGAGATCCGACATCAACCGTGACGTCATCGTTGAGCACGGCCATATAAACTCCTTGTAAATTGCCGTTTTGCTAGAAAGAGATGGAGAAAAATCTTTAACTTATATCTTGGTTGTTTTTATAGTTATTCGAAAATCGTTTTTTTTTTCTTTCTGTTTATTATATGAATGAGCTTCTATTAAAGCAAAAAATTTTTTTTTGTCATCTAGCCTATTACCTGAATAGGCGGCGGATGAGGTGGCGGGGGCGGGTGAAGAGCGGCATGGTGTAAGGCGGCTCTCACGCATTCCCTCCGGACGCCCGCTCTCGCCGGACCCCTGTTCCGAGGGGTCACTCGACCGACTCGAGCGCGGGGGGACCAGCACTCGTCCCTACAGACAAACATACAACATTAACTCGGAGAAAAGCTTTGCCAAATGGGTAGATTATTGTATTAAACAGTTGCACGTGGTAAATACCAGGTTATTTTTCCATCAGGAGCCAAATTTTTTATGCTTGTTTAGATAAGCGAAATGAACAACTTTTACTATGGGACCAAATCCGAAATCGCGAAAAAAAATCAGCTGTTCCATACATTTAGGTTCAGTGGATGTTGAACATTTGTATGGAACAGCTGATTTTTTTTCGCGATTTCGAGATTAGTCCCATAGTAAAAGTTGTTCATTTTGCTTGTCTAAACAAGCATACAAAAAAAAATACAATAACATGTTTCCCGAGACGAATGGATAACATCCCTCGCGTTCGCCTGCGGGGAGGGGAAGCTAAGCATTTTTGTTAGCGCTCACTCGAGGGACACGTATCGCTTTAAGTTTGTGACAATTCTCTTTGGTTTGTTTTGTGATGGAGTGGACTAAAGACAATATTTTGTTTTTAATACAAGTAATAAGAGAAAGACCGGAGCTGTGAGATGTTATATTAACAGATTATACCGAACGTATCATCAATTTTTAGTTCTTGATAAATATTGAACGAACGAGAATGCAGATTGGGTCAAACCCGGAATCAATTCCTATTTCTTCATTGCAGAACTAAATTTTTGAAACAAAAACATTTTCTTAACATGTTTTATTAGAAAACTAGCTGTGCCCGCGACTTCGTCCGCGTGGAATAGTAACTTTTCGCAGCAAATATTTTTTTAAGATCTTGATAGCCTATATTATCATCATCATCATCATCCACAGCCTTCTTTATCCCACTGCTGGGTGTAGGCCTCTCTCTTCGTCTGCCATCTTCCTCGGTCCTGTGCCAATCTTGTCCAAGTCAGACCAGCGATTTCTTTGATATCATCGACCCATCTTGCATTCGGTCGACCGACTCTTCGCTTACCTTGCCAAGGCCACCACTCCGTCAGAACCTTACTCCATCTATCATTTTTTAACCTGGCAATATGTCCCGCCCAGTTCCATTTTAATTTCATTACTGCGATTCCGACATCCCGGACGTTAGTCCTTCGTCGTATCTCAGTATTTCGTACTCGATCTTGGAGTTTGATGCCTAGCATGGTCCTCTCCATGGCTCTCTGTGCTACCCTTAATTTATGCACAGCCTCATGTGTGAGCGTCCACGTTTCGGCACCGTACGTCATGGTGGGCAGGACACATTGGTCAAAGAGGCGAGTCTTAAGACATTGTGGAGTCTGGCGTGACTTAAGAATGTCGTCAAGCTTTTGAAATGCCGCCCATCCAAGCTGTATGCGCCTGGATATCTCCTTCTTCTGATGCTCTTTACCAAAGGACAAAGTATGGCCAAGATACACGTAGCTGTCAACCGTCTCTAGACTCTCATTTCCTATCGTAATAGGATTTGAGTCTCCAGACACCCCCGACATCACCTTGGTCTTAGCCATATTCATCCTCAAGCCCACCCTCGAAGAAGCATCTGAAAGGTTTTGGATCATACACTGGAGATCATTCAGGTTATCGGCAAAGAGTATGAGATCATCTGCAAATCTTAAATGCCTATATTATACCTTATATAATTAGCTATCTATTAGTGGAAGTCCCGTCAAAATCGGTCCAGCCATTCCGGAGATTAGCGGGGACAGACAGACAAAAAAAAATTAAATTGTGTTTTTGTTATTGGTACCCGATATACATTCATACCCATTTAGTAAAAGCTTGTTATTTTGACATTACAAACAGACACCTCAATTTTATTTATTTGTATAGATATAGTTTGGCGCTACGGACCCGGTTTAAGTGTATGTGTACGCACGTGTATGTACACGCGCGTGTGCATGCAAGTGTCTCTCTGTGTGTGTGTAAATGCACTCACTTTTCGCTCTTCGATTTAGCTTCGTTTCTATTCCGCGAGTGCCGCCGCCGCCGCGGCGAGCTCCACTCCTCCTCCTCGTCAGAGCTCAGCTCTAACGATGGATACACTATGAAAGGAGATGCAATGTAAGTCTCTTCATCTTTTGCGCAAATTGAAATGAAAATGATGCTTAATTTTTTTATTCAACACAATGTTTAAAATATAAAATACTATTTTTGTTATTAATGCTACATAACAAAAAATAGTTTCTTAAAGCATTGTCAAAATTTTACACTGAAAGATCTATCATCATGAAAAACACTAAAGAATAAATTGAAAATAACAAAGCATAAAAAAAAGAATAACAATGGATGTAAAAGAAATAGGGAAGTCAATTCCTTAACTTTTTTTGTCTACATTTCTTATCACTTTAAATTATTGTACATAGCTTTCTAAGATTCACACATACTACTTAAATACAAATCTTTTCTCGACTATAGCGATGTTGAGGTAATGGTGGAAATCTTTGATTGTGTAAAAAAAGAAACAATATGTTTCCAATATTTTATAATAACCCAAGTACATTGGATATTTAAAATTAATTGATCCGTTTCTATATTGTTGAAACGTAACAATTTTTGTTCATAAAGTATGGGGCTGAAGATATATTACCGTACTCCTCGTCCCTGTGGACCTCCTTGATGACGTCCTCCTCGTCGTCAAAGTCCTCGTCGGCGCTGCTCAACGTGGCGGCTGGTTTCCGCGCCCGCTTGCTACTGCTCGGCGTGCTGTCACAGATTAGATAATAGTTTAACAGATACATCACTCCCATAGAAACACTCGAATCGCTATGTTAATAGTAGCCACAACAGACAGACGAAAGTCGCTGCAAGAATAAACTCGTACGTATATTAAGTATAACGTACGTACTATAAGACGCGCGCGGAGAATAGACATTCCCGTGTGCATAGCGTCAGTGCGTTATAAAGCGATGACGTAAGGGTTGTACAGGAAACAAAAAATGCGACCGTGTATCGCTGCGTTCGCGCGGGAGTTGTTGGAAACGTACGTATATTGCGCGTTATCTCGCGTACGGCAGCCCTGTGACGAACAGGGGTTCTATTTTTGAATCATTCGTTCGGCATCGAGCGCTTTTCAAGCGTCATCTGTGCTCGATTCCTATTGATTTTCGTTTTTCCTACGATGAAAATCGATAGAACATTACGACGAAGATCAATACGACGAGCACTCGATGCCGGAAGAATGATTCAAAACTAGGGCCCCTGATCGCCGGTGAGCTACACAGCGGTAGTCATTTATTTCGCCGTATTGCGCTAGTGACGTAGCCCAGAGGCCTAATTCTGCTAATTAGTGACAGCCGAATCGAAACTAAATCGTTGCGATCGACCAATCAGAACGCCACATTATCACGTCATCGAACAGTTGCATGGCAATATACGCGCTACGATTGGTCGATCGTAACGGTTTAGGTTCGATTCAGCTCTAACTTATTAGCAGACAGGTGCTGTGTAACAAATTGACCCAACATTCAATCGCTGTATACAAGGCTTTCTTTCGTATTTGTTTAATTTTTCTACTTCACCTAAAAGTGAAATACACATTCAACAGTGAAATGGCACAACTTTTCACAAGCTACTCGTGAATTAAGTTTTTCAGTTACCTGTCGAGGTGTGAGGCGATCGCGGGCGCGGGTTCAACGCTAGGCGCGGGCGCGGGCGTGGCCAACCCGAACGTGGTTGCGGGCGCTGCATACCGCTCGCTAATGCTCAGCATACCGGCCACTGCCGCGTCCTCACTGGCATACAATTAAAGGAAATTAGGATTGCGGACTGACTATGATAAATTGAAAAATAATTAGTCAGCCGGTTAAACAAAAGAATAATATCAGGTATGTATTTCTTGCTTAGTCGTAATAACGTGATTAAAAAGTGATTTAAAGTTAGGAGCTAGGCGCGAGCAAGTTTAGTAACAAGTAGAAAATCACCTAAGTAAATTTTGATTGTGTAATAAATAAAATACGTGTCCAATAATTTTTAATTACTCTTCTTGCTATTACTGAAAGAAATTTTTAGTAACAAATAACAAACATTTGAGTAACCTATTACATAAAAATAGTGACTTCACAACTAATGTTACTAGTAGCCAAATTCAGTTTTGTAAAAACAGTTATGTTATCTATAGCCAAACAAAAATAATTACTTCCCACCAAATATATAAACCATAAGTTACCAAAGTGTTTCGAGTAAATTACTAATATAAATGTATTAATAACAAAACTTTTAAGTAAGAACAGACCACATCTATGTTTACCATTTACGAAACTGTTTTGTTATAAATAACTATTTCTTCAATATTAGCATCACTAAACTGTTATCACAACTAAACTATTTTGCTATCTGTTACTAAACTTTTGATTAATTATAACTAGATTCTCAGATTAGTATAGCATCAATATATTGTAATCATGACCAAACTAATTTGATACCTGTTACTAAACTTGTGATTAAAATATAGCTAGAGTTTCCGATTATTTACAACATCACTGTCATGTAATCTGTAACTGAACTTTTCAGTTAATAGTTACATTACTTTTAGGTTACTATAGCGGTTTTTTCCTACAGGTTTATAGCTTGTAGCCAAAACTAATAATATGAGAATTTTCAGCAAGAAAGGCAAGCGCTGTTGAAACTCCTCATATATTAATTTCGACTACAAACTTGGGACAAATTAAAAACTAAATTGATTTGTTCAAATAAGTGAGCATTCTTTAATTAACAAATTAATTAATTACAGAAAACTTTTAAATATATTGATCAAGAAAAGAAATAATCACAGAACTATAAATAACTACGCCTCAACACTAGGCACCAATCCTCTTTAGGTACCCTTGTCCAAAATATTGTTGGAGCTGCAGCTGGCAATGCTACTAGCGTGGTGGCATCGGAGATCGTGGTCAATTCGACTAGTGACTTGTACAATTATTATTCGAAATCGTCAAAGCGGCATAGTCCAGTAGCTCTTCATAAGACTCTGTAAAATAAAAACATGTTTAAGTTATCTGCATTAAAATAAGAAGCAAATGAAAGAAAAATATCACTGGGGCATAAACACCAGCTCCCTTATTGGCTAACTTCGGTTGTTCCGAACTCTGAACTCCGAACTGTCATTGTGATATACTACTGAGTGTATTACACACAAAACTACTCGTTGAAATAGCAATGGCAACGTGAGTTTTGTTATGGCAGGGTTTATTATAGCAGTATGATATTGTGTTCAAAATGACAGTTCGCAATTGGTAACCGAAGTAAGTGAATAGCTGAGTACACATTAGTCGCACAACTGTACGAAAAACGGACAAACATTTTCTTGTAAAAATCAAAAAAGTTTTGTTCTGTTCACTCACCATCCAAAAATTTGAAATAGTCATTTCCAAGTCCCACAACCTCAGATAGTAGGAAATTTTTTCCGCAGGTTCGTTTGCTTCGGGGGGGCTGCATTCATGAATACGGCATCACCATACAGTTTTGACTCTTCATGTGTACCATGATTCTTCTCTATTTTTGAAAAATATCACAAAGTTACCACTAAATGCCACTTGCTTTCTGCGAACTAGTGCGAACCGCAAGGCCGGTAAAGCGAAATGAACATTATGTTCCTGCGTGTCACGTTTGATGCAAGTTCGGGCGGGAAATTACATTTTTTTTTGTTACACGCAGCATCACTTTTATTACCTCTGGCAAAACTATTTTGTTCTGGCTTACAAAAACATTGTTGTAATCAACATTATTAATACTAGTTGGTTTCAATCAAATATTTAATTTGTTTATAGCAACTTTGTAACACGATCTTAAACAATACTATTCAGTTGTAAACAATTTTTAGCTATGGTAATAAATAGCACAATAATTATGTAAAAGCTTAATTTAAGTTTAGCCAACTGTATGTTAGAAAATACTCTAAGTTTGTTCAATTATAGCAAAGTACTGTTATGTTACAAGGTACCGAAGTCGAATTTGACAGTAAATAACAAAAACTTTAGAAGTTCATAACCAAAATTAAACAACTGAAATGATTTTGTAAATTGTAACAAGCCAGGTGATCTAAACATAAATGAAATTAATTTAAAAGTTAACAAAGTTTTGCTAATCTTTATTTAACTCAACTAGTTTAGTTAATTAGTTTTTTCAGAGAGCATCGAGCAGGCAATGATGTATACTTTTGAAAAAAAAAATACAAACCAAGAGAAGGGTACAGGGTAATCCCAGCAACAAAGGCCAATTACGGTGACAATGACATTTCACCGTATCAATGGAGTTTGAGCACCATGCTAGTAATTCTGGGCAGTGACCTACAGTTTGCAGCTTTGTCGTTGGGTTTTGTACATACAAGGATCACAATTCTTTATATATAATTTTACGACTTTTCTTGTTTAACTAGAATTTCGTCAAAGACGTCAGTATGTGCCGATTAAGGTCTTGGTGGACTTTGCACTCACGTGGCTCTCGCAGGTTGGTCGGCATCAGCGTCTACATCCCCGTCAGCCAACACAGAAGCCTGGATCAGGGACTCGATTCCATTGGCGGGGGCAGATCGCGCTGGCTGCCGATAGTTGATAGACGAACCTGATACTGAAAAATAATACCAGTTCTCACAAAAAAAAATTACAATGAAAAAAATCTATCAACTAACCACCATCCAATGACTCAGAATACTTCATTTAAAAAGTGCAATTTCAAAACTGTGAAATTACTAGTCCATTTTGTGTAGATTAACGCATTAGTGACTAGATAAGATACTTTATTGATAGTGAATTTGTAAATTATGTGTACTTTAGTTAGACTGTGTGTGATGGATGATTCTATAGACGGTGACGGTCTAGATGTTGGAAGCCAATGTGTTTTTCCGAAATTATGTTAGGGGTCTGTAATAGAGACACCTTATAGCTCATGGCTAAAATGGGGTGATCAGTGTGGGCAGACTAATGTTGGAGGTCACTGTATATTTATAGTTACATAGGGCCAATGTGTTTTGTGTCTGTGTATCAGCAAAACCACCTGTGTGTCGAGGAAAAGGAACAGACAGAAGTAAAAGTGCGATACAACAAAAGTAACAACTTATTACATACTTCTAAATGAATATGTAAATTTTCAAAATGGCCAAATCCGAAACTATTACAGATATCGAAAAATACTCAAGGAGGTCTGAGGACCAATTTTGATATAAACAAAAAACGCATAGATTTTTGAAAAATTTAGTAAAACACCAAACCGTGTTGCTTATAAGGACCAAATTCTGGGATGTATTAACATATTACAACTTAATCGAATGGGCTCATTTTTGACAAAACACTAATTGGATGAGAAGGAAAACTTATCAACAGCCCTTGAACGATTTTTAAATACAAGGATATTTCACATTAGCATTTTATACGAGCGTATAAGCTAGTTTTTTGAAGTGCGTGTAGGTGCATCTATATGCACCTACACGCACTTCGAAAAACTACGAAAAACGAGTAAACAACTTCGAAAAACGAGTTGCGCGTTTGATGAACGTGCCTATGCACGTTCACCAAACGCGCAACTCGTGCGAGCGTCAACGTGCTTATAGCTCGTATTTCGAATAAGCAACGCAAAAAGCAATATCTCTTCTCTTCAATCCATATTGCTAATGACACTCGCCACCACTGGTTCGAGCGTACGCGGCGAAATAAACCCGTGTATGTATGCGATCAGCTACATATGCGCGCGTATAAGCGCGTATCCGAAACGATAGTGTACGCGCAAAAACTGGTGAAGGTCGCGGGAAGCCGCTGGATGCGTGAGGCGCAGGACCGATCGGTTTGAAGATCCCTGGGGGAGGTCAATGTCCAACGGTGGGCGTCTCTAGACTGAAAAAATTATGGTGATGACGATGATGATGATGATACCTGTGGGTCGCGGATGGGGCCGAGGTCGCGCCTTTCTCCGCCTCGGCGCAGGCGCATCGTCGATGTAGAGGTCCCCGTCTTCATAATCGTACGTGTTCGATACCCGTCTACGCACCGGTCGCTCTGATCGACGCACTGCCTTTGGCTCCTCTGGCGTCTGATGAGCAACAGAAACGAAAATAAAAACCATTTTAAATAATGATGAGCTCCCATATTCAGTTAGTATTTCGGAATATAAAGTCTGGTTTAGTAAATGGAAAATATTAATATCTTTAGATTATATATTTTTATGAAGTCATTAAAATGGTAGTCATACCAAAATAGGATGTAGCCAGCCACTCATCGTGGTTAATCAATAGTAAAATTAATGATATATGAAGCATTATGACTAGACCTCATATTTCTAGTCTCACTACACTACTATAATACACTTACATAGTCTACATTAGTAGCGGCATACTGCTGGTGCGCAACTGCCACGTCATACGAAGGCAGCCGGTGCTGGGAGTACGCCTCCTCACCGTTCCCAATGCTGGGATCCCCTCCCGCGATACCCAGCTCTGACGTAGCCACCACCCCCACTGGAGGGACTGTTGTGATGCTCACTGTCGTGTAACTGGCTCCCTGTTGATTGAAATGACGCCCAAATTATGTCAAAGTGATTTACATCACAATCGAATTGAATCAATTCCAAATGTAAGTTAAAAGGCAGTTTCCCTTATTAATGTTGTGTTTGCATGTCTTCTAATAACATTGTTCTTACAATATTTTCACACACAAATATGTAAGTAATTAGTTATCTACTCGAATGTAGCGGTAGAGTGAGACGGCACTATAGACACAGAATAGATAAAAGTTACTATGTAACAGATATATCACACCCATAGAAATGTTCGTATCGCTGTGCTAATAATATATAGATAGACAAACAGTAGTTGGTGCAAGAATAAACGTACTCGACGGCGCGCGTAGAGAATCGACATTTTCGTGTTCACCGCGACAGTGCGTCATCAAACGATAGCGTAAGGGTTGTACAGGAAACAAAAATGCGATCGAGTCGCTGCGTTCGCGCGTGAGTTATGGGAAGCGTACGCACGTGCACGTCATCTCGCGTGCGGCAACCCTCCGCCAAACAGCATCGCCGGCGTGCTACACAGCAGTAGCAAGGTAATAGTATATACACTAAACGGACTTATAGAAACGATCGAAACACGCGCCTAGATCTGGGATCGCACTCGTATCGCATCTACAAGGGCAGTCACGAACGCAGTTCACTGAAGAGTACACGCACGAGCCAAACGGAGCGCGCGGTCGGTGTGTGAGCGAGCGTAATATGAAGCGCAGGCCACATTGCGAGCGGGCGGGCGGGCGAGCATCCCGAGCGAGCATCGTTTCACCTCTTTTCCATACTTTGGTTCACACCGCGAACTACAGAGCTAAGCTACGTCAGCGATGCCAACGAAACGAACAAAATATCCAACGATTCCAGCGAAGGTACTCGTTCACCTCGTTAGCTCTGTAGTTCGCGGTGTGAACTAAAGTATGAAAAGAGGTAAAACGATGCTCGCCCGTTCGTTCGCTCGCTCGCTCGCCTGCCCTCCCCGGTACGACGATGTTTTTCGGACAGTCGACGCTCTACTTTTGAATAGCAGTGTGATGTTTATGGTTTGATATGATGTATATCGACGAAAGTTCAGATGATGATTATTATTAACATGTTAAATAAAGATAATACTATTAAATAATCTTTGAATAAAGAAGTGTATATTTTGGTTGCCTAGGCTAAGACGTGCACTTGCAATTGCGCGCGGTGCAGGAATAGGACGGAACGAAGAGCGAGTACTGGCTGCGTGTCTTGCCTCCCCGCTCGCTCGCCCACCTGCGATGTAAACCACTCGCCGAAGTTTCGCTTAGTTTGTATAGTTTCTATCGCTTCGCTTCGCCCGCCAGCCCGATCGCCCGCCCGCCCGCTAGCAATGGGGCCTGCGCTTTAACGTAATAATGGATGCGGGCAGCTCTATCGCGGGCCAACGCACGAAGGAATGCCGATCTGCCGTAGGTATAAAATTTCAAACAGGGGCCAAGTCAACATACTGTATATACTATTACCGTGGCAGTAGGCAGTACGTATCTCGCCGCATGATGCGAGTGACGTAGCCCTGACTATACACTATAATAGCGCCATCTCGCTCTCACGCAACCTTAGTCACCAAGTTTACCAAAATTTTAAGCTCAATATGGCGCCTGATTTACTAGAAGCCCAACTAAAAAAACATCCATCAACTTTTATTTATCAAGACGTGATTGCGTTTGAATAAGCAAGCCCTAGGAAAATATTACATGCTATCAAAAAACAATGAACGCAAAGTACAACAATGATCAAAATGTAAAGTGTCAAATGGAGACTTGATTTCATCAAACATAGTTTTATCAATATAATATATTGTAATTAATCGATTTATCTGATATTACCTGATGGACTGTCTGCACATGTGGCTCTTCATATCGATGGTAGGCATCATACTCGGGCTGATAGCTGTATTCGGGCTGATAGGACCCTGGTTTAGCTGTCTCTGAGTACTGGTAATCTGCTTGGATGTCCTCGGCTGAATACATGCCTGACAAAGTTTATTTAATCATCACTACTAGCTGTGCCCGCGAACTATATTTTGCCTCAATAAAGTTTATTGCAACAATAAATATTAAGGTTAATAACAATCGAGATAAAAACTATCCTATCTTTTAAGTAGGACCAAATCACATAGGCGTATGCTACAAAAGAAATGTATTCGCTAAAACTGTAGGTTAGGTTAGGTTATTACGTTTCCGATTGCTATTTAGGAAATGTATAGATTTCCTAGGAAATAATGTCTAATATAATTTATTTCACACATTTCCGGGCGATTTTAGGAATTACATACATATCCTTGGAATTGTATACAATTCCTAGATTACATACATTTCCGTTAACATTATATTTCCATGTATAGATTATATCATAATATAAAGGTGTTTTTTTCCAAGTGTGTTTAGATGACCTAATTCAAAACTATAAATATAGTGAAACAAACTCAAAGGACTCTGGGCCAATCAATGGAAAAAAACCGTGTCGCCCATTTTTTTTCTTGTCCTAGCTAAGAATCATACCCAATAAATTTAAAAAAAATACACTGGCTTCTTACATCATCAAGTAGTAAGCAATTTCAAATATCAAACAATAATGAAATATTTAGTTTCTTATACATAACACATCTTTATCGAGCTATGTTACACATGCAATATAATAACTCACCAGGTCCATAGTTCATTTCGTGCGAGTCTACCCTCATATTAGCTTGAAGATTCTCATTCGTAAACAAGATCTGCTCCTCATGATAATCCCCAATATCCTTTTTGGAAATAGTCCACTGATGTATGGGCTTGAGGACAGGTCTATCGTTCCTAATGAGATGGGATTTGAGAATTGAGTGCTCCATGTTATATGGAGGAGGTTCTTCGCGCGAAGATGATGGAGAATGGCTGTAAAGAAAATTATGATTGGTGGCAAACAAGAACTGAATTGGTAAATAAACACTATAGCCCACCAGCCCAAAAAAGTAAAAAATCCAACTCTGTACAAGTCGAGGTTGACTAATACACTGAAGACACTAAATAATATTTATCTTTCCTGACTTAGTATTCTGCATTCTTCTTGTGTTAGAAAATACTCGTTATCTACACACATTATTTTAAATACATGCATCTATGATAAAAAAAGAATATTTTATGTTATTTTATGTGTTCTTTAAAGTTCAGTTTTGCTATTTTTTTAATAGCTGGATAACAATGACCTTTGAGCCACTATAACAAAATGTTGGTCATTCAAGCACAGATAAAATATTGTGTTCATTGCTTCCGCGCTATACAAGCAAGGAGGTTATGGTTTAAGCTTTGTATTTTTTATATACAGCAGGGAAGCTCTTGGCTTCATCATTCATCTCATCTGCTGGTAAGTGAAGGATGGAAGTGATGGAAGGCCATAGGTGGAAGCGACGTTCACCTGGACTCCTCAACGACTTAAGGAACTGGCTATCATACCTTGAATTTTCGGAACACAACGATGCCGTTAACACTATTATTATGGCGATAAACTTAGATAAGGCGGTGGCAGCTAGCCAGGCGGGCAAAAGTTAGGACTTTTGAGCCCGCCTGGCTGGCTGAATAACTTCTGCCCCCATGGGCAACCTCCGGACCATAAGATCAACACCTAATTGGTCTTAAACACTAGATCACGGAAGCGATTGCCCTTTATGCAATAGTTTTGTAAACTAATTTTTTTTTATTAAACACAGTTGCCCAAAAATTGGCACTCTTTGTACCTGTATATTATGTCAAAGTTGGCACTAGAACATATTGAATTTTTCAAGTTTTACTATACCTAACCACAGGGAACATATTATAAGAGATAATTTTTATTCTTGGATGCTGTCATTTGTCATTCAATTGAAATTATATTTATTTCAATTTACTTATATGTGTCACTGCTGAGCAAACGTCTATAATTTTTATAAATATTTAAATGTTAAACTGTATACAATTTAAAACTAGTTTTTAAACGTTGGATGAATAAGAATTATGAATGATGAGACCGATTAAATGAGTACTATGCATGAATGCTAGTTATGACAGTAACATATAAGACACTGTATTACTGTCTAACTGTTCGCTGACAGACACCAATGAATATATTTATTTGTTAATGAACCATATAGTTTTTTTATCATCATAATTACTACATTGCTAATACAACTAACATAAATTTCATTAAATTCTTCGCAACCGTTTTGAAAACATCGTATGGTACAGGTACAGAACCGTCATTTGACACTCATCCTTTGTTTGGCCCTTGTAATACTTTCCGCACTGACATCCAAAACTATCACAGGTTTTAACTTCCTAGAATCTTTACAAAGGTGGAGACAAAGTGATCTTATAACCATCCTGTTCCTCTTTTTGAGGCACAGAACCCTATAAAAACTAAAAAACACACTCACTTCATCTTTATCTTCAACACAGTCTTCTTGTCCTGATTATCAAGGTATCCATTGTCGTAACGCTGCTCCTCGTAGCTCTGGTATGGGTATTTGTCCGCTATCTCCATTTCCTTGCTATCCGCCACATACTTCTGCTCTGGTATACCATTTGTATACTTCACTTCCTGCGTCATGTACCTGATGGTACATATATAACCATTAGAAGGAACGGCCGAATTTGCATACTCTCTATTATAAAAAAGCTAAATAGGACTAGAGAAGTCCCATACAATCAAATGCATGTTTACAGGCATCAGAAGTAGTACTCACCTGACATCGCTGTACAAAACTTCCTTGTTGTCGATGAAGAATTTGTCAGCGTATATCTTCTCCTCGGGGTAGTGACCATTGGGCGCCATGTGCACTATAGGCTTAGGCAATGTCAGCTTCAAGGACTTCTTTGAGTTTTGCTGTTTCTTACAGTGGGACTTGTTCGGGGATGAGCTGCTCTTGATTTTGAAATCCTGAATTTTATTAAACATTAATGGTTAAATACTAGCATTATTTTGCATAAAAATTGCAAATAATCAAGATCTGTAACCTCTTTATATTATGTCTAAGAAATTGAATGTGTACTTCATATATGTTCGGTCGCTTTACAGTCAAAGAATTTGAATGTTTAGCAGGTTGATGATTATTTATATTTATTTGTATAACACTAGTACAGGAACTGTCGATATCTTGACGGTTTGTTGTGTTCCATGGTGCATACAATATGACAAAATGAATAATCTTTCAACTACTAAACATTCAAATACATATAATACATACATAAATGTACACAAAGAAGTAATCAGTTTTCCATACTAAGCCTTAAGGTAGAAAGCCTATGCCTACAAGTAGACAAAGAAAACAAGAATGAAAAGGAAAAACATTCAAGTGCAGTTGACTACATGGGTGAAGTAATGTGAAGAATCATGGGAAGATCAGTCTCAGAGGAACTGTCAAACCTTTATTCAACAAAATTCAAAATTCAAAAATCTTTATTCAACATAGGCCTTTACAAGCACTTATTGGCGTCAAAACAAAGCAAAACAATCTAATTTAAATCATATTAACCTTGTATGTGCATACATCCTGAATATGATGTCTGCAAATACAAGTAGGAATCGCCATTTACAATTTTGGTTTTGTTACAGAGTCGTCAATTGGAAGCTGACCTCAAAGCAAAAGTTTGAGCTCAATTTCCATTACAAGAAGAGATGTGTTAATTTATATTATATAAGCTATCTCTGAGAGAAGTGCGTGAACTTAGCTTATAAATTGCTCTCACTGAATGTTTCTTTGAAACAAAACGCAGCACATTGTTAAATATTAGAAATGAGAGTTCAAACCCAAGCTTTTTTGTCCGTCATGTAATCAGAAACTTTATAATATGCTTTTTTAATAAGTACATCTTTGATTGCAACTTTAAATTTGTTTAAGTTAAGTTCTTGTATACAACTTGGTATTTTATTGTAGAAACGTATACACAGGCCTCTAAAAGAATTATTGATTTTTGGAGCCTGGTATTTGGTAAAGCTAACATGTTCCTTTGTCTAGTATTAGCTGAATGAATATCACTATTTTTACAAAACAAATGAATATTTTTACGAACATATACTCGTATTAGATTCTCATAAATATATTGCGACGCTACTATCATAATACCAATTTCTTTAAACTTTTCTCGCAAAGAATCTCTCATTTAAGGTTATAGATAGCTCGAATAGCCCTTTTCTGCAGCACAAAAACGATCTGAATGTCGGCAGCATTTCCCCACAACAAAATGCCATATGACATCAAACTATGAAAGTAAGAAAAATATACAAATCTTGCTGTATCAACATCAGTCAACTGACGTATTTTCCATACAGCGTGAGCTGCAGAACTAAGTCTCTTTGACAATTTATCTATATGTGGGCCCCATTGCAGCTTAGAATCAAGTGTGATCCCAAGAAATACTGTGGTGTCCACAAGGTCAACACCTATATCCTTTATTTTTAGTGGTGTGAACCTCTTTCACATTGGGTAAAACAAATTTTATACATTTTCTTCCTTTCTATGTTTTCCCTTCATTAAGTGACAGGTTGTTTACATTAAACCAATGAACAATTCTTGAGATAGAATTATTTACATCGTCATTCATTTGCAATCCTCTTTTAATTTTAAATAAAAGTGAAGTATCATCTGCAAATAATACTATCCCATGCCTGTCCTGTACAAAATCAGGGAGGTCATTGACATATATAAGAAAAAGAAAAGGACCAAGAATCGAACCCTGCGGTACTCCCATTTTAACTGCGGAACCTTGAGACCTTTTTCCATTGACGTCTACTTTTTGAATCCTTCCACTTAGATAAGAGAGTAGAAGATCCAGTGCAGTATCACGAAACCCATAGTGGTGTAATTTTCTGATCAAGGTTTCGTGATAAACGCAATCAAATGCCTTAGACAAATCACAAAAAATGCCTAACGCATCGTGTGAGTCTTCCCAGGCTTCAAATATATGTTGTATTAACTCAACACCAGCATCGGTTGTTGAGCGACCCCTCCTAAAACCAAATTGTTTACAGTGTAGAAGATTATTCCTATTAAAATAACTTTGCATTTGCTTCAACATTATTTTTTCAAAAATTTTGCTAAAAGTAGGTAGCACAGAGATAGGTCTAAAATTACTGGGGTCTGATGTGCTACCAGATTTATGTAAAGGAATAATTTTACTCAGCTTCATTAGATCAAGAAATACACCACAGTCAATGCAATCATTAAAAATGTTAGCAAGTATAGGAGCTATTGTTTCAATTACGGATTTAGTAACATCAACGGAATTGCCCCACAGATCCGCAGTTTTCTTCTTATTCAAAGTTTTAAAGGACTTTATAATATCTATTCCACTAATGTGTACAAATTTGAATTTATCACCACAAGCTTCAACATGATCTTTCATTATAGATTCAGCAATAGCGGGGGAGGAATCCAATGACTTTGTGATTGAGACTGGAATGTCAGTAAAGAACTTTTCAAATTCTGCAGCTACTTCTGTGTCAACTGTTACCTTCTTACCGTCAATATTCAAACAATATTGATTATTAGTAGTTTTCGCTTTTCCAGTTTCATTATTTATAATATTCCATGTCATTTTAATTTTATTATTACTGTTTTTTATTTTTGAACTTAAATAATTAGATTTAGCAAGCTTGCATGCTTTTTTGAATACTTTGGAATAAGTTTTGACATATAGTTTAAACTCATCGCTAGTATTAAATGAATGTTCATTATAAAGTTCAAAAAGTTTTATTCTGCTTTTGTGAATGCCTGGTGTAGCCCATTCACTAAAAGCTAAAGTACCATTAACCGATATAGTCTTTGGAACAAAAATATTTATAAATTCACAACAAAATGTATGAAAAAAAATTTCATATAATTTATTTGGGTTTTCTTCATAACCTATATAATTTAATTAAATACCAATATTATTTTTCAGCCGTTCTAAGCGACCAGCAGTTTTTGGCACAACAGTGATATTCTGTTTTTCTATGCGTTTACATTTAAATGGAATGGTAACAATTTGCCCAGAATGGTCAGATTCTAAATTATTAAAAACTCTTTTTGCTAAAGGAAGAATATTTGTATAAATATTGTCAATGCATGTAGCAGACGATTGAGTTGTTCTGGTTGGCTCTAAAAATAAGTTTACAAGATTATATGACCAAAACAGATTTTTAATCCTAATAGATAAACTAGAATTTTCTAATAAATTAATATTAAAATCACCACAAACAATGGTTTGTTTCGTGGAACTACACACTTTTTTCAATACTTCATCCATAGTATCTTCAAAAAGGTCATATAATCCTGTAGGAGGCCTGTATACACTTAATACAATAATCTGGTCCAGCTCCACGCAGGCTATTTCTATTGTTCGCTCAATCGAAAGGCTCACAATATCCTTACGATCCTTAAATTTCAAAGAAAAACTAGTTGAAAAAAGAACAGCACCACCAACCTTGTCTTTGAGTGAGGAAGTATTCTTCTCAAGGGTCCTCAGTTCCTTGCATAGCTCTCGTACCAACTGCCCAGAATTCAGACATTTGGGCACATTATCTCGTTTTGATGTATCAGTCTGTTAAGGAAAAAGCAATTTTCTAAATGATGTCACAAAATACAATACTGCACATTTTTAAAACTCTAATTGCCCCTGTGGTCAAGTGGTTGGTTTGGTACCATCTTGGGGCAGATGTTTTTTTGCTTAGTTTGGTTGGTGGTAGTGCTTTTGGGCCCACCCGGCTAGCTACCACCATCGTACCTAAATTCGTTACCATAAAAAAATGACAATAATAACACTGGTTGCGGAGACCAGGCGTAGCTCGCTTGCATCTTCAGCCTCACCGTCACTTACCATCAGATGATATGAAATCAACAAACTTATCTCTTGTGAGTTTAAAAAAGCGGCTCCACGCTGAAGGTGGGTGCGGTTTTTTTTTGGGTGCCTAAAAACTGAAACGTATGCCACGAATTACAACGAATAGCAAATTATACCGCTTTAAGTTGGTGCCACTCCTTAAGAGCTCGTGCCAAGATCTTCAGACCTCGAAGTAATAAAGCTGGAAGTGCCACTGGGGCTGCAGCTGTACTGCTTTCGTTCAGGGTGAACTCTTCGTCCTGCAAAAAACACACATTAGGTTAGAAGTTTGTTGACATATAGTTTTATCATAATTTTGAATCAAAACTAAAACAGCTTCTGCAGGCCAATTATGGATCTTTCATCGTGACATGGTATACATTTGAGAAAAAGAAGTCATGAAATGCTGCATTTCGTATTACCAATCTCCAATGATATCATCACTATGGCATAATTTCAATGATGTCATCATTAAATAATGAACAAATGATCAAAAATCTGACCGGAAATCGTATTTTTCGTTTTACACTATGATATCATATTATTATGATATCATTTGCAAAACCATGAGATCGGTAATAGGACCTCTGATTGGTCTAAAGTCTAAAGGATCTATCAGAGAGAACGCGTATGTATTACATCATTTACGGGACTGACGTGATCAGATCGACCACGCAGTAGACACATTTATCGCCATTTCAACGTATTTATTACTGCATTATTCTTCATAGTTAACATTCTATGAGAGGCGTTTTTATGACATCGGTAATCAGCTATAGCATACCAAAATGTCTTTGTTCTTAAGTTTTGATTGAAGTCTATTTTTAAGAGTTATAGACGTATTTGATATAAATTTCAGTTTGATATCTCTATGTGTCCCTGAGAAAAAGGGTATTGGCAAACAGACAGATGAGAAAGTGATTCTGTAAAGGTTCCGTATTTTTCTTTGGAGGTACGGAACCTTAAAAAATTTTGTGTTTTCGGAAATATAACAAATAAATAAATATCTAATAGCACCTGTACATTTTTTAAAGTATAAAGCAATATTTCAACGGTGTATATGGAAATAAAACTCATCAAGCTTCAAAATTATGTAACACATTAAGAATACATAATAGAAGTTTATTTTTTAATTACCAAACAATTTGGGTGCTTGTTCAGACAAGCAAACTGAACAACTTTCACTATGGGACCAACTTTGAAATCGCAAAAAAAATCAGCTGTTCCATACAAATGTTCAACATTCACTGAACTTAGATGTATGGAACAGCTAAATTTTTTTTGCGATTTCAAAGTTGGTCCCATAGTGAAAGTTTAGTTTGCTTGTCTGAACAAGCTCACATTTTTTTTTAATATCTAAAAAATAACCTTTTCGTTTTCGTGGATGTCCGAAAATAACAATATCGTGATGTTTATATAGCCTAAAGTTTTCCTCGAAAAGTGGACTATCCAACACAAAAAGATTTTTTCAATTCGAACCAGTAGTTCCTGAGATTAGCGCATTCAAACAAACAGACAAACTCTTCAGCTTTATAATATTAGTAAGTAAGTAAGTATAGATAGATACAATGTCTGACTATCAACATATCTAACAGTATCCCCCAAAAACGTCGGACGCGGCCAACGAACCTGCGACTCCTCGTTGTGTCGCCGTAGTAGGGTCAGCAAATGAGCGGCGGCATACCAGTGCACTGCTTCGAACAACGGGTAGCGAAACATAGTCGGCGTTTCCACTCGCCGTTCGATCTCGTAGATCCTGGCGGACAACATACAGGAAGAGCATCGATAAATATATTCGAACTAGGTGTGCCCGCGAACTACGTTTCGCCATAATAATTTTCTTCCCGTTTTTGCAACATTTTTTATTGATACTCGGCACCTATTAGTCGTAGCATGATATTGAATAGCCTATAGCCTTCCTCGATAAATGGACTATCCGACACAAAAAGACAAAAAGAATTTTTCAATTTGAATCAGTAGTTTCTGAGATTAGCGCGTTCAACCAAACAAACTCTTCAGCTTTATAATATTAAAAAATAAATAAAAATAAAGTATAGATTTTAAAAATCATGTTTTAATAAAATAATGTCAGCAAACAAGCAAGCTGTGTGATAAGTAGCTATACTCGCAAATCCGTCGCTTTAAGGATTTTGTCCAATTTTGGCATAAAATGTTTAATCGGTAGTCACTGTAGGTAACGAAAAATACACTCCGGGACACCTAAATCGAGCCATCTTGCACTTTTGGATTATGTCTTCCATAACTTAAAAAAAATATTTGGACAACCATAAAGTGTTTATGCAATTTTGTAGCTGACATATTCATATTCAATCTGTTAAGCTAATTAAGAATATGCCAGCTATAAAATTGCATAAAACTTAATGGTCAACCAACATTTTTTTTAAATTATGGAGGATATCATTTAAAAGTGCAAGGTGGCTCGATTTAGGTGTCCTGGAGTGTACTACTGCCTACCTATCTTTCAAAACAGAAAACAGTAATGCAAGCACCGCTGCTTTACAGCAGAAATAGGTAAGATGGTACAGACGACCCAAGACAAAGTCGAATCACCCCTTTATTTTCCCCTTATTCAAGGTAATATGAAATGTACGTGGTGACATTATGTTCTATTATTCCAATAGAATACTAGAATATATAATAATAGTACCTAATAATACTCTATTTATTTCTCATCACAAACATATAGCACTTTAGTACTTTTGTAACAAATAGAATTATAAAATATTTAAGATTATGAGAGACTGGTGCCTAAACTAAGCGGAAGCCTGTCTCGGTGCACCAGTGTATATAATTATCTAGGCTCTAATACTATGTTGAGGGTTGTTTAGACAATTTTGTTTACAGATAGTTAGTATACAAAATTGTCAAACCCTTATCAGAAACTTCTTAAGATAGTTACAAACATCAATTATAACAAACTCTCACTTTGATCTATATTTATTGGCAAACCATGAATCATCTTAACAAGCACTCACTGCAGTTGCATCTCGATGGCGTAGGAATGAAGCAAATTCCCCCCAAAGACCAGAGAGTCACAGGGAGTGAGGACTGCATGCACCCACCCGCTCGGTATACAGAGCGTTTGACCAGCACATAGCTCCGCTGTTCCATACCACTCCACCTGATCAAACAGATAATAACACTATGTATGTATGTATTTTACTACTGTTTTAAATATTCTAGGAGCATTAGCCCTGCCAATGCCATTCCAGTTGCAATCTCATGCGTGGTCACAGAACCACTGACCATGCTGAGCCTGACCTCACTCACATGCAGGAAAGTTTTGGTGTATTTGCGTATCTGGCCATACACGTATTTGGCCATTTGCGTATCTGACTAAATGCGTCTATTGGCCTTTTGCGTTTTTGATTATATGCGTCGAACCCAACTTAAGTACCACCTTTTGGCCACTCTGCCTATGCTGCAGAGGTGTTTTTCCAGTTAGACTGAGCGCAGGTTAGAGTCACGACAGACTTAAGACAGACTATTGCTTTACAAAAATTATAAAGACGCGCATACTTTTTTATATCTATGTCAATATAAGTATTTAAATATCTATATGATCATCTTGAAATATGTTTTTATTTCTTGCTATGTTTTTCGGTACATCTACCACATTGTTTCTCTGCATCCCCCGAAGGTTGACTGGCAGAAAATGCCTCGTACATTAAGTCCGCCTCTGTACAACAGTATTTGTACTTAAATAAATAAAAAATACTTCAAACAAAACGTTTATAGAATTAGTTGTTTAGTACCTACAAGATTTACATGGCGACAAGCCTGACTAATGGCGCTTGCGCACTTATACGCATTCAGTCCGTATTCGGTTCGTGTTCGATACGTGAAAAAACCGAACGGAAAATTTACGTCCTAGCGTTTGCGCACTTATCCGTATTCGATTCGTGTTTGAGACGGTTGTGCAATTCACCCATTGCAATTTAGTACTATATATCGGCCTTGCGAGCATGGACTTGTCGATCGACATATATCAATCGACAAAAGCATCTATCCTTTTCACTCCTTAGGAATATCTGTCAAATTTATCGATTTTTATCGAGTATTTCAATCTTAGCTATCAAATTTTGTTTATCGAGAGTTCTATGCTCGCGGGGCTGCTTAGCTAAGACAAAATCCGGCTTTCATTATCAAAATGGCGGGATCATCTCTAACATTAAAGTTACTAATTGATGTAACATATTAAACCTGATTCAGCAATCATTATAAATACATATATAAACGTTATCAGCTTTATCAAATAATATAAATAAATGATGGAGACCCGCAATCCTGATGCACACCATAAAAACGACTTGACGTGAGAATTTACGGATCGAACACGAACCGAATACGTATGAGTGTGCAAGCGTCCATACAATCACTAGGACGGCCAAACCGGATCAAAACCGAACACGAATCGAATACGAAGTACGAACCGAATACGTATAAGTGCGCAAGCGCCCTAACGATTGTCGGCTTCAATTTTGAATGTATGCAGGCGCGCACATCAACGACGAAACAGTCTAGCGACGTAACTAACTCCTCTCGGCTAGTCTTGTCCGAGCCTTCCAAAAGTAAACACTGTGCATCATGTTTACAGACGAAGAACTTGTTGAGAAATTAATTGACGAGGTTGAAGTGTTCTGTTCTTTTAATAAGTTATGTAAAGAATATTCAGATGTCAATTACAAAAAAAAACACAAATGGGATGGGGTTACTGCGTCTGCGTCGTTTTACAAGTATACGTGAAACCAAGATGCTTAATACAGGAATATCGGTGTGAAGCCCATTTTGATACTGAAAAAGGATTGACGCAGATGGGTGTGCGACGCGTTGTAAACAAAACAGTTTCATTTTAATTTTAAGACAGACTGACTAGTCTGTGTGATGAAAGTCTGCCTTAAAACTGTCGTGACTCCAATCTGCGCTCAGCCTTAGCTTGCTTATACAAACAATGCACATTTCAAAATCAAAATAATCTTTATTGAAATAAGACTTGATATAAAGCTGGAGGGAGACTCTGTACCAGGGTCGTCTGCTTAGGTACCTCCGTCTTACCTATTTCTGCCGCAAAGCAGCAGTGCTTGCATTGCTGTGTTCCGGTTTGAAGGGTAAGATATGGCAGTGAAATTACTGGGTACTGTGACTTTACATCTTGTGTCACAAGTTGGCAACATACACTGTGGTTCTTGTGGGGGTTGCAGTTTTGCTGCGAATCTCACAAGACCCACATGTATTATAGGTGACTGTTACCACTTACCATCAGGTGGGCAGTTTGCTTGTTTGCCAACTTTCTGCAATAAAAAAAAAAGCTCTTTTCAATCGTCCAAATTTTCTACCTAGCACCCATTCAGGACATCTTCTAGCTAATAAGAAGAATGGATGTAAGAAACTTATCAGCTTTATCAGAAGTAACGTTGTCGTTACCATACACAGATATATTTCTTTACATAGTTTTACACAATAAAATTTTTGACGAGTGATGTTATTTACTTAATTCCTCACCTCTTTAGTCAATTACAATTTAGATCAACATCTCTTAATAGTCGGAAACTCACCATATCACCGAAAAACTTTTCATTCTGATTGTTTGAAGCACTCCATTGCTGGTAGAGTGCCAGATTTGTTGCCGTTGGTGGCACTAAGTAAAAAATCTGTAAATACACACATTAAAGTTTTAAAAAAACTAGGCAAAAAATTCCAAACATAGGCCATTCAAAAAACAGTTTGTGCAAATGTTATTATGTAAAAGTTACAGTGAACAGAAATTCTGTGACACTGACAACAAAATGTGTGACCAAATTCCAAACAGGTGGTAGAGTCGAATTCTTTTTATAATGTTTGATGTCAATAAATGCCAAGGATCTATGTTGAACAAAGATTTCTGAATTTTAATTCGTCAATCATTTATTGATTTATCAACCCGCAGAATCGAGCCTCACCTTTCGCCCGTGCAACACGTGATACCAGACGGTGGTGCCGCCGAAGTCGACGTGAAAGTCGGTGTAGGCGCCGGCGGGTGACATGAGGCAGTACTTCTGCACCGAGGGCCGCGGCTTGCCGCTCGACGCCGGCCAAGCGCGCTCCGCCCAGTCCAGCTGCCGGATGATTGCTGGCGGCTCCACTAGCGGAGCCATGCTGGGTGCAAAGTGGAGAATGGTTTTATTATCAGAGACCCTATCACCAACACGACACTTATCGCGTCACTACTGGTGCTGCCTTGCGCACGCCAGAAAGAAGGAATTTTGTGCAGAAGTCAACGGGCAGGACTGGTGCAAAGCGTAGGTAATGGTAGACATAATTAGAAACACTTCCTCCGAGAAACTATTGTTATTTCACATTAAATGACATAATTAATCACAATCGAATATACTTAACATATATTGTAAAGGAATAATATAGCTTTCTACGACTGGTAAAATAATTATCAAAATCGGTTCAATAGTTCTAGAGATTACTTCATACACACTCACAAGCTTTACCTCTTTATAATATTTGTTAAGACTAGCTGTGCCCGCGACTTTGTCCGCGTGGAATAGTAACTTTTGGCAGCATTTTGATTTATATAGGCAATTTTTTAAAGATCTTTATAAAAAGTAGCCTATGTTATACCTTATATAATTAGCTATCTATTAGTGAGTCCCGTCAAAATCGGTCCAGCCGTTCCGGAGATTAGCGGGAACAAACAGACAGACAAATAGGCCAAATTTTTTTTAATTGTGATTTTGTTATTGGTACCCGATATACATTCATACCCATTTAGTAAAAACTTGTTTTTTGACATTACAAACGGACACTTCAATTTTATTTATTTGTATAGATTTATGAATGAGTTTAGAGCTCATAGAACAAGGGTCAATCAACTTACTTGGTATCTGTAAACTCCAAACTTAGGACATTGAGCACCTTCTCATCGCGATGCTCTGGCGGCGTCTCAAAGTAGTCGACAAAGTCTCCAAGTGTCATTCTTAGTGTCGATTGTTTGCGGACATCTATAACTTCTACCTGGGGAAAGGAAATAAGGAAAGTTAACATTTTTACCAATAATATATATATTTTGTTATTCTGTGCAAATCAATAAAAACTTTTTTTCTGTTGAGAAACCACATAGATAATAGTAAAATGTTCAATTGTCCTGCAAAGACATGTGAATACTTGTGCAGATGAATGTATAGTTACTCCTTCACAGAAAAAATATTATGAACTTTGTTGAAACTCATGATATTTGTATACTTTAACCTTCTGGTTACAGCATTAGTATTTCATCAGTTTGATCCATCAGTCTGGCATCAGTATTTCATCAGTCTCCGCTGGACTAGCGAAAATTCATCAGTATTTCGTCAGTCACTGAGTTACACAATCAGTCTGGCGTCAATCATACCAGACTGATGGATCGGACTGATGAAATACTGATGGTGTAACCTCACTCTAAGAGGCACCCTAATGCATGATCAGACAAAATAAATAAAATACTAAATAATGTGAAATTAGTGATTCCAAATAGTTATTTTAATGTGACATTTTATTCATTTATTAATAACAATAAAACCTTACAATTTCACTTTTAACTTGTAATTTAATCCTTAAGATCCTTAAAAAGCAGTGAGAAATTTTAAGTATACAATGATTATGTCACAGCTTATTACATACAATAGTACATTGTTACCAAAAAACTTATTTAGTCCCGAAGGTGAAAGTAACTTATTTAGTCCCGAGACAGAATTTGTCCACCGAGCGTAACGAGAGAGCCAATAGTTCAAGGGACTAAATAAGTCTTGAACCGAGGTTAACACTATGCTTTTCATTACAAATACAAGGAAATCAAAAACATGTATTACCTTAAGAAAAAATGAGTGAATTTATCAGGCGTTAAATGCATATCTGAATCAGATGAACTCATTATGTTAATACAATATGCTACATGGAAGTATAAACAAAACTTTACAACTTGGAAAAAAACAAATGAATATCGATGAATTGCCTTTGCTTTCCCGTCTATAGTAATTATTTTTAATTTTTATCATAGAAGAAATGGTAAATATATTGCCCAAATCTATGTTATTTTTTTTAAAGAAATAAAGATAAAGATTGCCTTAATTTTTAGGATTTTACATCTGTATATACTATAAAGGGAGATGTTCCCATCTATAAACGCACGTACAGCCGTAACCGCTAATGATAGAAGCGTGAAATTTGGACAGTTGTTTTATTCAAAGCGGACGCACACTAAGAAGGGATTTAAAAAAAATTAACCCTAAAGGGATGAAATAGAGGTTGGAAGTTTGTATGGAAAATCTTTAAATTAGCAACGATTTTGATATAACTTGAGATTCATGCTCTTAAAAACATTTCATTGAACACATGTTTAATGGTTTATTGGAATTCACCCCCTTAAGGTTCAAAATAGGGGTTGAAAATTTCTATGGAAAATATTTCAAATCTGCTCCCTATTTCTTTGAAATTTATTATTCAGACTTAAATAGGCTACAAACTTATTTTTTCTACAGGAAAATATAAATTCCCATGGGAAAACATTAATAACACGGGCGAAGCCGCGAGCGGAAAGTTAGTTATATAATATTCAGATGTTGTTTTTTTTTCCTAGCTTGTCCACTGACATAGGCCTTTCTAAATTCCTCCACTCACTTCTATCTTTTCTACCTAGCTTACCTAGCTTTTCTTGACTACAAAGATCCTGCTACCTTCTTAATATCGTCTACCCATCTACTAATCTGCCTTCCTCTGTTGCGTTTCTCCCCTCTAGGATACCAGTCTGTTACCTTTTGTGACCATTTTTCTGGGCCTCTTATCATATGACCTGTCCAACGCCATTTCAGTCTTTTTATCACCGTAGTCACAGGTGTAACTCCTGTTTTGTACTTTTTTTTTAATGACTTTATTATAATTTAATTTCAACTATTTAACTATTTTAAAGAAATAGTTGAAACTAAATTATAATAAGGTCATTTAAAAAATATATATTCTTTAATTAACTAATACTTAACTTATTTCAATTTACATCGCGCTGTAATTGAATGGCTGTATAGAAAGTTGGAAAATGGTGTCAAACCATGACAGCTCAATCAGTTAAAAGTGATTCTCCCTAGGGCTGAAAAGTATTACTTTTAATCTGCTCCTCAGGCAACTTCAGACCTACTTTCCGAGTATGAGTAATGAAAAAGATTTTTATACAACATTTTTTAAGTTTCACTATAAGATCCATATCAAACAAAAACTACTTTATGTAGATAAAAGTAAAAAATGGGCCAAAAGGGACTTACTTTGTCAAAATGTGTTCCTGTTAAAATAAGGGAAAGTTTGAATTGAAATTCTTTATTTTAGAAGCTAAATAAATAAAAGCTTTTGCTTTATGGTTTGTACTACAGATACATATAGAGAGAGAGGGAGAAATGAAAATAGTGCAGGTGAAATTGTGGACGAAAGCTAACATGATTTATGGCTTGAATGTTTGCCTATTGTTTCACATATCAACAACATAATTATGATGTAATGTAATGGCAATGAAACTATTACATAACATTAGCGGTGGGCGATTATGAATGATTGGTATAATAAAATTACTTAGAAATACTAATGTTAATAATCGATTATGAAATTAGTTACTAATATATTTTCATAATCGAATGATGTTACTAATCTGTACTACTAATCCTCTGTTGTTCTGTTCTCTGTTGTCACAAAGTAAATAAAGAAGTCCATTCTTTACTCTGTGACCGAGCACAAGATACTCGGATCGCTATACTCATAATATACCAAGTTTTTGTGTAGAATTTTCTTTCAGACCTTTAAAAGTCTGTTTCAGACCTTTAAAAGGCCGAAACTGTGTCCAAGAGAATTTAAATAATTTTTGTAGTATTACATTGTATAAATATTGCAAAAGTTCAATATTTTCTTATAAAAAAGATAATTTATAGTTACTTATTTAATTATTTATTTCTATACCTAAATCCAACACTGATTATAAAAACAATATTCTTGAAGGTATTCATTAATACTGATAGGAGTATATCACTTTGTTTCAGTAACATTATTATTCATAATGCGTAAGCTTAGAGCATTTAAATAGGGCGAGCGAGAGGGTTCACTGTGATGTCTCACCCCTCTCACTTCTCCATGCTCGTCTACCTGTGGGTACTTGCACGCCGATCATCCTATCGTATCTCGCTCTGTGTTTGACTCGCCACGACCAATACTACTAATTAGAAATTACTAATCTGTTATAATCGAGATATCTCGAGATATATTCATAATCGAATGATTTCATTAGTATATCTCATAATCGCCCACCGCTACATAACATTAATTAAAGCAGTTTCTTGAACCTACCTCCATCTGAGCACCACAGTATCTTAACACTGATCTAACTGTGAAAGTGCCCGGATTGGGTCTCTTCATATCCAGACCATCTGCTGTGTTAAATATGATCGGACGGTTGAAGCCATCTTCTTTGATAAACTCCTCAGTAAAGTGATGACCTCTCATTCGCTGAAGAGCTGCAGCTACTGGCCTTAGGGGCCTTGCTGCTAATGCTCGCACCCATGCTGGAGTGCCAACTTGTGATGGTCTGGTCTCTGCTCCAAGTTCGTATCGGTCCGCACGATGATTGTTTGTTGGTATTTTTACTACAAGCAATAAAAATAGATTAATTTATTATATCTCAAAGATATATTAACAACATGTAAAATGTAGCAATTTCAAAGGTATTAAAGTTATTTTAGTTTCAAAACGTCTGCTACAGTTTCATAGTTCTTTTGACAAGTTCAGACTTAAAAGTGACAACTAAAGCTGTTAAAAATCAATATCAAATGTTCATCATCATCTCCCCACCGAGGGGCTCGAGCCTACCCTAAACTAGGGCGTTTAGGCCTTAGTCAACCACGCTGGCCAAGTGCGGGTTGGTTGACATCACACACAACCTGTAAAGAAATTCTTTCTTCACAGGTGTGTGCAGGTTTCCTCACGATGTTTTCCTTCACCGTAAAAGCGTTGAATAAACGTACATATGAATTCAAAATTTGAAAACACATTGGTACGTGGCGGGGTTCGAACCGCTACCTCTTGATTGGAAGGCGACAGCCTTACGCACTACGCCATCGACGCTTATCAAATGTTGTTACACATTAAATATTTTTTGTTTAGTGATAAAACCTATTGTTATAATAATGAAACTCTACTTACATACTGAGGGACCATATGTTTGTGCACATTTTGGGCAGTGGTACTTGTCTATATCGTCAGAATGGTATATTTTTACATCAACACAACTGAAAAGAAAGATAAAAGAACCATTATTAACATTGTAAAGTGCGGCAAACTGTTTAAGAATAATTTATGTGAGTATATATATGTATAATAGGGTAAATATTGTACACCATCAGTGTGCATAGTAATAAAATAAATAAATACAAAGCATTACGAAGTATGCGGCGGTGTTCCATGGTGACCAATAATGTAAACAAATACATTGATTCACAGCTAGAGCTCATCAAAGGTCAGTAAATTGGCATATCAAGTTTACCACGTAAAAACACTTCTAAAATGTATAAATTTCGAGTGAAAACGCATGTAAATTGTAACAAAACATTCACACTGTAAATGAATGATGGCCGAGGAGCAAGATGCTGTCAAACTTAATAGTGGATTTTTTAACACACAACAAGCTTTTCACAAAATATTTTATCGACATTCCACGTTACCTTCCATGAAACCATTCACGACAGCAATCACATTCTATCATAAATTGTCCAATATTATATGGTTGGCCACACAAACAATAAGTTTCCTTCGATGACGCCATTTTAATGGCGAATAGACAACATTTTTCTTTTTTTTCTCCACGTTTTTTTAAAGGCATCGGCTATGAATTCTGTAGCCACTATAGACAATACTTCGTAGATTGGCCAATGAAAACTGAATGAACCTGACATTTTTTCAAGTTAAAACACTGATACAATGGTGTCGATTCCAAGTCGATTCCTCAGACTAAGTACACAAATGGACGCGCAATGTACTAATGGTAGTTTTCCAATTACAGCACAAGAGCGCATTATGCGGCATAATGCTTAACGTTGAATGTTCCAACTACAGCAACACTTCGCACAATCAAGCACTCTCAAAAGCAATGTTTTCGTGTGATGCGTGCAATCGATACCAACTCAGTGGCAGAAAATTAACAAGTGTTTTTTCTTTAAGTTGGCATTGATCGAAATGTTTTATTTATATATAATCGTTAGTAATATTATTTATTGTAATGAAATAATCAAAATCCAAATTACTTAAAATAACCGTAAATAGTTTTCAACCAATTATTATGTATACCACATTATTTACACATTAATGAGGTTATTGCTAACTCTATGAATATTTCTTTTTTTCAACACTGAACTTAGCGCACTCTGCTGGTGCATTTGAAAACTAATTCACGTTCCAATTAAGCATCAGCATAATTCGGCATTGTGCGCCACTGAGTCGCATTATGCTCTGTAATTGGAAAACTACCAATATGTCTCAAATAAAGCGTCCAGCCCCCCTAGACAAATGCCACACGCTAACTTTTCCGCAGTCGTTCCTCAGAAAAAATGTATGAAGATGACATTAGCTGCGGAAAAAATAGCGTTAGGTTGTCGTAAGCTAATGTCATTTCCATACATTTTTTCTGCGGAACGACTGCTGAAAAGTTAGCGTGTGGCATTTGTCTAGGGTCTCAGTTCAGTCCGCCATTACAAAGCACCGTATTTGTTGTTGTGCTAAAATATCAGTCAGTGAGCAATACTTCAAAGTGAATTTTACAGTTCTATGTTTTTTATTGATTTTTTTTAATGAATTGTATAAAGAAAAACATAATGAGTGTGGAATCTTGGATGCGGCGTCTCAAGTTTTTTCCGCCATCTTAGATCACCAACACAAATCTTGGCACGCTTTTTTCGTTGGTATTTCATGTCTATTGGTATCTATAGTCTAAGATTCAGACACAACTTATTCTAAACTAATTTGACAGGATTAAAACTATCTTTAGACGGCTATATTTTTAGACCTGTCAAATTAGTTTAATTTAATTAAGTTGTGTGTCTGAATCGACACCAATATCCCTCTATAAGTTTAGTTGAACATGGTGATTTTGATACTTTGTAATAAACTTTTAACTTTGTAATTTAACTTTCGGTTTTGGTACAGAAGCACAAACCAGAACCAATATATTATGAGAAAGACAAATGACAAAGTTTCAAGGGAGCATGGTTATGAGGTGTTGGGAATTCCTCCATACAATTGTGATCTTAACCCTATACTTAGAGGTCATAATGGTAAGTTTAGGCAAGCACAAGGTTGCAAACAAAAACATGACTGTGTCAACAGCGGAACTAGAAGAAATCTTTTCATAAAAAAACAAAGCATTTGCTTTATGTTGAAATCGGTGCAAGAGCAGGGATAGGATCATGGAAAAGATGGAGCAATTTCTAGTAAGCGTCAATGATGATGAATCAAGCAGCTCAGTTGAATTAGATATGGGTGTTGAATATTTAGAAACTGTTTATCACAGTGCATAAAATAAAACATTATTTAAATGTATTTCGTTTTTTAACAACTTCTTAGTTTTCAACTAAAAATATTATGAAATGTTTTTCTGTCTCTCTTTTTTATATTATTTCATAATATAAAAAATAACTAAGACTTAAGTCAAAGAAGAAGAAGAATATAACAGAAATTAAGTAATTTATTAAATCCAAATATCGCGATTCTTTATAAAAGGTTCATTGTTGGAAGTTCGTTGAAACTAAACATTAATACTTATTAAAAATGTATCAACTCCGTTTTTTCCTACTATATTCAGTATTGCCCTACCCAATTTTTTTTAATTTTCCGCGTTTTGCTAGATTCAGCTTTCATTGGGCAGACTCAACCTTTTACGACTCCACTGACGGGCTATCGAGCTCCCGTTTAAGACGACATCTTGTGATTTTGTATCGCCCATCATAGCTGGCTCTCCTCGCTAGCGCCATCACGTACGCCATGAACTAGGCAGTAGACAGACATTCATCGTTTAAGTCATCATCATCTTAGTCCGTACACGCTCACTGCTGGGTTACATCTCTCCTAAGCAAGAGAGGATTTAGGGCATTTGCCACCAAATGGGACCATTGCAAGCTGATAGGGATCGTAAGATCATTGGTCGACAGAGCGTAATACGAGCAATTGGCGAGGAGGAGGAGGTAAGGTTAGATTAATTTTCTTTTAATTGCAGAAAGTTGGCAACAAGCAAACTGCCCACCTGATGGTAAGTGGTAACAGTCACCTATAATACATGTGGCTCTTGTGAAATTCGCAGCAAAACTGCAACCCCCACAAGAACCACAGTGTACGTTGCCAACTTGTGACATCAGATGTAAAGTCACAGTACCCAGTAATTTCACTGCCATATCTTACCCTTCAAACCGGAACACAGCAATGCAAGCACTGCTGCTTTGCGGCAGAAATAAGTAAGCCGGAGGTACCTAAGCAGACGACCCTGGTACAGTCTTCCTCCAGTAAAATACCACCACCACTTACTCAGATATATTAAAATACAAAGACTTTATGCTTCTATTGGACAAATTGACTTTCTCTCGCTTTTTAAACTCGCTAATCTCGCGATTTAAAATTTAATATGGTTAATGACGGTAGCGTTCTGTAAAACCAAAATCCAAAACAAAAAATTGCTATGTTATACAAGATAGACCATCACGTCGCCTGGCGTCAGATTCTGTATTAAAGTCTGATGTTTTGATTCGGCGGAATTCTGACAGATGTCATTCATAGACAATTCAGATATCAATAACCTATTCTGCTCAGATTTTTAAAAATGAATTAACAAAAAATAGAAACAAAATTGGATCAAGTAATTTATAATAATGGTAAATAGTGTTTGTTTTGTGCATTCAATGCACACTGATTAGAAAGTAAATTTCTAATGGCTAAATGTAAAAAAACAGAGTAAAATAACATTTTTTTTAAATGAGAACATTAATTAATAATTATCACTTTTATCATCACTAAAGTCTAATTATTAATTCACTGGAGTAAACTGACGTTTACGGTGTTACCAGTTTCTGATGAACAGAAAATAGTGTTGTGACTATAATAGACGATTGAAATCAAACTCACTCATTCAATTTCATTGTGTCCTGAATCAAATCACATTACTCACATTATTTACTTTATTAAGAAATCTCAAGCCAGTTTTGTTTAATCGATATAAGAATATTAGCATTGGTACCTTTAAGCAAATAAATGATAACTTTGAAAAGGCGTAATTACTCCAATTATATAAAATGAAACAAAACTGACATTACAAGAATAGATTTATGTGTCAATTTTATGACTGGAATTAAAAATTAGACTTTAATATTTGTTGTTATTTTAAACCGGCAATTTGAAAGAAGTTTCGTGTAGTTTCGTCGAGAATGAAGAGCGGGCTTAAGGGTTGCATTCCAAAACCCATGTGAAAATTCACTCGGTTTAGACAGAGAAAGTGCCATGAGAAAGTGATAAATAATGGTTTTAGAACGGGTTAGTGTGATTTTTATTTTGGAACGGGATCGAGTGATTGTTGACGTAATTTGGCTGATGGGTTCTTGCACCCAATTCCAGTAATAAAAAAAATTGACGTAAAACGTTACTATTATTGAGGTTATCTCCATTTCAACGTTATTAATTTACAGTATTATGTTTTGTCTAAATTGTAATGCAGTAAATGGTACTACTACACAGTGGTTAAATCTGTATTTTTCTTTTAAAAAGATGGATAATTTAAAAATTGCAATAATTAAAGTACTTACTTCCAAATTTTCGAATAATCACAGCTCAAAAAATTTACAACTGAACGGGTAGTTCTGGAACGCTATCAAGTGAGTGAATTTCATCGTCTCTGATAGAATTCATATACCTATATTATAATTAATTGAGTACCTTTTTTTAATAAACAATCCTACTGACTTTGTGTGAGTGATCTGAATGACAATGAACGAAACACATCACTAGTACAATAAATATGGCAACATAATTTTAGAATGTGACATTAGCATCTGTCAGTTTACTCCAGTGAATTAATAATCAGACTTTAGCTTTGCTCGCAAATTCGCGTCCGTCCGCGTGAAATAGTGTCTTTCGGCAGCATTTTTATTTTTTTGGGCTAATTATTTTGCAAATGAAACACATAAGTACATACATATTAACATAAATAACGCAAAAATTATGAAAACACACTCAAACCAGCTTCTGGTAACCTTAATGTTTCTCCGTAGACCAGTTCAGCAGAAGAGCTTTGGAGATCCTCTTTAAACGCGCTCCGTATGCCTAACATGACCCATGGCAAGGACTCTGTCCATCTGTTGTTTCCGTGGCAAACTATTGCGGCTTTCATTTGCGGGCGCAAACGCTCCACCATGCCGTTAGACGCAGGATGGTATGCGTGGACCGCTTGTGTCTAAACCCGGCGGTTTTGGACAGACATTAGATATTTGTTGGGCAGCCAAAACGAGCGATCCATGACGATGCTTTGGCTACGATTTCCGCAGTGATATCTTCTATCGGTACTCCGTACTGCCTCTGGCCATCGAGTAAATCTATCTACAGCTGTTAGGCAATACCGATAGCCTTGCGAAACTGGTAATGGGTCACCTAAAGGTGCCTTGACATGACGGCTCACTTTATCCTTTTGGCATGCTATGCAAGCACGAGCCCACTCCCTACAATCTTTTTTTACCCCCGGCCAAACGAAGCGCTCAGCTAATAATTTCGCTGATGCATTGGCTCCAGGGTGACTTAAAGAATGCAGACTCTCAAAAACTTGCCTACGAAAGAACCTTGGTACAAAAGGCCGGTATGTCGGGGTACTGACATTACAGTACAGGGGTACGCTACTACCGGGCACACCAAGCTTCCCTAATTGCAGAGATGACCCTTCGCTCAGAAGTTTCTGCAGTTCAGGATCAGATGGTTGGGCCTGGGCCAATGTCTCGAGGCTGACCGGCGCTCCCAGTTCTTCGATTCGCGACAAAGTATCCGCAACCACGTTATTCTTTCCGGATATGTGTCGGATGTCCGTTGTGAACTGGGAGATAAAATCGAGGTGTCTATGTTATAGTCCAAGCTCATAACCAGTCAAAACCACTTTTGACTGCAAAAATCAGGCAAAAGTTGTTTTGACCGATACCCTTAGTTAAAAACAATTTTGACTGATTTTCGCAGTCGAAAGTGGTTTTAACTAAGGACGTTGGGCAAAACTACTTTTAACTGCAAAATATTGGGTAATAGTGTTTGTGACTAAATTATATCGGTCAAAAGTGGTTCGAGCTTACAAAAAGTGGGTTATGAATAATCGATTTTGGATATTAAAATTTTAAACGTGCGCCTAAATTACTATGTTAACGATTAGAAATACAGAGAGGGTATCTTTTTGTATAAAAGCCTAAGGAGCAGGGGGACGGGGGGGCACAGCTCCCCAAAATAGGGGGCTCGGGGGGCCAAGCCCCCCGCCATCACAAAAGAAAATGGGTAACAAATTGCCTACTGTAGGTTAGGTTAGGTTCAGAACATGACCATGCGTAGCGGAGCAAGCGAAGCGACATACTATTCTAAGGGAACCCATACCACCCAAATCTTAAATCAGGCAACACCACTTATGACTGGTTTTTGCAGTCAAAACTGTTTTTGACTAAGGGCATCGGTCAAAACCACTTTTGACTACAAAAATCAGTCAAAACTGTTTTTAACTGAAGGCATCGGTCAAAACCATTTTTGCCTGATTTTTGCAGTCAAAAGTGGTTTTGACCGGTTATGAGTTTTGATCTATATTGCTTCGGCGAACAGTTTTTTTCAATTCATAGAAAGCAAAACTGATCGGCTTATGGTCAGTATAGACAACGAAGTGCCGGGCCTCGAGCATATGGCGGAAGTGTTTGCTTCCTTCTTATATGGCAAGTGGCTCCCTGTCATAAGGAGAATATTTAGCCTGGAAAGGGCTAAGCTTTCGCGAAGAAGGCTAAAGGTTGCCAGGTGCTATCTTTATACTGCTTGATGACTGCACCGATTGCCTTATCGGAGGCATCTGTCACCAAGGCGAATTTGGTGGTGCAGTCTGGATGTGCTGGCAGGGCGGCGTTTGCAAGACTATCCTTGCACGCTTTGAAGGCTGCGAGAACGTCGCCGTCGAGGTTGACTGACTGAGAACCTTTTACGGAACCCGTCAGTAATGCATTTAAGGGAGCCTGGATTTCAGCGGCCCGGGGAAGGAATCTCCTATAGAAGATCCCTAAGAATGCCTTGAGCTGACGTGCAGTCGTGAGGGTTGAAAACTCTTTGATAGTTTGCACCTTAGAGTCCAATGGCTTAGAGCCGTTTTCCGAGATAGCATATCCTAAAAACGTTACCTCCGACACGCCGAACGTGCACTTAGCTGTGCTTCATCAGTAAGCCGTATTCTTTCAGTTTGGTGAAAATGGTGCGATGTTGTTCATGCTCGTTCTCTGACCTTAAAAAGATTAATAAATCATCCAAATAACAATAAATAAAGTCTAGTCCTCTGGTAACCTAATCGATAAAACCTCTGAAAGGTTTGGCCGGCATTCCGAAGTCCGAAGGGCATATAAGGAAATTCAAACATACCAAAAGGTGTTGTTATTACGGTCTTGAATGTCGGCCTCGTTAACAGGTATCTGATTATACGCCTTCAATAAGTCTAAGGTTCTAATGATATCGTCATCATCACAGCCCATATACGTCCCCACCGAGGGGTTCAAGCCTACCCTATGTTAGGGTGATAGTCAACCACGCTGGCCCAGTGCGGATTGGTCGACTTCACATACACCATTGAATTTCTTCGCAGATGTATGCTGGTTGCCTCACGATATTTTCCTTCACCGTAGGAGCGTCAGACAAATGTACATATGAAATTCGAAATGAAAAACACATTGGTACATGGCGGGTCTTGAACCCCGACCTCCCGATTGGAAGGCAAGTGCCGAGTACACAGCGCCACCGACGCTCGTAACCAACAATATTATGAGCGAAGTCTTGAACGTGTTTAATCGGATACCTGTCAGGTATGGTGCGGGCGTTTAACATGCGGTAATCGCTGACGACACGGCCGGACACACCCTTTCGGAGCGCCCCCCGGCCTGGCCCTCGCGCTGGGCATAAATAGGAGTGAGCCCATCACGCTGGCCAGCGTCGTATCCAAAATGCTGACTGGCGCGACGGCGTGGGTGGCTGTCACCTCTTCGCAAAAGAAGGACGGAGCGGGCGCGGGAGGAAGACCCTCTCGCTGCACCGCTCCATCGCAGATGGTTGGGTAGGAGGGGGCGCGCGTTCTTGGGCGCGCACCATCAACTACCCTAAGCAACCAGGGATGAAATGGCCCGGCCGGCCGACAACCGGTCGGGAGACATTCCGTTTTCATCCCTGTTCGCCCATCTGGGGGGTCACATTGTGGTAACTTGGTGACCCCTCCCTAGGTAAGTCCCAGCACTTGGGTCAGCAATGACTCACCATTAGGCCTGTCTCCAGGGGGTGCGTTCGGGGAATAGCTAGTCCGATTCCGAACGTGCCTTTGTCGAATCGCAAAGAGATTCCCCCGCCCAAAAAAGAAATTAAATTAATTTGTATTTGGAATACCAAAAGTACCTATTTACGATAGTACCTAACCTATCTTATATTGTTAGGTGAAAAAAAATGATTCTGAATCGACAATATGCACAAAACTCCGTGATGACACTGAAATATTCTATCAGTGCAAATGTTTGAATGCATGCAAACAGCCCGTTGAAATAATAATAATAAATAAATATGGACTCATAGGTGAGAAGGTACCGTACTACAAGTACTCGCCGGAGCCAGTGCTCGAAAACGACCGCGCTCGATTATACTGGGACCGGTCCGTCATCACGGACAGGACAGTTCCCGCCAACAAGCCTGATATCGTGTTGATGGACCGGGCGGAATCGCGTGTGTTCTTAGTGGACGTCACCATTCCTTTTGACGAGAACCTCGTGAAGGCTGAATCAGATAAGAAGATTAAGTATCTGAACCTGGCACACGAGGTTACCGACATGTGGCGGGTGGCATCCACTGAGATCATACCAGTCGTAGTCTCAACTAACGGCCTCGTCCCAAATTCTGTTCATGACCATCTAAAGAGATTGGGACTGCGTGACGGACCATTGATAGCGAGGCTTCAACGTGCGGCATTGCTCGATAACGCTAGGATTGTCCGCCGATTCCTCTCTTTGTCGTCCTGACCCTCGGCCGTCTGGCCTCCTTTGCCGAGGGGTGATCTCCCCTCCTTCGATTTGTCGAGGGACCGGGAAGAAATGAAAATTAATTGCGCAAAAATAATAATAATACCTTTATTGCTCACCATAAACACTATAAACAATCCAATTGTGCACTTTGATTTCACAAATTCACATACAGATAAAGAACACTATGAAGTATAATGATAATAAATATTTTAGCAAGCTATTCACACACAATTATCTGATAATGCTTATGGTGGACTAATACCTGAACTAGGTCATGTCCTGTGTCTCAGGTTATTAGCCCTCCACCCTAATCAATGGTGAGAATTAAAAAAAAAACTTTCATTTAATAAATTTACGCAATTGACATTGGTAAGTATCAGTCTCAACAGTATTCATCGACGCTTATACAATCCAAAACTACCTCCTTTGTAAAAATAAGGAGTATCTGCGTATGGTGCAAGTCATAGGCTGATTCCAGTTTCATTTTAACTAATGTTAACCGGGTTAATTCAGTATACTATTTTACTTGATATAAGAGTATTTAATATTAAAAATGTGTGAACAGAATAAATAGTATAAAATAATGTACAAATAATATGTTGTTTAAAAATTCTATTTATTCGTTTTTAGAAAATGTTCAGTTTTATCGTAGCTGAGTTTTAATAATGTATTTTTTAAGGACAACTTAAGTTTATTTCTATTCATTTTATAGCACTAGTGTATATCGTTGAAGTTTCTATATAAGAAGGGACCCGCAAAAAGATATTGGCGTCGTGCAAACACAGAGTAAACCCTAGGTACTCTAGAGCGCGGTCTTCTTTTACTAAGGTCCAATTGTGACAAATCAACATACTTATGATGGCGAAGTATGGCGTTTGATATGTATAATTGCCTAACAGTCAATAAATTTGCTTCACTATAAAGTTTAGTCGTCGGATATTTCCTAGGCTTATTAAGCATTACTTTAATTAAGGCTCTATGTGCCCGTTCAAGAACTATTAGATAACATGTAGCAGCACCTCCCCATATACTAATGCAGTATGTCAAAAGTGATTGACACAGTGCATAGTAGACCTTTTTAAGTAGTGTAATGTCAGCTGATGCACGTAAGTTCCTGAATACGTGAAGTAGTTTCCTTATCCTTTTGCTAAGTGTTGTAATATGAGGACCCCAGTTCATATTTTTATCAATTATTATTCCCAGATATTTGTGTGTATCCGTTTGTGTTAATAAAGGAAAGTTACACTGGTGTTCTGTATTTTCCTTTGCGGTACATTTAGCAGTGTGAACCTTTAAATGAAAGGTAGATGGAGGAGCAGTTGCGTTCGATATCCTGAAGCATATATACTTTGTTTTGGGTACATTTAGGGTTAGCAAGTTAGCGTCTAGCCATCTCATTACTTTATTCATACCAGATTCTGCTATTCTCTTAACTTCCGGCCATGATTTACCTTGAAATATGAGGGCTGTATCATCAGCAAATGCAATTGTACTGCCATTATTAATTTTTAACTTACAAAGATCATTAATGAATATTAAAAATAGAGTAGGCCCCAGCGTGCTGTCTTGTGGTATACCGTAGCTGACTGGCGCACTGGTACTTTTAACTCCAGTCACTCTTACAACCTGGCTTCGATCTGTTAAGTAACTTCTGAACCAGTCTAATGCTATTCCACTAATGACTAAGTCTTCGAGTTTGAGAAGCAATAGTGGAATAGATACAGTGTCGAATGCTTTTTTAAGGTCAAGAAAGACAGCTAAACATCTATCTCCCTTGTCCAAAGATTTTGTGAGTATCTCTGACAGACTTGCTACTGCATCTTCAGTACTTCTACCAGTTCGAAATCCGTATTGGTTGTAGGTAAGTAGCTTTTTACTCTCTAGGAAATTTTTAAGCCTTGTATTGATCACTTTTTCAATTATTTTACTTACTGTGCTGAGTAAAGAAATAGGCCTGTAGTTAGAGACTACGTTCTTGTTACCTCCCTTAAATATAGGTATAACTACTGCTTCTTTGAATATAGTCGGAAAAGTACCATAATTAATGCTAAGGTTGCACAAGTGGGCTATTAATGAACATACAATATTGTGGGACTTTTTTTAAATTATAGTTGGAATTAAATCGATGCCAGGTGAACTATTAGTCTTCAGATTACGGATTATTTTATCTACTTCAATAAAATCTGTAGGATTCATGCACATTGAATAAACATTTCCGATTTTATTACAATTTTGTAGCAGGTTGTTAACCGAGGTATTATTTTTGCTAAATCACTTCCAACTGTAGTAAAAAAAGTATTAATGGAATCCAGTGAATCTATGGGGGTTGTTGATAAGTTCAATAATTCAAGTGGCTGCGAAAGTGGTTTACTAAAGTTGCAGTCTTTTACAGTATCCCAAGTCCCTTTGCTATTTTTGTAATTTTGATTGAATTTGTTCCTGTAGTACTCTTATTTTAGAGACTTGGCTATCTGATTGCAGGTGTTCCGATATTTTTGATAGATACGTTTTAACTCTATGTTATCAGGATTTTTTTTATGAAACTATGCATGTGGTTCCTCTTATGAAAACATTTAATAATACTCACTGTAATCCATGGTTTTATGGGTCTTTTTCTCTTTTTAAATGTAATCGTATTAGTATTAATTGCAATAATATTCTGGAGCTTTTCAATTAGTGACCGAGCTGCTAATTCAGGGTCGTTTATTTCAAAAAATGGTTTCCAGTCTTCCTCACTTATAGGTGCATGTACAGAATCAAAGTTTATTTTAGTTCTGGTGATAGGGGTAATAACATTGGTCTTTTTCACGTGTGAATTAAATATAGATAAAAACAGAGGATAATGGTCTGTAATATCTGCTTGTAAGACATAACTTTCAAAAGGAGTATAAAGCTTGCACATGAGATGTTCAAGACACGTGTGCCCATGCGTAGGTATGTTGACAGTTAATTGAAGACCATGTGAACCTATAATTTCCATGTAGTCAGCAACACGTGCATTGTTGGTGTCTAGCGTGTTGATGTTAATGTCACCAGTAACAACAATATTTTTAGATTTGGTAGAAGACAGAAGAGAGTCTAATAAATCAAGAAAGATTGAAGGGTCTTTGAAGCGAAAGGGTCGATAGATACCATATAATGAAATATCACCAATTATAGCATAAAGGCAATTTGCTTCGCCTAGTTCGATTTCCTGAACAGAGGCTGCAATGTCATTGTTAATGTACATTATGACACCATCATTCTGGTTATAGCTCCTTGTTGAAAAGTAAAGACTGAAACCATCAGTTGCAGGGGGCACTGAATTTTCATCATACCAACATTCTGTAAGAACTATTACATGAATATTTAAGTCGAGTTTTGATATGAATATTAAAAAGTCGTCAATATTTTTGTTAACACTTCTAATATTCATAGTAATAAGGTTAAGTCCATAGCTGCCCCGAGTTGCATACTTCTGCAAATCAAGTTCGAGATCTTTTGGGTCTTCCACGAACTTACTCGATGTAGAACACTCTCTTTCAATGTCGTCAAATAATCTACAATTATCCATCAAAATTACTAATATTGTTAAAGAACACTGAATCGGCAAAACTATTCCGATAAAACAAAAAGAGATACGTCCGCGCCACATTATTTGTACATTTTATAATGAGTATAGCATAATGTATAACAAAACATGTAATTGAAAGCGAAATGTAACAAAATCGGTAAAACGATGAACTAATGATCAACAATAGACACACCAGAATGAGTGTATGTACATTTATTTGTGTTATTACATTTGTTATGAAATGGTTTGAATCCAACATTAACCTTAATTTAACCCTAACTAAAACTAATTTAATAAAAATGTTATTTGTTATTTTTTGAGATGTGTACACTAGTCATTTGTTTTCTAGTAATTTTATTTGGGCTTCGTTATTGATAAGTATATAAGGCTCACCTTGCTTTTTTCTTAAGTAAATAAGTCCATTTGACGTCCAGCAATATTCGTAGCCCTTTTCTCTTCTTAATTCCCGGGCAAGAAAGTAAAGAAGACGAGATGCCTGCGGGGTGAGATGCTCCGATATATAGATTTCTGATTTGGGCCCTTGGATGCCCATATGAGTTTATATTAATGCTCTGTTTTGCGATTGGCTGTAATTTTTTGTTCCTTTGCCGATTTTAATAGAGCGGTTTTCATCAGAGTTGTAGAAAATTCAGCTATGACTGTTGTGTTAGGCTTGTCTGCCTTTTTGAAGTTCTGTAAATATCTCGTATGTCTCCCACTGCTAGGTTAACTCCAAGAGTGGATTCTAACTTTTTTTATCATGTCGAAGAGTGTCTCCTTTGTTTCTGGGCTCTGTTTTGGAACATTTCTAATCTGGATGCAAGTTTTGAGAGAAAGTCTATCCAGCATGTTACATTTTTCTTCTATGCCTGTTATTTGTGAAGCAAGTTGTTGGCGGTTCTCTTCAAGACCATATATTGTAGATTGCAATTCTTCTACTTTGGCCGAAACAAACTCAATAGATTTCTCGATTTCGAGACTTTTCTTATGGGTAGTATCATTTTGCGATTTGATATCTGTAATATGTTTTTCCAGAATATCCATACGCGAATTCTGCTGTAATTGTGGGGCACTCATCATTATCTGAAGCTCTTCACGAATAATTGTACGCAGGTCTGGTGTTACGGGGTCCATTTCATCTTCCATGACCCGTTTGCGCTTGCTTTCGCGATGACTGACCTTTTCTGCTTCATTGATGTGTGCAGAGTGCAACGTAATTTTATCAACATCAGACTCTGATAGGCTGAGAGATTTATTAAGAGGCGGGGAGCGTGGAATATTAGGCATTATTAACAAAAAAAAATATATACCTTCTAGTTGTCCTCGCTACAGCTTATGACTTGGGGCAAGCGATAGATGTGACGCTCGTGTTGCTAGAAAGAGTTAGCCCACTATACTCGTTCTTTTCCAACTTGTGCTACTTCCAGTAAAGTATGGGCGCCTGGTACTCAAGTTTAATTTGGTGACTTTAAACTTATTTTCGTATTTAATAACGTAAATAAAACGAACACTTGACACGTATTCTCGCTTCCGCGGTCAAAGGAGGAGAGAGAAATCGTTTGCACTGCTCACAGACGTAAGCACTCAAATCAATTTTGGACTAAGCTTTTGATCTGTGAGTCTGTCAAGTTGACAGTCAATGTTATTTGAAAAGAAAAATTGGATTGAGACCTCAGACTAAGGAAAAAAGAATAGACATGAAATACCTACGAAAAAAACGTGCAACCCTAAATGTGAATCTGGCACAAAGATGGCGGCTTGCTTGCTTATGCGGCAGCCTAACACACTGCACTTACACATAATAAATGCAGTATTATGCAAGTTCAACACTTTAAACAAGCACAATTTTCGCCTAATAACAAAATTTTCTTCAAAACATTGAAACAAACAAGTCGCGATGACAACTGATGTACTTGTTGTTCATTGTGAGTACTGTGACAAAACATGGCGACCGGCCGCAGTGAGGTATTCTGTGACGTCGCCAAGATAATGTTGCCATTTTTGGTAATGATAAAACTACTGTTGTCCTTTTTTACTTATGATTATCCTCATAAGTTAAAAAGAGATGCCAATATGTCAGTAACTATGCCGTCGAAATACATCACATTCCTATAACTACGTTCGTTATGCCGAGTCCTCTTTTTTTCTATAGTCAGAGATTGAGACACGCGCGTATGCCTCTTGTATCTTTACAGAGCACTTCTGTATTTATTCTAGATAATCTAATGAAAAAATAAATTCGAACAAACTAAAATGCAACTAAAATTCCTCGGGAAACTGTTGTTGACTTTGACATTGACAGTTCTGGAGACAGTGCCTACCTCTTTTCCGTTAGCACTGTCAGCATCAATCGGTGACGTCATCGATTACGTCATACCGCTTAGAAATACGCATATAAGCAATTTTGGGCCGACTGTGTGCATGCAAACAGCGCACATGAGCGCTGGCTGATATCAAATTATAAACCGCACCATATAACAAAATCTAAAAAAAAGCCAAGAAAGTAAAGAGATTCAAGCACATACAGCCACGTCTTCTGTGTAGTTTTAATCATACCGTAGTTTCGTGACCTTTTAAGTAAAAGAATATTTGTGATTTAATATTAAATTAGTATGAATTTGAATAAATTTGTTTATTTCTTACGTATTTTTTGTTTATTTTTTTGTAGGTGGTGCGAAAAGAAGAGTATTTTCCTCGGAGATAAAATAGTCTTGGGTGGAGCTTAACTTAGGACTCCACTTAGGACTTTAGTCGGGGACTGTCAACTCGGTTGCGAAGGTGTAAATACGTGCAATTGAGTTTACTGCAAAAATAATTTGATTATTAATATTCTTATGTGTTTGTGTTACCTCTGCTGAATTCTGTGAATCGTGATTGTCTGTGTAAGTTTTTTGTGTGCTTATAACTGTGCTTTTTCCTCACGTGGGATCGACGACCATATCGTCGATCCCACCAGAACCTCCCGATCCGGGACTGGATTCAGTGCCGCAACCCATAGGTGACGAGGTGATCATTTCCAGTGACACTGTTAACAACTCAGAGCACTCAGCTCCTCTAACAAGCCGAAAGAGATCTTTCTCTAACGATCAAAACATGCCCGTCATCCCAAACACACCCATCGGAAAATACACCAACTCCATACAACATATTTACACACACCCCTGCTTAACTCAAATTAAAATGTACACTAATTTAGACAAAGGGCCTTTCATTGTTCATGTTTCCCGCGTAGAGCCCCATCCGAAAGCTGGAACTACAATAAACCCTATTTTATTTGGAAAACTTCTAGTAAATGAAAATATCAAAAATATTGTTAGGCAAGGCATTAAAAGTGTAGGACGAAATCGCATTTGTGTCCAATTTTCGAATGGTGAGGATGCTAATTCTTTTATTTCTAATCCTATCCTTGCTACTAAAAATTTCTCTGCAAACATTCCCACTTTCAATGTTACACGCATGGGTGTTGTTTGCGGCGTCCCTGCTGAATGGTCCATGGAGGAATTTGTTCAGGTAGTAGAAATCCCAGAAGGATGTGGTTGTATTTTGAAGGCTAGACGCCTTAACAGAAAGTCTGTTAAGGATGGTATAGTTGAATGGGCACCTTCTCGTACAGTAGTTATTACCTTTAGTGGCCAATGTCTCCCCCCCAAAATCTTTTGTTGCTACACTGCCCTCCCAGTGGAGTTGTATGAGCTTCCGACCATACAATGTAATAATTGTTGCCGCTTTGGGCATGTTCAAAACCAGTGTCGCTCAAATCCAAGATGCTACCGTTGCGCTAAGTCCCATCAAGGCAAAGACTGCAGTGTTCCCGAAGACTCAGCAATTTGCCTTTATTGCTCCGGTAGACACTTTTCTACAAACAGGTTATGCGCAGAACACTCTAGGCAAAAATCCATAAAACTTTGTATGTCTCATGATAATATTTCCTATGTCGAAGCTGCTGCTCGTTTCCCTCCTGTTCGCCGATCATACTCCAATGTGGTTCGTGAATCATCCCATCCTCCTGGTTCCCCTTCTGCCCATACCATTATAAGCACCCCAACTCGACCTCCATATTCCCCACTTACGATTCCCTCTCCCAAATCCCAATTGTCATATAGAGAAACGGTAACTCTTCCACCGCAGAGCCGTCCCATACCAAATAGGGGTTTTGATAAGATTGCCCATAACGAACTGACTAGTTGTTATGATCCTCCAGAGCCTAGTAATGGCGTTATGTTCAGTTCACAATCCTCTAAATCACCAATTAAATCAGAAGGAATACTCTATTTAGATTCCTTACTTTCAGTTATTTTGAAAATTATAGACAAATTCTGTGATGTTACTCCACCGCCTAACGTTGCACAAAAGCTTAATCAACTCTCATTTTAGAGACTATGTTCATACATAGTCTCTAAAATTCCATCTGATTCAAGGCCCTTAGATCCAAGATCTCCATGAGATGATTAATCGCTTCAGACCTGCTGCTTTTGCCATATCTGAGACTTGGCTGACCCCTGGTTCTCACTTTAGAGTGTCAGGTTACAGCTGTCTCAGAGATGACAGAAGTGACGGATACGCTGGAGTAGCTATTTTAATAAACAATTCCCTTCCTTTCTCCCGTGTTGCCCTTCCCAATATCCCTATAGGTATAAATGCAGTTGCTGCAAAAGTAATGAATATCACATTACTTTCTATTTATATTCCAAACCCTAATACAATTACTATCTATGACCTTCACATTCTACTGTAATTATAATCATTCTGCTATAATTTTAATTATAAGCATAAAAACCAAACAATTATTATTAAATTGCCACCAAAATAATATTGAAGTGGCTATAGCTTGGATACCTAGCCACTCAGGAATATCAGGCAACGAAATGGTGGATGGCTTTGCCAGAGATGCAGCTCTAACGGGGGGTAATGAACATAATAAAATTTTCCTATATGACCTATGTTGCCTAGCAAGAGTTGACCTTATGGCGGAATGGTCCAAATGTTGGGAGAAGTCCAAAAGAATAAAAGGTAAATATTATGCAGATCCGTGCTACGACGCGCGAGCTACGGCATACTTTGTTTTTTCTTTTCTGGGATGCTACGGCGCACTACTTTGATATAGAAATACTGATTTACAATCATAACAACTATTGTATATTGTGCAACCCGCAAAAGGTTCTATTGCTGCGCGCTGTTTTGTTATTGGTCTCTCTTCACAAATAGATTTATATATTGAACGCTCTGTCTAAGCCTACATCTTCAAAGTCAAATAAGTTTATTTACATCTAATAATGCCGCTAAAAAGAACACCGCCCTCACAGTTCTCACAATCTGATCCCGACATTACGGGCCAAAGTGCGAGTGAGACTTCTGAAGTATCACACGCTACCTCTCGCAGCAAACGTTTTCGTGAGGAATCTGTTTCTCCGCGGGCAGAACAGATCTTACCTGATAACTTTAAGCTTGAAATTAGAGACATGATGCTGTCTTTCCAAAGAAACCAAACACTCTTACTCAATAAAATGTCAAGTGATATAGCCGAAATAAAGCAACAAAACCAACTTATACAAAACTCAAATTCTGAAATTGAAAAAGCATTACAGAGTATTAAATCAGGGCAAGAACAGCTAACTCAGCGAATTGTTACATTGGAGACCGAGCGCCTTTCTTTTCTAAATCAAATACAAATGTTAGAATCTAAAATAAAAAACATAGAATTATCAGCACGACCATCTTGTATTGAGTTGCGGAATATACCAATGCACGAGACGGAGACAGCAGACGACCTGTATAATTATACCACGACGTTGCATCCTCGAGATTTATATATTAACCAGGTAGTCCACTTTCCAATGTACCGGGCACCAAGCACAATTTTAGAGCGAAAACATAAAAATAAAAAGATGGTAGGTAGTTTTAGTATTATTCACCCGCTTGCGCGATGTTACGTCGTTTGACTCATTCGCTTTCTTTGTGCGGGCATCACAGCATCGGAATATTAAAGATCAAAGTTTTATTATTTTATAACTTTATTTTTAGTGTGTTGTGTAGTTGTTATAGATATCAATATATGTAAATGAAAACGTAAGTATTCTAAGCAATATATTAAGGAAAAGATTCGTAAACCAGAGAAACGTTTGCGTCACCGCCGCCGCCGCTGCGAGCATTTTGATGGTGCTGGAAGTACAGTAAGCTCCTTATCAAGCTATACTGATTGACCTTTGGACCGTTCTTATTTCGCTCGTAATAGAGGCGGTTTTCGTAGTGTAAATGTATAGCTTGAATGGGAGCTTACTGTACCTATGTAAGTTTAAATTATAAGTGTTTATTGTTTATTATATTGTACTATTTTTTCGACACGTTCTCATCTTTGCATTTCGTTCGTTTAAAGCAAAACTTTATTTCGTGTTTGTTCGAATCAGTAGATTATATTTAGCTCACTAATTAATTTCATTTTGAAATTTATTGAGCAACAAAAAGAGCCTTGCTATTTGCGCATTGCCTAACGTTACTGTTTAATTAGAAAATATTCTGTATACAGTGTTAAATAAAATGGTATCCGCAGAATACCAGCGTCAAAGCACTCTGTGCCTCTGCATGCGGGGCCTATTTGGCCTAAAATCTATCTGAATATATATTTATATTTTTTTGTTACATTGTGTGTTGTATTTTTTGTACCAAATAAACGTCTATTCAAGCAATAATTCATAATTACTAAAGAACCGTGAATCGGCACTTTGAAACACGCCTTGTACACGTGTTTAAGTGTTATTATTTCTTTATATTTATAAAACAGTGTGCCTTGGAACTATGATGCGATTATAGTCACGCACAGTACTACGATGCGATTGTAGTCATGTTTTTTGGTCAGATTTATTGGTACCGTGACGCGATCACGGTCTCGATCACAACACTTCGTGTCATGATGCGATAATGACCTAGCTTATTTTTTCAACAGAATGTTATTATTTCTTTATATTTTATAGAACTGTGTGCCTTGGAACTATGATGCGATTATAGACACACACAGTACTACAATGCGATTGTAGTCATGGTTTTTGGTCATATTTATTAGTACCGTGACGCGATTACGGTCTCGATCACAGCAATTCCTGTCATGATGCGATCATGACCTAGCTTATTTTTTGAAAGAATGTTATTATTTTTTTATATTTTATAGAACAGTGTGCCTTGGTACTATGACGAGATTATAGTCACGCACAGTACTACGACGCGATTGTAGTCATGTTTTTTGGTCATATTTATTAGTACCGCGACGCGATTACGGTCTCGACCACAGCACTTCCTGTCATGGTGTGAGCATGACCTAGCTTATTTATTCAACGGAATGTTATTATTTCTTTATTTTTTAATAGAACAGTGTGCCTTTGTACTATGATGCGATCATAGTCGCGCACAGTACTACCACAATATAGAGAATGGTACCACGATGCGATTGTAGTCATGTTTTTTGGTCATATATATTAGTACACAGGCTGAGGATAGCCTCACAGAATATGACTCGCCTCGCAGAATATTACTAATGTTACTCGCCGACAAACTACTTCGTAGTTTTGTGTTTATGTTTATAACAGTACATTTTGTTAAATAAAATAAACTAAAAATCTATGGAGAGGATGAATTGGCTTCAGTGTGTTATCATACATCCCATATGTTCAGTCAGTGGTTCATGTGACTGAAACTTGTAATGAGTGACAACCTAGTAATGTACAGGTGATGATATCAGAAGCATCAGCCAAGTGTCCCATACCACCCACTAGCTCTCAGGTACGTGTAAATGATGTTAACCCTCCAGCAACCAATTTATTTGAGAATATTTTAGAGGTCTTAGGGACCTCAAAAGGGAAACACGAGCTTTTCGGAACAAAAATCCAGGATGAAATCTCTGAACGTTGGGGTCATATATTGTGCGGAGGCTTAAATAAGGATTAAAAGAAAGAGTTAGAGGGCAACATCTTCATACCTGAAAACTTTCAATTAGTTAAAACACCCAAATCGAATCCTGAAATCACTGCTGTGTTACTCAAAGAAATCAGCTTATATTGGACCTTCATTATAAAAACACGCTTAATCGAAGGAAATTAATAATGTATTCATTAGATTATAAGTTTAAAAAGATATTGCACGTGTACGAAGTGATTCATTTCTCTTTGGCGGGAATCTCACTAATAAAATTAAAGCATCGAAGTTGGCAGAAATATCGACTCCAAATCAAGAAAGTTCCAGCGGCGAGTACTTCTTCTTCTAATAGGCCTTCAGTCAGCCAGCAGGGAAACTGCAAAGCTCCACCGCGTCAAATGCCACGCACGCAGAGACGTGGTTAGGCGAGGAGTCACTCGTACCATTAGTCTGCGAGGAAAGCACCTGTAGTAGATCGATATCAGACAACGAAGTCTCGACCAAAGGCGCCGATCAAAACATAATAAAAAAAAATAAAAAAAATATATTTTGGTACTTAAATGAAAATATTTTATTCACACCTGAAAAAAAAATACAATCGATCCAGTTCTGTTATGAGTTGTAACGGGTAAAACGGATTACAAATTTCTTTTTAAGAAACCGAATCTCAAAGATGTTTACCTATAAGTTCACGTTTTTCACAGTCAAATATTGTGACATTACGTTATGAAATTAAGAAGTTATACTAAATGAGAGCAGTAAGATGATGCAATGATGAATTAGATCAATTTATATATAAACTAACTAACATAATATTTCCCACCTGTAATGCTCTTTTCTTGCTAATTGTCAAAATTTGGGAAAAGAAAACAAATTTAATCCTTGACTTATTGAAATAATAAGTTTTATATGTTTACATACAGTTTCCTTATGCATAAGCATAAGAGAACAATACAATCATAAGCCAGCCATCATAATAATAGCCAGATACAATCATATCCTTAGAGTTGTAAGTTAAATTAAAGAGAATCAGGTACCTATATTATAATAGATACAGAAATCTAGGGCAGAATGGTTCAGGATTTTTTATCAATCTCGGTATCAAACTAATATAGCTAAAAATTGGGTACAAATCTGGGTAATGGAATACACCAAATGAAAATGTTTTGTTTCTTTTTTTAAGATTAGCCTTCCCCGTAACGGTGGTTAGTGGATCGTACCTTCGACTTTAAGTTCTTTCGATCACGGGTCAATGATACTGTACTCCAATTCCTTAGATTTTATATGTTTTAGATATGTAATTCCACAGAATTCTTCCTTGTTATACTAGTTGTTTCTTAGTTCCTCCACTGAAAAACCAGACAGCCAAGCCTTAAGGGAACTGCCCTGGAGATTCATAGTACAGTGTTGGGTTAAATATATGTAACATGTCTATGATCATATGGCCCGGGGCTCTCACACTGGTATTTACAAACATATTTTTTAATAAATTGTTCATCATCACAGCCCATATACGTCCCCACCGAGGGGCTCGAGCCTACCCTATATTAGGGTGATTAGGCCTTAGTCAACCACGCTGGCCCAGTGCGGATTGGTCGACTTCACATACATCATTGAATTTCTTCGCAGATGTATGCAGGTTGCCTCACGATGTTTTCCTTCACCGTAGGAGCGTCAGACATATGTACATATGAAATTCGAAACGAAAAATACATTGATACATGGCGGGTCTCGAACCCCGACCCCCCGATTGGAAGGCAAGTGCCCAGTCCACTGCGCCACCGACGCACCAATAAATTGTTATATTTTGTTATTTGTTGGATTATAAAAATAACATATGGAGGAGAGAGCACCTATTTTGTGTACAACTACTACCATTAATTCAAAGAAAATAGCCTTTGTGAGTTATTTGCCAAGGAGTGATCTGAAACTTTCTATGGTGAAAATCTAGAATATTTATAACATGAAATCTGTAAATATTGTTCATTAATCCACCAAGATGCCGCTTACTATCAGTTTTTTTTTTATGAAATAGGGGATGTAAAAGACTGATTTTGGGAATATAATGTGTTTGAAAAAAAAAAAAATCCTACCTACCAAAAAACTTAATAAAATCTGTTCTAAATCAAAAAGAAAATTCAAGTAATTAAGATATACCTAAGGTACCTTGGTAATTAGCGTAAGTACTTAAATTATTATAACAAATTGATTAATCATTCGGAGAATCCTTATTATTTATAGCTAAATATGTATTGCGTGTCCTGAGCCTTGATCTCGAGCTGGAAACGGAACCTCGAAGGTCGCGTGCACTTGATATGTTCCAACGAAACTATTTCGTAATTTTTCTTGAATAAAATGAAAAGCAGGAGAAATGATACACTTCGATTATAACTAGGGATTGATTTTTCTAAGGTCAAGGTATTGGTAAAGGAATCACACCCATAATACCCCAACCAGTTACACCACCTATGAAACTCTTGTTATGAACTATCAATTTAGATGTCTATTTTTTAGCCACTATGCATTAATCGTCGAAACATTATCTTAGAATTAAATTTGAGCAAATAACTTAAGAATTTCAATGTCTTCCCTTTGCACTTCCTTCAGCTTCATACATTTTCACAAAGCTTTTGAAACCCATATTATCTTATCTTAGAAGTCTAGTTTACTATTATAAATTATTTAGGTGATTTTCTGTGCCTTGGAAATTCTTATCAAGATTCTATCAAGTGTCTATCATGCGTAATAAAACTCTTATTCACTGATTTAGATTTTGTTATAAATTATAAAAAAAAAGTCAACATATACCGAATTAACGACAAGCTTCCTTTTTTCTCTCTCTTCTAATCAAAAATTTCTCAAAATACTCTAAACATCCTACCTGGTTAATATATAAATCTCGAGGATGCAACGTCGTGGTATAATTAATGGTTAAACAAACTTACCTTTGTGATGTTTGACCATAATTATACGAGACGTTGCATCCGAAGAGATTTATACTCCCTCCCTACCCATTATTTGCTGTGTTGCAAATAAATACCCAATGTTTTTGAGAAATTTTGCTCTAAAGGAATGAGTCAAACGACGTAACATCGCGCAAGCGGGTGAATAATACTAAAACTACCTACCATCTTTTTATTTTTATGTTTTCGCTCTAAAATTGTGCTTGGTGCCCGGTACATTGGAAAGTGGACTACCTGGTTAATATATAAATCTCTTCGGATGCAACGTCTCGTATAATTATGGTCAAACATCACAAAGGTAAGTTTGTTTAACCATTAATTATGTTGCAATGGTTGGGAATGTGGTTGGTATTGATGTTCATCACGCGGACATTCGGGACGCATACCGTCTTCCAGCGAAGCCTGGCAAACCCAGGGCTGTTGTGGCTAAACTCACTAAGGTGACCGTCAAGAACGACATTCTCGCTGCCGTGCGTAAATACAATGGGACACGGTCAAAAGAAACGAAATTGAATTGTACATCAATTGGAATAAAAGGTCATAACGATCCAATATATGTGTCTGAATACATTACTGGCAGTGATCGAAAATTATTTTTCCAATGCAGACAGTTTGTTAAAGCAAATGACTTCAAGTTCTGTTGGGTGACAAACAAAAAAATATTTATTCGGAAAAATGAACACTCCAAACCTATTCATATTACCTGTGAGCAAAATCTCAGTGAGGTGACACAATGACTATCTACTTTAGATCTGGAGCACTCGATTCAGTGTTTATTCTTTTATGCATGCTATTTTATAATAATTTTGCTTTTAATTGTCTGTTTAAGATACAACATTTTACTTGCTTTAATTATGTGTTGTTGTACTTGTTATAGTACTAACTTCTGCCGCCAGATTATCATATTTAATTTAATTATAAGTTACAGTCTTGTACAAAATCCTCAATCACAATACCTATTACACATTACAGCAGTTCAACTCATAAACACTAATTACTACACAATTTTACATAATATATATGCTTTAAGAAGTGGGCTTAAAATGTTAAACTATGCGAAAATAGTTACAAGTGGCCTTTGTGTGTTTTGTCATCTTAAATTAATCCAGGAGTGTCTTTGTGGTGCGGAATCCTCTGGTTTTAAACAAATTTCTGAACTTTACTTTATAATTTTATCATATGGCTATAGATAATTTAAATGTTATTTCTGCGGAACTAGAGGATCTCAGCGTTTCACGGGCACACTCCTGTCAACCAGAACATTGTATTAACTATTTTACAAAAGATGGCAGAACACTGACTGTCATTCAACAAAATATTCGCAGTTTAAATAAAAATTTTGACAACTTTACTGCCTTGCTTGCCAGTATCAATATACCTTTTGATGTTATTATATTGACCGAATGTTGGCTATCTAAATCCCCTTATATTTCTGCTTTGGATGGCTACAATGCTTTTAGTACCAGAAACAATCTTAACCAGAACAGTGGCACTGTGGTGTATGTCAGGGACAATCTGACTTGTAAAGTTTACGAGCCTGAGCAAATTAAAGATGCGAATTGCTTGGTATGCGAGGTAGGCTCTGCATTTGCTGTGGTAGCTATTTACCGGTCACCTTCGTATCACTGTGTTGACAGGTTTCTAGGTGGGTTGGCCAATCTTTTACCAACACTTTCAACCTTTGATAATGTGTGTGTTATGGGAGATCTCAATATTGATATTCAGACAGGTTATACTGATCGCCGCGCCGATGAATACTTAAACCTACTTGCAGTGCACGGCCTGCTACCAGCTTATACAATTGCCACCAGAGGAGAAAACTGTCTGGATCACATTTTCATTAAATCCAAAATAAAGCCTACTACACTAGTTGTGGAAGCCTGTGTCACTGATCATTCACCCACTGTTTTGTTTGCTTATTTAACTAAAAAGCCACATAAAGTTAACAGGCTCCGAACTAGATTGGACTACTCTGCAATAGATTCGACTATTTCAAATACTAATTTCTCATCCGTTCTTCTTTCAAAGGACGCTAACTTTGCCGCGGATTGTCTAATATCTAACCTTTCCAGTATAATTATGCAATACACTTATAAATGCAACGTTCCACGTACAAAAATTAACATAAAGCCTTGGATTACGACTGGACTTCTGCGATGCATTCGCTTTCGTGATCGCATGCATGGACGGCTCAAGCGTAGTCCAGATAACATTACCCTTAAAATAACATACTTACGATACAGAAATTTTCTTAATAAACTACTTAAAAGTGCAAAATTAACTTATCAAAAACAACTACTAAATAATGCTAAAAATAACTCTAAATTAACCTGGAATGCAATTAAGTCAATTACAAATATGGAGTCACTGCCCTCTAGTGCTGAATCTCTGCTTGATTTACATCATGATCCAAACATTGCAATAAATATGGTAAACGATTACTTCGTAAATGTAGGTAGGAAACTTGCTAACAATATATTAACACGGAAGACACATAACGCTTGTTCCAACACATCAATAACCCAAAGTGAATCCACATCTTTTGCATTATTTGATGTGGATGAATGGGAAATTGACAAAATAATATCAAGTCTACGTAGCGATTGCGCTGTCGGTTGTGATGGAGTATCTAGCCGCATTCTACAGTCATCAAAAAAGGTAATTGTCCCTCTATTAACCCATATTTGTCAACTCGCTCTTACCACCGGTGTCTTTCCTAACGCATTTAAGACAGCTATAATCCATCCAATCCATAAATCTGGAGACAAAAATATTATCGCTAACTACCGACCTATATCAGTTCTAACAGCAATGTCCAAAGTTCTGGAAAAAGTTTTAAATAATAGACTGATTAGTTTTTTGGAATCACGACAAATAATTGCTAAAAATCAATTCGGCTTCAGAAGGGGTATCAGTGCAGAGGATGCTGTTGGTTCCTTATTGGATAGTATAGTAGGGCATGTGGACGGAAAGCGGAAGTGTATTGCCATATTTCTAGATTTGTCGAAGGCATTCGATATCGAATCCATTCCTTTACTGTTAAAAAAACTAGAGCAAATCGGTATACGTGGTGTTCCACTTCTGCTTTTTAAAGATTATCTTCAAGATAGGACTCAATGTGTTAAAGTGGGTGACTTGATGAGTGACCCTGAGGCGCTTGTCTTTGGAGTACCACAAGGCTCTATACTTGGACCTACACTCTTCAATATATACATCAATGATCTATGTAAGCTTACTATACCTAATTGTAAAGTGTTCACTTACGCTGATGACACAGCACTAGTTATAGATGGAACAAACTGGACAGATTCTTATTTAAACGCGGAGACAGCTGTATCCACAGTTTTGTCATGGCTTGATACTAATTTGCTTACACTCAATTTTGAAAAAACAAAATTTATAACTTTTGGTCTAAATAACAGGTCGCTGCCACCCGATAATGAGTTAATGAGCAACATTGCTATCCATCAATGTAAAGGACCGGTGGCATGTCAATGCTTAAAAATACAAAAAGTCACAACTCTCAGATATTTGGGTATAATAATAGATCAACATCTTAAATGGGACCACCATATTAAATCTTTAGTAGCTAGAACCAGAAAACTAATATATGTCTTCAAAAATTTGAATAGAATAACTGATGAAAAAACTCTCAAGGTATATTTGAGCTTAGTCCAGTCTATTTTATCTTACTGTATAATTGGGTGGGGCGGCGCTGGTAAGACCATTCTTTTACCACTCGAAAGAGCTCAGAGAGCAGTCCTGAAGGTAATGATAAGAAAACCTTTTCATTATGCTACCACCCAGCTCTATTCTGATACCTCGGTGCTCACTGTAAGACAGCTCTTTTTAATGCGCACCATACTTCGAAAACACTCGCAACTACCATTTGATCCCATGATTCAGAGCAATAAACGCAGATCGGACATTGTCTGCAGAACACCACTGCACAGGACTGCTCTGGCAAAGCGGCATTATACTGTCATAAGTTGCATACTTTACAACAAAATAAATAAAATTATATTTATTTACCCTTGTATAAAAAAGGAACTAAAAAGTAAATTACACAATATGCTCTTAAATTTAACATACTCCGAAACAGAAAAACTCTTACCAAAAAGCTTATAAATAAAACCTGGAGATAATTACATAATTATACAACATACATACTTAATAGCATCATATATGACGTACACATACACGCACGCAAACACACAAATACACACATGCATACACACACACAGACACGCACGCACTCCCTTACAATCTGCTGCTTTGTATAACAATTATTTATCTCTTCTATATTTAATATCAATATTATTCTATCTGGCGGTTTGAGAGGCTAAAACGTAGTAATAGATACTGTATCTTGTCTAGATATTCATGTTTTCGTAATTTGTCTATTACACGAATTCCCAAAAAACAGACTTCGTCTTGTTTGGGAATTACTATTTTCATTTCTAAAATTACACATTTATCGTCTAGTGCCTATGTTAAAAAAAAAAAATAATGTTATTGATCCGGAGCAGAAGTGCTCCGTTTCTCACTTGAACCCGCTACTGGAATACTCAACTCTCGAGATACAGGCTAGTACCTAGTTCGTGGTTGGGTGACTAGTGGTGGGTCAAGTTAATTTAAGTAAATTCCACTTTTGTGATTCTAGCATAAGAGACGAGACAATAAAGTTATTATTATTATTATTATTATTCAACCTGATATTCCGCCAAAGCCCTGGTTCTCCCATTACACAATGGCTGATAAACGTACCACTTCCATCATATGTAGATTGCGGCTCGGTCATACTTGCACTCTACTTCATTTGTACAATATACATGTTCGTAGCACACCCATATGTGATTGTGGCACTGAAGAAGAAACCACAGATCATATTTTATTCAATTGTCCCACAAACCCTGTATCCTTTTATGATATCCTTCCACCCTCCATTCCTAGACCTATTGATAAATAAATGCATAGAATAAACCCGAATGTATAGGCTTTATTTAACTAATAAATTGAACATAATATTTATATAAGACATATATCAGTTGTGACAAGAGTTCGTATTATGTCAATGATTTCCTTTTCAAATTCAAAACCATAAACCACGACATTCTTCCCTTCCCTTTAATCACGAACATAGTCGTTAAGGTAGACAGGTGGTCTCCTAGATCGTACTGAGTGGCGTGGTTCTTCAGCTGGTGTTGAGTGACGTGGTTCATCAGCCGCAGGAGAAGGTGGCGTGCTGTAGGTATCCAAATCCGGCGAATCTATAGACGGTTCAATGTGCTGTTCTGCTAGATTATGGCTGATATTATCTACATCATCAGATGGTATTATATCCGGTGTAACGAGTCGGTGGTCCGGCAGAATGACATCACCTCTGAGTGCGAGGTGTCGATTCGAAACCGTCAATTCTCTGCCATTGGGTAGTCTAACGGTGCTATAATGTGGATTTGGCTCCAGAAGTTCGACTTCTTCTACCATTGGATCATATTTGCTAGCTCTCACAAATTTCTTCAAGAGGATTTTACCGGGTTGCAACCACGACGGCATGGATTGTCCCCAAGACGATCGCCGTGGGTGATTAAACATTCTTTCGTGAGGTGTCGTATTAGTCGATGTGCATAGAAGTGACCGAATGCAGTGGAGTGCTTGAGTAATAACTGCCTCCCATTTATCTATTGGGAGATTTTTATCTTTGAGTGCAAGACGTATCGTTTGCCAAAGGGTCCCGTTTAGGCGCTCAACCTGTCCATTACCTTGTGGATTATACGGGGAAGATCGACTAGTAGATATGCCCTTAGTATGTAAAAACTCTTTAATGCCAGCCGACATGAAAGACGCTCCTTGATCTGTATGAATAGTCGCTGGCATTCCGAAAATTGAAAAAATATCAGTAAGATATTTAATGACTGTCTCCGTGCTCGTGTCTGGGCATGCGTAAGCAAACGGGAATCTCGAATATTCGTCAATTACTGTCAAAATAAACTTATTGTTGGTTGATGATGGTAGTGGTCCCTTGAAATCCAGGGTTAATCTCTCGAAGGGCATAGTAGCTTTGATTAATGATCCAGTATTTTTATTGAATTTTGGCTTTATCTCTGCACAAGTAGGACAAGAGGCCACAATTTTCCTGACGTCGTCACTTGTAAATGGTAGGTTTTTTGATCTTATCCAGTGCATGAGTCGTGATATACCAGGATGACAAAGAGATTTGTGTAATTCTATAAGGCGATTGTCTGTTGTGGCTCCACAAACTTGTCTGGATAATGCATCGGCTACAATATTGAGATGTCCAGGTCGATATTTTATATCAAATTTGTAATTTGATAATTCTAGTCGCCATCTCTGGATCTTGTCATTTTTTATTTTGCTTGCATGCCCTCTTAGCATATATGCCACAGATTTTTGATCCGTCATAAGATAAAACGGCCGCCCAATTAAGTAATATCTCCATTTTTTAAGACTTTCTATAATGGCGTATGCTTCCTTTTCTATTATTGGATACTTTCTCTCACTTTCGTTCAAAGCTTTAGAAAAGAATGCCACCGGTCGACCGTTTTGTGTCAAAGAAGCAGCGATCGAATAATTCGAAGCGTCCGTTTCTACAGTGAATGGTTCGTTGGGATCAACTGCTGCTAAAGACGATTTAGAAATAATCCTTTTTAACTCTTCAAAAACTCTTACTTGATTGGCGTTTAAGGGATATATCTCTACTTGCGTTAATGGGTGTAATTTTGAAGAAAAGTCTGGTACCCATTTAGAGTAGTGAGAGAATGATCCTATTACGCGTCTTAAAGATGCAGAATCAGTAGGTAACGGTAAATCACGCAGTGGGCGTAGGCGTTCGGGATCTGGCTTAATAATTCCATTGTTGATATTATAGCCTAGAATACTTAAGTCTGTTATGGAGAATTCACTTTTGTCTTTATTTATTGTAAGGCGGAATCTATCCGCAATCTCCATGAATTTTTTTAGCTTTTCATCGTGATCCTTCTGATCAATTCCGCACACAGTAATATCATCCAAATATGGATATATACCTTCAATGGATGACTTACGAATGATAGAATCTAGGGCTCGTTGAAAACAAGCTACCGCGTTGGGTACGCCAAACGGAATACGTCGAAATTGGTATAAATTGCCGGCAGCTTCGAAAGCAGTGAATGATTTATTCTCTGATATGATTGGAATTTGATGATATGCAGATTTCAAGTCAATTTTGCTGAATACTTTATATTTAGATACTTTTACTATAATTTCTTCGATATTAGGCAATGGGTATGCATCAAGGTAAGTAAATCTGTTCACCGTCTGTGAGTAATCAATGCACAGTCTCTTCTTATGATTCGTCTTGGATGTGACTAGTACTTGAGCTCGCCAGGGTGAAGTGCTCTCTTCTATGATTCCATCTTGCAGCAATTTCTTGACTTCTTCTTGAATGAATCTGCTGTCGACACTTGCAAATCTACGTGATTTTATAGCTATCGGTTTACATTCTGGCGACATATTTGGAAATAGATTGACAGGCTCAATATTAGCTTCTTCTAGCGCGGATAATCTGAGTGGCGGATTATGTCCATTAAATTTATTTCTAGAGCGGAGTACTGTTCAAGTACATCGTGTCCCAGTATGACATGACAACAAAGATTTTTCATGACACGAAAATTTACCGTAGAAATTACTTGATTACCTAACTGTAGTGCTGCTGGACATACCTTAGTTATTTGAGATGTATGCGATGAAGATGCCATTGACACTTCTTGTCTCCATGGTTTAGTTTCCAGATTGTACTGTTTTACGACTTCTTCATCAACAAAACTACCAGTACTTCCAGTGTCGATTAAAGCTTGCAACAATATTCCATTGAGGGTAACATGAGTTATGCATTTCTTGATACCAGTTGCTGCTAACACTAAACACGAAGTAATTTCTTCACCTTCTTCAGTTGTAGTGACGGCGGCGTTGACATTGCTACTTCTGCATACTTTCGCAAAATGGCCTTGTTTGCCGCATTTGAGGCAGGTTGCCTGAGAGGCTGGACATAATCGACGGGGATGACGTGAGTTACCACAAAAATAGCATCTCTCATTAGATTGTGGTCTAGCAGGTTCAGTAATCCTACGACTTTGATTTGAAGAAGCAGCTATAGGCGGAGGCTGTGTTGCAGCAGTGACTTGTGAATAGTTGAAGCTTTGGGATTGGATCTGAGCAGACTCGAGAGCGCGAGCCTGATTGTGGGCTTCGTCAAGAGTGAGTGTCATATTTTCAAGTAGTCTTTGTCGAATAGCAGGAGAAGCCAGGCCGGAGATAAAAGAATCACGAATGTATTCATTTTCATATTGACTTGCAGTAACCGTCGTAAAACTGCATTCCTTGGATAGTAGTTTCAGGGATTGAAGGTATTGATCGATTGTCTCGTTTGTTTGTTGTTTCCGAGTAGCCAAGTTGTGACGGGCGAATATCTCACTGTCGGCTTGATAAATAAACCGTCTAATGTGGATAGAGCTGACGAATAGGTTTCCGCTTGGGCTATGTGTTCGTAGATGTTTGGCGATATAAGGTTAATGAGCAATTTGTGTTTTACCTTGTCTTCCGTTGCATTTGCTGCTTCCAAAAAATTTATAAACGTTTTTTTCCAATGCAGCCATAGCGCAGCGTTTTTGTTGTCAAGCGGATCCGATTCGAATCTCTCCGGCTTTAAATACTTCTCCATCTCAGTTGTGGTATTTATTACTTGATCATGTCATCATTCACCGTCGTAAACTCACCAACGTGTAACGTATTCTAATAATGTGCGTAAACTACCCTCAATAATTATGTCGAGCAAATGCGATAACTGTGATAAAAATATTACAAAATCAAGACCAGGATTGGAATGCAATCGATGTGAAAAAATAGTTCATTTAAATACCCAGTGTACCGGACTTACAAATAAACAATTAGCGGCATTACGCGCCACGGAAAATCTGGAGTGGACCTGCCAAGAATGCCAAAATTCATCAAGACGTCGCTCGATTGTAATGCCAGAAGAAGACGATGAAGATGAAAATGAATCATCAAACTTTCCAATTAATGTCAAAAAGCTGTTGGGTGACATATCGAAGGAGGTGGCCATCAAACGAGAAATGAAAGATATTGCACAATCTGTCCAATATACTTCAGACAAAATTGATGAATTTGTGAAAAAAATGGAAGTTCTACAAGACAACATAAAAAACTTACAAAAGAAAAACACTGAGCTAACAAACAGAAATAATCAATTAGAGGTAAAACTGGGAGCTCTGGAACAACGCATGCAGGATATAGAACAACAAAAACTAAATAACTCTATAGAAATTCATAACATTCCATTTGATAAAAATGAAAATCTTCTTGAGATTGCAGCGAATGTGGGAAAGATTCTAAAACAAAACCCGAATGATATTAAGAAGGCAAAACGACTTGCCGGAAAAAAAGATCGGCCAGTTCCGATCCAGTTGGAGTTGCAAAGTCAAGAAAATCAGTCAACATGGATAATTGCGGCAAAATCAAGAGCTTCCAGAATTAAACTCTCGGATATTATGGACGATGCTAGTACTACTGATTCAAATGAAGGTATTTTTTTATGTGAAGCGTTGACGCCTTATAATAAGCAAATTTTGTGGTACGCGAAACAAGAACTGAAGAACACCTATAAATATATTTGGGTCAAACATGGAGTATTGCGAGTTCGGAAAGAAGGAGAAGATCAAAAGCCAATCATCGTCAGATCTCTGGAAGATGTTAAAAAGTTGAGTGAGCATGACGCGCCAAACACCAAACACCTGTGAGTTACACGAACTAAATAAATTGTTTTTTTTTTTCAATATGGACAGTAATTTAGATAGTATTTTTCAGTTTACTGACTGTAATGACCTCAAAGAATTTCTGGATAATGTTCCTAGTGAAATAACTTTGTTATGCATGCATATGAATATTAGGTCTATAATCAAAAACTTCGCTTCCCTTGAGCAATGTATTTTTTCTTCTTCTCGACACATTGATGTTATAATGTTAACTGAAGTTAATGTCTCAGACTCTCTTTGTAATATGTACCAGTTAAAAGGTTACACAATGTACACCGAGCTGCGGAGGGGTAAGAGAGGCGGTGGCATAATTATTTATATTAAAAATGAGCACAAATTTCAAATTAAATGTTTTAAAAGTCAACACAGTGAAAACCTAACGGGATTATTGACCACCTCTTCAAACTATTCCGCTACTCTGTGTTGTGTGTATCGTCCGCCTAATCGTAGTAAACACTTGTTTGTTAAAGAACTGGATTCACTTTTAGAAATGGCAGGTAGGCAAAACGATATTTATCTGTTGGGAGATGTAAACATTGACTTGCAGTGTAATAGACCTATAAAACATATTTACAACAATACTATGTACAATTATGGATTAGCTTGCGGGATCACAGAGTACACACGATTAGAAATATCAAATGACAGACTCAGCAAGTCTTGTATAGATCACATTTATGCTCGATCCCGCTCACTAAATCTATACACCGCGGCGCTCGGAACTGCACTAGCCGACCACCGAGTTATAGCACTCGCAGTTGTGGATTCTCAGTATAGAAACACACGGGAGAATTCTCGGTACATTAATCGTTGCGACTATAATAAATATATGACAAATTTGAAACAAGTAAATTGGCAACCGATAAAAGAAATGACTTGTCCGTATACGATATATTCAGCAATAGTCGAAAATATAAAAAAATGTCGAGAGAAAGCTGAAAAAAAAATAAAGATATCAACAAATAAAAATAGATATAATAATGACTGGATGAATAGTAAAATTAAAAAAGCATGTAAATTAAGAGATAAATTATTTACGAAATGGATAGCTGATCCAACAAATAGAATATTCAGGGAAGAATACAATGCAACAAGAAATTACGCAAATAAAATTATAAATAAAAGTAAAAACACAAAACTAAGAGACAAAATAATTAACAATAAAAAGAATCCAAGGGCACTGTGGCAAATATTAAATTCTATAACAGGTAGGGCAAAACCAATAGCGGACACTATTATACTAAATGCATTTCTAAAAAATAATAATACAATTTCTACTATAGTACAGAAATTTGCAGAATGTTTTAATATCACATCAAATAACATGCCAATTTGTGGCGTTAAACTGTTGGAAAAGGAAACATATTCTAATCCAATCAACTTGAGTTATAAATTTCAGAACATTACTGCTAAGACAGTTCTCAATGAAATAAGAGCACTTAATAATAATAAAGCTCCGGGTATAGATGGCATAAAAGCGTCCGATTTAAAAGCTATTGGTTCGAAAATTGCCGATATCATAGCTCATTTCATTAATATCACCATAAAACAAAAAATATATCCTCCAGAACTTAAGATAGGCGTAGTACGACCCATATATAAGAAAGGTAAACAAGACGTATATGATAATTATCGTCCAATAACAATCTTGTCTACTGTTAATAAGATAGTCGAAAAAGTGATATCTAAGCAAATACATGCTTTTTATAGGAAAAATAACATTATCACTGATAAACAATTCGGTTTTCAGTGTGGTAAAAGTACAACACAGTTACTGGCTAAATTTACTGACAGTGTCTACAAACACCTTGACAGTAAAGAGCATGTATTGGTACTACTAATTGACTACAGTAAAGCATTTGATACTTTAATACACGAACGACTGATAGATAACATGAATGACTGTGGAATACGTGGGCCCTTAGGGGAATGGTGTAAAGACTATCTGACTAACAGATCATATGTTGTCAAAGTATCTGATGTCATCAGCAACAAGGTAACCGTCCTAAAGGGTACAGCGCAGGGATCTGTGCTTGGACCACTTCACTATATTACTTATGTGAATGATGTAGTCAACCTTATTAAAAGATGTGAAATTTATCAGTTTGCTGACGATACTTGTATTGTTTCAAGTCACAAAAACTTAGACTTAGCCTTAAAAAATTTGCAAGCTGAATTCACATTGCTTTTGAGGTGGTCCCATGATGCAGGTCTTGTGCTCAACACAGAAAAGACTAAACTCATGTACATCAGCAGTAGTCATAATAGGAAGCATGAAAATGTGAAACTTATAGCACATAGTCACAAGTGTTTACACACAAACCATCAAAAATGTTCATGCAGTTCTATTGAACTTGTAAATAAACAAAAATATTTAGGATTAATAATCGATGATCGTTTCAAATGGGTAGATCACATTCACTCTGTATGTGACAAGTTGCGTGCAATCTTGTCCAAATTTGTATTGGTCAAAAATAAAATTCCATATTCTATACTTTTGCAACTATATAAAATGCTGGGAGAAACTATTATAAATTATGGCATAACAAGCTATGGTAGGACTTGTAAATCAAATTTGGACCTTATTTATAAATTACAACTACGGATTTTAAAAGCAATAGTTCCATCTAAAATTAAAACACGATACCGAGATAATGTATTTAAATTGTTTCATCACTGTAACATATTGCCCGTACATGAACAAGTGAAGCTTAATCTACTTTTAGAAAACTATTTCAATAACACTTTTTATAATGTAAAAAAACATTGTAAGCAAACACGTAGTGCATCAGTGGTTACGTTAAATGTCCCGCTATATAATAATCTATATGGAAGACAATTGTTACAGTTTCAAATACCTAAATTAATAAACGAATTACCATCATCAATTAAAAATCAAATAAATGAAATAAATATTAAAAGAGTAATAAAAAATCATTATCTATCTCTAATAATAAAATAAAATAAACACAAATAAATAAGAAGTAAATATAGCTTTATTCAAATAAATATTCAATATATAATAAAGAGGTAAAAAAGTGATTCTTCACTAGAGAATCACGGCCCGTGTGTACACAGTTTTTGTTCCTATTGTGGTGCCGTTATCTTGTTTAATATAACCGGGCGTGTAAAGGGTAAGAGCAAAAATAGCGTAAGTAGTTGTTTCATATCCACCCACCTTGCGAGTCTGTCAATGTTGATGTTGTGTGTAAATATTGTAAGATTAATGGTGAATCCCAGTGTTCGGTAAAACCTAAAAAGGTTTATGTAGCACTGTGTTATGATAAAAGTAAAGTATAATAATTGTGATAATAAAATAAATAAAAAAAAAAATGTATTTACATTAGTTAAATAAATTGATAAATAAATGCATAGAATAAACCCGAATGTATAGGCTTTATTTAACTAATAAATTGAACATAATATTTATATAAGACATATATCAGTTGTGACAAGAGTTCGTATTATGTCAATGATTTCCTTTTCAAATTCAAAACCATAAACCACGACACCTATCAATGTAAAAACCCTTTTATGTATCTTAAACTACCCAATGTTAAAATTACTATGTCAATATATATTCACTTATAATATTAAGCTGTAACCGTACTAAGTTAAGATTTGCGTGCTTCTATGTTGTAATGTTATTGTGACGTCTTGTTTTGTCTTTTAGAGGTAACCCAAAACCTCAGAATAACAACTAAAGCATAGAAGGAACATTAAAATAAGAATTCATTATGTGTTATTTGTCTCTTTCTATCATACAGCACAAAATTGTTGTCTTTTGGCATATCACAAGGTGGTCACTAGATGAATTGATTGAATTGTCATTTTGGTTAAAAATTAAAATTTGTTAAAAATATAACACGGCTAAATTCTATAGTAGGGGAGACCTAGGAGAGTTGTGACAATTTTTAATTTATGCGACATATCTCGCTCAGGAAACATTCGGCAGTTATAAACTATGTGTATTATTATAGCACCATGCCCTCTCTTTCCAAAACAATCATCAAAATTAATAACAGTATTATGATTTCTGAGAAAATCAACAAAAAGGAAGACTTTTCCCTCTATCACAACTCCCCTATCACCGAGGTAAGTTGTGACAGGTACAGAGGTAAGTTGTGACAGCTTTGTATTTAGACTATTTGAGTATTAAAAATACCATTACACATATACCTAATAAGTAAATAAAACATGTTTTTAATGCAAAAAGTAGTTTAATCATCTTTTTATATATTAAGTACCAACAAAAACAATTTAAAACATTCTCCTAACAATTATATCTTATAAGTAATTATGGCATCGCTTTGAGATCAATCACATTACAATCACTCGAAAATTTTAAACTAATCTGATAGGCAATTATGGCAAATGTATTGCAGCACGCCTTCAGTACAACCTGCGTGTGACCAGCCTTTGCATTCTAGGCAGTGCACCCACTCCTCATTCGATCTGCTGTTTTTATTGCTAAAGGTGGCAGACGAGCAAGTGGCCCTGTGACCTGATGGTAAGTGGTAACCACCGCTCATGGACATCTGCAATGCCAGGGGCAAAGCTCAGTTGCTGCCTACCTGGAGAGAAGTGCTCTTTTTAAGCCTCGTTTGAAGTTGGACATATCGTAGCGCTGAGGAAACACCGCAACTGGGAGTTCGTTCCAGAGTCTGCACGTACGTGGAAGAAATGAACGTTGAAACCGAACTGTGCTAGACAAGATCGGTTCCAGGTAGTACGGATGAACTCTATTGCGGTGGCGGGTGGTGCGATGATAAAAAGATGACGAAGGCACCATTGCAAACAGTTTCTCAGAGCATTTTTGAGCACCTAGGAGAGTTGTGACAGCCTGTCACAACTCTCCTAGGTGTTCAAAAATACGACTTGGCCGGAATAATAACTCGTAATTTCAAAACACAATGCAAACATGAAAGATCAATGCAACGCCTAGAGACTTAAATAAACACACAACTTAAGAAAAAATAACACAACAGCGCACATGTAATAAAACAAGATATAAAGTGAATCAAAATTTTGAAGAAAAACTTACTTTTCGAATTTTTTTCCACGCTGACGTCGTAATTACCGAACCGCTCTTCGTGCGCTTCCGGTGGGTATTGAGTCAAGTAGCGCGTCTCTAAATCGACAAATGTGCGATGTTGCCAGCTCGCTGACTATTATCTCAGACTAAGGAAAAAAGAATAGACATGAAATACCTTTTTTTTTTTTTTTTACAAGAGAGAAAATACAGTCTTTACGGTATTCGACAAGGGCATTCAGCTGACTAGGCCACCCCTTGGATATGCAGGACTCGGGTAGAAGACCCACTACCGGCTAAAAACTCTCTAGATACTTAGACCTCCGTGGGGACACAATCGGGATCGGCGTTGGCCATTCCCCGATTGTGCCCCCTGGAGGGTTGCCTGGTGCCAGGGCTTACCTCTACGGAGGGGGTCGACAAGTATCTTGAGAAATTCGACCCCCCCAGACGGCCAAGCTAGGGGTGAAAAGTATCTCTCGGCCGGTGGTCATCCGGCCGAGCCATTTCAACCGCCAGCTTGCTAGGGGAGCTGGCGTGCGTTGAGAAACGCACGCCTCCTCCTCCCCAACCGCCTGCGCCGGAGCGGTGCGGCGAGAGGGTCATCCTCTCGCGCCCGCTCCGCAGCCTCCTTCTGCGAGATAACGTCCTCGCAGAAGGAGGCGACAGCCTCCCACGCCGCCGCGCTGGTCAGCATCTCCCGTGCGATGCTGGCCAGCGCGACGGGCGTACCCCTACCTAGGCCCAGCGCGAGGGTTAATGCATCGCGCTGGGGTCGCCAGGCCGGGCACTCCGAGAGGGTGTGCCCGGCCGTGTCGTCGGGAGCGCCGCAATGGTGACACTGCGGCGTCTGCTCCCTCCGTGCGACATGATGCAGATAATGTCCGAAGCACCCGTGCCCGGTCATCATCTGCACCATCCGGTAGGTGAGGCTGCCTCGCCGGCGCCCAACCCACTCCTCCAACACTGGACGAACGGCCTCGATCGTCCAGTGGCCGGCAGCTGGGTGGGCGAGCGTCTCGGCCCACTGGCGGAGAGCCTCCCTCTGCGCCAGGTGCCTCGCGCGCGCCACCTCCTGCGGGAGGGGCCGCTCCCCCCGACTCCTCGCTGCCACCCGATGTCGGTGCACGGCCGCAAGGACGCGTGCCTCGACATCCCACGGAGGCGAGCCCGCTAGAACGCAGGCCGCCCCGTGAGAGACCGTGCGGTAGGCCCGCACGGCCCGAGTGGCAATGACCCTCTGCGGCCTGCGCAGGAGGGCCATCGTTCGGGGGGCGAGACGCTCCGCCCAAATCGGGGCTCCGTACAGTGCCATCGACTTTATCACCGTCTGATAAAGTCGACGGCACGCTGCGCCCGGTCCCCCCACGTTGGGGAGGACCCGTCCGAGGGCTGCCGCGGCGGCAGACAGCCTTGGGGCGAGGAGCTTGAAATGCTCCTCGAAATCCCATCGGGGGTCCAGCACCAGACCGAGATACTTCATGGAGCTCTCGATCTGGACTTGGACCCCCTCTACTCGGACACGGAGCCCCGCCTGGGGTCTGCGTCGACGCGGCGGCCTGAACGTCATGGCCGTCGTCTTCTCGACGGCCACGTCCAGCCCGAGGAGGCGGATGCGCCGGACGACCATCGTCGTGCCGACCGACGCCAGACATGAAATACCTACGAAAAAAAAAAAAAACGTGCATACCTAAATGTGAATCTGTCACAAAGATGGCGGCTTGCTTGCTCATGCGGCAGCCTAACACACTGCACTTACCCATAATAAATGCAGTATTATGCAAGTTCAACACTTTAAACAAGCACAATTTTCGCCTAATAACAAAATTTTCTTCAAAACACTGAAACAAACAAGTCGCGATGACAACTGATGTACTTGTTGTTCATTGTGATTACTGTGACAAAACATGGCGACCGGCCGCAGTGAGGTATTCTGTGACGTCGCCAAGATAATGTTGCCATTTTTGGTAATGATAAAACTACTGTTGTCCTTTTTTACTTATGATTATCCTCATAAGTTAAAAAGAGATGCCAATATGTCAGAAACTATGCCGTCGAAATACATCACATTCCTATAACTACGTTCGTTATGCCGAGTCCTCTTTTTTTCTATAGTCTGAGACTATTATAGATAGGGAGAAATCGTTCCTGTCACAACTCTCCTCTGTCACAAATCTCCTAGGTCTCCCCTACCTTGTATCGAAGATAGACCATCCGAGTTTGAACTTGAATTGTTCGTATAATATTTGTTTGTGCGTCCCATGGCTAGTAATATTTTGATGATATTTTATTAATATTTAAGTGATTAGAAAGCAAGAATTCTTTAGGTATTTACAAATAGTGTGTGTTTGTGCACTCCGTAACACAATGTGTTGTGTAGTTTGGGGCTGCAAGTCTCATTCGTCGCGAAAGGAAAATAATCAAAATTTATTGACCTTAAATTGGCATGCTTAGGATAATAACGCTGGCATGTTTTCTCATATTGTTACTTGAATGTGAGCTAATAAGTACACTTATATATATATGAAATATCGCTGAATCATTTTGTAGAAAAACATTACGTAATATTAGCTTCACTTTTATGTTTTAGCGATTTTTAGAAAATTACTTTGAGGTTTTCTTGATCATGCGTAGTGTTGTAAAATTTTGTCGATATTTTTATTTTACAGATTTCCTAAAGACAATGTATAAAAAACATATGGATAAAGTGTATTGTCAGACGAAATTGGAGTCCAAGAAAGCATAGTCAAAGGAGATGTCCACGAGTGGGTTTTTATTAATTATGTTAACTAAAAACAATAATTTATATACCACTGGAAAGAGGATCGAAATAGCAATTCAGTCATATTAAAAATATGCTTTTAAGTACCTCCGATTTGTATTAAACTGTGGTAAAAGTTTTGAAATCACATGCTTTAAATCTATCCAATTTACCCGTATTAACTTCATATAGTCTCCGAAATATAACGTATTACTAAAATGTTAAGGTATTTACATATGAAAATCCATTTTATTCGTGTTTTTAAGAAAAATCTACAAATCTTTTAATCAACTGAAAGTGTCTGAAAGTGATTGGCTGAAGTCTTTAGTCCAATGCTTAAAATGAAAAAAAAAAGATTTGACATTTTAGTTTGTCAGATTTTTTTGACACGTGACTTGACGCTGTGGCGATTTATTAATCTATTTATTCTTCTTCTGAAAAAATCCATCACGATCGCCTTTAATTTGATAGTCATTAAAAATTTCACGCAACACCAACAACTTCAACACAAACAACCAAACCACAATCATAGATAGGCACAAGTGTCATTGTATTTACAAATACAGATTACAAATAGATGTTTTTTGCAGATAATATAACACAGCTTTCGATCATTAAACTTAATTGTTGCCATAACTAAAATATACAAAAATAAAAATATTTCCAAAACGGAGGGGTATAAAGTTATGTTTTTCACGGTTTTAGGACACTAAATATTAAACCTTTAGAACAGGCATAGTTTCGTTTCTTTTAGTTAGCAAAACCCAGCCTTCATACAAAAAGAGGACATCTCCTTTGCTCCAGATATTTTCCATCAGATTAATTTTGTATGTACGTAGTAGTAAAACTATGAAATGGAGACGTCATGACGTAAGTCATGTTATTTAATGAAAGGAAATCTTTAAACTAAAATATTATTTATGAAAATAAAAACGTATTTAATTTCTTAACTATTTCTTTAAGGAATCCTTGACACGGATGCCAAGAACAACTAGTTCAGGTGATTTTTTTCAACAAATTAAAATATTAGAGAAAGAAAAGAACTTGAAAGAGTCAAAAAGGTAAAATATCAAAACGCCGCCTTCGGAAATCAAGCACATCAAGCGTAATAAATCTATCGAAAAATGTCTTAACAATAAATTATGGTCAAATGTTAATGTTTTTAGTTTAATTTCTAAGCATATGTACAAATAGTAGTTTTAACATTCACGAATATATCCAAGGTTCAAAATCTATGAGGTTAAATTTTCGGGTAAGTAAATTAAATATGAGATTAACCTCAAGTACCTCTAAGCGATGCGATAAAAAATGTATTAAATCTAAGCGATGAAATAAAAGCAGTGTGTCTTCGATTTCCTTCCCATAGAATTTGTGAATCTCTGCAATAGAAAAATTCAGACATTTTAGATGACGGGAAATACCCGTCACTTAAATAGTCAAAATTGTAGGGTTCCGTACCTCAAAAGAAACACTGAACCATTATCACTTTATTGTCCGTTTGTCTGTCAAGACTATCTTGGAAACGCGTGAAGGTATCGAGTTAAAATTAAAACCATATAATTACTCAGTTCTACACTAACAAGTTCTATAAGTGAAGTTATATAGTCTTACACTACAAGTCGGGGAAAATCTCAAACTCCACATTTGTAATTAAATCATAAAAAATTTAGTCTCTATTTAAAGTATAACCTACAATTTTATACGGGACCCTCGGTGGGCGAGTCCGACTCGCACTTCCCGCTTTTAGTCTCTTGAACGGCCAGCCTGACCATACCAAAGAGACACAGCAGCTATTAGCTGGATAAATTACATAAGAAAATCTACCCTTAATTATTTATGTTATATTTCTCGTAATAAAGACATTTTAGTATTAGGGATCTATTAAATACCTACATAATATAATTATCGACGTTGAAACTAGGTGAGTGATGAGCACGACATCACTGGGAGAAGAACTGACAAGCGAGAATTAGTGACGACCTACAAAACGAAACATCTTGCATATACGTGTCTCTGTCTAACTTCTATTAGCAGCGCCTAATGTCAAAGTGAGTGAAATAAGTAGCTATTTTTGCTAGGTTTCTATGCTATAATTATTCTTCTGAGCCCAAAACAATCTCATCTCACTTTTGGGCATTTTTCAATAAGTAAACCTTTTTTATCCAGTATTTTTTCAGTATTTTATCCAAAACTCGAGATTGGCAGAAATGGTTGTCATTAGGATCGATTGCCATATACCTACAAAGAAGTTGAAAAAAAAGTTGACTTTAGTCGTAAATCGCTTACTACGCTCAGGATTTAATTATTTAACACCCACACTGCGCTCGGGAGTTAGCCTGAGTCCTTTGCGATCATCTTTGCGTCCTTTATCAGCGTTGGATTTCGTAGTATACTTAATTATACTATTTGTACCATTATTTTATGATGTGTAGTATGTAGTATCGTAATGCCAGGATACTACGCGAACGTACCATAATTTTACCCTCAGTTCGATTGACAACTTTTCTTGGTTCGATCATTCTCCTTTTTATTATTTAACAAATAATCAAAGTATCTACCCTACAATATAAGTAAGTTCTGTTCTGTATGTATATGTATCTCATCATATCATCATCTCGGTTGTTCTGACAGAGTAAGACGGAAGTACTATAAGTATGTGTTTATTTTCGTTTAGTCGGCACTCGACGGGTACGCCACTGATTGGATCTCCATTTAGCCAAAAAAAAAACCAAACGTAGTATAATTTTTGACAAGTAGTATATTTTTCATTTCCATAGACAAGAATTTTGTAAGGGTCCGCAAATTGCGATTCAAGTCTACACCCATGGCATACGACTGCTTTATCCCCTGGTTAATAATAGGCATTATACTATTTTTTAATCAATTAGAATATTTTTATTAATTCTTGGACTGCAACTACTGCTTTAACTAAGTATTTCTTCTACTGCTTGAAGCGAAGAAATGATAGAGACCTACAAGATGGGCAAATTTTTCGCAAAAATATGTAATGATAAAAGTGATAAAAATGATAATATTTTAGTAATGATAAAAGTTCAGGTGCATCCAGAGAGCCATTAGCGAGCCTAAACAAGAAGACAACATCCAACATGCGTATTTGACTCTCAAGAGTATGCATTCTGAAGTGCGCCAGTCTATCCGTGTACGATGTGATACGTTTGGCTAAATTACAAGAGAAAGTGAGATGCCATAGAAAACGCTTTTGGACACTTTCGAGCCTTTTTATATAGACGTCCTAGAATGGATTCCAGGACACACTACAATATTCCAACGCACTACGAACGAGAGAGTTAAATAATAATATTTTGGTAGTAGGATTGCTAAAATCCCTACTGTTACGCTGTTGTTAATAATATTATCTGTCCTTCCACTCTGACCAACTAAACTAACCAACTGAAACGGATCAACTATTTTTTTTCTCAACGATACAACTTTTTAGTTGGTCCGATAGGAATATTTTGTTAATTTAAATTTATCCTCATCCACACAACTTAAAACGGATCACCTATTTGTTTTTTAACGGTACAACTTTTTTGTTGGTCCGATAGGAATCCCCTTCTATGTAGAAGCACGCAGGGGGACCGGCGCTTTGGGTGTAAGCCAGCGCTATAGAGGTCAGCCCTATTCTGGGCGCTCTATTTGGTGGCTGGCTGGCCTACAAGGCCGGTGACGACGCCAGTAGCCTTAATGGTTTGCTGTCGTCTGGTGCCAGTAGCCTCTTCTCTCTAGAGAAGCGGTTTGGTGACACCCGTATTTGGTGCCATGGTGAGCCTTGACGGGTGGGCGCTGGTGGCGACTTGGTGAAATGTGCTCAGCACAGAGCCCGGGGGGGTTATTGTCTAAGAAAAAATCTATCACGATCGCTTATAATTTGACAGCCATTACGCTGTGAACATAAGACTATGTACCGACTTCCTTTTTTAAATGAGTAATGGATGGACTGCGACTGTCAAATTGTAAGCGATCGCGATAGATTTCTTCTTAGACAATAACCCCCCGGGTATAGCATTTCAGTTTCTTGAAATTTATGCATTATGTACCATGCTCCACTTGTATGTATTTTTAATTATATATTTCATTTGGTGGTGTTATATCTGATAGAGGGACTACGGGCACTTTTAGTTTCCGTGGTCCCTCCAAGGGACTACCAGAGGGACCACGAGTATTAAACCATGGCCAGTTCATTAAAAAAACAATACCAAAGTTGTGTGGAAGGGGACAAATTTGAATTAACAAAATATTCCTATCAGACCAACTAAAAAGTTGTATCGTTGAGAAAGAAAATAGTTGGTCCGTTTCAATTGGTCGGTTCAGTTGGTCCCTTTGGAATAGTAATTCTCAAAATAAATTAAATGATCAACTAGTTGGTTAGATTGGAATAAAACCCTTTATCGGGTTCCATTCTGCACAACCAGTTGGTCGGTTTAGTTGGTCGGAGTGGAAGGACAGAATATTATGTCTTATTAAATTCTATTACAACAATATAGGGTGTCTTTACTGTTATTTTTGGTACAATCACGTAAACACCAAGAACTTTTTTTTTTTTTATGGATGGCCCGGCAAATGACCTCCTCCCGCCTGATGTTAAGCAGTGAAAGAGGCCCAAATGAGTTGACAGATAGAGTAGGGACGACATCCACTCTCCTACCTGCCCGCCCCTTGCCGGCCCAAAAGATGCTTTTTCACGCCTCTTTTGAAGGAACCCATGTTGTAGGATGGGGGAAACACGTGCGCAGGTAGAGAATTCCAAGTGTGGGATGAACGACAGAAGAAGGAATCTTGGAATTTCTTGGTACGGTGTGAAAAGGAGGACACAGTGTACGGATGACTCCGAAGGCCCTTACGCGTGTTTCTGTTAAGGAATGGAGAGGGAGGGATAAGGTTAAAGAGCTCCTCAGAGCATTCCCCATGGAACATTCGGTAAAAGGCGCTAAGAGAGGCGATGTCACGACGAAGTTGTAGAGGCTCGAGGGTGTTAGTTGCCTCTACATCGCCAATTATGCGAATAGCGCGACGCTGCAATCTGTCCAGAGCATCGAGGAGGTACTGAGCGGAGCCGTCCCAAAGGTGCGAGCAATATTCCACGCAAGACCTAACCTGAGTTTTATACAACAAGCATAGTTGGTCCGGCGCAAAATACCTACGCACCTTGTTCAGGACACCGAGTTTCCGTGAGGCAGTAGTTATGACGGATTCGATGTAGTCTCTGGGGTTCAGATCGCAGCGAATGTTCATTCCGAGCAAGGTGATGTTGCTCTGTGTGTGAAGGGTTGTGCCCTGAAGAGAAGGAAGGTGGAGGAAAGGTGACCTTTTCGCCGAGAACACGCACACCTGTGTTTTCTTAGCATTGAACTCAACAAGATTGTTGGAACCCCATTCGGAGACGAGGTCCAGCGTCCTGTTGAGCTCAATGATAAGATTCTGCCTTTCCCTACCAATATCACCACGAGCAGCCCCCGAGGTTCCGTGATATCCCCCATGCACTGTACTGTCGTCCGCATAGCAATGTATAGCTCCCAAGGAAAGCATATCATTGATATGCAGAAGAAACAATGTGGGGGATAGAACGGAGCCTTGCGGAACACCAGCGTTCACTGCCACGAACCGCGAAGCGCAGCCGTCAACGACAACGCGAATTCTACGCTCGTGGAGGAAGCTGGCAATCCACGTACAGAACTGCGCGGGTAATCCGTATGCCGGAAGCTTGGAACGAAGAGCCTTGTGCCAGACTCTATCAAAAGCTTTGGCGATGTCGAGACTAATAGCCACCGATTCGCCGCGCTTATCGATAGATTCACCCCATTTGTGCAAAAGGAACGCTAGAAGGTCACCTGTTGACCGTTTAGGACGAAACCCATACTGTCGGTCATTAAGTAACGAGTGACCTTCCAGGTAACGGATCAGCTGTGTATTAAGGATCCTCTCCATGATTTTACACAAAATGGAAGTGACGGCTATAGGACGATAGTTAGCCGGATCAGAACGATCTCCCTTTTTGGGAACCGGCTGGACATTGGCCTCTTTCCAAGATTTCGGCACACAACCAGCAGAGAACGTCAGACAGTATAGACGCGTAAGGACCGGAGTCAACTCCGCTGCACACTTCTTAAGAACAATCGCAGGAATGCCGTCTGGTCCACTTGCTTTTCGAGTATCGATCGACTGGAGCTCCGCCCGCACATCACGTTGTCTGATACGGATATCGGGCATGGTGCTGCCACAATGGGACAGTTTCGGAGGTTGTGTACCACAGTCATCGATACGGGAATGAGCCGCAAAGAGTTTTGCCAGGAGGTCGGCTTTTCCTGCGGCTGATGAGCAAGTGAGCCATCGGCAAGTCTCAGCGGTGGCAGCGAGGGTTGGCAGAAGTTTGATTGCACAGCTTTGGCCAGGAGCCAAAAAGAACGGCTACCCGTAGGGTGCGATAGCAGTTCCTGGCCCACTTGTGCAATGCGCTGAGCATCCGCTCTAATGTAAGCCCTCTTACATAACTTGGTGGCATTATTGTAGGCTGTTTTCAGTAGGTTTGTATTGGGATCCTTAGATGCTCGGCCTCTGATCCAAGCGCGGTAAGCCAGCTGTTTGTTTTCAACAGCAGAGGCGCACTCGCGATTGAACCAGAGGTTACGTCTGCCTCTACTGACGAGATTGGAATGCGGAATATAATACTCCACTCCTAGTATGATCTCGTCAGCAACAGAGGTAGCGCAGGAGTCCGGATCCATCCTATTGAAACAGCGCTGCCACCAAGGAACAGATGCGTAATAATCCCGCATACCGTCCCAATCTGCTGACGCATAGTGCCACAGACGGCGTGCTGCAACCACAGGCGACGGTCGTGACGCCTGAGGCACTGAGACGGATACCAGGCAGTGATCCGAAGATCCTAGTGGAGCTCGAACCACCACCTGATATCCGTCAGGGCGATTTGTCAACAGAAGGTCCAATAAAGAGGGCGCTTGACCGATAATATCTGGTACCCTGGTGTTCTGGGTGACCAATTGTGTCAGGTCGTGCGTGAGAGCGAATGCGTGGGCAGTCCTACCCGCATGGTCAGTTTTAGAGGAACTTAACCACAACTCGTGGTGAGCATTGAAGTCCCCTAAAAACACCAGCTCGGCGGAAGGAAATCGCTCCTGCGCGTCATCTGCCACCCGACTTAGATGTTCAAAAAGTCGAGTTGTCTCCAAGTCACCACGATGGGAACGGTAGACGCAGACGTAGACACGGCAATGAGTGCCAAAATCGACGTATACCGCAAGGATGGAAAAGGAAGGTTCCTCCAAACAGCGCAGGCGACGACAGCAAACGTCCGCCCGGTCGAACAAGCAAACACCAGCCTTCGCCTTGAAGGACTCCTCAAGAGCGTAGCCGGGGTAATTAAGGTAGCCTGTATCGGCCGGGCAGATAATTTGCGTCTCCGTCAAAAACAGCATTGCTGGACGGGCTGTCTCGAGATGGTGGTGGACAGCTAAGAGGTTAGAATGGAGCCCGCGGATGTTAGCGAGCCCCACCTCGAATAATGGTGTTTTGGTGGGATAATGCACCGCTGTACGACCAGTCTTAATATTTTGCGCTGCCATAATTATTGGAGTGAGAGGCGTGAAACTGAGGTGTCCTTGCTGCGCTTCGCATAGTTAATGTGTGTAGGCCTGTTTCGCCAGGGAACAGCCGACAGCTGATTTGCGCTGACCCTCCGCACGGAAGGGCCCCCGAACCCCCCCGGAAGTGGCCGCCGGGACCCACCGTCCGGTCACCAACCGGCACGACGGACCACCCCGAGATTATGCGTGGCATGGTGGGGCAGCCTCACGGACTGGTTAGGTCCGCTTGGGCCCCTGTACTATACCACGGGCGGCCAGCGGAACAGCCGTTTCTTCGGGTCTTCCTGGGCGGAGGGTCAACGCAGTCAACCTGGCACTGGGTCGACGGAAGCCCGCACAGACCATACGAATCGCAGCAACGACCCCTCAAGCTCTGGCTGTGCGCAGACTGATCCCGAAACGCGGACAAAAATGGCCACTTGACGGGTTTTACGTCATGCGCACGGTGGTCGCTAGCCAGTCGGGTTTTTCAAGCCCTACCACCAGAAGTTGGTCACTCGATTAGCACCACCCGGGGATCACGTGTAGGGTCTCGAGGGTAAAACCTACGGACGTGAGCGACTCCAATCCCCAACTACTGACCCAATACGCCTAACATTATATTAGAGGCAAGCGGTAAGGCGGCGCTTACTAATTAGGACTTTTCTATAGGTGTTATTAATAGATCTAGTGCATTATCAAGTTCAAGAAACAAAAAAAGAACGTACAATGACAACAAATCACTTTTAAAGTCAGTCAGTCATGTTACTGATAAAAAAATCAGTGCAATCAACAATAAATAAATACAACGTACAACACATTACTGCGAAAATAAGTAGGAATTATAAATAAGTACCTATGTAGACTGCGACATTATACCTACTGTGATATTGCAACATTTTTTGCATACTTACGTAAATAACTCTCTATAGAGACATAGAGAGTTATTTACGTTTCTACCAACAACAACAACGTTTGTAACAACATAAAAATCAAAACGTGAAGATCTTTACCCTAACATGAAATGAAACAATTGGATTTACAAGAGTTAATTTGGTTTTAAACACTTTTTAATTATTGAGTCCACTGTCAAAATCACAGATCAAGTTTTCGCATCACCAGCGATTCATTGCCACTGCAGAGGGTCTCCTCCAGCAGCGTGCCAGTCGCAGGTATTGCCACCGACCTCGTGTTGTTTATGGCTTGTAGCCTGCCGTGGGATCCCACACAGACCCCTATGCGTACGCGACTCGCCTAAGCGACACCAGCACCGGACATGACAACCACCACCCAAGGATGACGTTCCACCCGGAACGTCTCAGGAGGTACAGCTACTCTCACCAGTCAGCATCTTTCGTGTGACGTCTGGTCACAAGAGGTGATCGCCGCCCAACGCCGCCGGCGTGACGTAGTTACGTTTCGGGGTTTCCTTCTCAAGAGCAACGTTATGCAGACAGTGACCAAAGCATCCATATCCGGTCAATACTTGCACCATTCTGTCGACAGGCCTCATGCTGGCGCCCCACCGTCACCTACAATACTGGACAAAAAACTTCTATTATCCGGTGACTAGACGGCAGCTGGGAAGGAAAGTGCCTCTTCCCATAGGTATTAGGGCCTCCCTCTGCGAAGCTATGATTGGTTCCAGCACTAAGTATTTCTAGCGCTAGCATAGGGCTAGCGCTAGAAATACATAGTGCTGGAATTGCGCCGTTTTAAGAAAATTTTCATAAAAATACACCTTGTGTCGCTGATTGGTGCACCTAAAACGAATATTACGTGAGTGCTATAGGCTATTTAGTTCGCCTACATAAAGGGATCAGACCTGTATGAACAATAATCACAGATATTTGGCAGTTTATCTGATACCACTTACCATCAGGTGGGCAGTATGCTTGCTTGCCAACTTAGTTGTATAAACTATAAATAAATGAAAAATCTTCGAATTAAATAGCAGCTGTGTGCCCTATTCGACGCCAAACTTTCTTATAAGTTATCTATACTTCTATACTATACTTACTAATATTATAAAGCTGAAGAGTTTGTTTGTTTGTTTAGTTGAACGCGCTAATCTCAGAAACTACTGATTCCAATTGAAAAATTATGTTGGATAGTCCTTTTATCGAGGAAGGCTATAGGCTATACAACAACACACTATGACTGATAGGAGCTGAGCATCAATGAAAAATGTTGTAAAAACGGTAAAAAAATATATGGCGAAACGTTCACGGGCACAGCTAGTGTTAGATAAAGATTGATTCTGTTGAGTCATCTGCTCACACAAAGGCTCATAATTATTGAACCATGACATTAGATTTCTTTTTTGTACGAATATAATATTATTATATTATGTACCTCTTAGTAAACAGTCTCTCAGTCATACTGCACGATATTCAACAGATATGATAGATAGATATACCATAAATACGGTCTAACTATTAGAGTAACATTTTACTAGGTAAGTAGTAGTGTGGCGAACACCAGTCGCGCTGGGTTGTCAGGCCACATAATCCATATATTATCCGTATATAATATTATAAATACGAAAGTAACTCTGTCTGTCTGTCTGTCGCGCTAAATACGAAAGTTACTTTGGCTTGGCTGTCTGTCTGTCGCGCTTTTACGCCAAAACCACTGAACCGATTTAAATGAAATTTGGTACCCAGATAGTCTAGAGTCTGAGAAAGGACACAGGCTACTTTTTAATGCGAAAAAAGGGTTGAAAGGGGGGATGAAAGGTTGTATGGAAGTATTGAACAGATTTTAATGCTTATTTTACGGGTAGATTAAGCTTAGTCTGGAAGGACATACAGTTTTTGTGTCATCGAAATTTTAGCGACTTGCTGATAATAACCGAATTCCACGCGGACGACGTCGCGGGCAACAGCTAGTACTTTATAATAGATTTCGATCTATTATAAAGTACTAGCTGTTGCCCGCGACGTCGATTAGATTTCGATTTCGATCGTCTTCTAACGTTTGCATGACCACGTCTTTTGTTAAACGTCGGTTTGCAGTAGTGCGGTTTCAGCAACACAGTCTCTATTGTATCGCTATTTCCAACACCCATTGAAAATATAAATAAACATCAAGTTTTACGTCAAGAACCACTCCCGGCAGTTTGACAATTGTGAGGAGGAATTCAGCTGCACTACCGTAACTGCCGAATGCTTGTCCACAGACGTGTGAATGACTCTCTGAGTGAAACTAAGTATGCACTTCCCACTTAATAAGCAGCTCAACGTCTCGTCCTTAGCCCAGGCAAATCAGGACCAGGAGAACCCAATTTATCAGAGCACCACAGAACTTCCCAGACAACTAGGGGCCGAGTCTTGCTCGCTTTACCCTGACCTTTGTGGGGGATTACCCTGACCCTGATAATGTTAGTCCATAAAGGTGGCAGGTCGATCTTGGAAGGTGTGCCGCGTACTTATGGCCTTTTAATTTTGAATGAATTTTTGCTGACATTTTATTTTTGCCGACATTATGTCCCCGACATAAGTATAGCCGCCGCTGTAGTCCTCGGCCACGGTAATAATAAATACATTACCGTGCCTCGGCTGATAAGGGAAGGTGGCCTAAAATGGGTAAGCTAAGGAAATGGTTAATAAAATCTATAAATTACCTTTATAAGAATAATTTTTTTTACGTTATGAGATAGAATATTTATCAAGCATCAAAATAAAACATAATATGATGGCACCATATATCAAATATTTATTAAATAAGATAAATACAAAACCCTTTTAAAAACCCGTTTTGCCCACATGTGTGCCTAAAACGGGTAACCCCCTTCGGGCAAAACAGGTATGCTTAGGATAGAGTCATATTTGGACAGGCTATAAGATGCATATATTATAATTAGTAAAAAACTGAAATTGTAACATATTTTTGCAGGAAACTTTGTTCAGAAATCTTTTTACATTGAAAACTAACTTACTTTATATTTTTCTAAATAAAGAAAAATATAAACAAATGTAACAAATGTTAATTAACCAAACAAATTCAGTCTTTAACCATAACATTTTTAAATAATTTGAATCTTTAACAAAGAAAAATCAAAATAAGATGAACTTAACACTTTTCTATATCATAACGGGTAGTTAGTAGGTACCCGTTTTGCCCTACCCGTTTTGCCCAAGAGCACATGTTTATGCAAAATTTCAATAACCTCAAATTGGAAGGTAATACCGGTAAACTTTCTACCTTAATTTAATGTTAAATAGTGCTAAAATAAGATGGTAACACAAATAGCATGATTCGTATAAAGATTTTTGACTAATCGTAAGACACTTACCTTTATTTTTTTTAATAAAGTCACTAAAAAACTTTCGTTGCATACACCTACGCTATTACACGACTCCGGCATCCGAGCGAAACTGATCGAAGTTCGTCGACGTTCGGGAAATCTAGGCACACGAACACAATAACCCTAATGGCCGGTATACACTTTGTTTAGTGTTTAGTGTTTAGTAGACTGTTTAGTGTTAAGTGATTAGTAGGTGCTGTCCATACACTGTTTAGTAAACGGTGTTTAGTTTATTTGTTCATTATATGGACTAAACACTAAACAGATCTGTCCAGACGTGTTTAGTGAGTGTTTAGTGTTAAGTGAGGGGTGAAGGCGGGAGAGCGGGAGGGGCGACTCGCAGAAAAAATAGAACGCGTTCCTATTCGCTAAACACTTAACACTAAACACTAAACACTTAACACTAAACAGAAGCTGTCCGAACGTGTTTTTTACTAAACACTTAACACTAAACAAGCCACTCGCACTAAACACTAAACAATGTGTGTACCGGCCATAACGCTTGATACAGCAGTGTACGAGTACTTAGCCGTTTTAGGCGGCCTACCCGTTTTAGGCTACCTTCCCCTACGTTCGCCGACTACGGCCATCGTACGGCTATTATATACGATTTACAGCCATGCAGACAGAAGAGATGACAATCATAATGAGTATTTTAAAAAATGCACCATTGTAATTTCTCCATCGATTTTTACTAATACTGTTTATGTCCACTGTCAATAATAATATATACCTAAGTATAGTAATTTTATCGTCTTTCCCGTAGAGTAAACATTCTGTTACCATAGTAAGGATACCTACAGTGTTGCGCGAAGCGGCGTAAGCAGCGTACGTGTCTGTTACCGCTACTATTGTGCGCGCGGATTATTTATTTTCTACCTCCAAATATAAGTTAAAGTTTTTTACGTAAAAGTATGGATGAAACCGAAGAGGAAAGTAAAAGTGATTCGGAAATTATTAACGAATGTGAGAAGGAGATGGAAGGGATGTTGGAATGGGATAACACGGGAATTGAGTACCAAAATAAGACCAGAAATGTTGAAAAAAGAGGTCGTGAAGAAAGCGAGGAAAATAGTGAAGACGGGTTTGTTACAGTTACCAACAGAAGGACAAAAAGACTACTTAGAAGTCAATCAATGACTCAACAAAATATTTCTGACACCACATCTGTTAGTGAGAAAGAAAAAGAAAACTTTTTTCAAATTTGTATTACATCCCTTACTGAGCTGCCAAAGCAATTCGCTATGGCAAAACTACTTATGCAGGAGCGTATCGAACATATACACCGTATTAAATACAAAAGCCCTTTCAAAGTTCTGGTACAATTTAATTCCAAAGACCAAGCTGACAAGTTATTGAACTGTGAAAAAATGATGGAGTTGGGATATAGATGCCAGTTAACAAGTGAAAACACTTTTTCCTACGGAGTTATTCGAGGCGTTGACTTGGACATAAACATAGATGAAATTAAACAATGTATAGAAAGTTCTCAAGAGATTGTGTCTATAATTAGACTGAAACGCCTCAGTTCTGATGGAAAGTGGATAGATAGTGCGTCAATTAGAGTAACTTTTAAGAGCTCTACTTTACCTCTGTATGTACATGCATACAGCTGCAGGTTTAAGGTAGAACCTTTCGAGTTTCCGGTCACCCAGTGTTCTCTGTGCTGGAAATTTGGTCATTATTCCAAGTTTTGCCCTACCAAAAAAGTATTATGCCCAAAATGTGGAAACGAGCACGACAATTGTGAAACCCTAATGTATAGATGCCTAAATTGCAAAGGGCCACATATGGCCTTAGATAAGGATTGTCCTATTTTTATTAAGGAAAAAAAAATAAGGAAAGTAATGAGCACACAAAATTGGACCTATAGAAAATCTTTTCAGTTCTATCTTCAGGAAGAAGCAAAGGCAAAGAGGGTAAATGCGGATTCTATTGATGTAACTGAGATCTTATTGCCACCAGCAATAAGTAGTAATAATACATATAGTTCTGTCACGAAAACACGAGCAATGGTACACACAGATTTATCTTGTTCGAACAGTATAACCGAAGAAGAAGAAGAAACTGAAACTCTCGGCTTAGGTAATAAAACAGTAAGCTATAAAAAGAAAGAGAAGAAAAGAAACCAACAAGCACAATCCGAGACGCAAGTTGTAATCAATAAAGAATTAGATCAAAATAAAGAAGAAAGGAAGAATGACCAAGACGAAGAAAGCAAAAATCAACAATTCAACTTTAAAAGGTTTATTTTGAAAATTAAATCAATTATTTTAAAAGACTGTAGTGTTGAAGATAAAATAATTTTAGCTGTTAAATTAGTTATAGAAATGTTTAGGTTTTATCTTTTTAATTTTTTTACTAAAAGCGATGCAATGGACATATTAATTAAGAATATTTTTAATGGATAAGAGTAATTCTAAGGTGCCTTTTATAAATATTTTCCAGTGGAACGCACAATCTCTAAGGCCCAAGTTAGTTAGTTTTGGCACACTGCTAAATGTAGAAAAAATCCATATAGCTATCATTAGTGAAACGTGGTTGGAAGCTGACTCATCTATACATCTTAGTGATTACAATTTGTTTAGAAATGATAGATACGACGGATACGGTGGGGTTGCAATTATCACTCATAAATCTCTCCAAGTGCAGACATGTCTAACTAGCTTAAGTAATTCTGGTATAGAAGTAATCAAAATTAAAATATTAAATTGCAGCTGTTTAGATTACATAGTCTCAGTGTACTGTCCGTCTTCTGTGCACACTTCTCAATCTGACTGGGATGAATTGTTTATGTTATGCCCTAAGAAAGCAATTATAGCTGGAGATTTTAATGCACACCATACAAACTGGTCATATAAAATAGAGAGAAGAGGCTCGCAATTACTAGATTCGGCTCTAGAAAATAATTTCATTCATTTAAATAATGGCAAATATACAAGAGTGAAATTAGTTAATGGTATTCTACAAGAAAGCTCCCCTGATATAACTTTTTCGTCATCTGACATTGCTATTAGTTTTGAATGGCAAGTATCTCATGAAAACTTAGGTAGCGATCATCTCATCATAAAATATTCATTGAACTATCAAATTAAATTACAACATTATAAAAGACGAAATTATAAAAAAGCCGATTGGGAATCTTATCGGTCATATTTGCATGAAACTCTTACTGATGAAAATATAAGCCCCGGTACACTCCAACTTAAATATGATGACTTCTGCCAACAGCTTGTTAAAGCTGCTGATAAGTACATCCCTCCTATTAAAATAAACCCCAACCCAGAAACAAAATTTAAACCAAAACCCTACTGGAACTCCACACTCTCTCACATAGTAGCACAGCGAAGGCTATGTCTTAAACTTTTCCGACGCAATCCAACCCCTGAAAACTTAAAACGACTTGAAGACAAAATCAATGCAGCTAATCGTTTAATACGTCACGCCAAATCACAAAGCTGGCAACGTTTTTGCAATAGCCTAGACGAATCCTCTTCAGTAAGTGAAGTGTGGCAGCGTATGAAATGGGTCAAAGGGCTTAAAAGTTCTGTCTATAATGCACCTGATGAGAAAAGGAAAGAGCTATTGACATCTCTTACTCCAGATTCAGCATCATTATGTACACCTATATTTAGAAGTAATAATGAATGCCTTGAATCTAAGTTCTCTATACAAGAATTGCAACACTGCTTAAAAACGACCGATACAGCCCCTGGCGAAGATGAAATTACTTACTCTATGTTATATAATCTGCCCTGTATAGGAAAAAAATACCTACTCAATCTATATAATGCTATATTTCTTTATAATTGTATTCCTACACAATGGAGAAACATACTAATTATTCCCATTCCCAAGGCAAGTGATAATCATAATACTATACCTAAATTGAGACCGATCTCTCTTATGTCTTGCATTTGTAAAATTTTTCACACTATGTTAACTAGACGAATAGAGTGGTATGTAGAAAAACATCAAATCCTCCCAATTTACTCAACGGGATTTAGAAAAGACCAGTCATGTTTAGATTGCTTGGTTCGACTCACCTCATACATTCAGTTGAACTTTACGAAAAATATTCAGACTGTTGCATGTTTTTTGGATGTAGAGAATGCATATAATAATGTATTAGTCTTACAAACTGCAAATATACTAGATGAAATGGGAATAGGCAAGAAAATTTGTGAGTACATTTGGTCCTTTCTAAATGAAAGGTATTTAAAAATTAAAAATCAAAAAGGTGATAGCTTTATAAGTAGACGAACAGATAAGGGTCTATCCCAAGGAGACCCTCTGTCTCCATTAGTATTTAATATCGTTACATCTAAAGTAACTCAAGAGATCCAAAACATATGTATGTGTCAATATGCTGATGATTTTGTATTTTACATAAGTGATAAAAACATTAAAGTTTGCGAACTCAAATTACAAGTTGCATTAAACGAAATGGTTAAACAATTAGAAAAAATAGGTTTAAACTTGTCAGCAAACAAATCAAAATTTTGTATCTTCAGTAGAGGTAGAAGTAGAAAAGAGATATCTCTAAAAATTAAAGGTAATACATTAACATTAGCATACTGTATAAAATATTTAGGTATATGGCTTGACTGTTCATTACGCTGGAGCAAGCATATCAATGAAACAGCAGAAAAAGTTCTAAAATTTTTGAACATATTAAAAATGTTAGCGGGCTCTGGTTGGGGAATTCATCCTAGACATTTGAGAAGACTCTATATTGCGCTACTTAGAAGTAGAATTGACTATGGCAGCTATCTGTATGATAGTAGTGCAAAAACTCATATAGCTAAGCTAGACAGAGTCCAGAATCAGGCTCTTCGTATAATTGGTGGTTTTATTAAAAGCACTCCAATACATGTGATGGAGTCAGAGCTTTGTGTTCCCCCGCTTTATATAAGACGGAAATTTTTAGCTTTAAAATACTGTTTAAAATCAAATGTGTATGAACCGACAACTAACTTACTTGGGCAATTAACATCTGCTTGTCAAAACAGGTATTGGGAGAGAAAAAAGAAACCCTTGTTAGGAATAATGTACAATGAAACTAAACAGCAAGATTTATGTGGGTCCTTTCCTCTGGAAATGTTTACTCTTGATACCTGGGTCACTAATATCGACTCATCTCAAGTTATAAGACTAAATCTAGATTGTGTTAAAATGGCAAAAAAAATGTTAGAACCTAGTAACTTAAAATATGATATTGTAAAAGAATTGGTAGAAAAATATGACAAAAGTTGGTGTAGAATCTTTACAGATGGTTCTAGAAATCCAATAGGTAAAGGAGCAGCCTATTACAATGTTAATACTAAAGATACTGGCATATTTAAGATTAGCACTGATGTTTGTATTATGACTGTAGAGCTTGTTGCCATTTATAATGCCATTTTATATGCAAACAATTCCAAATACATGAAAGCTGTTATTTTCACAGACAGTAAGAGCTCCTTACAGCATATTGCTCGATGCACCTCTGGCAACAGAGGTGTACCGATAGCGTATAATATACTACAACTAATACATAATTATTGTAACATTAGAGGCTGTGAGTTGAAGTTACAATGGGTTCCGGCCCATATAGGTATTAGAGGTAATGAGGAGGCTGATAGGTTGGCTAAGCGTGCAATAACAGATGGAGTAGATTATCAAATAAAACCTTTTTACTCAGAAGTTCTTCCAAAATTTAAAATAGACTGCTTTGATACATGGAAAGAACACTTTGATCTTCTTTCACTAATAAAAGGTATTTGGTACAAGACTATACAGAGTGAGCCTCCTCATGTACCTTGGTGTGCCAGCAACCATATAAGCAGAAAATACATTGTACTTCTACATAGACTGCGTTCCGGACACATTCCGTGCAACAAGTTTGCATACCTAATGAAAAAAATTGAATCACCAAATTGTGATGTATGTGGCAAAATAGATGATGTGCAACACTTGTTGGCGGAATGTGGTAAAAATCGCAGGGAAAGACATCTTTTGATGCAACATTTGCACCTGAATGCATCTGACATAGGAGTTTTCCAAACAATCCTGTCGAACCCTATGTCAGCGGCTGCAAAGCTAGTCTGTGACATGGTAGCAGTTGATAATACCAATTAATGTTAATTAGTTCTAAGTTGAGTTAAGTTATAATTTATAAGTTAATGTATGTTTTTAGGGTACAATGGGACTGGCATACTTCGTAAAAGTCCCTAAATAAAATAAAAGAAAAAAAAAAAAAAAAAGGATACCTACTGTAAGATAAGAGGCCTTACAAAAACATTCCATTTGATAAATACTACTTAACTAAATACAAAAAAAATATACGAGTAGGTACTACATTTGCTAAACAAAGTGTAGTTTAGTGTTAGACTTAGAATAAAGTGCAAATGAGTTGAAGAAATAAGTAAGTATATATACCTAGGTATCCAGCTGTTCAACTCTAACACAATGTTAAATGTTAACAATGTTAAGTATGATTTAAAAAATATACTTAGATACAGTTTTTGTTAGTACTTACTAATAAATAATTATAAATAGATTTTAATTCTGTCAATATTCTTTTATCGATCTCAAGAAATCAAATTATCGATGTAATCAAAAAATGCGAGTTGTTTTTGTGACAGTCAACAGTTCGATACAAAAAATATCGCAAGATATAAGTAGCATTCAAGCTATTTTTGATTTGTACCTTAGTATAATACATTTATTGCAGTCGTCGAATTATGATAAATTCAGCACATTTGAGGAAGTTACATATTAAAGAAAAAAAATTATAATCACAAAATCGTTGTTCACACTAAAAGGCTAAGATAAAAAACAATCAAAACTTTTATTGTGTTCTTGATTGGCACAAGGTAACCTTGAACGGAGAACCTATCAATAATTATATATCTACGAACTATTTACTTCCTAGTTCAGAGATTTTTTTCACGTCTTATAGCAACTAGCGCTCGTTTCGCAGCGGTATACAGCCTGTATGTCTCTTCACCACTAGGTATTTATTCCGTCTGGGCAACACTTTTGCCTGGAAGACACTATCTGCTTCCATTTAGGCCGCAAGCGCACTGCGGGGCGATAGCGACGGCAATGCGGCCAAAGCGACGCAAGAAACTAAGATGTTTTCGACGTTAGTGATTCCAGGCTCCAGATTGGTTGGTCCCGTCGCAATCTAGCAATTCAGTCACTATAGTACTTATGTCTTGGCATTTCCCTTCTGCTTTCGACGGCATCAGAGAAAATCCGGATGGTGGTCTGTTTCGCGGGTCCAGTCATGTCCTTTTACCACTCATCACCTTCGCAATAAGCCTTGAGGTATTTCAGGCTTCTTTCACCAAGTACCAACCATAGCGCGACCTACGGCCATCACCATGTAACGCTCGGAACCGTCACCGTGAAACCACTATGTAAGTTACTATTTACTTTGTAATTGTTAATGATTATATAGCAAATAACCCTCCCTCCCTGAATCGCATGCAACAAGGGAATTCACTAATTAGTACCACACTAACATGCAAATACCTAGATTAGACGCGTTTTGCCACTCCACGTGGCACCTTCAGGATGTTGTCCTGATAGAAGCGCGGCAGTTGATGTTTCGCTGTCGCAAAGTTTTTTGTTCTGTTGTTTCTTCATTTGTCGTTTTAACAAAGGAGAAGAATACTTCTTTCGCAGTCAATATCTCGAGTCTCGACAAAACCTGTAAGTTGGAGTACATTGGAGTACTGTGGGGCTCTCCCGGCAGAGTGCCAGGCCTACCCACCAAAACTCCCCGGTGTTCTTCCTGCCCTTTTGGGCGCGCTAGGTAAGGTCCACACTGCGACTCCACTACCCACGCGCCCGGAACGTCCCTTCCTAGGATTGAACCACGTTTTCTTTGATATCGTAGTTTCAGATACACTGTCGGAGCTAATGACTAGCTTGAATTGGCGTGGTGCACCGTACACGCCGTCGCTGTGTCGCGGTAGGACCTCGTGCGCCCATTTACGGTGACGTTGGCCATCATCATCATCATCATCATCATCACAGCTCATACGTCCCCACCGAGGGGTTCGGGCCTACCCTATATTAGGGTGATTAGGCCTTAGTCAAACACGCTGGCCCAGTGCGGATTGGTGGACTTCACATACACCATTGAATTTTTTCGCAGATGTATGCAGGTTGCCTCACGATGTTTTCCTTCACCGTAGGAGCGTCAGACAAATGTACATATGAAATTCGAAAAGAAAAACACATTGGTACATGGCGGGTCTCGAACCCCGGCGTCCGGATTGGAAGGCAAGTATCGAGTCCACAGCGCCACCGACGCTCTTACGTTGGCCTACGCCGACGTTGGCCGTCGCCGTGCCGCAATGATGAGTTGTTTCCCAGGAAATCAACTGGTGCACGGGCAACAAAAAAAGAATTACTTTTTATTACAGAACAAATAGACCCGATTTTCTTCAGCCGACCAATGGATCTACAAAATCCAGTAGTCAGCCGTTAATACTGTTACACAAAAGAGAACCTTAAAGCCTCGTAAATTTATGCACGATCACTGTAGCTTGAAAATAATATTTTGTTTTAGAATTCCATCATGTGAAAAGACCAATTTACCAATTTAAAGATAAACAATTAACGGAAGCTATGGCTGCTGTTAGGAATAGGATGAAGATAAGGGAAGCCAGTCTATATACCTACCGGCACATGGAGCGAAGTGTCGCTCGTTAGAGGAGCAAACAGGCATTCATTATTTATATATAAGTATTCCAACACTGAGAAAAATAATGGCTAACAAAGTCACAATAAAAGCTTTGCTAAATTTTTCCTGTTGTAGAAACTAAAACCTCTGTTACAACATCCAGGCTCATTTAGTTTACATATCAACTTTTTTATTGTTCTGGGTTTGTTGTGATAAAAACAGCGCGCAATTTGCTAACATAAAAAAGTTCTTATAGATAACAATAGTACGTTGATTTTTAAGAAAGTATATTTTGATGTAATATTTAAGTCTAATCTAACAAAATAAATACTGTTTATAATAATAATATGTGCATTGTTATTTTAACTACATTAACTAACTTACTTGGTTGAGACGTAAATTTATTACAAGTGTGCAACAAAGTTAATTTGTTAAGTTGTCTTTGTAGCACGAACAATAAACAATTAGTCTCTGCCAAAAAGTTCAAGTTATTTTGTTGTGATGACAGGATTATTTTGTGAAGTTAAATAAATATGAAGTAAATACAATAACAAAGTCAATACATCGAAAGCGTTTGTTATGGAGTTCAAACGTAAGCTGTCAATCTAACAACGTACCTACAATATAAACTTTGTTGTGATAATAGTTATTTGTTATACATGAGTGCAAAGTTGCTTTTTAACCGCGTGCTCATCTTTGATGACCGAGCAAGCGAAGGATTCTAAAATTGAATCACGAGCGCGGCGAGTGATTCAATAGTTAGAATCCTGAGCGTTAGCGAGGGAATCAAAAGAGCACAAGGTGAAAAATCTTTGCACTCGAGTGCAACACGTAACTTTTTATCCCCCCTCAGCGAGGAAATAACTAAATGCAAGATACTTTTACTTCAGTTTAGGTATACGAGTATATTTACTACAACATTATGATAGGTAAGTATTACAGAAAAATATTTATATTATGTATAACAAATACGAGTAATACGTTTTTTTTACTTGTTTTAAATTTTCTTATTGATAACAATACGACGTTAAAACAAAATGGCGCGCGCAAAGCAAATTAAAAACAAAAGTACACCCAGAGTCTGAGTTTTTAACAAATTTTAAAAAAGTTGTATGATAAATTCGGCACCATGGAGATGGAAGTAAATAGGTTTAATGATGTTTTGAAATCACATACCTAGTGCACGCGATGTTCTAAATTCAAATTTACTTTAACTTCAAGCGGATAAAAACGGCTTTGGCGGTCAGATATCGAATAGCAAAAATATTCTTTCCGAGATGGGGGGATGAAAAAATATTTGACAGTATGCGGGGAGTAGCGGGGAATGGAGAACTTTGTTATAATATCTATTTGGCATTCATTTGTTTTACGGGTGCTCATGAATACGCACGGAAAAATGAGTGTAGACTGTTATGAAGAATTAAGGGACTTTTTAGTGAAAGTTTGTTTTAGTGAAACCTATATTGTTTAAAAAATCTATGTCATAACACATACATATGTTGAATAAATATTTTAATTTGCCTATTTAAACTTTCTTTTACTAAAACCTTTATATTATTTCCCACAGGTAATGGATTGGAGACGGCTACTACCGCGACAGTGGCGTCACTTCGTAAAATTATTAACTACTTTCTGAGAATCAATTAAAACCAAATTCTATCTAGAAAAGCACTTAAGATTATTTAGAACCAATGCAATTATTGAAACAAGACATTTTTCAGTTCTAGTGTTGATTTGACACTCAATAGTATTTTTCTAGCAAATGACAATGCCAGATTCTGACCCACAATTTACTGTAATATGAAATCTACGAAAAAATCAATATGATTTTTTTTTCTCGTACTGATTTAATTATTACTTTTAAAAACTTGCGGATATTGAATCAATTTTAAAATAATGTGTACCTATCATTTCCGTTGGGAGAAGAACGCAGAAATGACGCATGCGTTTTGTTGTACGACGTAAGTACAAACATAATAAAATATCAATCAAGTTTTCGAAAAAATGCCGTTCTCTTTTTTAACATTATGGGTCTTATATGGATATCGGTTATAATTTATTAATAATTATAAATAAGTTTTTATGAATTCTAGTACCTTATAATTTAAATATGTGAAACTAAACGCCAATTCTGGATTGATATTGTTTGACATTTACATTTTTCTTATGACTCTGTGGTGTGGTGTGGTGACAAGAAGGATCGGGTGTTTTGGAAAATCTCAGAAGTATTGTTCTGAGTCTGACAGAAGCCACTTTACCTAAAAATTGAATTGAATTGTTCTGAGTGGAAAATAATAATAACGACTTTTGCTTTTTAATACGGATTCGATCACGCCTTCTATACGACTATGTGGATTTGTTATTAGGATACAGATTTTCTGTTTGTGGTTTGGCGCCATGTTGAGATACTCGTATATAAATTGCTATTTACGTGTTGATAGAATACAAATATTTACATTATGAAGAGGAACGATTTTTAAGTTTGTTTGTAATTAATAAACTTAGAAACTGCTTAATTGATTCATAAAATTATTGTATCTACACTCATGTTCTAATTCTAATATTAAGAACTCAACACTAATATTTTAAGGCATAACTTAAAGCCCTTGGCCTTTTACAAATTACATTATAATACAGGTTCGCCATACAAAACCAGTACTTTAATGTAACTTGAATTCCAATAAAATACAGTTCGATTGACGAAGCCCCACCAAGGAGGTTTTGTCACAATTTTCTTTTGTACCAGTCAGTACATTGTCTACGGCGGCGGCGCGTGCAACAGCGCATGCGCGGTAGAATGTTGGTGTTGGCGCTATTTCTCTGAGTTTTTCATTCATTATTTTGCTGTTATTGGTTAAAGAAAAGTTTAATTTACTTAAAAAATGTCTGATAGTAGTGAAATGGAAGAAAATTTGACTCCGCCTGATATACTAGAAACGGAAACAAAAATGACGAACAATCTTTTACCAGAAAAATCACGAAAGGCTTACGATAAATGTTACCAAGAATTTATGGTGTGGAAAATGCAAAAAAAAGCAAGTTCGTTTTCGGAAAACGTGCTATTAGCCTATTTCCAAGAGTTATCAGAAAAGTTCAAATGTTCATCTTTGTGGGCAAAATACTCGATGATTAAAAGTACCTTAAGTATTTACAATGAAATTGATATAACAAAATATAGTAAACTAATTGCATTCTTGAAGCGAAAATCAGAAGGATATAAAGGGAAAAAAGCGAAGACATTTTCGCCGGAACAATTAAAAATGTTCCTAAATGAAGCGCCCGATAAATTTTATCTTTCGACCAAGGTATCTATTTTTTCGCTACGTATTAGTATTGTTGTACAGTTGGAAAGTTCATAATATTTGACTACATTAAGTACTTGGTCAATATTTATCTCACTCTAGATTATTTTATTTACAGGTTGCACTAATATTTGGAATAATGGGTGCTTGTAGAAGGCAAGAATTGTATAATATCATGTTCAACGACGTCGAAGTCTTAGAAGATAAAATTTTAGTTAAAATTTACAACACGAAAACCAAGGTGGACCGGTTGTTTACAGTAACTGGAAAACATTACAATTTATGCAAAAAATACATAGATCTACGTCCCACACCCTGCAACATTGATTGCTTTTTTTTAAACTATCAATCTGGAAAGTGCAGCCAACAAAGAGTCGGTATCAATAAATTTGGAAAATCAGGCAAGATGATAGCCAATTATCTCGATCTTCCCAACCCAGAACTATATACTGGACACTGCTTTCGGAGAACCTCGGCAACCTTATTAGTTGACGCTGGTGGAGACATCACAGCATTAAAGCGTCACGGCGGATGGAAATCAACCGCTGTAGCAGAAGGTTATATAGATGATTCTGTGACGAATAAAATCTTGGTGTCAAATTCGATACTAAATAGTATAGAACACAGGAAAAATGAAATAAATATTAACTTGCCATCTGCAACACAGTGCAATTCTGGTAATAGTCCCTCCTGTCCAATGATTCAGGTTCAATTCCATAATTGCACAATTCAAAATGTGAATAATTATAATAATAAATAATATAAATGTATGTAGTTTTAGATTTCTGTATTAGTTTCACAATTGCACTGTTCAAAATGCAAATAATTATTAGAATAAATGAGTTTGATTTTGTTTTAATTTTGTGTCTTTTATTTAATTTAGGTAACCAATGATTGCTTGAGTGTAGATAAAGTAGTGTATGAAATTGCACATAATTAAACACTCGTGTGGTACTATTAAGGCGCATAGTGCTCCCAATGACCTTGCGTCGATCGTCCCGCACTGATTACATAGGAGTGAGTGAGTGAGAGTGAGGGGAATATTCAAGCAAACCTTTACGCGTAAGATGAATTATTAAAATAAAAAATTAATAAAGGCGAATAAGAAAAATCTAAAAAGACCATTCCCTAGAATATTGTTCACTTTATTTATTGAAATCGAAAGTATGTGATTTAACCTAATATTTACGAAGCGATTAGGTTTTTAGTTTTAAAATCGAGGCATGTTTGGGTCACATTTTAACCAAGTTTTAATTAATTTATCAAAAAATTAAAAACACCATCCTCTAAAGAATGCGTTGAATAATAACATATCTTTTTTAAAGATTTTTTTATTCAATATTTATGGAGAGAACCCGTTTTTTCTGCAGTGATTTTTTATGATTTACGTTACTATGCGCCTTAAAATTCTCGGCAAGCCTCGAATTTTAAACACACACTCAGGCGCGGATCGTGAATTTGTGGGGCCCTTTTTTTTTTTTTTTTTTTACAAGAGAGAAAATACAGTCTTTACGGTATTCGACAAGGGCATTCAGCTGACTAGGCCACCCCTTGGATATGCAGGACTCGGGTAGAAGACCCACTACCGGCTAAAAACTCTCTAGATACTTAGACCTCCGTGGGAACACAATCGGGATCGGCGTTGGCCATTCCCCGATTGTGCCCCCTGGAGGGTTGCCTGGTGCCAGGGCTTACCTCTACGGAGGGGGTCGACAAGTATCTTGAGAAATTCGACCCCCCCAGACGGCCAAGCTAGGGGTGAAATGTATCTCTCGGCCGGTGGTCATCCGGCCGAGCCATTTCAACCGCCAGCTTGCTAGGGGAGCTGGCGTGCGTTGAGAAACGCACGCCTCCTCCTCCCCAACCGCCTGCGCCGGAGCGGTGCGGCGAGAGGGTCATCCTCTCGCGCCCGCTCCGCAGCCTCCTTCTGCGAGATAACGTCCTCGCAGAAGGAGGCGACAGCCTCCCACGCCGCCGCGCTGGTCAGCATCTCCCGTGCAATGCTGGCCAGCGCGACGGGCGTACCCCTACCTAGGCCCAGCGCGAGGGCTAATGCATCGCGCTGGGGTCGCCAGGCCGGGCACTCCGAGAGGGTGTGCCCGGCCGTGTCGTCGGGAGCGCCGCAATGGTGACACTGCGGCGTCTGCTCCCTCCGTGCGACATGATGCAGATAATGTCCGAAGCACCCGTGCCCGGTCATCATCTGCACCATCCGGTAGGTGAGGCTGCCTCGCCGGCGCCCAACCCACTCCTCCAACACTGGACGAACGGCCTCGATCGTCCAGTGGCCGGCAGCTGGGTGGGCGAGCGTCTCGGCCCACTGGCGGAGAGCCTCCCTCTGCGCCAGGTGCCTCGCGCGCGCCACCTCCTGCGGGAGGGGCCGCTCCCCCCGACTCCTCGCTGCCACCCGATGTCGGTGCACGGCCGCAAGGACGCGTGCCTCGACATCCCACGGAGGCGAGCCCGCTAGAACGCAGGCCGCCCCGTGAGAGACCGTGCGGTAGGCCCGCACGGCCCGGGTGGCAATGACCCTCTGCGGCCTGCGCAGGAGGGCCATCGTTCGGGGGGCGAGACGCTCCGCCCAAATCGGGGCTCCGTACAGCGCCATCGACTTTATCACCGTCTGATAAAGTCGACGGCACGCTGCGCCCGGTCCCCCCACGTTGGGGAGGACCCGTCCGAGGGCTGCCGCGGCGGCAGACAGCCTTGGGGCGAGGAGCTTGAAATGCTCCTCGAAATCCCATCGGGGGTCCAGCACCAGACCGAGATACTTCATGGAGCTCTCGACCTGGACTTGGACCCCCTCCACTCGGACACGGAGCCCCGCCTGGGGTCTGCGTCGACGCGGCGGCCTGAACGTCATGGCCGTCGTCTTCTCGACGGCCACGTCCAGCCCGAGGAGGCGGATGCGCCGGACGACCATCGTCGTGCCGACCGACGCCAGGTGGACCGCCTCCTCGTACGTGCGCCCCTTCGCCGCGACAAGGGTGTCGTCGGCGAAGCAGACAACCTCCATATTCGGCAGGAGGTTGCCCCGCAGAACCCAGTTGTACCCCAGGTTCCAGAGCAGAGGGCCCAGCACGGAACCCTGGGGTACTCCCGCCGCCATCGGCCACCTGTGGACGCGACCGTCCGCCCCCTCATACACGATTTCCCTCCCGCGGAGGTAATCGGTGATGAGGGAGCGGAGGTAGAGGGGCACTCCGTGGAAACGCAGTGCCTCCTCTATGCATTCGTGGGGGAGGCTGTTGAATGCGTTGCGGATGTCTAACGACACCGCAACGACAACCTCCCCCGCCGACGTGGCCCCCTCAGTCCACCTCTTGAGGTGGGCCACCGCGTCCACGGTGGACCGGCCGGTGCGGAAACCGTACTGGCGCTCGGCCAAGTCCGGTCCCGGGCCCTCCAGATGCTCGACGATCCGGGAAGCGAGAATTTTCTCAAAAAACTTCCCGGCCTCGTCGAGCAGCACCACCGGCCTGTACCCCGACGGGGCATCGGCGGGGCGATTCGGCTTCCGCAGAAGGCAGAGTCGCCCCACCTTCCAGCCCTGAGGGAACCGGCCCGAGGCGATGCTCGTATTGAGCACCGCCCGGAACCGCTCCTCCAGGGGGCCCAGTGCCAGGCACAGGACCCTCGCTGGCACCCCGTCCGGTCCCGGCGCCTTCCCCTTCCCCTTGCGCCGGAACCGCTCCCTCACCGCGTCGAACTCGAGGTCCGACACGGGAGGGCCCGCTTCCTCCATTTCGAGGGAGGCGCTGGGGGCGACCATCCTCGGGGGCTCGAAGGGTCCAGGGTCGGGAAAGAGCGACCCTAGAACCCTCTGCACGAGCCCCTCGTCCAGCTGGTGTATCGGGGGAGCACTGTTTCCGTACTTCCCCCTCACCAGCCGGTACGGCCGTCCCCAGGGGTCGGAGTCGAGGAGCTCTATGAAGGAGTTCCACGACTCCGTTTTGGCCCTCAAGATCTCCGTCTTGAGGGCCTTGCTCGCCTCCCTGTACGCCCGACGCAGAGTTTCCTCCTCGTCGGGCGTCCTCCTGGTGGCGCGCCTTCTGCACCGCAGGCGCGCCGCGCCCTCCAACTGGTGGCGCGCAGATCCGCTATGGTCTGCGACCACCAGTACACCTGCCGCTTGCGCGCGGCCGGTTTCGCTCGCGGCATGGCGGCGTCGCAGACGACGCTAAGGTCCTCCGCGAAGTGCGCCGCCATGCCGTCAGCGTCGCCGGCGAGGTGCGGGGGCAGCTCGGACCACTCCCGCACCATCGCCGCCTCCAGCGCCACGTCGGGCTGGAGGTGCGTCACCGCCCATCGGCGGAAGGCGGCACCCGTTCCCGCTGGAGACGTGGAGGCGTGCGAGGGGGAGACCGAATATCGGACGTACCGGTGGTCCGACATGGTCTCCTCCTCTGCCTCCACTCTCCAGTCCCTCACCCTCGCGGCGAGGGGTGCGGTGGCCAGGGTCACGTCGACGATCGACGAACCCTGCCACCGCACGCACGTCGGGGTGGACCCTCGGTTGAGGACGTCGAGTCCCAGGCTCGTGGCCCAGGACTCGACTAAACCACCCCTGATGTCCGTGGCGGGCGAGCCCCACACGCGCGATTTCGCGTTGAGGTCGCCCGCCACCAAAACTTGCAGGGGCGCCGCCCTCCTCACGACCCCCTCGACCGCAGTCAGGTAGGCCTCAAAGTCTGCCCGACTGCGGTTCGGGGAGAAGTAGGTGGACACCACCACCACTTCTCCCCACTTGACGGCCACGTACCCGGGCCCCCTCTCCCTGACCGAGATGGGGGGGGCCGAGCTCGTGGGTGGCACCACAACGGCCGCCGAGCCGTCGGTGGACTCAGCCCACCTCGTGGACTGGGGCACCGCGTACGGCTCGGAGACCACCGCCAGGTCTATCCGCCACTGCGCCATCGACTGGCACAGGAGGTCCTGTGCCGCGGCGCAGTGGTTGATGTTGACTTGGAGGAGATTCCCAGTGGACCTACTGGCCATTGGCGGTGTCCATGGGAATCTCCTCCCTGGCGGACAGTGCTGCCCGCCCGGTAGCCGCCGCTGTGGCAGCCCTCGGCATCAGTCTTCCCCTCACCGATGGGGGGTTGCAACTGAGGCCCCCCATCCGGTGAGTGGAAGGCTTGCCGGCGTCCGCGCACACGGCGCACTTCACCTGCCCTTGGCAGGTGGCGGCTGCGTGCCCCTCCGAACCGCAGCGGAAGCAGAGCGCGCTGCGGTCCTTGGCGGAGGGGCACCGCTGCACGGGGTGACCGATCCCCATGCAGCGGAAGCAGCGCATGGGGCGCTGTTCTAGCAGGCGGATGGAGGCGCTGCTCCATCCCACCGTCACCTTTCCAGCGCTCGCGAGGCGCTTCGCCACATCGATGGGAGCCGACACGTTGGCGGCTCCCATGCCCCTGAGACCAGGGTGGACCGTGCCTACCCTGATCGCGGCGCGGGGGCACTCCGCCAACGTCGCCAAGGCCCCGCCCACCTCCTCCGCGGTCACCGAGTCATCCAGTCCGGTGACTCGGATGTCCGCGTTTTTGGTCGGGCGCGCCACCTTGGCGGCGTCGCCGAGCACCTCCGCTATGCGCACGGCGAGCGCATCCGCCTGCTCCGGCGAGGTGCCTTTCGGGAGCTCGAGGATACGAGCTCCCGTCATCCCCGTCCGGAACTTTGCGCTCCCCTCTATCCCCACATCCCCCAGCTTTATATTTCCCTTAGCCGTCGCGATGGCGGCGGCGTATGTGGCGCCTTTTGCCACCGCTTCCGGCGTAAGGGTGATCACCACCGCCAAAGTCTTAGGTGCCGTAGGCATCTTGGGCTTGGCGGCGGTGGCTGGGGGTGGTGGGGGCGCAGCCTTGGCCGCAGCCGTTGCCGTCGCCGTCTTGGCTGGCTTGCGGCGCCCCCTCTTCACCACCGTGCTCCAGCCCTCCGCTTCGGGGGGCTTGGAGGTGTCGGGCCTCGAAGGCCCCGCCACCGGTTCCGGCGCAGCGGCCGGAGCCGCCGGAGCCTTCTTGGCTTTGACCTCCCTGGCCTTCTTTGGCAGGTTCGCCTCAGGGGCCAGGGTGGTCACCTCCCTCTTCTTCCTACCCTTAGTCGCGGGCGCTGCTGGTGCTTCCGCAGCAGCGGCAGGGGGTGCCTGCTTGGCGGGCTGGTTCCTAGCGGCCTTGTCGCTGGCCAGTGGGGGCCGGTGCGACTTGGCCGGCAGAAGGCGCCCGTCAACCTCTAGGCCGTCCATCCTGGCGGCACACATGTTCCCGAAAAGGGACATCATATCTGACTGGAACGAGTCCATAAATGTCATGAACTCGTCCCGAGTCACTACGTCCCCCTTCGGGGCCACCGCTGGTGCCGCTACTGGTGCCGCCACAGGCGGCGGGCTCGCCCTCTGGCGTGGGCTCGCTCCCCTTCCCCGCTCCGAGTAGTCTCGCCTCAGAGCCGCAACCTCCGACTGAAGGCCGTCTAATTGGCTTTTCAGTCGGCGGTTGTCGGCCTGTAAACGGCGAACCTCCTCGGAGGTCTTCCGCTCCGCCAGAGTTCTGGCAACCCCCAAGATAGATGCGGAGGCCTCTTTGAGCTCCCGCACACACGTACCCTTGAGGTTGCCAGACTTCTTGGCAACCTCCACGATGAGCGAGGCGCTAGCTTCCGCCCTACCCAGAAGCTCCTCATTCGTCAGCCCCTCTGGTGAAGGGGGCCTCTCCCTCTTCGTGGCCTTCCCCTTTCCCTTGCCCTTAGGGGGCTTCGGGACGTCTACTTCCGCTGGGCCCTCCTCGAGCTCCTTACGGGCCTGGGAGAGCCCAACCGAGTGGAGGATAACACTTCCATCAGGTGTCTTTTTCCCCTTGCGGGCCTTATTGGCCTTTCGCGCCACCTTCGGCAAGGGGGCTCTAGCTCCCTCCACCTCCACCTCCGTGTCCAGCTCCGACTCTGTGCCGGAGCTGGCGCTGAAAAAACGGCCAAGATTTGGCCTTTTGCGGCTGTTGCTGCTGGCCGGAGTGCCAACTCTGTCGACCCAGAGAGTTGTGCGCTCAGCAATCGCACGCGCATCCTCCTCACCACCCGAGAAGACCTCTCCTAGGAGGTCCCTCACCTCATAGTCTGACGGCCCTGTGGCGTCAGACACGCTGAAGGCGTCCATAGTGGACTACCGACACGGGCTTTGCCCGTCGCACACACACAAAATGTATATAAAATCACACCAAAATATATACAAATAACAGTTCAACAAAAACTTAGTCTACCTTAAAATTAAGCACCTTAGTGTTTGTATCTTAAAACTACGCCACTATGGTCCACAAAATTGTCCTTACAGCTACCTTATAAACTAAAACTTACAGTTTATAATGAAGTCCTGATGCGCACGATGCGGCCGCACTGCAGTCCTATCTGCTCAGCACAGCGCACAGCACAACACCACAAAACACCGCGTTCACCCGACACAAAAGTGTCGGGGTCGCCACACGACACTGCACCAGCACTAGGCACCGGGAGTGCCGACACCACTCGATCGTTCACCGCAACGATGACGACGACAAATTCCGGCCCGGCGGGCTCGGGCACAGGGCCAGGGAGAGCCCGGGCTAGGGCCTGCGATCGGCGGTATTCGCGCTCTGACCGCCGTCGAGAGCACACGCGCCCACCGAGTCGCTCCGCCGGTCGCACAGCGAATATCTGTGCGCTTTTCCAGTGTTGGAAAATTTTGGAAGTTTCCGTGCCCGAACCCGAGCCCGAGCCCGGGCACGCAAATCCGAGCCCGAGCCCGGGTACGCAAATCCGAGCCCGAGCCCGGGCACACCCTTGCCCGGGCACACCCTTGCCCGGGCACGCAATTCCGAGCCCGAGCCCGACCCCGGGCACGCAAATCCGAGCCCGAGCCCGGGCACGCAAATCCGAGCCCGAGCCCGCCGGGCCGGAATTTCATCGTCGTTGCAGTCGTCATCCTTGTGGTGAACGATCAAGTGGTGTCGGCACTTCCGGTGCCTAGTGCTGGTGCAGTGCTGTGTGGCGACCCCGACACTATTGTGTCGGGTGAACGCGGTGTTTGTGGTATTAGTGCTGTGTAGAAATAGAAATAGAAATAGAAATGATTTATTGACACACACACACACACAAACACTACATTTAAGTAAAAAAAAGGATAACAAAAATAACACAAGCGATGGACGAATTGCATGTGTGGTGTTCAATGGGCTCCTAGCTCGACATAATGCTACAGCTAGCTGCAGCGTCGATTTTCAGCTAGTGCCTTAAGTGGTTCCCGCAGCCTGAGAGACGTACTTACTACTAACTTATATAACAAAAAAAAAAACATTTATACATATATCGCAATACAAACGCCAATAATTCTTAACTTATAATATAAAACACATACATATAAAATTGAATACCGAGGCCCATAACATGTAATACTTAATTGTAAATTGGTAGGTAAACTCTGTTATTCCCATTATTGCCACTAATAAGTTTGAGTATTGGATTTTTGTTTATTCAGCATTATTTTTTTTAATTTAATTTTAAAATTATGTAAACTATGCAGTTCACGTACTGGGGGTGGAAGGTTATTCCAACACTTGGTGGCATTATATTTAAAACTTCCGCGAAAAGCGGCAGATTTATGTTGCGGTATGATCAAAGGGGCACTTGTTGAACGCATGGAGAATTTGTTACATGCTTTGGATTTCCAATCCAGCTTTGAGTACAGATATTCCGGTATTCCCCTCTTGATCACTCCAAAGAGTAGTGTAGCCAAATGTAAGTCTCGCCGGTGATGCATTTTCAGTATGCTATTATCATTAAGATAAGGTGTTACATGGTCTCGCGGTGGAATCTTAAAACAGAATCTCGCACAAGCGTTCTGAACTCTTTGTATCAGACTTGCAGTTTTGGCGTGCAACCTTGGTCCATATACTGTATCCAAATAATTAAACTTGGATAGGATAAGAGTGTCTGTTAGTTGCACGCGCAAACCTGTGCTCAAGTAATTCCGAATTTTGTATAAGAGCTTTAAGCGGTAAAAACAAGTGCGCACCGTATCGGAAATATGGTCTTCAAATCGCAGTCTCTCGTCAATTCTCAAACCCAGATCTCGCGTTTCCGTAACCCGTTCAATAACAGAGTCATTCACAAGCACATGCGGATTTCGCATACTTATTTTCAAAATTTGATGTTTTGTACCAAGAATCATGTATTTCGTTTTGGAAGCATTTAAGGTAAGAGAGTTCTCTTCTGACCACTTGCATATACTATTAAGATCTTCATTAATATTGCTTATTGCCTCATCAGTATCACATGGTTTGAAGGATAGGTATATTTGAACATCGTCAGCGTATATGTGATAACTACAATGCTTAATGACTCTGTGTATATCTGCACTAAATAGATTGTACAACAGAGGCCCAAGCACCGATCCCTGTGGCACACCTCTCTCCAATGGGCTCAAATCAGAGTAATTGGTTGAACCATCTTCATTTTTAGTCTCTACCATCTGCATTCTATTTATCAAATATGATTTGAACCAACTAACTGTTTCAGGATTAAAACCGTAAAATGCGAGTTTGGAGAGCAATAATGTAATGTTCAGTGAATCAAATGCCCTAGAAAAATCCAAGAGCACGAGTACAGTACCACAGTCCTTGTCTTGAGCTGTTAGGATATTATCAGTAATATCCAGTAACGCCGTACTCGTACCGCGATTCCTTCGAAATCCCGACTGCTTTTCCGGCAATATATTGTTGTTTTCAATATAGTCTGTCATTTGTGCAGCAACAACCTTCTCTAAAACCTTTGAGAGACATGAGAGGACACTTATAGGACGCAACTCTCTCACTTCAATGGGATTAACTGTTTTAGGTATTGGCTTGACAATTGCTGTTTTCCATAAAGTGGGAAATCTGGAGCTCAGTATGGATCTATTGATAATTTTTGTTATAAGTTCCAGGGAGTATGGAAGGGTCAGAATAATCATATCTAAAGAAATACCATCGAAGCCTATAGCCTTGGATTTTAGAGCTCGTAATATTTTAAGTATATCATTAGAATTTATTGGCTTTAGGCTGAAAGTCGCAGTGCTGAGTCTATTACCATCAAAATAATTAAGCAAGTCCAAAGGGCAATCAGTTCTTCCAGGAATATCTAAAAAATGTTTATTTATGGTATTTGGATCGTTAAGATGCACTGGGATGGTTGCACGATAATCAGGTAAAATATCGGTTTTTAAATTCTTCCATAATTTTTTAGGATTTCCTAAGTTATTGTTAATATTAAATTTAAAATAGCACTCTTTTTCGTTTATTATCGCTCTTTCCACCTGCTTTTTTAGGTCTTTATAGTACTCTTTGTGGCTTTGCAAGCCTGTGCTACGGTATCTCTTCAGCGCTGTGTCACGTAGTTTTGCCATGAGTTTAATAGTAGGAGTATACCAAGGTGCTAATTTCTCCTTAAAAGTTTTTGTTTTTAGGGGCGCGTGGCAATCAAACAAGGCAAGAACATGTGCGCTGAGGCACGTTACCATTTCATCCACATCCTCCAGATCACACAAAGCGCTCCAATCTATTTTACCTAGGTCTTCATTAAAAAGATCCATATTCATAGTTGATAGGGATCTATAGACAACAGTTCTCTTGGGAATTTTTGGACGTTTGATAGAGAATTCGCAAGTCACAAAAGCATGTCCATTAAGTATTCCTACACTATCAACGTTTGTTTTATGAAGGTGAGCATTAGTGCACATAACATCAATAAGCGTGCTAGTTGACTCTGTAAAATGAGTGGGCTCGTTTATTACTTGCGTCAGACCTGTGCACGTTAAAAAGGTAGTAAGCAAACTAAATTTGGAGTCTGTTGCATTCAACATGTTTATGTTGAAGTCACCCGCCACCATAATATAATCATAGTCTGAAAAGGAACTAATTGAGTCCATTAGAGCATCCAGAAAAACCCTAACGTCAAGCCATGGGGGGCGGTAAGCAGTGCCAATAATGACTTTATTACCGTTGACGTTCAGTTTAATCCACATTTGTTCCACTAGATCATGTGTGGGATGTTTACATATTCTGGTATTAAGCCCTAGCTTTATATAAAAACCCACACCACCACCACGACCCCCACGTATAGACATGGGTCGTGGAATGTGTTTTAAACGGTACTCAGGGATAGAAGGCGCACGCCGTTCTTCACCCTGTCTAAGCCACGTCTCATTAATTGCCATGACATCCACTGAATGTTGTTGCATCGCGAGGACGAAATTATCTTGGTTACTTCCAAGTGACCCAGCATTTAAAAGACCAACAGAAAAATGTTTTTTATGGAGCTCCTTCAATGAGAATAACAGAAAAGATTACACAGAGACCCCATGGATAGGACACTTCACACAACGACACCAGATTTTTTTCAGACCTGCGGTGGCCAATATCAACTATCCAATATCTATAACCGTTACTTAGTAATCCATTTATAAAATGTTGGAATAATATTTGATCATATACATAGTTACAACCATACAAGAAATCACTTACTACATAGTTGCCGTATACAATAAGAAATGACTTTGAACACCACACTTTGCAAATCCCCACCCATAAATAATGACGGCAACAACAGTGTAAATAAAGAAAGCAAATCACAAACAATGCCAACAAACAAAGCTTATCTATATCTAAGACAAAACATACAAAGGAGAGCATCTCCACACTTATTGATTTTCGGCGTAGTACTACATCACAATAAGCATATACATATCTATTATATAAGCAGTATAATCTCATAAATATTGTTTTTAAGCTAACTTCACTTACAACAAAAAGTAAACAACCAATGCAACTACTTTGTACACATATACATAAAAAAATAGGACGACAAAAAACATTACAAAAATTTACAACATAATAATAATCACTCATTAAATACCATAAACACTGAGCAGTAAAAAATAAATTAAATATATAAAACAACACAATTATAAAGCAAAAGATACATACTAAGAACTGCTTGATAGGCTTAAAGTAATCAAACTTTATTATTCCCAAAAACCTTGTCTAAATCTTTCTCCGAACGAATACAATGTGCCGCCTTACCTTCTTCCTGCCTTACATAAATACGTCCCTGTTTTGTCCATACATATTTCCAATGCATATTCTTCCGGGCTTCGCGCACCTTATATAGTAGTTGTTTATTATACCGTGTAAGCCGTTCATTTAAATAGAATGTACGCGATTCACCTGCAATACCTAAATCAGAAGAACTGACATTTCGGCGCACACGCATATTGTGAAGCAGCTCGTCGCGTAACGCACGTCGCGCCAGGCGTACGACTAGTGGCCTTGGCCTTGATTTGGCCGCGCTGTTAACGTTGCTTTCCGTCACTGGATCAGTGTTACGCGCAAATCTCGATCCCGTACGTTCCGCAAACACAACATCCCGTTCATCGATGCATATGCCTATTTTGGTACCTATGAGGCTTACTATATGCAAAGGATTTTCTCCATTAGCCTCCGGGAGATTTGTAATCTCTAGGTCATTGGTCAGAAATTCTTGGTCTTTTTTATTTAATTCTAGCCTCAACTGTTCTATAATTATCTCGAACTGGTCCGCCGCATTATTTTTTGTGAGTAAAGATTGTTCTAATGCCTCTATTCTGCCTTCTAACGCATCAACTCGCGTGTTGCCCTGCGAGATTGTCGTACGCAATTCCTGCATTTCTTGACGCATTTTTTTCATTTCTTCATTCATGGTAAGCATATCTTCCCTAAAGAGCCGTAACTCTTGGACCAAATGCAGTTCTTCGGCAGTGGTATTTGCTATAAATGTGTCATGTGATTCATTGACAATAGACATATTTGTTTCCTCCGCTTGATTATAGGGCTGAAACATTATTTTGACTGGAGTCTCTGAGCCATTATCACGTGGTTGATTTTTCTGGCATTCAGGGCATGTCCAGGTCTCAGGGATATTCCCAGTTTTAGCCATGCCTAAGCATTCTTTATGAAATCGCAGGGGGCATATCGAACAGGCAATGCCATCTGTCTGTGAAATGAACCTGCCACAAGCCCCGCACTTATTCATATCGATCAAGAAGATTGTTAGGCCACTGGATACTAGATGTCACTACAGTATTTGAATGGCAACAGTTATTTTGTCAGCCGATTGTAGGGTAAAGAATACACTCCGAAGATTCAATTTCACCCTCTTTTATAGATCGTATTAATTTTATTAGCACTTTATATTATATATCCAAAATAAATTAATTGCTTTTGTCTGCGAATCTGTATATTAGTATACCACATAGAATTTAATAATTTCACTTGTTCACTGATCGAGAGACAGAATCGACACAAAACTTTGATCAGAATTTACACATCTGTTTTCAATTTTATGGTTTTATGTAGCTCACATTCGTTTCACTTTTTTACTTCAAAACCGTAAAATCTCACTGAACGAACATTTTATAACTTGTATAACTAATATTAAAATTTAAAATGTATTTATTTTGCGGATACACTTTAAACACGTCTAACAAGCTGCGCAGTGGCGCCACCATTCCAAACTGTGTGTGCTGCTTTGCAGATAGGACTGCTGTGCGGCCGCATCGTACACATCTGGACTGCAGTATAGACAGTAAGTTTAGTCTATAAGGTAGTGTTAAGTGGACATTCTTGTGGACCCTAGTGGCATAGCTTAAGTTTGAGACACTATAGTGCTTAATTTTAAGGTAGGCTAAGTTTTTATTGAACTTTTATTTGTATATATTTTCTTGTGTGTCTGTGCAATTTTTTATATACTTTTTGTGTGTGTGCGACGGGCGAGGCCCGTATTGGTGGTCCTTTATGGACGCCTTCAGCGTGTCTGACGCCACAGGGGCGTCAGACTATGAGGTGAGGGATCTCCTAGGAGAGGTCTACTCGGGCGGTGAGGAGGATGCGCGTGCGACTGTTGAGCGCACAACGCTCTGGGTGGACAGAGCGGGCACTCCGGCCAGCTGCAACAGCCGTAAGAGGCCAAACCTTGGCCGTTTCTTCAGCACCAGCTCCGGCTCAGAGTCGGAACTGGACACGGAGGTGGAGGTAGAGAGGGCTAAAGCCCCCTTGCCGAAGGTGGCGCGAAAGGCCAATAAGGCCCGCAAGGGAGGCAAGGAGGGCACCGACCCACCTGATGGTAGTGGACTTTGTCACTCGGCCGGGCTCTCTGAGGCCCGCAAGGAGCTTGAGGCGGGTCCAACGGAGGTGGACATCCCGAAGCCCCCTAAGGGCAAGGGAAAAGGGAAGGCCACGAAGAGGGAGAGGCCCCCTTCACCAGAGGGGTTGACGATGGAGGAGCTTCTGGGCAGGGCGGAAGCCAGCGCCTCGCTCATCGTGGAGGTAGCCAAGAAGTCTGGCAACCTCAAGGGTACGTGTGTGCGGGAGCTCAAAGAGGCCTCCGCATCTATCTTGGGGGTTGCCAGAACTCTGACGGAGCGGAAGACCTCCGAGGAGGTTCGCCGTTTACAGGCCGACAACCGCCGACTGAAAAGCCAATTAGACGGCCTTCAGTCGGAGGTTGCGGCTCTGAGGCGAGACTACTCGGAGCGGGGAAGGGGAGCGAGCCCACGCCAGAGGGCGAGCCCGCCGCCAGTGGCGGCACCACCGCCAGTGGCGGCACCATCGCCAGTGGCGGCACCAGTAGCGGCACCAGCGGTGGCCCCGGAAGGGGACGTCGTGACTCGGGACGAGTTCATGGCATTCATGGACTCGTTCCAGTCGGATATGATGTCCCTTTTCGGCAACATGTGTGCCGCCAGAATGGACGGTTTGGAGGTGGACGGGCGCCTACTGCCGGCCAAGTCGCACCGGCCCCCACTGGCCAGCGACAAGGCCGCCAGGAAGCAGCCAGCCAAGCAGGCACCCCCTGCCGCTGCTGCGGAAACACCACCAGCAGCACCCGCGACGAAGGGTAAGAAGAAGAGGGAGGTGACCACCCTGGCCCCTGAGGCCAACCTGCCAAAGAAGGCCAGGGAGGTCAAAGCCAAGAAGGCTCCGGCGGCTCCGGCCGCTGCGCCGGAACCGGTGGCGGGGCCTTCGAGGCCCGACACCTCCAAGCCCCCCGAAGCGGAGGGCTGGAGCACGGTGGTGAAGAGGGGGCGCCGCAAGCCAGCCAAGACGGCGACGACAACGGCTGCGGCCAAGGCTGCGCCCCCACCACCCCCAGCCACCGCCGCCAAGCCCAAGATGCCTACAGCACCTAAGACTTTGGCGGTGGTGATCACCCTTACGCCGGAAGCGGTGGCAAAAGGCGCCACATACGCCGCCGCCATCGCGACGGCTAAGGGTAATATAAAGCTGGGGGATGTAGGGATAGAGGGGAGCGCAAAGTTCCGGACGGGGATGACGGGAGCTCGTATCCTCGAGCTCCCGAAAGGCACCTCGCCGGAGCAGGCGGATGCGCTCGCCACGCGCATAGCGGAGGTACTCGGCGACGCCGCCAAGGTGGCGCGCCCGACCAAGACCGTGGACATCCGAGTCACCGGATTGGATGACTCGGTGACCGCGGAGGAGGTGGGCGGGGCCTTGGCGGCGTTGGCGGAGTGCCCCCGCGCTGCGATCAGGGTGGGCTCGGTCCACCCTGGACTCAGGGGCATGGGAGCCGCCAACGTGTCGGCTCCCATCGACGTAGCGAAGCGCCTCGCGAGCGCTGGCAAGGTGACGGTAGGATGGAGCAGCGCCTCCATCCGCCTGCTGGAGCAGCGCCCCATGCGCTGCTTCCGCTGCATGGGGATCGGTCACCCCGTGCAGCGGTGCCCCTCCGCCAAGGACCGCAGCGCGCTCTGCTTCCGCTGCGGTTCGGAGGGGCACGCAGCCGCCACCTGCCAAGGGCAGGTGAAGTGCGCCGTGTGCGCGGACGCCGGCAAGCCTTCCACTCACCGGATGGGGGGCCTCAGTTGCAACCCCCCACCGGTGAGGGGAAGACTGATGCCGAGGGTTGCCACAGCGGCCGCCAGGAAGGAGATTCCCATGGACACCGCCAATGGCCAGTAGGTCCACTGGGAATCTCCTGCAAGTAAACATCAACCACTGCGCCGCGGCACAGGATCTCCTGTGCCAGTCGATGGCGCAGTGGCAGATAGACCTGGCGGTGGTCTCCGAGCCGTACGCGGTGCCCCAGTCCACGAGGTGGGCTGAGTCCACCGACGGCTCGGCGGCCGTTGTGGTGCCACCCACGAGCTCGGCCCCCCCCATCTCGGTCAGGGAGAGGGGGCCCGGGTACGTGGCCGTCAAGTGGGGAGAAGTGGTGGTGGTGTCCACCTACTTCTCCCCGAACCGCAGTCGGGCAGACTTTGAGGCCTACCTGACTGCGGTCGAGGGGGTGGTGAGGAGGGCGGCGCCCCTGCAAGTTTTGGTGGCGGGCGACCTCAACGCGAAATCGCGCGTGTGGGGCTCGCCCGCCACGGACATCAGGGGTGGTCTAGTCGAGTCCTGGGCCACGAGCCTGGGACTCGACGTCCTCAACCGAGGGTCCACCCCGACGTGCGTGCGGTGGCAGGGTTCGTCGATCGTCGACGTGACCCTGGCCACCGCACCCCTCGCCGCGAGGGTGAGGGACTGGAGAGTGGAGGCAGAGGAGGAGACCATGTCGGACCACCGGTACGTCCGATACTCGGTCTCCCCCTCGCACGCCTCCACGTCTCCAGCGGGAACGGGTGCCGCCTTCCGAAGATGGGCGGTGACGCACCTCCAGCCCGACGTGGCGCTGGAGGCGGCGATGGTGCGGGAGTGGTCCGAGCTGCCCCCGCACCTCGCCGGCGACGCTGACGGCATGGCGGCGCACTTCGCGGAGGACCTTAGCGTCGTCTGCGATGCCGCCATGCCGCGAGCGAAACCGGCCGCGCGCAAGCGGCAGGTGTACTGGTGGTCGCAGACCATAGCGGATCTGCGCGCCACCAGTTGGAGGGCGCGGCGCGCCTACCTGCGGTGCAGAAGGCGCGCCACCAGGAGGGCGCCCGACGAGGAGGAAACTCTACGACGGGCGTACGGGGAGGCGAACAAGGCCCTCAAGACGGAGATCTTGAGGGCCAAAACGGAGTCGTGGAACTCCTTCATAGAGCTCCTCGACTCCGACCCCTGGGGACGGCCGTACCGACTGGTGAGGGGGAAGTACGGAAACAGTGCTCCCCCGATACACCAGCTGGACGAGGGGCTCGTGCAGAGGGTTCTAGGGTCGCTCTTTCCCGACCCTGGACCCTTCGAGCCCCCGCGGATGGTCGCCCCCAGCGCCTCCCTCGAAGTGGAGGAAGCGGGCCCTCCCGTGTCGGACCTCGAGTTCGACGCGGTGAGGGAGCGGTTCCGGCGCAAGGGGAAGGGTAAGGCGCCGGGACCGGACGGGGTGCCAGCGAGGGTGTGCCAGCGAGGGTCCTGTGCCTGGCACTGGGCCCCCTGGAGGAGCGGTTCCGGGCGGTGCTCAATACGAGCATCGCCTCGGGCCGGTTCCCTCAGGGCTGGAAGGTGGGGCGACTCTGCCTTCTGCGGAAGCCGAATCGCCCCGCCGATGCCCCGTCGGGGTACAGGCCGGTGGTGCTGCTCGACGAGGCCGGGAAGTTTTTTGAGAAAATTCTCGCTTCCCGGCTCGTCGAGCATCTGGAGGGCCCGGGACCGGACTTGGCCGAGCGCCAGTACGGTTTCCGCACCGGCCGGTCCACCGTGGACGCGGTGGCCCACCTCAAGAGGTGGACTGAGGGGGCCACGTCGGCGGGGGAGGTTGTCGTTGCGGTGTCGTTAGACATCCGCAACGCATTCAACAGCCTCCCCCACGAATGCATAGAGGAGGCACTGCGTTTCCACGGAGTGCCCCTCTACCTCCGCTCCCTCATCACCGATTACCTCCGCGGGAGGGAAATCGTGTATGAGGGGGCGGACGGTCGCGTCCACAGGTGGCCGATGGCGGCGGGAGTACCCCAGGGTTCCGTGCTGGGCCCTCTGCTCTGGAACCTGGGGTACAACTGGGTTCTGCGGGGCAACCTCCTGCCGAATATGGAGGTTGTCTGCTTCGCCGACGACACCCTTGTCGCGGCGAAGGGGCGCACGTACGAGGAGGCGGTCCACCTGGCGTCGGTCGGCACGACGATGGTCGTCCGGCGCATCCGCCTCCTCGGGCTGGACGTGGCCGTCGAGAAGACGACGGCCATGACGTTCAGGCCGCCGCGCCGACGCAGACCCCAGGCGGGGCTCCGTGTCCGAGTGGAGGGGGTCCAAGTCCAGATCGAGAACTCCATGAAGTATCTCGGTCTGGTGCTGGACCCGCGATGGGATTTCGAGGAGCATTTCAAGCTCCTCGCCCCAAGGCTGTCTGCCGCCGCGGCAGCCCTCGGACGGGTCCTCCCCAACGTGGGGGGACCGGGCGCAGCGTGCCGTCGACTTTATCAGACGGTGATAAAGTCGATGGCGCTGTACGGAGCCCCGATTTGGGCGGAGCGTCTCGCCCCCCGAACGATGGCCCTCCTGCGCAGGCCGCAGAGGGTCATCGCCACCCGGGCCGTGCGGGCCTACCGCACGGTCTCTCACGGGGCGGCCTGCGTTCTAGCAGGCTCGCCTCCGTGGGATGTCGAGGCACGCGTCCTTGCGGCCGTGCACCGACATCGGGTGGCAGCGAGGAGTCGGGGGGAGCGGCCCCTCCCGCAGGAGGTGGCGCGCGCGAGGCAACTGGCGCAGAGGGAGGCTCTCCGCCAGTGGGCCGAGACGCTCGCCCACCCAGCTGCCGGCCACTGGACGATCGAGGCCGTTCGTCCAGTGTTGGAGGAGTGGGTTGGGCGCCGGCGAGGCAGCCTCACCTACCGGATGGTGCAGATGATGACCGGGCACGGGTGCTTCGGACATTATCTGCATCATGTCGCACGGAGGGAGCAGACGCCGCAGTGTCACCATTGCGGCGCTCCCGACGACACTGCCGGGCACACCCTCTCGGAGTGCCCGGCCTGGCGACCCCAGCGCGATGCATTAGCCCTCGCGCTGGGCCTAGGTAGGGGTACGCCCGTCACGCTGGCCAGCGTCGCACGGGAGATGCTGACCAGCGCGGCGACGTGGGAGGCTGTCGCCTCCTTCTGCGAGGACGTTATCTCGCAGAAGGAGGCTGCGGAGCGGGCGCGAGAGGATGACCCTCTCGCCGCACCGCTCCGGCGCAGGCGGTTGGGGAGGAGGAGGCGTGCGTTTCTCAACGCGCGCCAGCTCCCCTAGCAAGCTGGCGGTTGAAATGGCTCGGCCGGATGACCACCGGCCGAGAGATACTTTTCACCCCTAGCTTGGCCGTCTGGGGGGGTCGAATTTCTCAAGATACTTGTCGACCCCCTCCGTAGAGGTAAGCCCTGGCACCAGGCAACCCTCCAGGGGGCACAATCGGGGAATGGCCAACGCCGATCCCGATTGTGTCCTCACGGAGGTCTAAGTATCTAGAGAGTTTTTAGCCGGTAGTGGGTCTTCTACCCGAGTCCTGCATATCCAAGGGGTGGCCTAGTCAGCTGAATGCCCTTGTCGAATACCGTAAAGACTGTATTTTCTCTCTTGTAAAAAAAAAAAAAAAAAAGGGCCTGCGACCGGCGGAGCGACTCGGAAGGCGCGCGTGCTCTCGACGGCGGTCAGAGCGCGAACGGGCACTTTGGCCCCCTCGGGCACCTTGGCCCTCTCGGGCACTTTGGGCTCGTTGGGCACTTTGGTCCTCTTGGGCTTCTCGGGCACTTTGGGTACTTTGGGTACCTTCCCGGGCACTTTGGGCACTTTGGCCCTCTTGGGCTCCTCGGGCACTTCGGGTACTTTGGGTACCTTCCCGGGCACTTTGGGTACTTGGCACTTTGGGCACTTGGAACTTCGGGCACTTGGCACTTCGGGCTCGTTGGCTCACCGCGGACGCGTGCGTTTGCCACGAGCGCTCGACGACGACAATTTGTGGGGCCCTGGGCTAATACTACTCAATGCCTATTAATTATTCAACTAATTGTCATTTTGTCATAAAACTGTTTTCTATATGATATACTCGTAGATGTGCGGTACCTATCTATACAAATAAATAAAATTGAAATGTCTGTTTGTAATGTCAAAATAACAAGTTTTTACTAAATAGGTATGAATGTATATCGGGTACCAATAAGAAAAACACAATTTAAAAAATTTTTGTCTGTCTGTCTGTTTGTTCCCGCTAATCTCCGGAACGGATGGACCGATTTTAACGGGACTTTCACTAATAGAAGGGGGGTCTCACTCCGCAGTTTAGGTACATTTGGCCGGGCGCCCCGGCCAGCCGCTATATGGCAGAGGGTTGCCACTCGGCTCGCACGCTAGCCGCGTCGCACGTAATAGGTGGTAATAGTTAAGATTTTCTCGGTGATTTTTGTAACGAACAATGAATTCGAAATAATCACGTCATCTGTATGATAGGTACTGTTGTGTTTATGGGTGTATAACTAAACGGAAGAAAAAGGATGAAAAATTATCATTTTTTAATATACCAAAAGATATTGAAAGGAAAGCTATTTGACTATTTTTCACATCACATCCTAACTACTTTGTTATTATAGTAGGTACCTACCCACATGATAAGGATAAAATTGTTAAAAATAGGTAAGTGTTTAAGGGCGTTTAAATGAATGAATGCGAAATAAGTATAATAGTAAAAATACCTACTTAAAAAAAAATACAATAGTTTTTATACTTGATAAATTATGCTTATTATGATTACGCAGTCAAGTAGGTAGATGATATATAATACTTGTTTTATTTTATTATTACTCACTATAAAGCTTATAATAAAAGAAAATCATTCTATGGAAGTTTAAAGATGCCCTCTCAAGAAATGAATGAGTATATTCAGAAATTAGAGACAGTCATCATCATCATCATCATCATCACAGCTCACATACGTCCCCACCGAGGGGTTCGAGCCTACCCTATGTTAGGGTGATTAGGCCTTAGTCAACCACGCTGGCCCAGTGCGGATTGGTCGACTTCACATACATCATTGAATTTCTTCGCAGATGTATGCAGGTTGCCTCACGATGTTTTCCTTCACCGTAAGAGCGTCAGACAAATGTACATATGAAATTCGAAACGAAAAACACATTGGTACATGGCGGGTCTTGAACCCCGACCTTCCGATTGGAAGGCAAGTGCCGAGTCCACAGCGCCACCGACGCTCACACTTAGAGACAGTATTTACACATAATTTTGAGCACCATTTACAAGGAAATCTTGGAAGTGAATTGTTTCAGTTAACTACAAGAAATCCAATTACCTACATTGCCATGTTCGTGTTTTCCTGTGGACTCTCTATACACGGTTATTTTTTTATCACCCTGGAAAATTTTAGGGACGCTTCACGACATGGTATTAGAATGATTTAAATATAAATTAAAAAAATAACCCCCCTCCTTAATTTTATATTAATTTTTTTAAAAATACAAAAAATGCTGCACTAGTTGAGAGCAACATTTTTAGAGATTTTTTTTTTTTTTTTTTCATTTTTTATATTTTTTATATAATATTGGATGTGTCCTGAAGCGTCCCTAAAATTTTCCAGGGTGATAAAAAAATAACCGTGTATAATAAAATCGTAGGGGTACAAAAATCTGTAATTGCGAAATATTAAGAAAAAAAATACACAGGTCGCCTTAAAATCATTAGCAGAACACGATAGAATACTTAGTTTTAAAAAAAAATTGTTTGTTTGTTGGTTTGTTTGTTTGTCTGTTTGTCCGGAAAGATCTCCGAAACTACTTAACAGAATTTGATATGGCTTACACCACAATGCTTACAATTTTCCGGAAGAACATTTAGGCATAATTTCGTTTGTTTAAATTCACTTTTTATTTTTAGTGAAAAAATACCATATAAAATTTTCGAATTGGCTTTTTAGGTAGAAAAACAACATGGCGCACGTGAAATTATTTTGACAAGTCTGTCCATTGATTTACTACCAAATGGTACGTTTGGTAGTAAATCAATGAGTCTGTCACACAGAGAGAAGGTATTTTCTTCCACGAAGGAAAGGCAATGGAACTACGCCATACAGCCTGATCCTAAGTAATTGGATTTCGAAAATTGAAAGGCAGGAATGAAGTGTTTCACATAGTACAAATAAAATGTAATATTTTCTGTTAATTGCGAAATATTAAGAAAAAAAATACACAGGTCGCCTTAAAATCAATAGTCCAATCAACGGGGCATTTCTAACCCGAAAAATTCTTTTGCCTCTGAAATTTGGCATGTGGTGAAAATACCTAATACAGATGACAGATGTACAATAATCCAACACTCCATGGGGTATTCCAAATCCTGGAATGCACGGGTACGCGACCCCGGAGCACCCTAGCTACTAAGGCGGCATCCACTCTCCCGATCCATCGCCAAGGTATCCTACACCCATTTCCCCACCAACCCACATACCATATTCCTCCTCTCGTATATATTTCCTTTTTGCGGTTCCCTCCCGCAAAATTTATAAAGTCTGTTACGGCGAGGAAGGCAACTCGATGCAGATATGCGATAGGGTTTGGCAGACTCGGCGGTGCAGCAAGGCAAGGTGGATGGCCTAGGGCGGCGGTAGAGGGCGTATAGTTGCCGTTCGGCCAGACACATCATCTGACCTCTCCATCAGTCGTAGCGGTCCTCCGTTCCATTGAGCCAAGGAGGGGAAGGACGAGTGCGTGCACCTGCGTTTGCGCGAACGTTTGTGCACCTTAAAATATCCTGCGCACCTGACCGCTTCCATTTCAATGAACTCCGATGATTTTTGTCAAAAGTCCTGTGGCGACGGGATGAGGTAGAGAGGCCCGGTCTGGTGCAAGCTGGGCTTTGTCTGACTTCTGCACATGGGCGGTCCTGGGGGTGTGATCACACCGTGGTCGCTTCCACACTGCAAATTTGGGGACGACAGTGTAGATTCGGCAGCACCTGGGACGACAAAGCAGCCCTATTTAGGGAGGCGCTGCTTTCCCTGCTCAGACAGGGAGGGGGCTAGAAAAGGTGCCCTAAACAAATGCTTGTCCTCACTTAAAATATGGTAGTAACCACGGCTGCCATCGCATCACTATACACGTGGTCGACGCAACCGAAAACGTAATAATAACCAACACGCAACACCTGCTATGACTTTCGGTGCATGGAACGTGAGAACGCTTATTGATCGAGATTGCAACGCTTGCCCTGAACGTAAAACCGCTATAGTAGCTCGTGAACTTCGTCGCTATAACATAGGTGTGGCTGCTCTCAGCGAAACACATCTCCCTGACGAAGGGGAGCTGGTAGAAGACGGCGGCGGTTACACTTTCTTTTGGAAAGGTACCGCTTCCTCTGAACCTAGGCGTTCTGGTGTGGGATTTGCAGTCAAAAATCAATTAGTAAAGCAACTAGAGGAATACCCTATACATATTTCAGACCGCGTTACCACATTGCGCCTTCATTTAGACGGAGATAACTTCCTAAATGTCATCAGTGTCTACGCACCTACACTAGACAAGTCTGATGACATTAAGGATCAATTTTATGAAGAGTTAGTACGATGCCTTGACAATATAAGTGCCAGAGAGCAGGTATTATTGCTAGGCGATTTCAATGCCAGGGTTGGTCGGGACTATGAGGCTTGGCCTGGAGTTCTGGGTATACACGGAGTAGGTAATATGAACAGTAATGGTCATTTACTGCTCAGTCTTTGTGCTCAATATAATCTAGCGATATCGAACACTATGTTCCGACTTGCCGCCAAGTACAAGACAACGTGGATGCACCCGAGATCCAAACACTGGCATTTAATAGATTACGCCATCGTACGGCAAAGAGACGTCTGCCAAGTCCAAGTTACTCGTGTAATGCGGGGTGCTCACTGCTGGACCGATCATCGGCTAATTGTCACGAAACTGCGACTGCGCCTCCGTCGACCACACAGATCTAAAGTAATGAAACCAATGGCGTTAAACTTGGATAAGCTTAATGATCGTGTGATGAGGCAGAAATATGCTGAAACTCTAGCCACTAAGCTGTTGCCCACTAATGAGATAGATAATGTTGAGGATGATTGGAGAGCGCTGTCATCTCACCTTAAGGAAATCGCTTCAGCTTCTCTGGGTACGAAAAACCGACGTAATGAAGATTGGTTTGATGAGAATGATACCGTGCTTCAGGATTCACTTAACAAACATCGATACCTCTTGCAACAGCATAAGCGGCGTGGAGGGAGTCAGGCAATGGTCAAAGAAAGTGACCTGGAGTTGCGTAAACTGTCTCGTCAACTCAAGGATAAATGGTGGCGGGACAAGGCTTATCACATGCAGTGGCTCGCGGACACTAATCAGCTCGGAGAGTTTTACAGCGAGGTGCGCAGATTGATTGGGAGACCCTATCGAGCGAAAGTGCCCTTAAGGTCATTGGACGGTCGGCAACTCATAAAAAGCAAAGAGGGCGTACTTAATCGCTGGGCAGAGCATTTTGACACCTTGCTCAATGAAGATCGATCAGCAGATCTCCAACATATCAGCTTGCTCCCCCAACTTCCTTTGGCTAGTCAATTGGATTGGCCCCTCTCTCGTGATGAGGTTTGCACTGCCATCGGACAGCAGCATAATAAACGGGCGGTTGGCATTGATCTATTGCCTGGAGAATTGTTGAAGTACGGCGGCGAGGAGCTGCACACGCGGGTTTGGGAACTGTTTGTTCGAATGTGGGAGAGAGAGCAAGTCCCGAAAGAATTTAAAATATCCTGCATCAGTGCTCTCTATAAGAACAAAGGTGATCGATCCGATTGCGGCTCTTACCGCGGTATTTCACTTCTCTCGACCCCCGGAAAGGCCTTTGCCAGAGTGCTACTAAACCGCTTGAGCACTCTATCTGAACAAATTCTGCCTGAAACCCAGTTTGGCTTCCGACCTGACAGGGGTACCTGTGAAGCTATATTTTCCGTGCGTCAACTGCAGGAAAAAAGTAGAGAACAGGGTCGTCAGCTGTTCCTCTGCTTTGTTGACCTGGAAAAAGCCTTCGATAGTGTGCCTCGCGAAGCCTTATGGATAGTGCTGAAAAAGTTGGGATGTACTGAAAAATTTGTGAGACTTCTTAGACTCCTGCATGACGATATGCAATGCTGCGTCACCTTTGACGGCGAACAATCAAAGTTCTTCCCCGTTACCTGTGGGGTAAAACAAGGGTGCGTTATTGCGCCCACATTGTTTGCCTTATACTTTGCAGTTGCAGTCAGGGAGGTCTTGCAAACAGTTTCTGAAGGGGTACGTATCCGGTTTCGCACAGATGGCGGTATTTTTAACCTAGCTAGACTTAGAGCACGTTCTAAGGTGTCGCATGCATTGATCACAGAAATAATGTATGCTGATGACTTGTGCTTTCTTGCGGAATCCCCAGATGGGCTGCAACGATTGGTGTCTGCTTTTCACCAAACCTGTTATAAGTTCGGCCTAAAAATTAGTGTCAAAAAGACAAATGTGATGACTTTGGACGCCCATGGTCACGAGACACTGGCCATAAAGCTTGGTGAGGATGTGTTGCAGCAGGTGAACAAGTTCCGGTACCTGGGGAGCACTATAACATCTAAGTGTGACCTTGATGCCGAAATCAACAGCAGAGTTGGTGCTGCTGCAGCAGCATTCGGTAAGCTGTGCTCCAAGGTGTTCTGTTCGCACGACATAAAGTTGCCCACTAAAATATCTGTTTACATGGCGATAGTGTTGCCAAATCTTCTGTACTCTTCCGAGACTTGGTGCTTATACCGTCACCAAATACGCACCCTAGATCGCTTCCACCTAAAATGCCTAAGGAAAATAATGAATATCAGATGGTCTGATCGCGTGCGAAATACCGACGTTCTGCGACGAGCCAATGTTGGTGGCATTGAGTCTTACATAATGCGTCGACAGCTTCGGTGGTGCGGTCATGTATCCCGTATGGTGGAAGAGAGAGTGGCAAAGCGCATCTTCTACTCTGAACTTGAGGAAGGCAAGCGGAAACGCGGCGGACAACTCCTCCGGTATAAAGATGTTCAGAAGCGTCATATGAAAAGATGCAATATTGAGCCCTCTCGATGGGAGGATTTGGCAGCACAGCGACCTGAATGGCGCGGGTTTGTACAAAGACAAGTGCACGATTTCGAAGAGCAGCGTAAAGTTGATATTGATCTTAAACGCGACCAGATAAAAGCCCGTCTACCCGCGACCATTGTCTATAATTTTGTTAATGGCAAACTCATATGCCCACTTTGCGCGCGGGAGTTTGTTGCAAAGATTGGCTATATCAGCCATTTTCGAGCGCACCAGCGCAGATCTGACTAGGAGTCGAAGTGGTCGCCATGGCCGAAATCGGTCGGATGGTAGTAGTAGTAGTAATCCAACAAAATTTATAATGGGAAGTTAGGTATTTTTACCTAAACATGAAAAACGCTTATAGCTCTCTGTGAATATTTCCTCAGTTCGAATTTTTTTTTGTATACGTACGTATGTACTAGTTAGAACAAGTATGTAAAGTAATCCAACATTTTTTCGATTTGAGTGATGCACTAAATTGAACTTTTAACATTTTGCGCAATAACTTCTATTGAAAAATTGCAATAACTTCTATTGAAAAATTGCTCTGCTAATTTTTATTTTTTAATATGGTCTTATTTCCTTAAATGAATAGGTTTGTTAAGTAATCCCATAAATTTTCCTTTTTAAACATTTTTTTAATATTTTTGCTTAATAACTTGATGTGAAAAATTACTCCGTCCATTTTTATACCTTTATAGGTTATATGATTTAATATTAAAACAGAATTATCAATAATCCAATAAATTTTCCAACGTTCACATATTTTTTAAAACATGTTCACTATTAAATAGTCAATTATTACTGGCGCGACCCGCAAGTGCAGCATTGCCGGGCGATAGTGAGTATGCGGGCCGCGCTTCGCCTAGGCACGCATCACAGATTAATACAATAATAATTACAATAGGATAATATTTCATTAGACTCAAAAATCTTGGCGACAATTAATTAGTAATGTTTTTAACATAGGATATATGTATTACCTAACCAACATTTGGTTTTACTTTTGTAGCCACAACATATGGATGATAAATTAGAGTCTAATTTATCATCCATATTATTATGTTGTGGCTACATTGGTGAATAATTATTAGACATTACATTAGACGATAAAAATAGTCAAGCCGCGCGCAAATACCGACTATTTTTTTAATACTTTTCAAAAGAATTTATCTAGCAGAGCATTCTTTTTGTCGTGCCGATGCCGGTTCGAAATCTCTTCGAAATTCATATAAAACTTAAGTAACTTACCTCTTTAGTAACCATGTAAGGGCTTTAAATAAATTTTCACTTCTCGTGCTCGCAAAGCTCGTCTTTATGTCGTTTATAGGCTGCATACAATGGCTTTCATGTTCTAGAGCATAAAGTAAAATTTTCTTTTAGACGAAGATTCTTAGGCCCAACAGCCAACAACGCTCAGCCTAAAACTTCACAGAATAACTTGCGATAATTTATTTATTTGCTTTAATTTGTCTTGTGTTTTCTACCTCAAAAGTTATGAAACCAGATAAAAATAGTAACCAGTTATTATTAAAACGCATCGAAATATTTTTATTACTTGGCAGAATTTTTCAATATTGTGTTACATATTTTTCGTATATATTTTGAAGTAATTGTTTAATTTTCTTGCAATCGAAGTGAAAAGCAGAGTGTAAAACACTGGCATAAACAAGTCATTGTACTCCTCAACTTACTATCCACCCTCGCCTCGTCTCGGGCTACAGTGCCTCATTTTATGCCCTTGTTGTACAATCTACTATTGTTCCATTTTCAAATTATATTGCCGGGCGTTCTAGCACGCTAGATAAAAAATTGCTGCTGCTGCTTGGTCTTTTTTTACGAGGAAAATGCTTTTACGTACCTCCAAGCCCTTGGGTAGGGGCAAGGGTGCGTGGGACTCCACGGCAGAGTGCCGCATATACCCACTAAACCCTTCGGGAACACCTATCCGGTTATTTCAGAGCGGCTGCGAGCAGGCGCATAGCGCTGCGCTCGCGTGAGCCAGCTCGGCCTGTAGACTATCCTCTCTGCATGAGAGCAGCTTGTGTCCCAGAGCTGCTCCTACCGTCACAGGGATCGAGTGCAATACAGGCAACACGGCGCCCAACTGCGTTGCCCGCCGCCCTCACTAAGGTGGCGGAATCAGGGAGTTGTAGCCATTTCTTCGCCACCCTAACCTTCTCGCACTGGCGAGGGGGTCCGCCTCACGAGCTCTCTCGTGGCGCTCCTTCGTCTCCATGACCACTTCACAAAAGGGAGAAACAGCATCCCAGGCCGCCCGCTCGGTGAGCATAGCTCTAACCACAGCGGGCAATGAGAGGTCAATAACAATTACGGACATAAGATCACCGCGCTGAGAAGTCCATGCAAGACAATGCACAAGAGTGTGTAGCGCGGTGTTTTCGTCCGCACCACAATGGTGACAACGTGGGTCATCTTCCCTCCTGGCAACCTCGTGAAGGTACCTGCCAAAGCAGCCAGGCGCCGACAGTACCTGCACGCTGCACGAGGTGGAAGGTGAGGGTGTCGAATCTCCTTGTAACCCAGTCACGGAGGACAGGATGGAGCACCGCGTGGATCCACTGACCGTATTCTGCTCTTTCGAGCCTTGAAGGCCACGAGGACCCAAGAACTGAATTCATGGCCTCTTCACGCCAACTTTTCACCTCTCTCTCAGTCGGGCGACTCTTTTATTATATACCCCCGTTAGTATATGTGCCTCCAAATCCCATTGTGGCATCGATGCCAAGGTGCAGGCGGACTCCGTTGAAATAGTCCGGTATCCCCGGATAGCTCTCATCACAAGACAGCACTAGGACCTTTGGTGTTGGGTAACAACCTCCCCAGGGCCATAGCTGTGGATACCAATTTTGGAGCCAGTCGAGAAAAATGTTCAGCACTAAACCCAGATACTTCAAGTGTGGAGTAATATCCACCCGTGTCCCATTGATCTTGAGATAGGTGGGGGTCCCTTGCGAGGCCCATGGACGACTAGGCCTCCGTTTTATCGAGAGCCCTAATGTTTCAATTCTTGAGACGACTTGTTCCACGCCAGCTGTAGCTAGTAGGGAAGCCTCCTAATAATTGAGAGGCTTCCCAAACTATAATTCTTTCCACGAACTGTAACAAGGGTATCATCGGCGTAACACACTACCTCCAGTCCGCGGGGTAAGTTCCCACTTAGTACATAATTATACCCGATGTTCAACAGAAGAGGGCCAAGGACCGATCCCTATGGAACACCGAGCATCATAGACTTTCGAACAACATGTCCGTTGCTGTCAGTGTAAAGGACGATTCGCTCTCTAAAATAATCAGCAATAACGTGCTGCAGGTACAGGGGATCCTCGTGGTAGTTGAGTGCCTTTAAGACGCACTGAGGTGGAAGCGTGGTAAAAGCATTCGCTATGTCTAAAGAAACTGCTATCAAGACGCAGCTATCGGAGGTAGCCTCTTTGGAAAGGGATTTGACCTAGCGGAGCGGGTTATTCGTTAAACTGGTTCTCCGCCAGGTCAGGCCCGTCAATGCTTTAGTAGCGGTTTATTCAAACGGCGAGGATACACTCGAACATTTTCGACGTTTCGTTAAGCAGAACGATGGGCCGATATCCTGACGGCTTGCCTACTTTTCTAAGAAGAACGAGTCGGCCTGTGTGCCAATCTTATGGAAATCTTCCTTCGGTAAGGCATTTATCCATGAGGTCCCTAAATCGAGACTTTAGTGGAGGTAAAGCTACCACCAGAGTCCGTCCAGGGACGCCGTCTGATCCTGGTGCGGTCTTTTTGGCTTTGAGCCTGAATAAAGCTGCTTCATACTCCCCATTCGTGATGGTCGGAATGGAGGGCAACGGAAGGACCTCCCTTGCGGGAATCATGCGGGGTGGTGTAAAATCTGAGGAGCTCCGAGGAAAAAGAGTAGTGATCACCCTGTCTAAGAAGTCTGGCTGGAGAGACTCCGTTAATGGTGGGGCAAGTGTCTGAAGCTTGTTTTAAACAATACGATATGGCCGTCCCCACGCGTCTTGAATTAGTCCTTCCAACAACGCCTGCCATGCTCGATTTTTGGCTTCCTTGATCGCAATCTGTAGAGCCCTCTTGGCAGACTTGTAGGAATCTAACAGATTGGATTCAGTCGTCTCGTCACATGTTCGTCTGTGGCGGGCGTGCAACCTTTTTGCCCTAAGACAGTCCTTTCTTATATCAGAGAGTTCTCCGGACCACCAGTAGAGAACGGACGATATTTTGGAGGACGACGCTGGACTCGAGGCATAGCTGCATCACACACTTTGGTGAGCGCGTCGCGCAACTAGTCTGCCTCAGCATCGACCCCCTTAAACGATAGTGAGTTCGCAAGCCAGGCTTGTGCCACAGCTGACTCATTAGTAAGCTCCTTGTCCATCCTGGATATGGCCCAGCAAGGAAAAATGGAGCCAGCATTCCTTTCGTAACTTGCCCAGTCCGGTATGGTGGATGGAGACCCGTCAATCAGTGACTTTGCATTCGATAGCAGGGGTAGCAAACGTGAGGTCTACAATGGACTCTCCTGCTGTCGAACACAAGTGTTTGTTGAGCCGCGGTTAAGGAAAGAAAGGCCAGATATTATGGCCCATTCCTCCACCAGCTTACCCCTCCGATCAGTGGCCAGGGATCCCCAAGCCGCCGAATTGACATAAGATCGCCTAGAACAATCACTAAGGGGGTAGAGTTCCGCTGGATTGCGGCTCCCAGCTCGTTAATGAAGTTCTCAAATTCGACGAACGGTCGGTTTGAAGAGAAATAGAATCCAATTAGAGTCATTTCCCCTTTCTCCGTGACAACGAAACTGTGCCCCTTTTCGATGGTGTGGAGAGAGGGCGAGCCAGACCGTGATCACGCGACAATCGCAGCAGTACTATCTTTGTAAATTGGAAGGTCAGTTCTGTCCGTTAGGAACCAAGTATGGTTTCGCGATAATTCCGACGTCAATTGACCGCTGTGCCATCGACTGCAGGAATAGATTCTGAGCGGCGGCGCACTAACTTAGATTCCCTTGAAGATATTTCCTGGAGATCCTATCAACTATTAAGTCTTCATAGGCCGTTCGCTTCTTTCGGAGCGTGCGTCATTAGTAGCTATTCCTAAGGGTAGCGTTTCCTCTACGTTTGGGTGGGTTGCAGCTTCTTCCACCCATTACGTGATTTGCCACCTTCTTGAAATCTGTGCAAATCTCAAAGAAGGTGGCAATTCTTGAAATCTGTGCAAATCGCACAGTTTGGAGTGGCATTGCATCCCGACGACTTGTGAACGGCTTTCCCACAACGGAAGCAAAGGTCACGGCTGTCATTCCCCGTCGAGTATTTTGCTCTGGTGTGCCCGGGCTCAAGGCATTTAAAAGAGCGCGTTGACCTCGGTTCCAGGATTTGACACTTAACCCAGACGATACCGAGCGAGTAAGGTTTCTGTTTTATTTCACCTACCCTTGTTGCCTCAGTAGAGCAACCGCCCTTTTCGGAAATCGCGCTGCGCACATCCTCCTTGGTTACAGAATCGTCCAGGTCGGAACTACGCAAATCGGCACACTTTACCGGTCTAACGACACTGACATTTTCAGGGAAGATGTCTTTTAAATTGCTTACCAATAAGACTGCTTTTTCAGAGGGAGTTGCCTTCGGAAGCTCGATAAGACGAGCCCCCGTGGCAGTTCCCCTGAATCGGAGGTCATTGACGCCCAGCTCATCTCACTTTAACTTGCTTCTGACCATTCCTCCTGAGCTTCTGGCCTGATGGTAAGTACCACCGGAGGATTGTGGGGGGCCTTCATCGCTCTCTTAATCTTGGCCTTGGCTGCTTTAGCCTTGGCCTTAGCTCCCTTCTCTTTAAGGGTAGCTGCTTTAGCCGCCAGGGCTTGGACCTGCTCCTGATTTCTTTTGGTTGTTGCTCTACGCCCCAGAGCCTTAGTCTACTTATCGAAACTTTCCGACTCTTTTAAAAGGGGAGGGGCTCCCGCGTCTCTCTTGGAGATCGAGAGAACCGGGACAGGTGTCTCGGTTACCTTATTTACAAGCAACATCTAGGATGACCTGATAATTGGTTTTGACGACCTCCTCCGAGTCGATCGCTGTCTTCCCTGATGAGTCAACAAGTACCTCAATGTCGCTCATGCAACGGGTCTTGGTTTCATTACCCTTGCGATACATAAGCGCCCGAATACCGACGGTGGCCCACTCTTAACGGGTTCGCATTTTTAATTCGCATCTGAAGAAGTGGATCTCGGTTAGTACAGCACCAAATACGCCCGGCTGCCCACAGCCACTTTGCACGGTCCTACGGGGGAGACTGAAACCCCCTGGTTTGTTTGTTTTTCGTCACTAAGATCCATGTTGCGCTTTGCAGGGTGAGCTCCCTAGGGTGGCCGTTCGGGACTGGCGACACTCTAGCCAGTCATCCCATCGGCACGGATCAGACGGCCCGATGCTCAGTGCGCCGGACCCCCGGCTCGGCTAAGTGCGGGTAAGGGGTTTGCCCGACAGCAGACTCTACTGAATCCACTGCCGCGCATACGAGTCAGAGCTTGAAGAAGTCTGGATCGGACACTCCGAACAGAACAACAACAAGAGACGCGAAGCGTCATAGTGAACAATTGGTCCCTTACAGCCAGCAAAATAACTGCTGGATTCATTCAAGCCAAACTACGATCCGCAACGGGTCAGCGGTCTATAGCCAAATCCCCCTCTTACAACAAGGAGAGACTTCGCCATGGGGGCTACTTGTCAGACTATTAGCCCGCGGGTTGCCCGAGGTGCACCACGAGGAGGTTGTCTGACTTCGCACCCACCGCTGCTAGGCCTAGTACTGCAAGTTCGATTATTCCAAAGAATTTTTGGTCGTATATCGTAGTATGTTTGAGAAAAATAAGTGTTGATTATTTGACCAGATTTACTTACTTATTTCATAAAAACATTTTTTTAAAGAATTACCTATACTTATCAAGAACAAGTTATTAGAATAGGTATTGTGTCCCTGTTTATCTACACAGGTAAATCTCGCGACAAGCTTTTATGCTATGATAGCTGTGCCCGCGACTTCGTTCACGTGGATGTCGGAAAATAACATACAGACACGGTAATAGTATATTACGGTAATATACTATTACCGTGTCTGTACTTCCTAATATTATATAGATAAAATAAATTGCCAAGTGCGGGTTGGACTCGTGCACCGAAGCGAAGGTTCCTTACAAACTTATCTAATTTATATACGTTCCTAACTATAAGTATGTACATATTTACGGTTTTCAGTATTTATTTTTCCTCAAAGTGTGATATAAGACCTTGCTTCTTGGAAAATTTCAGTATTCTAGGTCAACGGGAACTACCCTATAGTTTTTATTCCCTTATAAAATCGCAAAATTTGCGAAAATATGCAACATAAATGGTCATATCTTTTGACCTCCTTGACTTACAATTATGATTTTTCACATCTGAAAGAGACCGTAGACCCGAATGTTTTGTATAAATTTCTGTTTGATGTCTTTACGCGTTCCCGAGAAAAAGGACCGAGAAGAAGAGAAAAACGGACAACAAAGTGATCCTATATGGGTTCCGTTTTTTTCTTTCGAGGTACGGAACTCTTGCAAAAATTGCGGCATGTAACAAATTGATGGGCTTTATTTAATTTAAAGTTTAGGTAAAAATACCTAACTTCCCATAATAAATTTTGTTGGATTATTGTACATCTGTCATCTGTATTAGGTATCATCACCACATGCCAAATTTCATAGACGGAAGAATTTGTCGGATGTCTCCATACAACGAATGTCCTCGTTGACTGGACTACAACTGGATTTCGCCAACCAAATTGTCTTTGTCTTATGTCGTACCGTGGTGGTAAGGCAAAAAGATCAAGCCATACAACCAATGTATAAAGCATTTTTTATGATAATACTTATCGAGTGACCATAAAAATTGTAGATTGGTTTAATTCTTGACTAATTTTCACAAAATCGGTACAATTTTTGAAATATTTGAAATGTTGAAAAATGAAGATACTCATTTCAAGGTATTTTGAAAGGTGTTATATGTTTTTTTTAGAGCGTCGGTGGCGCAGTGGACTCGGCACTTGCCTTCCAATCGGGGGGTCGGGGTTCGAGACCCGCCATGTACCAATGTGTTTTTCGTTTCGAACTTCATATTACATTTGTCTGACGCTCCTACGGTGAAGGAAAACATCGTGAGGCAACCTGCATACATCTGCGAAGAAATTCAATGATGTATGTGAAGTCGACCAATCCGCACTGGGCCAGCGTGGTTGACTAAGGCCTAATCACCCTAATATAGGGTAGGCTCGAGCCCCTCGGTGGGGACGTATATGGGCTGAGATGATGATATGTTTTTACATTAGGACTAAGGAATCAAACTCTTTCATCCATTTAAAACTATTAAAAGTAATAGATTAATATTGATAATTAAAAAAAATATCTGACTGCAATGTTCTGGGTTACGCGTAGAGGGACGGTCCTAATGTCTAAAATGACGGATCACATTTTTTTGGAACCACCCAAGGAACATGGATATCGAACGAAGAACCTAAAGAGTAGAACACATTGAACCTAGCCACGTTGACTTAATGTGACATGACTGCCGATAAAGTTCGTTTCCAAACCCAGCGATATGCATATCAAATGAAAGGCCTTGATGAGTAGAGCACTATGAACATAGGAAAATCGCCCTAAATTCAACATGGCCACCGCTCAAATAAAACGGATAAAAGTTCGTTTCCAATCCCAGCAATATGGGTATCAAATGAAAGGCATTGATGAGTAGAGCACTATGAACCTAGCAACATTGACAAATTCAACATGGCCGCCGCTCAAAAAAGGTGGATAAAAGTTAGTTTCCAAACCTAGCAATATGGGTATCAAATGAAAGGCATTGATGAGTAGAGCACTATGAACCTAGCAACATTGACATAAATTCAACATGGCCGCCGCTCAAAAAAGCTGGAATAAAGTTAGTTTCCAAACCTAGCAATATGGGTATCAAATGAAAGGCCTTGAAAAGTAGAGCATTAGGTACCTAGCAAAATCGACCTAAATTCAACATAGCCGCCGCTCTGAAAGAAAAATAATAGTTAGTTTCCAAACCTAGCAATATGGGTATCAACTGAAAGGCCTAAAAGAGTAGAGCATTATGAACTAAGGAAAATTGCCCTAAATTAAACATGGCCGCCGCTCAAAAAATGGATAAAAGTTCGTTTTCAAACCCAGCAATATGGGTATCAAATAAAAGGCTTTGATAAGTAGAGCACTATGAACCTAGCAACATTGACATAAATTCAACATGGCCGCCGCTCAAAAAAGATAGATAAAAGTTCGTTTCCAAACCTAGCAATATGGGTATCAAATGAAAGGCCTTGAAGAGTAGAGCATTAGAAACCTAGCAAAATCGACCTAAATTCAACATGGCCGCCGCTCAAAAAAAAAGGATAAAAGTTCGTTTCCAAACCTAGCAATATGGATATCAAATAAAAAGCCTAAAAGAGTAGAGCATTATGAACTTAGGAAAATTGCTATAAATTCAACATGGTCGCCGCTCAAAAAATGGATAATAGTTCGTTTCCAAACCCAGCAATATGGGTCTCAAATAAAAGGCCTTGATGACTATAAACCTAGCAACACATAAATAAATTCAACATGGCCGCCGCTCAAAAAGGTGGATAAAAGTTCGTTTTCTAATCTAGCAATATAGGTATCAAATGAAAGGTCTTCAAGAGTAGAGCACTATGGACCTAGCAATATTGACGTAAATTCGACATGGCCACCGCTCAAAAAAGGTGGATAAATGTTCGTTTCCAAACCTAGCAATATAGGTATCAAATGAAAGGCCTTGAAGAGTAGAGCACTATGAACCTAGGAAAATAGCACAAAATTCAATATGGCCGCTGCTCAAAAAAAACTGATAAATGTTCGTTTCTAAGCCCAGCAATATGGGTATCAAATGAAAGGCCTTGATCAGTAGAGCACTATGAACGTAGCAACATTGACGTAAATTCAACATGGCCGCCGCTCAAAAAAGACGGATAACAGTTGCTTTTCAAACCCAGCAATAGGGGTATTAAATGAAAGTAGGCCCTGAAGGGTACCTAGAGCAGCCATGCTCTAAGTGTGTTCCGCGGAACACTAGGGCTCCACAATACCCCTATAAGGGTTCCGCAATAATTTAGAAAAATCAAAACACCCTCTCTGGTCGTACTTTTATTATGCTTATTAATAAAGAATACACTTTTAAAAACTATTGTTTTATTTTAGGGTTCCGTCAAGTATTTCGCTTTCCAAAAGGGTTCCGTCACCAAAAAAGTTTGAGAACCGCTTCGGGGCCTATTGGATGTTCGATGTTCGATGTTACCTGTGTTTAGTGTTCTTCGAGACCGTGATAATGCAACGATCGTGAACTAACTAACGATAACTCTAAGTTTGTGTGTTGGATGTTAGTCATCACGGCGAGTTTGCTAACCGAACTATGCCAGCAACACTATATCGCACAGTACACGTTACAAAAACGGAAGTCTCAATACATTTTAAGGCGAGGAATTTCCACGTGCAAGCCCATATGTTCCGCACTTCACACCGTTCATTTGTACATGACGTTAGCGCGGACGCGGCCACTGAACAGGCGCCAACATCATGTGCCGCACAGTAAAAATGTAACAGTACAACAAGGACGTTTTATATCGTATGCAATATACTTTTTGCTAGGTTACAAATAAGTATTGATTTATAAACTGAGGTAAGTACCTACAGTAATACAACCAATAAAGATATAGCTTTATGACTTCATTGCTATTTTTTATTGTATCTTTACTTGTATGTAAATATGGACACTTTTTAATTGTTACATTACATAGTATTTTTATTTGACAATCAACCACGTGATTTTTTTAATAACTTAAAAAATAACAAAGTTTAAAAAGCTTTTATTTGCTAGTGACGTCATTGTACTCGTCCACCATTATAATACCGATACAAACATATATTTTATAAGAAAGAGACGTAAAGCAATTATCAATAATTAGACTTTTTCAAGATTCATCATAATTAGACGGTTTCTTCACAATTTCAAAGGTTTTAAATGTTTCTATGATGTGTTATTAATAAAATGTAAATTCAAATTTTATGCATATTTCTTTTGTGCAGTATAGAATGCATCACTAGAATACAAGAAATGCTCGATTAGCTAGAAGTAGTATTTAAAACAAAAGCTAAGAATATGACTGACGCGGCGGCATATATGTTATAAAGCTCTGTTAAATTTTTTTTTTGACTTCGACGGCTATATTGTTTGATTTAGAAATAGTAGATTGTTACACCGAGCGCTAAGTGACTTATTAATGCCCGCGGATGTTTGGTGCACGAGCACTTGCTCGAGGGCACTAATAACCCGAGGGCATTAATAGCTCACTTACGAGGTGTGTAATCTGCTTTTCCTTCAACTTATTAAAAAATAATAAAAAACTGAAGTTGACTGTAGAAAAACTTATTTATTTATGACAAAAAAAATGCAAATTGTTCTTATTAAGAAACCAAACCTTATCTTGACGGTGGTGACGGAAGTGGAAAATCCACAAAAAAAAAACTCACTGTCATGTACACCACAAAACCCTTATTTCTTGCCGTCAACATGAATGTGCACCAAAAAACACCACTTTCACTGCACAATATTCACTCGAATACAATTTTTAATTTATTAAAATAAAAGCTAATCTTCGCCATTAAAGCCAATTGCCTCTCTTTTTTAAATAAAATTGGCTTTGTAGGGTCCTATCTAACTTGTTTTGCGCATGTGTATTTTTTGTGACATGTTATACAACCACTCAAATCTCTTTGGAAAAATGCCTACATTTTGTATGAATTGTATGAATATGAATTGTAATTTCTTTTTAAATTAGAAAAACAAACAACAGGGCAATTATGTTGAACGGGTCATTAATGAAATTTCATACAATACTACTGCCGTTTTCCAGGGTAGTAATGTATTACTTAGTGTTGCCTTTTCCGATGATTAGAGTAAAATTAATGAGTAGTTTGAAGAAAAATATTTTAATAGATATATGTAGGTATTTTAATACAGTACTGAATAAATAAGTACTATAACTTATTTCGATTTGATTTGTTAACCGACTTTACTGACTTCACGAAGTTATGAGGTAACACATACCTCATAGCTTCGTCATTTTATTAACTGATTTTCAAAATTCTTTTTGTATTCAGAAAAGTATACCCCCGAAGTGGTTCCATGCCATCAAGTCAGGATCTAGTATTAGAATCCCAAGAAAATCGAGAGAATAGGCACGTCCAACGTCTTTCCTGTTTTTTTTTTCTGAAGCTATTCAGGTATTTGCGTCTGAAAGACATCATCTCAAGGATTCTTCCACTATGCTGAGCTTACGATGGATCCTTAACTTTAAGGAGTTAGGGAGTTAGACTTTAGATATAAAAGGTACGTATTGACTCTCAGTTAGGTATATTCTTTCAAGTTGACTTAGAGAGCTATTTACGAAAAAAATAAAAATATTTTTTTTACAAAAATACCGACACCACTTCAAAACAAAACTACTTCAAAATAAAAATGTAATGTTGTGTGTTTTATTTTATTGCTACTAAGTTGGCAAACAAGCAAACTGCCCACCTGATGGTAAATGGTAACAGTCACCTATAATACATGTGGTTCCTGTGCAATTCGCAGTAAAACTGCAAGCCCCACAAGCACCACAGTGTACGTTGCCAACTTGTGACATCAGATGTAAAGTCACGGTACCCAGTAATTTCAGTGCCATATCTTACCCTTCACACCGGAACACAGCAATGCAAGCACTGCTGATTTGCGGCAGAAATAGGTAAGACGGAGGTATTTTTATCCTTGCCTTAGCAAGCATCAAAAACGATAGTATTTTCGTTTTTAATTATATCCCAATTTTTGTGACAGGTATCTCTGGCAGGTATGTCATCCATCATATTATTATTAGATGAATTCGAAACAAGCTCAAACCTGTTTTTGATGTGCTACCATCATCAACGCTGGCCAAGTGCGGGTTGGTCGAATTCACAACCTAAGAATTTATTTACACGTGTGTGCAGCGGTCGGCGCGCCGGCGCGCTACTTAGTGGTAGATATTTATAACGCTGCATTGCGTGAGTGACAGGGGCGTGCATGTACTAAACAAGATTATCAAGAAGAAAGCCACAAATCGCTATGAATATCAAGCAACCGTATTAGTTTCTAAGCAAACTGGTTTTAAAATATTAATTAATATTCTACCACCTTAGGCCTGTAAGAAAACTCGGGAAGTACTACACAGCTAGCGTTCTTTACCATGATGACTTTACATTTGACGACACGGTTAGCGCACAGAGTTCGAGTGATCGCCTACTACGCAACTGGTCGCGGGTTCGATTCCCAAATATTTTTAACCGACTTCAAAAAAGGAGGAGGTTATCAATTCGGTTGTATTTTTTATGTTTGTTACCTCATAACTCCGTCATTTTTAAACCGATGTCCAAAATTATTTTTGTATTCGATAGAGTATAGAGCAAGGGTGGTCTCATGGTCACCAAAGTCAGGATTTGATGATGGGATCCCATATAAAATCGAGGAAAGCACTAAAAACACACTTCTTTCACTAAAAAGATTTCATTCACTGAAAAGTTAAAAATAAAAAATATTTAACAAAAAATAAAAAACGACTTCAAAAACACTGAAAGCTTAAAAATAATATAAGAATAGGTACAGACAACATCACACTTCTATATTGAAGTCGGTGACAAATTTTAACACTTTCTAGGAGATTATCGTTTGGCGCCGACTTCAATACAGAAGTGTGATGTTGTCTGTACCTATTCTTATATTATTTTTAAGTTTTCAGTGTTTTTGAAGTCGGTTTTTATTTTTTGTAAAATATTTTTTTGTAGTTACGGGACAAATATTATGTATGGAATACAGAAATATGTTCCGGTCTGGGCGTATGTGCATGTGATATGTAATATATTCTATGTTTGTAACTTTGATGACACGGTTAGCGCAGAGGTCGAATGATCGCCTATTGCGCAACGGCTCGCGGGTTCGATTTCCGTACGGGACAAATATTTTGTATGGCCTACAGAATTTTTTTCCGGTCTGGGCGTATGTACATGTGATATTCTATGTTCGTAACTGCACCTACAACACAGGAGAAAATCTTAGTGTGGGGCGACGTTATCAAAAAGAAAAAAACTGCACCTACGACACAGTTGAAAATCCTAGTGTGGGCCGACGTATTTATATAAAAACACTTTCATTACTGAGTGACTGACAGATTACGCACAGCCGTAATGTTGGAAATTCGCCATCTAAGGGGGTAAAACTAAAAAATAATAGTTTGTATGGAACCTCTATGACATTTATGCGGGCGAAGCAGCGGGCAAAAGCAAATATTTTATAAAGTTTCACAAAATTCCGCTGATCAGATATTTTCTTTTAATACAATGAAGTGATCTTTACATAAATCGAACGGAAATTTATGTTAATTATTTTTTACTTTTTTATAATCAACTCACGCTTGACCATAAATGTTACGAAATTTAAAAGATTCCTAAAATACTGTTTTACTGTTCATAATCATATATAATACATAGGCTCGAATAAAACTCTATTATTTAGCTACATGTATAATGTGCTGTTGATTCTACCTTCTAAAGCTTTGATGCAAGGCGTTGTGAATAAAGGGGGTAACATTAAGTATTTAAAGGAATCCAGCAATAAAGTTTTATAGGAAACATTATTTTGAACCTATAAATCGTTGCATATTTACTTGAAGAAATTATCATACTGGTTTATTAACACTGCACTGTGCTATATGGCCGCGGCAATAAAATATAAACATTTGGGAAATAAATATTTACCACTTTTCTTTCAGCATTTTTTGTATGCATTTGATTTAACATTTCGTCTTTGACTTCTTTTATTAGCGATTTTTACACATAAAATAACTTATAGAAAAAAAGAACAAAAAACATATTTTTTTAAACATAAAATAATTTAGGAAGAAGGATTAAAATAGTTTTCTCCTTTATAATACCTAATCCATTATTTACACTATTCACCATATTACTACACTAATCTATAATAATAATGAAAGTTAACAAAATAAACGCAAACTGCAAAATTAAAATTCGATCGTAAAGAAACACGTAATATATTTTTTTGCGCCCGCGACACGAAGCGACATGACCATACCCTGAGACGACTTGGCGAGTACTGTCTTATATGGAGCGCGATTGCAACCAAGAGAAATTATAGAATTTTCGTCATTTTCCTAAATATTTTATATGACATCAAAAAATCTGTCTTCACAGTTCACTAGATAATAACGAACTACATGTTTTGGTATAAATTTTATACTGTTTTATGTATATTTCGATTTCAAATCGTGGTTTTAGTTTTTGATTTAGACCTATGTTTGGATTTTTTTTCTATCAAGTGAAATGGAGTAAATCGTGTTTCTGCTTTCACAGTTCACTAGATTATATCTTCAAGTTTAAGGTGTGTGAATTTCAGAATTGTGGGTTCTAATATTATCCAGATCTAGACGTTCTAAGATCGGCAAATTTGGGAAATCCTCGCCTTAAGGCTAACCGCATAAATACGTTTTTCGCATTCGTTTTCTGAATGCGGGCATCCGAATGCATCAAATCTATACAAAATACTCATTGACTGCCGCACACGTTCGTTTTTATTACGAACGGAACACGTTCTGTACGTACGTTTAGGTAGAATGGTAGAAATCCCGAATGAGAAGAAACGAACGTCTGCGCTACGTTCACGAAACTCCGTGTCTGTATTCCGTGATCGGATATCAAATACGGAAAACGTATTTGTACAGTAACCCCCCATTCATGCTATATATACATTAACTTCACGAAAACCGCCAGTATTACGAGCGACATAAGAACGGTTCAAAGGTCAAACAGTATAGCTTGACAAGGAGCTTACTGTACGACCAGTCAAAATTGGCCAAGTTGTCATATCCAAAAAATATATTTTGTTGGTATTACCAACACTCATTATAAAATCTAAACTTTATTCGTATACAGTTCTAATTTATTAACAATTGTTTATTTTAATTCGAAACATGAACACGATAAAGATTATTCTTGCAACTGTGTAGTTCTTTCTACTGAAGAAGAATTTATTAATATCAATAATGTCTCTAAAACAATAATTATACTTAGTGTTTATAGGTAATATGTAATGTATTTAATTTTGTGGACTGTTAGAAAAAGAGCATTACGAACCTACGAAAATTGTCCTAATTTCGAAATGGCCGATGCTCAAGAAAGGCAGAATAAAGTTGAATCATTATGGAATAAAATGGAGGAAAAAACTAAATACTGTGTTAAATATTTTGATGGCGAAAGTAGTTCGCGGGCACAGCTAGTATTTAATAAGATTGTTTGTAAGGATTCGAATATTTTCAACCCTCAAATTTCATAATTTAAATTTAAATAAACTAAGAGCTTATTTATTTCAATTTAAATAAATAAGCTCTTAGTCTACAATTATGGTGCCGCGTCGAAGCTCGTTCAACGGCAACTAAGGCGACCGGTGGTTCTCTTTGCTCCTCTAATTTTCTACCTGCGATAAAATTCTTTAATTAGTTCATCAAAAACAATTTTCTGATCTGACAAACATGTTATTCTTTTGACAATACAAAAATCTGAAACTGAGAACTTAGTAGATAGACAAGAAATATATTTTGTTGAATTAATGAATACACACTTATCTTTATTAATTAATTAATATTTTCGTAAATATATCGGTGACTCGGTATCGGGTCCGCGACTCGTAACGGAATTAGAACGCTCATGTCCTGCAATAAATTTCAATTTCCCGTGAAGTCAGTTGAAGGTCGCAAGAGTAGGTACATTTTCATACCTAAACTTAGCTTTTCTTCGAGAGTGATCCTTCTGTACTTTATTACTATTATCTATTCTGTGCTAATAGATAGCTAATTATATAAGGCATAACATAGGCTACTTTTTGCCAAAAGTTACTATCCGACGCGGACGAAGTCGCGGGCTCAGCTAGTAACAAATAAAATGGAGAATTAACAAGAAATAATTATATAAGTAATAAGAGTTTCTGCTTATGTACCAGTACAAACAAATTCTACGACAATATTTTAAAACAACCTTTCAGATACCTATACAAGCGACAGGGGAATTTCCCGTTTTGTTAGTCGCGCATACGGGTTGATTTGATCTGGGTTGCCAAACACATGATTGTTTTTCTATAAATTAACATGCTTTTTTTTACGTAAAAACAAGTATCGTCTATTGTTTTTTAATGGGGGTTGGGGGCCCTTTGTATACACGGGGCCCTGGGCTGAAGCCCAAAAAGCCGTTAGGTAGATCCGCCCCTGCACACACTAGTGTTTTAAGACCCCCAATTATGTGACTATTTCATAAACTATTATTACCATTAAGGTGCCTCCAGACTCACGCCGAGAACCCCCGAGAACACCCGAGAAGCGTGAATGTGATGGGTTTCTCGGCTTCTCGTTCTCGGGCTCGCCTGTTTTCCGATCGGTGTTGGTTTTTTTGCCCGCTTCAAAGGGTTTCTCGGGCGAGAAAAGAGAACACTATCACATTCTCGTTTGTTCTCAGTGCGACTGCGACCGTGGCGTAGATCGCATGTTATCTCGTGCCAATTATTCTATAAAAAAAAATACTTTGTGGTGTCTAATGCATATCAGTATCATTTAGATAACTTCACAGTTATTGTATACTCTTTCATTTAACATACTCTCTCATCTGTGCTATCAGTGCTTAACAAAATAATTTATGATAAATATCATTAAGAAAATAATTTAATTTCACGAAGATTTTAATTGTTTTGAGATATTTCGTTAGTCTTTTTAGTTCAGTAATTTTAGACATACGAGTAAAATATGTGGAAAAATGAAACAGAGTTAAAGTTTAAATAATATTTTCACACAGAGCCCATTTTGTGGGAAGCAAAACTTTTTCTATAAAAAAGTACTTTGTCAATAACCACCATCGTTTGAGCCTTTTTTTCTTAATATTATTTTTAATTTTCGTGTTAACGAGATTATAATGTACTAACGCACACAATACCAAGTTAGTAGCACTGTCGTCCATTCCGGATCACGACCGAGAATGTAAATGAGAAAATCGCTGATACCTTCTCGGTTCTCGCGCAAGTTCTCGGCGAGACTTCTCGCCGAGACTTATCGCATGAGTCTGGAGCCGGTATTAGATATGAAGCATTATAGATTATCTCTGATATTCCACAAGATCGGAACCTATGTGGGGGAACAGGTACCTAATCTATTGTAGCAGGTTAATAATTTATCGACAAAATTGGTTAAATTATCGAAAAACAGACGAATAGGTACCTAGGAACTACTTATTTGTAAGAATTATTATTGCACCTGACTATTAATTTACTGCAATTACAATTTTCTGCACAAATTCAGTTCGATAAACGTAAGATAATTGTACTCGTTTTAGTATATTATAAAAAAAACCGCAACATCTAGAGAATTTATAACTTTTAAGTAGGTGTATATTGGGCATTCTAAAACAGTTTTCATCAAAACACCGCAAACGAACGGAGTGAGATTTGAGCTACGCTTCGCTGCGCTCTAGCTCCGCTACGCTCCGCAAATCTCACTGCGTTCGTTTACGGTGATTTGATGAAAACAGTTTGAGATTGCCCAATATACATTATACAGGGTTAAATTATTCATACCATTAAATTGTAATTTTTGATAAATAAAGAGTTATGCGAGTATATTGAATCACCATATTTGTTTTCATTAATAAAACGCAGAAATTTTTGTTAAAAATATTTTTTTATTATAAAGCAAGTAACAAATATCATCATAGCTAAACTAGAACAATACTTTAAATACAAATTTTCATTCAAGTACAATTTACTGAAGTCATAAATTACATGTGCTTAAGTACCACTTTTTTATGAATAAAACATTCCTTAGAGCGCACTCTTTTTTATGAGTTATACAATTGAAGTTAGCTCCACCTTTAGCATAACTATTGCGCAATGTTGCAAAATTAGGACAACCTTTGCCTTCAACATTTATCAAAAAGCAGTCAGAACACAAATCTTTAATCCATTTTTGCTTTTCAACACCTTTCATTATTATGGTTTGGTCCTTTAAAATTGGAATAATTAATCTCTTAAATTCTCTGAAATCTATATTGCCTTGACTCCAGTATATTCCTCTGTTGCGTTCAATCCAATTGACTGCTCTTTTTTCTTCGGCAGATAATTTTAGATACGAATATGGAGGTTTTATTAAAAAGACTTGCGTAAACTCTTTTGTGGCTAACGCAAATTCCTTAATAATAAAATTATTTTTGCAGTCTTTGAATCCTTGAACATCAACAAAAAGTATCGAACTCTTATCAGCACTCATTGTTTCGTTGTATTCCACTGTTTAACATAAAGTTGAAGTTTGTTCTGTCAAATACCTTTTGATTGCACTTTATTTAGTTAAGATATTTTCTTCACAATATTGCTCAGAGGTTTGTACTCAAAAATGCAGTCATTTAAAATCAAGCAATATGCTGCTGTCTGATCCGGGATTTCTTGGTCTGTTTCAATCTCCACTCTGACATCGATTGATCCCTTTATCATTTCTTGTTGGTGAGAACAATCAATAACAAATAATGGGGCAACGTCTCTGAATTCCTTCAAGCTCATCAACGGCTCTGGTCGCCGTCCATGATAAGACTGTTGGAATCTTGCATATTGTTCGTATAATAAATTAAATTTATCCTCTGAGAAACTGACATTCAATCCTTCATAAGGGTAATACGATGAATTTAAATATACTTTTACATCTCGTACATTGCAGTGATCGAACTCTGCCATTGACATTTCCGCATTGTGTTTGCGATTGGTTTGCAAGGCTATAATAACGAATCTTGGTTTCTCTATCTGTGACGAAGTTTTGATAGACCAAGTGTGTTTACGTGTCTTCGGTAATAATGGATATTCATACAAATCCCAATTTCGAAATGCTAGTGTAATAGGCCTGTCCTTTTCTAGATGTTTCAACAAATTGATTCTTTCACGATCTGATACTTTAACGTGCGGAACTCGCCAAACAACTTTGCTAATAGTTATATCTTCGACCACCTCTCCGACATTTAATTTCAAAGCATTGAGATTCGTATTGCTTCTTAATAGCACCAATTCATGTTTGGAGTTAATTATAACTTTTTCATAATCTTCTGCAAAACCTAAAATTTTCTTCAACGGCACAGAAGCCGAAAAAATTCCTCCGTTAAGATTGTTTGTACCAGAAGTTGACCATCCCCATACACGTGAGCATTTAGATTCATTATCATTTAACGAGAGGTACGATTTTATTGTTGTAGTTATGCCAGCATTTTTTATTTTGTCTATTTCTATTCCGTTTAACTCATATCGAATATCTTGAAATAAATATAGTATTGGATTGTTGATAAAATACACATTTGATATTTTTTCTTTAGTCGAACTATTATAAACATTGGCTTTACCCTCAATATACAAAGTGCTGAGTGAGGGTAACAGACATAGATCTTGTTGATTAATAGGTATTCTTATTTCATCATTCTTGTTGAAACTTGTTACGTACGGTTTATAAGAATGATATTCGAAACTTTCAATACTATTGTCGTATGATGTTGATTGAGATATATTTAAAATATTCATTTTAACAAGCCAATCAACTTCAAAAATTCCTTATTGTTTTTGGTGAGCTTCTTTTTTATGTGAAGCGGTGTGCTTTTATGAGGTGATCTTCTAGTACTAACTTGAATGCAAGCTGTGTCATGATTTTTATTGAAATTTATCATTTTTACGAAAATGTAGATACAGTTGTACTTCTTCGTCTCGTAAATTGATTTGTTTATTCTCGGCGTCTAATAATTGTATAGTTATTGCACTTATAGAACTTTTATTTACAGGAAAATATATTAGATTTTTCGGCACTTCAATGATCCGATAACCAGGTGGTACGTTAGGAACAAACTCGTGAATAATATGACTTGCAGATCCGTTCACGAATGACCCACTAACTACGTCGCATTCGATGCGCACAATGGTTGTTGGCAATATACTGACAGGATACAGAGATTCGGTCCTTTTTAATGCCTTTATTGTTTCTCCACCAAAACCTAAAATCCTTCCAAGTGAGTCACTTTTGTTGAAATGAACATCTTTAGTACAAAAAATTGTAGTTTTTAAAGTATTATTATTACAAGTTAATTTTAACATTGCATTTCTAATGTATGTCTTTAAATAATCACAGATATCTTGAAGTTCATAAGCTCCTTCAGGTATTTCGATTACTTCGTTATCGTCATAGTAGAATTTATTATTTCTTTTATCTATGTTGGGTATAGAATTAAATGTTGAAAAATACAACAATCCACACTCATAGTATCCACTTAATTCCAAAGTAGGTGAGTAGTTTGTTATCAGAGAGGATCCTTTTCCAGTTATAGACACAGTGAAAGACATTTTACTACTGATAAAGAATTTTATTTCAAGCTTTATATAAATGTGTTTTCCAATACTCCTTTAAAAATTTTATACAAAGGTGGCCGCAATTAACGGAGTCAAATGTTTGATATTGCTCATAGTTATAATTTAAAGAAACATTTCTTAAGTAATCAAGTAGTTCTAACGGAGGTTTCAGATTACCAAAACTATCAAAATATTCAGCATACTTATTTTCTTTCACGTAGGCTACCCAATGTGTTCCAATGTTATTTGAAGTATCTAAATTTATAATACCGCATTCTATCTTTCTAGGTTTTGAGGGCAACGTATCCCTCATGAAAACACCACGAAAAAATGGAATATCACTAGCATGTTCTAATATATCCCAATTAGTTAATGCCCGCCTAGGTAGCCGCTTTATTAGTTTTTTGAGGGTTTCAAATATAGACCTGCACCCTTTTTATAAGGTCTAATATATAATCCTTTTCCGAGAGCAACCGCCTCCATCATCTTATTATGTCGTTCCGATTCTTGAAGAGCTTTTTGAGCTGCTTTTGAATCATTAACCGCTTTTGCTATGCCAGCTGCTCCACCAGCCAGTGAACCTAAAGCTGATAATCCCGCGAAAATAGGAATTAACGGTAACAGTCCTCCACATTTTGGAATAGGAATACAACGAGGTAAACTCATTTTATTTTTATTTCTAAATAGTTTTTTTGCAGCGGCGACCGCATATTTAATAGTAGAATTTGTGTCTTTAGATTTTATTTTTTTTAATTTAGATTTGAGTTTTTTCACAGCCGTCATAAACGACCGAGCACCTGCACCAGCTCTTAATTTGGCTTTCATAGCATTTTTTACTATCCATGAAGCAATTTTTTCTTTCTTTCCAGCGTCTTTTGATTTCAATCTTCTTTGAGCCATATTTAATAGATCTAGATCAGCTTTGTGCCTTACGTTAGCGTCGTTGTTTATGTAAGCAATATCGTGGTGCATACAAGCGTTATCCAATTTATTAATTCCTCGCTGACCCTTAAGTAATCGTTTCTGAAGCTTTGTGCCGGGTCCGCAATATTGGTAGCCCGGTAAATGTAACTCAAACGGAATCTTATTTATTAAGCTGTTTATGATACCACTTCCTTTCTTCATTGATAAACAAAAAGTGAATCAATAAAGATATCTTGAGCTATTTTATATCATAAAACCAATTTATTCTTATCAACCCAACTATTTTCGCTATTACTTAATCCTAACCATTTTACAAACAATTTGTTTCCTTTTCTTTTTATAACCTTTTCAATGAGGTATAGGTCTGGAAACTTAGTTTTTTGTAACTCGTATGCATAAAATGAGCCGAGGATTCTTTGATTGCGTCTGTCCTCTATTTGATAAGTTGTTGGGTTAGTGTGATTAACTTTTACTATACGAAATATTTCGGTGGACCAGTTTGGCGTATAGCCTTTGTAAAAATCTGCTTTATATCTACTTATGCGAACATAATCACCAACACGAAATGTATATCCCCGACTTGTTTTATTCTTTTGAGAATTCATAATATAACCTTTGACTATAAGCTCATTTACTTTGTTAACTTCCACAGGCTTAAATTTTGTTATTCTATGCAAAGTGTTATTGTAGTGTTCTACAACGTCCTTTAAAATATTTTTATACCATTGGTAATTTCCGTTCAAACTAAATAGTTTGTAAAGGTGAGATTTAATTGTTCTTATAACTCTTTCTACTATAGATGCTTTTTTAATAGAATATGTTGAATAATGATTAATATTATACTTTTTCATTAATTGTTTAAAATTATCATTGTAGAATTCTGTGCCTAAATCAGTTTGTAAATTTTTAGGTTTTCGTAATGATGTAGTTAAAATACTTTGCATTGCATCTGTAACATAATTTTTCGCTTTTGATTTTAAAGGTCTGATCCATACATATTTTGATAAAGTGTCAATTACGATAAGAATATATTTATACCCTTTATTAAACTGTGAATATTTTTGCAAATCTATGAGGTCGGCTTGCCATAAATCATCTATTCCTTTTATGATCGTACATCGCCGGGAAAAATTCCTTCTTGCTGCTTTGTGAAGCTCATTCACTATGTCTTGTTTGCTCATTATTATCTGGTTTCTCTTGAAGCATGTGATCAATTTCTGTCCTTGTGTAAAACAAGGTGGCTAGCTTATTAAGTATTGAACTTTCAAAATCATTTAAACGAATATTTACATCACTTAAAATATTAGTTCTTAGTTCGTGTGTCTTTTCATCCACGTAAGCTTTATTGGCGGCTTCGTCATCATTGCCTGGCGATATAAGCCCTTTTAATCTTGATGATTTTAAATCATATTCACCTGTTTCTGACTTCACTAATGTATCGTTGAGATTTCCAATATATTCCTCTAATCGTAAACGTTTATGAACGTGATGACCAAATTTATCTACATTCATTTCCGTATCTATGCGGTGTTTGCTGTATAACTACTGATCAGTTTTTTAAAATTAGGTTCCTTATATTTGGTGTTTTTAATGATGCCTGCTTCGTACAGCTCTTCTATAATCGCAATAATTTCATTATCTAAGCCGGTATTGCCAGCATCACGAGATGCAAACAGTAATTTCAATCGATCTACTAATTCATTTGGATCATCCCAATAAACGTAATCTATATCTTTCTTTACACTTTTTAAAAGATTTATTCCTTTTCCTACCGTAAGACTTTCTGTGCTGTCATACTTATTTCTAGAGAACTTAAACAGTGGTTTAATAATATGCATGTACTTAAACCCTTTGTTACTATTAATTGGCTTGCGTGGATCACAATTACGCCTATGTGCATTCGTTTCTATTAGAAGCTCTTTATAATTTTGCAAATCTTCATCTGTGATAACATCCAAATTTGGTGTCTTTTCAAATAGTAATTCTTTTAATCCAAGAGTTTTGTTTAAACTTCGATTTCCAATTTTTATAATTTTTCCGTCGTCGAAAACACGTGTTTGGCCGAGCATAAGTTTTCCTCGTTCATTTTTTATTCCAAAAGGGATATTTGCGTCGGGTGAAGCACACCACGATAAACTATTAAGTGAAACATTTGGTGATGATTGAAAGGACTTAAAGGAAGCATCACTCATATTATTGTTGTCAGAAGGTGATACGACAAGGGTTTTTTCGGAATTAAATTTTTTATAGAACTGTTGTTCCTCTTCTTCATTAAAATCGTCATCAGAAAAATTTGTTGCCTCGCTGTCATTATGTTTATTTTTTTTTATTGTATAATGTTCAAACTCATCCTCATCTTCATGAGAAATTTCATTGTTCTTAATGGCTATTTGTTTCAGTGGATCGGTTATAGGTTTGAATATGGATTCCAGAGTGGCATCATTTGTATTTTTCATATCCTTTATCATTTCAACCTTTCTTTTCACAGCAGCTGCAGCTTTTACAATTTGTTTTTTAAGTTGCTTTTCCATTTTGACAAGGATTCCGTTCAATGCAAAATCCAGAGTAATAGTGATTGTGTATTGATGAAACAATAACTTATGTATATTAATCTAATAATACAAAAGTATCGAATGCCATCCTATAACATCCTTTATTTCTTTCGCAGTCTTTATTGATCACAACATAATTAAATGGTTTATTCCAAATAGTTGAGCACATTTCACGGAACTGAGACCACGACATATCTGAACCTACATGCTCATCGTAAACGTGTTTTAAATTTACATCGTCTTGTTTAAATAAAATAATGAGGTTAGAATTGTCCCTTATAAGTTGTTTAGGTACTTTACTGTATGTTTGGTTAATGTAAAAACAATCAATATTCTTATGTCGACCCATAGCAAAATAATCCCGAATGCTATTTTGGTTTTCACAAGCTACGTCGTCGAATATTATAATGGAGTTTGGCAAAGCTTCGTGTGGGCTTATGATATCATTATTATGGTTATATTTACTATAAGATATGTCTGCAACTAAATCTAATACTTTTTCTAAGAACACATATTTTGGTTGGTATAATGATTTAGAATATACATATAAGTTACGAAAACGTGCACCATTCTCATGTAATAACAAACCTATTACTAAGTTTGTCTTGCCGCAATTTGATGGTCCACAAACAATACATCGTATAGTGCTCGGCAATAAGTTGCCATGTCGCTTTGCTTCACATAATGATGCAGGACAGATATTATAATCTAATTTTAACGTTTCCTTTTGTTTGAGGAACTTCATAGCAACTTGTCCGTTTTGATTCGTGGCTTTTAACAAAATGGATATAACACTTTGCGTTCGTAATAATAAGAGAACTAGCAGTATATTTACTTGTAAGTGCACTCACTCCACCATATAGACTAAGCATTCGACGGCGGTAACAATAGCAAGGAGTAGAAGAATTTGGATACTGTTACCACTCATTATATTAAGTTATTGGACGTGTCTAGAACACACAATGTTAAAGCATCGAGAAGACTGGAGAGAGAAGAAAGAGCTCTCACCCCTCTCGAATCGTGCAATAAAAAATGATATGAGTAAGGAATCGATGCTTAAAAATAAACATTGTTTAATTACTTGCATCCCTACTTTAACAAAGTAATACACTGCGTTCTTTAATAAATAAAACTATATTTTTAATTTTATTACCATTATTTTAAACTATGTATTTGAATTCTAATAAATTTTATCTTAGATTTATTTATAGAGGTAATTCTGAATGAATGTTTTTCAAAATATTTGATTACATTATAGAGGTGTTAAAATAAAAACAAATATTTTCATACAAGTCTTTTTATTTTTAAATAATATTTATTGAAAACAATACAAGACTTAAACTAACATAACTATTTAAAATAACATAAGTCTTAGTTAGTAAAATTTATAAGCATTACTATAATTTTTCAGAAGAATAATGTTGTTGAAATAATGTATCTCCGTGAGTGTACACGTAACTAAAGATAGTAGGTACGCATCTAGCACATTAGAGAATTTTAATATACATCTACAAATGTTTTAGGTCAGCAATAGTTATTTAAAAACTATAACTGTAACCACATATTTTCTTAGAGATATTAGTTATAATATTTTCTGCTTGATCCATTATTGGATCAATATGCTCGGTTACCACATATTGTGTTTTTATTAATGGATCATTGCTGGTTGATTCCAGATCTAATATTTCTAATTTAATTAATCGCCGCCCTTTAGTAGGTATTGTTTTAATTAAATAAGAAGGTTCGTTCCCCTTCGTATTCTGCAGTAACTTGCTTCTCCTCTTCATGGGCTTCTTTTTATTAAAAAGACTTTTAACCACCTTGGCATGCAGCGGTGAATCTTTAGCATTCCAATGTGGAAATTCTTCAGAGAAGCCCTCCAACATATCTTGCGCATTTTGCTCAAAGCAAGGAGGATAATCTTCTGTTGCCTCCTTGCTTATGAGTAGCGACTGCGAGATTTCTTGGGTATTCTGAAATTTAATTTATTATGCAACAAAAATAATTTCACATCGAAGAAATGATTGATATAGTGGCGGAGGTAGAAGAGTATATCTAGGATCCACAAGGAGGCTGACTATCTTATACGGAACCGATAGAATATGAGAATCACGATAACAGCATCACAACCATAAGGTTTTAACAACAACATTATCTTCCAACTAAATCAAATATACAAATAAACATTAACTAGTGATCTAACCACTACACAAGAAAAGAGTTTGAAGAAAAATAATTTATACGACTTACCATGATGTATTTGGGTGACCGTAGTTGTCACTTGATTAATTATGTGTGAAACAAATTTTAAAAACATTCGACTTTAATAGCTATTTATAGTGTAAATATAATGCTGACATAACAACAAAGCATTCGCACGGAATCGCAATTGGACAAATTACTAATGAACTATAAGTTGGAATACCTAAATCAGCAATAACATGTCCCAACCAGTTTCGAATTGTTCATTGCGTGTGCTATTTTATTAATAGTTTTATATTTTATGGATTATGAAATAAAAAAAAACATGGTAGCTGGTTTATAACGTTATATATTTTCATCGTTACAATACAACATTAAGTATTTGATTAAAACTAGGTAATTAATTTACCTATTTACCATTAAAAAACAATGTATAATACTATTAAACAAATAACTGATGGATAACAATATTAAAATTAAATAACTTTACAATATAAAGTGCCGTGTCGGTACATACTATACAATTTCATGTATGTTTTTATTCTATTAACTTATTCATTACTTAAGCCATATAATAAATAAATAAATAGATGATGGGGTAACATATTTCTCAACTTACAATTTGATTCATGATTACCATTAAAATAATAATAAACTATACAATACGGTGCTTCTAAAGAAAAACTAATGATATTAAACTAAACTATCCCAGTGACCCCATGATAAAGTAGAAATTTTGTTTTTTAATATGATACGTTTATCGTCATTACCTGACAAAGCTATTTTGTTCTGTTCTTGAGTAAATATTTCGTGCTTAAGAGATTTAAATATGATATTTTTTTTCTTCAAAAATGTATTTTCATTTAATACCTTGTAATAATCTTTATATTGTACATCTTTTAATACTTGCTTCTGTATGCCTTTTGCTTTTTTTAATTCATCTTCTGCCGTTTTAATACAGTATAACTTGGACCTTAATCCTACAAACTTCGAAATCAAACTTCCTCCTAGCTCATCTTTAAAGAGACCTGGCACCTTTTTGTTCCAACTAGGAATGTCGTATACGTTATTTACAGAATAATTACTAGTGTCGAAATAGGGAAGAAAATTTGATTTTAAATCAGCATAAAAATCTTTACTTTCTATTGAATACAAAAAACTATCAGTATCCGTATAACAAAGTTTTAACTTTTCCTTATAAAAAGGCTTCATAATAGAATAATGAAAATCAAACATGTGACTCTTAGATATTTCCAAAACGGAAAAACCAATGTATATAGGTTTATCCAAAGTGATTGTTTCAGGCTTCATTTGAATGGCTACCAAGTTTTCAGTGAAAATTGTAACACTGTGAAAATTTGGTCGAGCTATCATTTGCTCTGCACAGAAACTTTTCTTTGTTTTGTTACTATCATCATTCCACTTATTGACTAATTTCACATTAACCCTCTTTTCTGTGTCTTCTAACGTCTTGCCAAATATACTGTTGTTAAGAAGTTTGAAGAAATCTTGTTCAAATGTAGATTTAGCTTTTTTTCGTAATTCAGTATTCATGTCAATATACTGCTTTAAATAAGGACTCTGATTAAATTGAATAACTCTATGTATTTTTTTTAACAACAAACCATGTTTTATACATGTTTGCAGATGAGCAAAATGTATGACATAGAAATATTTATCGTATAAATTTGGAATCAATTTTGAAGTTTTAGAACCTGGCGGAGTAAATTTTTGAGCACAGAATGGAAAATCGTTATGATCATTATGCAAATGTTCGGGGTATTCTAAATCTACTTCTAGTATATAACCAGTGTCTCCGTTAGTTGGCACATTTATAAAATCTATTCCAGCGATTTCCAAGTCATTCAATAACTTAAAATTGGAATGAGGCAAATAAGCACACATTGCATATCCATAGAGATTATTACAATCGATATAAATTAGAAAGTTATTACTTTTTCTTGGATCGTAAGTTTTTAAATACTTGTTATTGGCTTTTGAATACCTTGTCGAACATAAACATATTCCACCGCGAATACCTTTTTGAATCATTCTTATTATTTCCAGGTCGTGTATTAATTCTAATTTAACATCTGTTTTTAATAGCATGGCATCAAAACTGAGACTCGGTGCTGTAACATAAAAGGCTGGATCTAATTTATAATTCATCTTACATGTCTGGCGAAAACTTTCAAAAACGTCAGCTAATAAAAGAACATCTGACTTAAGATACAAGTCTGTGTATTCACCGAGATTCGATAATTCAAACGTTTGCCAGACTTTTTTTGCATGATCATAATCTACTTTAGATATATTACTATTGCGTAATTTGCTGAAAAAGAACTCCTGAGGCGGAAGTACTTTTTCTTCGTATGAACTCCAAGTAGTCATGTATTCATATGGATACACCCCTTTTCGTTTTATTAAAGCAAAATGCTCACGAGAAGGAAAATAACGCCGCAGATGTTTAAAGTCGTCATTTTTTAAGTTTGCGACAAGTTTCTCTAGACTTGTGCCTAAAAATTTAAAAGAATCAACAAATCGAACAGGTATGATATCTTTATCATTAATTTGAAAAAATTTTGTAAAAGATATGTAGTTTTCCTTATTTTTTGCTATTACTTGTATTTTTCCTGATAGTTTTCCCAACTGTCGTATAAAAAGATGACTGTCATAACCCGCTAAATTATGAAAAAATATAGGAACAAACTTAGGCAAACAATATCTAATATTGCAATAAGAATGAGCTGCACCACGATACCGTCCTGTAAGATGGCAATGATCTTTAACTTTATCGTCAAACAATATTTTATCACAAAGAAAACAATTTGTAGCCCGAGCAAAGTTCGCTTTGTCTTCATTTGTTAAACAAATAGCCACTGGCGACTGCAAAACGTTATAAATATCGGTTATATCCAATAATAGACTTTCTAAAAACTTTTCTACACAGGCTGGACCTCGATAAGATACATATTTATTACGCGACTTATCATAAGAACACACAACGTAATAAGCAAATGCTGATGGTACGTGTTTTTGCAATATCTTTGTACAGCCTGATCCAGAATCGAGTTCAGTTGGTTTTAATAATGATTCAAAATCTGCGTATAAGACGAAGGGCATGTCATGCATTCGCTCGTAATGATTAAATTGAATTCGTGTTCCATCACCGGGTAATATTGTCGATACACCACCACAAACATGAGCTTTCAGTTTATCATTACTATCAAAGAATATCATACAATCCTCGCATAAATATATTTTAGAATGATGTTTAGTTAATTGAAGACGAAGTAATTTAGATAAATCTTTAATAAGACAGTAATGGGTGCGTTTTCTGTTTTCCAGGAAAAGCATATTAATGTGATGATCTTTGCGAATCTCGCTTTTGTATAAAGGTCCAACAATGTTACCATTCTTTTGAATGCCGTAAATATTAATACTTATGCGAGGATTATTCTTTTCAAAAACTTTGATGTCCGCAAACCCAACTGGAAAAATCATATTTTTGATATTGAGTACATTTTTAAAGTGTGGGTAAGCTGACGTTCGATGTGCGTTTCTGTTTATAGGAAATAGTGCTGCCATGACACACCATAAAAAACAATAATTATCAGAATTTTGAATGTTGATACATGCTCGTTTACATTTTATGGACTTTGGTAATTCTATAAAACTGGAGCCTCTTAACGGGTTATATTTGTTTATATTTACTTCTAGATATAGGCTTTGTAAATAGGCCCACCCACTATCTCTTTCTTCAAATTCTTCAATTTTTTTACAAATTAAGTGAATAATTTTTGAAAACATATCTTCAAAATTGAAGTTTTGATGCAAGATGAAGTTTTCCGTTGCAAATGACTTGATTGAAATCGAATCATACTTACTAAGCAGAAAGAATTCACAGAAAAGTTCAAAATTAGCTTTAACATTAGTGTGAGCTTGAATTTTCGCTATGAGCAATAGGCGTACGCGAGAGCGCAAGTGCCATAAAAACTCGGCGGGCGGGCGAACACGCGCACTATCATGACCCTCATCTTGATATCGAACACGGTACGATGCTATACGATTACGAAAAGCGCTATGAACTTTTTCAACCCCCTCACTATCAACGACCGAACTGTTGTTCTTATGTAAAATACTTTTCAAATGTGCAGAGAAAACTTTGTTATTTACGGATACGTCACAAACTGAACAGAAAGTAGACCTCGACATTATGATTTGGACAGTACAAATTCTCAAAGTTAAAGTAATAAAGGCTTAAGTATGTAAGTACCTAATCTTTGAGTTTGCTAACGATAAACAATAAGTAAACCAGCTAAAACATAATTTACGCAGAGAGAAACAAAAGAGAACCTATTTTTTAACTTTATCTTTATAAAATATCCCCTCTGTGGTAAACTTTGCCTTAGCTAATTTTAAAAATTTTTTTAATGCGTAAAATTCTGGAGATTCTGCTTCGCCTTGCAAGCGTACCCAAACGATAGCGCGCTCGCACCGGTCAAGGCCGCTGAGATTAGATACCTCCTTCTGGTTGTAGAGGCGTAGCTCCACTAGCAAGTCGCCGTCGAGCTGTGCAGTCCGACGCGTTACACCACCAGGTACTCGGCGTGTCAGGATACTGGTGGTCTTGTTTGGCAGGTTTGGCGGCCGCGAAACCTCGCTGTCCGACTCTGAGTCGAACAACCACTCAGAAGTATTGGACGACGATGTATTCTTCACTTCTGCACTCTTCGCCTTCGAAAGGCACTTTATCGCCTTGCTTCTCTTCGGACTAGGGAGATAGAAAAAGGATACACGATTATTGTACACATTAAACACTTGAAATTTAGATATATGTAAATATAGCAATAAAAGTACCTGATGTCTTCGTCGTCGGTATCAAAGAAAAGGTCAGATTCACAGCTCTTCTTGGCTGACCTTTTGTTTTGCTTGCTATCCGACCTGAAAATAGTAAATGTCATATTAGTATTAAGAGTGGTTACAAGAAAACGAGTTGAAGATTCACATCTTCAATTCATAAGATAAAAAAAATATCATCATCATCAGTCAATCAGCATGCCACTGCTGGGCTTGATGGTCCCTCGTGAAGACAGCACTTGGAGAGGTCACGTCATATACAGCCTGGTCCAACGGCTCAATTTGTTGAAGCATGAAGATGATCAACCACTTATAGACAATTAAAGAATAGATATAAAGTATAGCAATAAAGTATAAAAACTTACGAACATTTTTCAGCTGTCTTGGTCTTGAGATTTTTTGATGAGGAGGTACTGAAGCACTGTTAGTGGTCAGAGATAGCACTGGAGTGTACTGTGACTACAGTTTTTCCGGATTTTATATAAGAAAAGTGCAATGCAAGTAATAATTTTACTGAGGTTCTCAACCTATACCTTATCTTTATAATCATTTTTATTTAACATGACTAATCTAAAAAAGAAAGCTCATTAATTTTTATATTGTTAAATAAGTAAGTAATATTATAAAATATTATATATATAATCATAAAATTATTAATTTCCGTCCAAATCATATCCACACAAAATATTTATAAGAAAACAAATATGCATTCACGGATATGATGCATGGTCAGTGTTCGTTTTTCAAACACTAAAGAACTGACACTTTATTTAGAGAAAATATTTTTTTTTTCGTGATTTTTTTATCACACCGCGCGTTTTAGGCAAAGGAGACGCGAAGCGCTCTGGGTACTATGGTACCCGGGACGTGTGAGTGGAGCAGTTCTCAGGTCTGCAACAAAATTTTTGATCCGCAGTTGCGTATGATCCAAAAACGGTCCGATCATCGGCTGAACTTCGTCAGCTATATAAAAAAAAGTACTTACGTAGCAAGAAAGAAACAAAACGACGAACTGACGCAATTACGTGTATTGGATTTTTATTTTCGAGGTAGTAGTAGATCGTTATTCAGCATCACAACATCTAAGAGAAGATTATAGTTTGGTAGTTTACTTTCAAAAAGTCGGTTCCATACTCGAAATATAAAACTTAATAACGTTTTGCACCTCTGACTTTCATGATATTTAGCAAAATTTGATATTTACCCATAATTCTACCAATGTGCAATATGACGCGGAAATAATCAGCAAATTAATTGTTTGTCGTTTATTTCCACAAACTTGCAATACAATACTGTGCATATACAGCAAAATAGTTGGTAACCGTTTAATTCTGCTGATGCAGAAATCTCGTGTAAGGCTGCATGCTCCAAATTTTTTTTCATTTCGGGTTTATTATATTTATTTAAATTATACATGTACATACATATTTACAATTACTAACGAATATTATCTCCAAATTAAAAAGTCTTCTTTATAATAACGGATGCGATTTCTAATTTTCATTTTTCGATACTACTATTTAAAACAGATAAACAATAGGTATATCGTTCTATTAGGCGAACCGAATGTATTTATAGCATAACGATATTGATACGACATGAGGACAGAACCATAGAAGTTTATGAAAATTATTGTAATAATACATAGGTGGTATTCATCGGCAGCATCTCATACACGTTCCCACCGCACTACCCTATTTAATTAGGATGTTAAGACCTTAGTCAGCCAAGGTAGGTAGTTAAAATGTTCTTAATATTTTTTATATTTTCATTTTTTAAATTATTGGAATATTTATTTTTTATTTTTTATTCGTGTGATGACTGGAACACATCTTTCAGGGTTTAGCCCGCCCTTTTAAATATTTTGTAAAAATCAACAATGTTATACTTTGTTTTATAATAAAGAATATATTTAATTGAAGTAATTTAATAAACAAATAAAAGTATTAACGTGTGAAAGAAGCCTTATTATTTGAGTAAGCACTCGTAACTGGATATATGAATAATGTGCAATAAATTTATTGCTGATAAATGAATTTCGTGGGAATGCTTTGAAACTGTATGGCAGGCAGAGTGTAGAACGGTACAGATACTTATCCGAGAGTTGAGTCCTGAAGCTACGAAACCTCAACCTGTTTAATTTCTGTTGTTATTGCACTGCTACCTAGTTGAATGCCTTAATATTCTGAGATAGAAAACCTTGAAAATGTGTCTAGTAAATCGCAATCAATCAAAAGTATACTGTTTACAGTCAAACAACACAACACAATAGAAACATTATGAAATGAAATGAAATAAAAAATCTTCTTTTCCATTTAACCCTATATAATGTATATTGGGCAATCTTAAACTGTTTTCATTAAATCACCGTAAACGAACGCAGTGAGATTTGCGGAGCTAGAGCGCAGCGAAGCGTAGCTCAAATCTCACTGCGTTCGTTTGCGGTGTTTTGATGAAAACTGTTTTAGAATGCCCAATATACACCTACTCTTTTATATTTTAATAACCAATATTACAGCTATCAAATGTCGTTTATCGTATTCGTGTAAATCAATTTTATCGAGTGGGGCAAACCTCTATAGAAATCAAATAGAAATTCTGGCATTGTCCTTTGGTTTTAATCTATTTTCAGGCAGTAGTTAATAATTTTACGGAATGGCGCCACTGTCGCAGGAGGAGTAGCCGTCTTAAAACTGCCACAGTAACAATTTTCCTTTGCTAGAGTAGCAAAGGAAAAAAAAGTTGATAAGATTACAAAGTTATTTTGTTACTGTAATGACATTAATTTAGTACTGCAGCAAAGGTCAATATTTGCTACGGTAAACTTAATTTGTTAGGATAAATTTATCCTATAAAAAAGTTGATAAGAATACAGTTACTTTGTTACTGTAATGATATTAATTTAGTACTTACAAATATCCTAACAAATTAAATTTGCCGTAGCAAATATTCACCTTTGCTGTAGTACCAAGTTAATGTCATTACAGTAACAAAATAAGGTTGTATTCTTATCAACTTTTTTTATGTGACGGTAGGTGCAAAAACAAAGGAAAATTGTTACTTTATTAAAGCTCAGTTGTTATAGGAACATACTTAAATTAATGCCAAAACATTTTAAAATTGTTACAAGAACAGTTTATTGACTGTTGCAATAACAATATAATGGTTTTGTTGGTCTAACAATTCCTTGCGTAGAATGTTAACGTTGTTAATGTAACAAAAACCAGATAACAATAAAAACGTTGTAGTGGTAACTGTCGACCTTAAACGGCTCTCCCCTGTTAAAGTTTTATTGTTACACCCAACAATATTTTTCTCTCAGTGAAGGGGGATTGGGGGCGGCCAAAAAGCGTCCCCCAACGGACCAATGCAACATGTACAGATCTTTTCTGGCCGACCCCCTCCTTTTAAAGGTCTCCAAATAGGTCCATAGCGGTAATATAATCAGTAACCGTTGGAGACAGAGCTTTCGCATCGTGGGGTGGCTAGGTCCACCCAGAGCTCGAGTCCTAGTGTGGATGAGAGCGTGGCACTCACAACGAATGTGAATTGGTATCTCATTATCCTCACTACAGAATCTGCACGTGGGCAGCGCAAGCGCAATGCGCAATTGTTGAGTTTGCAGTGACAAGTTAGGGTTTTAGTGAGTTCTTAGTTGGCCTCTGCTCAGCTGGAGGTTTCGCATTGCGACCCTGGGCAAACACTGGGCATGCAATCCCACTGAAGTCTGGCTTGTGCTTGTACCCCTCATTTCCGAGGGGGGTCAAAAAGAGGGTACCACTATTTGATCCCCCTCGGAATTGGCTAGATGACTAAACATTTTTTTTGCTTTAATAGAAGCTCATTCATATAATAAACAGAAAGAAAAAATCGGTTTTCGAATAACTATAAAAACAACCAAGATATAAGGTATTAAAGATTTTTCTCCATCTCCTTCTAGCAAAACGGCATTTTACATGGAGTTTATATGGCCGTACTCAACGATGACGTCACGGTTGATGTCGGATCTCTCTGTCTAATCGCTTCAAAATTAACAGCTTAAAATGCTTGTATCTTATGTATTTCTAAGCCGATTTTAATTCTAATTTCACATGATTGCATCTTTTTCTACGCTATTTTAATATTTTACGTCGAGATGTGAAAATGAGAATTCAGTCATCATCCCAATTGCCACAAGCTGGTTGTGGTCTGATGTGAGCGCTTTCGGAGCCAGTCTTCGCCTGTTCTCCGGCAATTTCACTGCCTCTGATATTAGAGTGACCCGGAACCCAGCCAATCATTACAGAGTTCCTAATCTCCGATTGATTCAAGGCCTCCGTGCACTCTAAGATGATTTTGGATTAGCATTCTACAGCAGCAAGCGCTTTGAAAGCGCCCTGGCTGGGAAGCCAGTCGTGTTTTTTAGCTTTCTGCAAGGGATGCCGAAAGAAATATATGACCCATTTTAAATAGGTAACCATTTGACCTTGCCTGGTGTGGTACTTATGCCACTGGTACTTATGCCACAAAAAGATAAAACAGATCAATAGAATTGAAGCTATTTCATCTGAAGAGTGGAAACGATTTGAGAAACAAAAAGATGTGAAGGCACATATAAAGAATGACATGTTGATTAAACAAATTGATTTGAAGCTTAAGGCAAACACAGAAGAAAAAAGACTCAAAGAATATTGGATGTAACAACGGCTCTGCATGGTATCATTTTAATGAATTCACTGGGTACATAGGTATATAAAAATATATATAACAAAGAATTTTTTTGCCAAATATAAAGGAATAAGTGAGAGGCTGACTACAGGGTTAGGCATGGCTGACTTGTGGAGAAATTAGGCTGACTACTGGTAAAAAGTGCCATAATTCATTTAATGATGATTTTTATATAATTCTATTGTTAATTTAATGTTTTGTTAATTTATTTAGTTAATTCAATAAACAAAGTACAGTTTTGAGTCATAGTGTCATCTTTAAAATACAGTTGTATCAAATTTTAGTTCTCATTAAAAGGCTGACTATTGGGTTTTTTACCCTATTACAGGTGAAGTTTGAGTATCTCTGTAGCAACCAGTTTAAAAACTTTCGATTTAAGCAAGTAACTTGCCAGGTGAATTATTAAGGACGTCCGCTGTTATTTATATTTAGGAGCTCGAATAATAAATTTCATACAAATTGGAGCAGATTTTAAATATTTTCCATAGAAACTTTCAATTTCAACCCCTATTTTGTACCCGAAGGGGGTGAATTCCAATAAACCATGAAACACGTGTTCAATGAAATGTTTTTTAGGAGCTTAAGTTTTATCAAAATCGTTGCTAATTTTAAAAAATTACATACTTGCAACCCCTATTCATCCCTTCATGAAGGGTTATTTTTTTTAAAACGCCTTCTTAGTGTGCGTCCGCATTTTGAATTTAAACAACTGTCCAAATTTCACGTTTCTACGAGTACATTAGTGGTTACGGCTGTGCGTGCATCTATGGATGGGAACTTTACCCGTGGGAGAGCCATGCTTCGGCACGAATGGGCCGGCTCGACCGGAGTGATACCACGGCCTCACAGAAGACCGGCGTGAAATAACGCTTGCGTTGTGTTTCGTCGAGTGAGTGAGGGTACCGGAGGCCAAACCCCCCTACCCCCCTATGATGGCGCAGTTAAACAGATTATTACCCCAGGAGGGTACCAACTGCGCTAGCGTTGGAGAATCCCTCTCTGGACGTCCACTTTCAGGACGCAATATACCTGGGCGTGGACGCCTAGGCCGCCCCTCGTATTCTGGGGGGGGGGGGCAAAACCGCGCTCAAACATACCTGGGGCAAGAGCAAACCCACGGCACCCCCTGCCACACTGACTGTGAACTCTTGCAATATTAGGGGACTTCACTCCAACCTGAATGCTGTCCACCACCACCTCGAGACAGTAAAGCCGGCCTTGCTCTTTTTGACCGAGACACAGATATCGTCTCTGGCGGACACTTCTTACCATTCCTACCCAGGATACGGACTGGAACACCTCTTCGCACCTAAGGCCGGTGTGTGCGTGTACGTCAGAGACGATATATGTTCTCGGCGCCTCGGTCACCTTGAAAGTAGGGACCTCTCCACCTTATGGCTCCGTGTAGACAGCGACGACCATCCCCGCGTCTATTCGTGCCTCTATAGGTCCCATAGCGGTGATACCGAAACCGACCGACTCATCGAGCACGTTCAAATGGCTGCAGACTTTGTGCAGCAGCAGATCCCACTCGCAGAGATCGTGAATGGCTCGGTTCAAGCAAGACCGATCATGCGGGGAGATCTGTTCACGCCTTCACTCTTGCATATGGCTTGACACAATTGGTTACTAAGCCCACGCGAATTCCTGATGTGGAGAGCCATGAAGCTTCACTGTTGGATCTTCTGCTGACTTCTCATCCCGACGGCTACCTCATATCTGTCGGCGCCCCTCTTGGCTCCTCAGATCACTGCCTCATTAGGAGTTCGGTGCCACTCACGTGCTTGCAACGACCCCGAGTTGCACGTAGTCGCCGTGTGTGGCACTACAAGTCAGCAGACTGGGATGGGATGCGGTCCTTTTTTGCGTCCTACCCTTGGAGGCAGGTTTGCTTTATGCCGGATGATCCCAACTCCGCCGCTGAGTCTGTTGCCGATGTGGTGTTGCAAGGTATGGAAATTTTCATTCCATCCCCAGTTATCCCCATTGGTGGCAGATTCCAACCTTGGTTTGGTCAATCCTCCAAAAAGGCTTCTCGCTGGAAGCAGGAAACCTACCAAGCCTGGGTAAACGCGGTGACGTCTCGGGATGGAAATACCAGCGCTTTGAAAAAGCAGTATAACTATGCCTCCAGATCCTTCAAAAGTGACATTGCAAGAGCGAAGTCGGAGCACATCAGTAGAATTGGCGAGAGGCTAGAGCGTCTTCCTTCGGGGTCTCGTGCGTTATGGTCTCTCGCCAAAGCTATTCAGGGAAATTTCTGCATGCCATCTTTTCCACCACTGCACAAGGATAACACTTCGTTAGCCCATGATGCTAAAGAGAAAGCCGATCTTTTAGGGAAACTCTTTGCATCCAACTCGACCTTGGATGACGGGGGACAGGAACCACCGACCATACCACGGTGCACGAGCTTAATGCCGGATATTCGGTTCCACCAAAGCTCAGTGCGTCAAGCACTAATGACCCTAGATATCCACAAGTCGAGTGGGCCTGATGGTATCCCTCCTATCGTGCTAAAGACGTGTGCTCCAGAGTTAGCACTGGTTTTAACGCGACTATTTCGGCTCTCTTATTCATCTGGCGTAGTCCCAACCTCATGGAAGACAGCTTTAGTGCATCCGATCCCTAAGAAAGGTGACCGCTCGAATCCGTCCAACTACAGGCCGATAGCTATAACCCCTTTGTTTTCAAAGATAATGGAATCACTAATCAACCGCCAGCTTCTCCGGTACCTAGAGGATCACCAGCTGCTCAGTGACCAACAATACGGCTTTCGTAGGGGTCGCTCTGCTGGTGATCTTCTAGTTTACTTGACACATCATTGGGCAGAGGCAATTGAAGGGAAGGGGGAGGCACTGGCAGTTAGTTTGGACATCGCGAAGGCCTTCGATCGGGTATGGCACAAAGCGCTCCTCTCAAAACTTCCTTCATATGGGCTTCCCGAGAAATTATGTGGATGGGTCACTAGCTTTCTAGCAGACAGAAGCATTAAGGTCTTGATTGACGGTGAATGCTCAGACCCAATGTCTGTAAATGCTGGTGTCCCCCAAGGATGTGTGCTTTTACCTACACTATTCCTTCTGCATATCAATGATATGCTGCAAATCAGCAGCATTCATGCAGACGACAGCACGAAAGACACCTTCTATAACGGCCGTGCGAACTCTTCTCGGGCAAACGTCATTGAGTGCCGGAATAAACTTGTGTCTGAAATCGAAACTTCATTAGAGAAAGTCTCTAACTGGGGTCGACTTAATTTAGTCCATTTCAACCCCTCAAAGACACAGGTTTGCGCGTTCACCGCAAAGAAAATGCCATTTGTCGTATCTCCTCGCTTTCAGGGCATTCCCCTAACTGCATCAGCCAATATTGGGATCCTTGGTGTCGACATATCGAGCGAAGTCCAGTTCCGTGGCCACTTAGAGGGTAAAGCTAAATTAGCTTCTAAGAAGCTTGGTGTGCTCAATAGATCGAGACAGTATTTCACTCCGGCGCACCGCCTTCAGCTTTACAAGGCGCAGGTTCGGCCTCATATGGAATACTGTTCTCATCTTTGGGCTGGGGCACCCCAATACCAACTTCTCCCACCGGACCGCATTGAACGGAGAGCGACTCGATTCGTCGACTGCCAGGAAATTTCAAATCGGCTTGATACCTTGGCGCTGCGTAGAGATGTCGCTTCACTATGCATCTTCTATCGTATTTATTACGGGGAATGATCCGAGGAATTGTTCGGACTTATACCTGGAGCGTCGGTGACGCTGTGGACTCGGCACTTGCATTCCAATCGGGAGGTCGGGGTTTGAGACCCGCCATGTACCAATGTGTTTTTCGTTTCGAATTTCATATGTACATTTGTCTGATGCTCCTACGGTGAAGGAAAACATCGTGAGGCAACCTGCATACATCTGCGAAGAGATTCTATGTGAAGTTGACCAATCCGCACTGGGCCAGCGTGGTTGACTAAGGCCTAATCACCCTAACATAGGGTAGGCTCGAGCCCCTCGGTGGGGACGTATATGAGCTGTGATGATGATGATACCTGCCGCCGCTTTCCGCCATCGTTCCACGCGGCAAAAAATCCATGCCCATCACTTAGATGGTTGGCAGTCCACAACTGTGCGTTTCTCTCGAAGTTTCCTGCCTCGCACAGTCAAACTTTGGAAGGAATTGTCGCCTGCGGTATTTCCGGACCGATACGACCTTCAAACTTTCAAAAAAAGAGCGTATTCCCACCTCAAAGGCCGGCAACGCACTTGTAACTCCTCTGGGGTTGCGGGTGTCCATGGGTGACGGTAATTACTTACCATCAGGTGATACGTCTGCTCGCTTGCCCCCTATCCCATAAAAAAAAAACTTCTCCTTTTTTTATATACAACTAGCTTTCCGCTCGCGACTTCGCCCGCCTTGTTTTCCCGTGAGATTTTTTCCCCCGTAGATAAATTACCCTATGTCCTTCCCCTGGTCTCAAACTATCACTATACCAACTTTCATCAAAATCTGTTCAGTAGTTTCGAAGCCTATTCAATACTAACAAACAAACAAACAATCAAATCTTTCCTCTTTATAATATTAGGTCCTTAGCTATGAAATTGGCGTTTTGCCTCAAATATCTCCTCTATGGTTAGGAATTCTAAATACAGCTATTTACTCATGTATTTGTGTTTCGAAAATTATAATTCACTTGTTTTTTCCTTAATTGTTTTTTTTTTGCGTCACTCAGTTTTCAAAATGAAAAACTTGAAATATCGCGTTCGAGTTCCACCGTGGCACCAGTGCTGCAGAAACGGCTCGAAGGATTACTGATGTGTATGGCGACGGTGCCGCAAAAGAAAACACTGTGCGTTTTTGGTTCCAACGTTTTCGTTCTGGAAATTTCGACCTGCAGAACAAGCCCCGCGTGGACGGTCGGAGACCAAAGTTGATAATGAAGAATTGAAGGCTATCGTGGAAGCGGAGCCATCGCAAACCACGTCCGAGTTAGCTGCAGGCTGCTGTGTTAGTGATAAAACTGTTTTAATCCACTTGAAGCAAATTGGGAAGGTGAAAAAGCTTGAAAGGTGGGTACCTCACGAATTGAGTGAAGCAAATCATCAAACGCGCGTTGACTGCTGCGTTGCATTACTCAACCGTATAGACGTTCTTTATATCATCCTTGCTCAACCGGCACAATAATGAAGGGACTTTAGGCGCATAACACATTGCACCGGACACCGCTCCGCGGTGTGCGGCGCTGCGGTTTTTCATTTTGACTGAAGAATCTTAATTTGTATACAAAAACCGCAGGGTATAACACACTCACACCGCATGCCCGTGCGGTTGTGCGGCGCGCGCGACGGCACCGCACTCCCGGACGGTGATGCGGTGCGGTCCGCGGGGTATGCCACACTGTGCCGCAGTATCGTACGGATTTTTGCGTAGAAAGGACGTGCATACGCGTAATAGATCTCGACATAGATAATGCGGCGATGCGGGGCGTCGTGCACCGCAGCTCCGGACGGTGATACGGAGCAAACCGTACGGTGGCACGGTGGCACGGAAAAATAAATAAATTGTCCGGTGCAATGTGTTATGCGTCTTAAGGCGCTTAACACATTGCCGCCGCATCCCGCTGCGGTGTACGGAGGGACGAAAACCGCATGCGGCTGCGGCGGCACGGAACCGTGCCACCATACGGTTTGCTCCGTATCACCGTCCGGAGCTGCGGTGCACGACCCCGCATCACCGCATTATCTATGTCGAGATCTATTACATGTATGCACGTCTTTCTACGCAAAAATCCGTACGATACTGCGGCACAGTGTGGCATACCCCGCGGACCGAACCGCATCACCGTCCGGGAGTGCGGTGCCGTCGCGTGCGGTGCCGTCGCGTGCGCCGCACAACCGCACAGACATGCGGTGTGAGTGTGTTATACCCTGCGGTTTTTGTATACAAAGTAAGATTCTTCAGTCAAAATTAAAATCCGCAGCACCGCACACCGGAGCGCCTAAAGTTCACATTGCTGAATAACTGCGTTATAATAACGTAATAGTAGCAGTATTAGGTGTAACAAGGTGGTAAAGGCTGAATAGTAGCAAATTAAGGTACCACTAGTTACACTTTATTCATACTATACCGTACACGTACGCCTTTAAATATCAGTAATTAAGCTTATGGTTCAGATTGTACTGTTTAAAAGCATACCTCCTACAAAATACTTCGAACTGTTTTGATCTAACAGTTATTGTTTTTATAGGAGGTACGTAATATTTATGAAAGTGACAGATTGAAGTGAGAGAATGCAAACAGTTTTTCTGATAGCGGTACACAGTTTTGATAATATCTTCATGAAAAGCTATTGGTATTTTAAAATTACTGTGAATATTACGTATACACGGTTATTTTTTTATCACCCTGGAAATTTTAAGGGACGCTTCACGGCATGGTATTAGAATGATTTAAATATAAATAAAAAAAATAACCCCCATCCTTAATTTTATATTAATTTTTTAAAAAATACAAAAAATGTTGCACTAGTCGAGAGCAGCATTTTTAGAGATTTTTTATTTTTTTTTATTTTTTATTTTTATTTTTTTATTTCATTTTTTTTATTTTTTATATAATGTTGGATGTGTCCTGAAGCGTCCCTAAAATTTTCCAGGGTGATAAAAAAATAACCGTGTATATCTAAAAAAATTCTCAAGCGCCACTCCAAAAATACCTTTTTAATGAAATTATAATCAAATAAAATCACCTGGCAAATATGTTTGGAATAAATAAATTTCTAATTGTGTCATTTTTTATTTTATAATTAGTAATTACATTATAAAAATTTATTTGGTATCCCTTAGTTGTCGTGTATCATGGTAAAAATATAAAATAATATGAATAAATTAAAGGTAAGTCAGAATCAAAATGGTGGTGAAATTAAAGAGAAACGTGAACTGTTATACTTCATTATTACTGCCGTAGCCTGCCAAATTGGGTACATGTGTATAGTTATTCAAGCTAATTCGTAATTAACGCTCACATGGGATTATTCTGAACGCAATATGCGTTATAGATTACGCGAAGTGATTCCAAAGAGTACTACGAACGTTCAGGTGAACTTGTAATCGGCCGCTATTCAGGGATTAACAATAGCAGTATAGATGAGTATCAACAGGGAAAATTTACACCCTTTGCTGAAAAACACATTATATTTTCTCCTTTTTATATGTTATGTCTGTATAAGAGACCACATGTACTACCTTTAGAAGATAGTGTTATAGAGGTCCATATTTACTCTTTTACACAGCTATTGGCATATCTGTACCTGCTTAACTGCCCTTATTCAGTTAATAGCGTTGAAAAGTTCTAACAGCTGACTAAAGGCGTAAACAATATACCTAATAAACGGCTATAGCGTTTTAAGGGTAGTGAATATCTACCATTATTCAGTTACTATTCAGAATATAGCGTTTCAAGATTTTTTGTGAACTAATATTCAGCTTTAGGTTCATCAGTGAATGTTAATAACGGTTTTATTAAGCTCAAAGTGTGAAATAAGGCCACAAGTGATTAAATATACAGCATTCTGTGTTACTTGGGCAGTACGGCAAAACGCCAATTTCATATGGAAGGACCTAATATTAGTATAGATGTACTAAAGTAAGTCTAAACGGTCAAGGCGTCAACGCGGTATGTTAAAGTCGCGGGCTCAAATCCCGCTCGGGGCGAAATTTTTTTCTTTATTGATTTATTCATCATTATTTTCAGTTTTTTTATTCAGTTGCAATAAAATAGAAACAAACACTAACATTACGAAATATCTATTTATCGCACGACATACCTACCTACGTACCTACATCCACATAAATTAGGTACTTACCGCTTAAGAAATATAAAAAAATTATTCACATATGAACGTTGCACTTTGAAAATTAGGAATTAAAAAAAACAGAGTCAATATATTTTCATACTTTACTTGCTATGCTCGCGAACTATGTACGTTTTACTTAAAACTCAAAGATTTCTGGAGAGCTATCAGCTAGTCCTAGAGGATTAGACTAGCTATGCCCGCGAACTACGTTTCGTCAGTAAAAATACTAATATCGCTATTTGAGGGTTGGTGGTAGAAGGGTGAAAATTTGTAAATATTTTTTGATGCCAACTCATTCATAAATTACCAAAAAAATTCTGGAGTGGGCCACTCTTATCACCTAAAATATAAAAGGTATAAATATATATATATATATATATATATATATATATATATATATTAATAAAATATAATATAATAATAAAATATAAAGTGTATAAAAATAGCCTACGACCTATTCTCAGACCTATACAATATTCACAGAAAATTTCATAAAAATCGGTACAGGAGTTTCGGAGGAGTTCGATAGCAAACACTGTGACACGAGATTATTATATATTAGAAGATTTATATATTTTAGATCAAATGCAAAAATAAAATCGTGGGCATTGTCCTAGATTGATGATCTGAATTGTGTGATGACTGTACATCATTATCTTTCTTTTCAATAAAAACGTTCAACTTGGGAAAAATTTACCTATTTTTTATCTATTTTGAAATTTTTAGATTTTATTTCATTGCTTATTAATTTTGTATAGTGCTCTGTACTCTACTAGTCAATCTCTTGTATGTGATACCCATATTGAGAAAATGTGATCCATAATTCCAAACTTAGGTACAATGACACTGAACATACATAATTATTGTATAGTTGTAAAATGAAAGGTGTGTACCAAATTTCAAATCAATCGGTCAGCGGGAAGGGTGAAAAACTTTAATTACCACTTAATTTGACCCATCAACAATAAACAACAACAAACAGGGTGGGCTAAATAAATCCGTTTAAAAAAAGTTTGTCGGCAGCGTACACATTCCCGCCCTCGAGAATGACGAGGACGTTCATATGAACACTTCCGGTGTAGTCTAGCATGTTTGCAAACGATCGGGTCATGGAGAAGGCTCGCGCGTTTAGTATGCATGCAGGTTTGCTTCATGATGCAGGTTTGAACCGTGGACCCGCGAGTAGTAGCACGGTCAACAACGGCGGCGCCACGGAAACATTACGCAATCTAGCGAAATACGGCAACAGTTGACTCAAGGCGCGTGACTGTGAGGAATAAAATTCTTCTCTGTCACACTGGTGTGACTGTCAGTACTGTAGTATTATATTATCTGTGCTGTCAGGAAAAAAATTATTCTGTGTCACACTGGTGTGACATAGAGTAATCCCCCAAAAATAGTACTAAATTACATAATTTCGGAATTTGATAAAACAGTCGAATAAATTTATTTAAATTTATTGCTTTATAAATTAAATTGCTTAGTTTTTTATAGGTATGTATCAAGGATTATAAAGAAAGGATTGTCAATGTGTAACATTTCTAAAATTAGTTATAACCACGAGCAATAGATGGAGCGAGCTGTAGTCGATATTTTTAAAAGCAACAAAGCACACACGCTCCTAGGATGCACAGCAGTGATTACATAGATTTATGTAGTTATACAAGAGCACGATAGATGGCGCTATCTACATTTTTGACACTTTCTGTCAGACATTCTCTCATTTTAACGTGCGTTCAATTCAATTCAATTTTTAGGTTGTATGGCCTCTGTCAGGTGTGACAATTTTGCCAATGTCGAGTAGCGAAAACACGTTTTAGGTTCATAAGATTTAGCGGTAATACTAGAATGCTGGGTCGGTTGGGCTACCTGTGGGCAAAGCAGAGCGAACATTAAATAGTTAGTAGCGGCTTGAAGTTATATTTAGAAATTATTTTGTAAAATTGTAGGTGAATTATGTTGGAGAATAAAATGAGGTAAGAAAAAATGTGGAATAAGTTAGTTGTAGGGTCTACTATTTTAAAATTTAATTCGATTTCTTTCAATAAATTTAAAAAGTATGTTTAAAAATGGGGTGTTCATTTGAGTAAGCAGGAAATTCATATTTACAGGACGTGGAATGAAATCAGGAAGTAGGTGGTATAGTGATGTTTGTTGTCTCGGGCAATTAAAGAAAATATGATCCACGGTGCCTTCGTCTCAGCCACATTCACATATGGTAAGGTGCGTTGGAGAACAAGTAATTTGATAGCGTTCGAGAACCAAAGTGGAGTAATTTTCGCCTGACAGGAAGTAATTTGATAGCGTTCGAGAACCAAAGTGGAGTAATTTTCGCTTGACAGGAGTGAATTTCTCGTGAACCCCAGAAAGCGTTAAATTTTACCTGGTATTGACAGATGATTGTTCTGTGATTAGTGGCTAGCATTTCGTTTTTATGTAGAAGTTAAAGTTTGCAAATTGTAAGTAAAGCTTTGTGTAGTTGTAAAATATAGCAAGTTCGCGTTGCAAAACACAAAAACTCTTTTCTTTATTTTTGTGCTACAAAAAAATTTAAAAGTGGCAAAAAAAAAACCTTTTTTTAACCGACTTCTAAAAAAACCGGCCAAATGCGTGTAGGGCCACGCGCAGTGTAGGCTTCCGTATAGTGCTGCCTGCACGGAGTACATATCCGTGCTGTCCGGCAGCCGTTTTCAGATGCTATAACTAGCTTAAGACCGCGACAATGCTTGATTTGCTTACATTTAGACTTACTTTTGAAACCAAATCCGTTTGATCGACATTTTAATTTTGCATTTTTGCGCCCATGCATCACTACTTTATAAAGGACAGACGTCACAGAGTCTGATGACGTTGCAATGACTGTCAAGATATTTGCATAGGTCTGAGAATAGATCGTAGACCCTAGGTGACAAAGGTGACCCTTTCCATTTTTTTTTACTCAAATGTTTGTTCTTTTGTATGAGTTGTCAAAAAGTAGGTACTTGTAATTTGTAATTCAGTATAATTTAGTCAATAAAGATAAATAAAAACTTTTTAACAAAAAATTGAACCGCCGAAAAAACTAAAAAGCAAAAACACTGAATAGTTAAAAATAATATAAAAATAGGTACATACAGACAACATCATCACACTTCTATATTGAAGTCGGTGACAAATATTAACACTTTCTAGGAGATCATCATTTGGCATCGACTTCAATATAGAAGTGTGATGTTGCCTGTACCTATTCTTATATTATTTTTAACTTTTCAGTGTTTTTGCTTTTTAGTTTTTTCAGCGGTTCAATTTTTGTTAAAAAGTTTTTATTTTTACGAAGAATAATGATGCGAAATTTTTATCGATAAAATGACATTCAAGGACTAGACAAATCTGTAATAATGGCTTGACAGATGAGGGTTAATAGTAGATTACCCAACAAGTGAAAAAAGGTGAATTCTTTTCGAGGCACTAAGTTGTATCCCGAGAGGAGCGAAGGATTCTAAAATAGAATCCTAGAGAGCGGATCAAGGGAACAAGAGCCGAGATGATTTTTCTTTCACGTGTTAGCTACTCTATTTTTTTATCATTGACTGCGAGAAAATAATTCCTACTCTGTGATTATAAATCACATTTTATTATGGGTAATCATTGATTTACTACCAAACGTTTGGTAGTAAATGTGACGTTGTGGTCAATGTGGGTAATACATAAAAAACAATAGAAAACAAAAGAATTAAATATGAATTGTAAAATTAGAACAGTTTTTGAAACTTCGTTATTACGTTTTGGTGGTTTTTAGTACGTTTTTATAGCGAGAGTGTGCAACCTCTTTGCACGTGTTCCTTGTTTTCGTACTATAATCCTATATTCGCGCATGTTCCAAATTCAATTTTTTTATTCACTCAGTGAAACAAAAAGCGTATTATTCACTGTTTTTGAAAAATCGCGAACCCTTTGTCGTGTGTCAATGGTAAAAAAAATCTCTACCCAGAACCCCTAGTGGGCGTATTGTAGCCGGAATAATAACATTGCTCTCCTCGTCTATGTTTGCTTAGTGTTGCTGACAGTGATACTTTTAATTAATACAGACTATTCAATACTTTTTAAGAACTGAACAGTACCTACTTAATAAGAAATACTTTATAAATGAACAAATAAGAATAAAATATTTATGTAAAAAGTGGTAGCAGCAAGAATGGTGTGTAATTTATCTTTATAAACAAGCTTTTAATTTCAATAAAGCAAAAAGTAAAGTTTTTTCTTGAGCGAGATTTCATTATGTCAGTCAAACCTTTGTAAAGAGTTTATTGTTTGACTTTTGACTGTCCTTATATCGCCGGATGGTTTTCGTGGTATAAAGGCAGAAACAAGCTATTGTGTCGTGTTGTGTTATGACGCGTCAGAAGCGTATCGGTTTCATACATCACAACATACTGTAATAATGTGTTTCTAGCCACATTACCTAATTGTATGAAACCCATACGCTTCTGACGCGTCATAACACATCACGACACAATAGTTTGTTTCTGCCTTATGGCTTGCCAACTGTACAACAAATAAATAAAAGAGTACCTACAACAGCAGAAAAACAAACGATTTTATATATATTTTAAAAGATCATGATTTCCTAGTGCGTTTCTAAAATTTAGACCAGGTTTATTACATAGTATATAGCGACGGTATTATTGGTAAGCGATTGACCACGCAACATCACTGCGGCTATGTCGTAACAGCCCGATGCATCACAAGATTCACAAGTCCTCTGTAGTGAAATCGACGCCAGCTTTCCCGGCACTATCGCGCGCGGCGCGCGGTGCTGACTGGTTTTAAAATATTTCGTTAACTATCTGAATTTGTGTAATCGCTGTTTAAAGTCGTTTCTAATTTTTTATGTTATCTGAGCGAAATACGATGTGATTTTTTAATTTATTGAAAGTGTTAATCCCTATACTTTTTCTATTTAAAATGTGACCGCGAACTACCGATATTGGTGTTTTGGAGGTAAAGAAAATTCTTAAAATAAGGTTATTATTATCTGTAACATTTGCTTATATCAATTTGTTCTACAGCTACTATGCTGTTTATAAATACTAAAATTGTTTTATTTTGTACTCTGTTTTACGGAAACTGTGAATTGCACAATATAATTTTCATGGCCTTCTATGATCCTTACCTTAATTAAATACAAAATTATTCTTGGTGTAAGTACAATTTAGTAAGTATTGTTGTATAATTTTGTAGTAAGTATGTCCACATACATGCTTTTGAATCTACATAATTTGTAAATTATTAAAAAATTTACTGGAAAAAATACATAAGAGGTTACCACTTTTCAAATATAACTTATTAATCAAGGCACCAGGCCAGACTTCATTTAATGACCTTGAGACCTCTGTTTATGTCACTCGTAAGGAAGTAGGTAGTTTTCGTTCGTAGGGCAAGTGTAAATCTTGACGCTTTATTCATATACAGTCGACTACAAAAAAATCGATACGGTCAAAGTTACAAAATTATGTATACTTACTCTACCAACTCTACCTTAATGTTAAGTTAATAAAGTCTGTCAATCAATGTACAATAACATATTTTGTAAGTTTGACCGTATCGATCTCTTTGTAGTCGACTGTACCTACATACATACAAATAATACCAACAATCTTTCGGCAAAGGAATATCAAAAGATTTTCTCACTAGCACACACTGGGCCAGACGAAAGTAACTCTGACAGGCTGCCTGTCATCTTCTTGTCTAAATAACTGTGTAACCAATTCGCCTAATTATTATATTTTTTTATTATTATTAATTATTATTATAGTCCCACATTTTATCGTCATAGCCGATAACTCAATGCATCTGGGCGTCTGTCCAGAAATCGACACTTACTTTATCAACACTATTTAGGTAGTTACTGTATGAAATTCTGTGATTTTTTTGCACATAAGAAGAGTTACTATTATAAAACAAGGATTATATCTACTATCTGCTGCGTCTGCGTACTATACTATTAACTATACTATATCTGCTGCTGATTATTTTAGCACTTAAGAAGATAGTTGCTATTCTACAAGGATTTTACAATCTGCTACAAAGTGCTTAGACAATTGAATTAAACATACAACCTAGAAAAAGTAACAGTTTAAAAGCGATTACGAAGTGAGAAAAGAAATTTAAACACGATGATGAATTAAGATATCGGTTTGCTATAAAACGATTACCACTTGTCTAGGCCCCAAGTTCCTCTTAATTTCTATTGATAATAAAGCGGTGTAAGATTCTATCTCCCACTTTAAAATTCCTGACATCATGTAAAGTCGAGATAAATAACAGGCCTACTCAAATAATGACAGGTAATAAGACAATAAAAGCTGTCAACAATTACCAATATTCATATTTGCTGTAGTTTAATGATATGCCATTCAAAGTGAAAATAATGAAGTAACAACATCGCGTTGAACATCGGGTCAAGGCAATTGATATGCTTGGCCATCTCATGGATTGTATATGTCCACTTGCTGTCTACGAAAACAGGTTTCTGGGTTGGAATCCGAACGGGGCTAATGTTTTATCACATTTCATAATAATATACATATACTTACTTATGTTTAAACCTGTTGATTTCTATTACCAATTTTCCAGAAGATACTTACCTATGTGCCTAATTAAATCAGGGCTTTTTTAATCAGCTAGAAACATTCGATTTAAAATAATATAGGATATCCATATAAAGTCGCTGTCCTTCAAAAAAATTTACATATAACTGATAAATTGCTTCCATCATTTCAGAAAAAGGCCTGTTGGACATAGTCCTGCCCCAAAATATTTTTTTTCAACTTAATTGCCACGTCTATAGTGAGCATGATCCAGGGTTTGGGAAGCCCCAATTATCCGGAATAATATATATACCTGGACAGCTTCGCCAGGCCTTTATAAAACGAGCTTCATATTTACTGCTTGTTGTCTGTTCATATTAATTGCTTGTTTTAACAAAAACTTTTTAAGAACTCTACTGCTTAGATTGAATACCTACTTCATTGATATTGATACCAGTAGTAAGGACAAAATTTTGATGCAACGAAAAGCCTCTTCTTTTTACACGCGTAGATCCCGCCCCCATATTAACGTCGCAATAGCTGTGAAATTGAAAAACGATCTTGATACATGTTGTTGGTATTTGGTAACTCTACAGTAGGTGTATAGGTACTTAGTTTCATTGCGAGCAACCCAGAAAATGTTTGCCAAACTGTAACACCCATTCATCCTCACACACAACATAAACATTCGAATGTATAATATAGATACGGGCAGTCTTTCCAGAAATCGAAGTGCACAATCAAGGCTGTTAAATCTATAAAAAACGTCATTACAAAATTATCAGACACACTTACCTAACCACAAATGGTTCCTATTCCTAATTCATAAAAATATCTGTAAAAATCTATTGTACGTATCCTATTAATGATGAAGTTGATTATAATAATCATTTCCTACAACAATCCGAACGTGAAGGCATGTAGAGTGGTTAGCTACGTCCGATTTTAGTTGAGCTCCATTTTAAAGCATCGACATATGTTTTCTAAGGTCTCTTTGTAATTTTCGTATAAGCTCAAGAAAATAGAGTAGACATTTTTTTTACACGATAAAAAATATCAAATAAACGCGATTGATTTCCAATAAAAATCACAAAGTCCACTCCATCATTCATTGTTCATTATTGTTACACTAGCTCTCCGCCCACAGCTTCGCTCGCGTTTTTCACATAGAAACTTATTTATTAACACACTTGCTCTTAAAGTGGATCTAATTTGACCAGTTTTAGATACATAAAGCAGCTCCTAAAACACGCGTGTCTTATAGCCGAGGCAGGCATCACAGAGTCCGGCAATGCTACATACGCTAGAGGTATAATATAAAAGACATCAACGAACTACATTATTTTTCGAACGATTATTTCACACCATTATTTAGTTTTGTCTTCAAATAAACAATGATTTGTGTTATTTAATTCAAAAATTCAGTTTATTAATTATTTTTTCCTCATAAGTGTGTTGAAAGTCGTCGTACGATATACGTGCGTATATTGGTTATCCACACCGCACTTATATCGTAATGTACTATTTTCATGAAAGATTTGAGTGCGTTTATCATCTTGTGTGATGAAAAGCGAAATGTGACCAGCCCCCTAACCATGATCGCCCAAAACAATATTAAAACCGCAATGAGAGCGGGATGGCACTATACGCAGCAGGAGCGGTGTCTCTGTTTCAATATTGTTTTAACCTTGCTATAAGCGATCATGGTAAGGCCCCTGAGGTGGAGCACGCAAACCCAAACTCAAAAATAGTGCCTACTCACTTTTATCTTATTATAATTCAAATTATATATTTCGGAGGGCAGGAAGATGAAAGTATAAATTTATTATACAAATACATACAAATTCTCAATCTCCATTTTAATTTAGATTTTCGATATTTCGTTACGTCGAGTTTTTTTAATACTGATATATCGATACCAGTGTATCGTCGATATCGATAAATATCGATATATTTATGATTATAATTATATTGTGGTATCCCTAGCTGTCAGTTGAAAACGATTCTTTCAAGCCGCTCCTCAAGACCTTCCGAGTTTGAGTAATGAAAACGTGTTTCCTTAAAGACTGCACACAGTGGTGTCATTTTTGCTTCACTTTAATCATCGCGCTCTTTACCGGGCTGTCCTTCTATGCGTTATTATTCTAAGCTTTAGCTATTAAAAATACCTACAGCTAATACCCATTTCAAAAAAAACATTTTTTTCTCTATTTTCAGCGATTACTGCGCTATTTGTGGGCCGATTTCAAAAATTATTTTTGTATTCGAAAAAGTGATGCAGTAGACTTAATTTACATGGGCTTATTCACGTAATTAAGTATATACTATTAAGTAGACTTAATTCTCCTGTTTCTAAAGGTGATTTAAGTACACTTATAACCCTTGAGGTGACCCGATAGTCACGCAGTCTTAAATTCCGCATAGGCACGTCCATCGAGTTTCATGTTTTTTCTAAATATATTCAGGTTTTTGCATCTGGTAGTCATAGTATCATGTTACTGGGCTGGTGGGGAGATAGTTTAATTTTGAACTAATTTGGTAATAGCATCAATAATTTTTAAAGACAAATAGGGAACCCAAGTAACTAGAGTTCAATTCGGATATTATGTAAAAATCGAAAGTACATAATTGAATTTTAAAAGTTACATCGAATCAGAATGTTAAAGAGCCTGTTTCTCGTAAAGCTTTTAATGACATTATTAATAAGTAATGGCTCGTGCCAAACTACACAATGAAACTATCGCCAAAGTCAAGGCCAGGAGCCAAGAATCTAATAACATAAAAGACGGCGTGTCGCTCTCAAACAGTTTAGTCTTGTGTGGTCGCTAGAGATATGTGAATGGAGTGATGTTCCACTTGTAGTGCAGGTGATAACTTACAAATATGTACTGAATTGTGCATAGATATTGCGTTATACATTTGAGTGCTTCGGTGGTTGTATATAAAAGGGCACACTTGAAAAATAGTAAGTTATTTAAAATTAACTTTTCATTTCTCTTGCTCAAAAAGACCGCCATTGTACCTGACCAGAGCGAGGCTAAAATAGCAATTTTAGTCCTAGGGATAATTTTTTTTGACTCTCCCTGTTTATGGAAAAGCAAAGAAAACAATAAATAAATAAATATGTATAAGTTATCTCTATTTTTCTTTAAGACTTCCAAATCATGCGCAGGACCAATCGGTATGGAGATCCTTGGGGGAGGCCTATGTCCAACAGTGGGCGTCTCTTGGCTGAAATGATGATGATGATAAAATAATCGTAAATAAAGAATTGACTTATTGTTTCATAAAATCTTTTCAGTAGAATGTGTGCATTGCGTTAGACTCTGCTACAGAAGAAATGAAAAACGCATTGGTGCGAAACTGTAGAATCTATTACAAATTGAATATACTCAGTATTGTTTTGGATTATTTTATATTCTCGCAATCGTAATGAAAAGTAGTATGTAACATACGGTGCTAAAACCCATTAAAAGTATTATAACTCGGTTTCAATTGACAGTAACTACCTCGTATACAATGGGTCATTTTAGCCCTTTGTATACTCGTAACATTATCTGTGTTTACATCCATACTATATTATAAATGGGAAAGTGTGCGTGTGTGTTTGTTTGTCCGTCTTTCACGGCAAAACGGAGCGACGGATTGAAGTGATTTTTTAAGTGGAGATAGCTGAACGGATGGAGAGTGACATAGCCTACTTTTTGTCTCTTTCTAACCCCCCACTTCCCTAAAATGGGGGGTGGAAGTTTGTATGAAGCTAAAAATTGGTTTGCGAACTATTTGTGACTAGCAAAAAAATCGTGCATCTTTTTTTTTGGAAATCTGCCCCCAACCTCTTAAATGAGGGGGTAAAATTTTATATGGGACTTTTTGCAGTTTTCAAGGTAGGAAGCTAAGAATCGGTACACAGACTCTTTGTTATCAACGAAAAATACCTGCCTTATTTTTTTTTGAAATCTTCGGTGTTATCCCGAATTTAACGCGAGCGAAGCCGCGGGAAAAAGCTAGTATAATATAAAGCTCGACCTACCATAAGTACACAGTCTCACTGGTGGGCACAGGTCTTAGTCTTCTAGTAATCGATCTATCTACTACATCATAATGACCAGGATCCCGAACGTGGCCCTATCGGGGCGGAGAGGTTTGGGAAGGAGTTTAAGCCGGGTATAATATCCTGAAAATAATTTTTACAAAATAAAGTAACCGAGCCTTGTGCTGCGAAAAATCATATGGCCAGAGTCCCGGCATATATACTCAATGGACGGACAAGTCGAATTAACCCGCTGGCATCGTATCATCAACTCGTCTAAAAAAGCTTTTGTTTCAAGTTTTCCATCTTTTCGCGAAGTATAATTACTTTTTCGGTGAATTCATGGAGTAAATAGATAGGTACAAAAAAATATAATGTACTTAACCAAAAAATATTAGGGACAAATTACTTTTCAGGCATTTCTTCTTTTAGGTAAGTAATGTAAGTTTTTGGCATTCGGCTATTTAGGTAAAATGTCGTATTTGTATTCTTTATCATACGTACTGTAGTATTATATTATCTGTGTCATACGTAACCATCACAAGAGTCCAATCCGGTTCAATGTAAAATAAGATACCAGTAAACATTAACATTAACACAAAAATTATCTTAACTTAATTAAAAATTTAGCAAAATCTAACTAATTTATATTAGTGTACAGGTGTTCCAAAAAGTTATGTAAAGCTGAAGCCCAGAGATAGAACACCCCTAGACAGACCCGAAACTCCTATGTATGTTTGACTATATTATGTAGGACAAAGGTGATGGTTTTGTTTGGCTAGTCGTGTATCCGCTACGTGAGAAAAAAATATCAAGGCTGTATCTATGTTTCTGGCATCATTATACACAAAAATGTCGTGAAAGTCAGAAACTATTAAAACAACCTTTAAAAAATCATAACTCGAAAACTACAAAAAATTGTAGAACAAACAAAGGGTTATTCGGGTCTGTTGAGGGGTGCTTTATCTCTGGGGTTCAGCTTTACACTACTTTTTGGGATACCATGTATCTAGTAAAAAATAAGAAAGAAAACAGCATTATTAAAAATACTAATGCCCCCTTTCATGAAGTGGGCGCCATACGTTACAAGTCGACTTTATAGGTAGGAAAGGTCTATTAGAAAGATTCGAAAATTGAGCTTGTGAGTTGTGTTGTGACTGACCCTCTAGATTGTATCTTAAGAGGACTGTGAAGTGCCAATTTATGGCTCGAGTATGCACTTTCAAAAATGCATTTTGTTGCACATCGCTGCAGTTGAAAGTCCGAGGCAAACAAGTATCTATATTTCTTATTGAAATATTGTTTCGGGCGATAACTGTTTTACCCCCCTTTACGAAATTAGACTCTTTTGGTCTCATTAGATTCAGTATACTTTAATCTATATTTGTACGTTTTGTTTTTGTAATTCAGTATAATTTAGTCAAAAAAGATAAAAATGCTCGAGGTAGTTTTTAAGTCTAAAATATGGATATTTAGATGCTAATAATTTATATTCTGACCAATATTACTTCAAAATCAAAACCTACAAACCTAGATCTTTATTATATCTACAAAATTATGAAAATTGGAATATGTAAACAGGGAGAAAAGCGTTATCGCTTTTTGTATGAAAATTTACAGCTTCACAATCCTTTTAAAAATACAGGATATTTATTTTCTTGCTCATGCTAACTTTAACATGTGCTTTTTGAGCCCAACTGGCTGGCTGCCACCGTCTTACCTAGTTTGTCGCCACAATAACAATGTTAATAGTTCCCCCTTTCTTTGTTATCGTCATTTAGCATCAGGGGCCCTACCGTGATCGCTTATAGCGAGGTTAAAACGATATTGAAACAGAGACACCGCTCTTGCTGCGTATAGCGCCATCCCGCATTCAGCGCGGTTTTAATATTGTTTTGAGCGATCATGGTAAGGCGGCAGGTGAAATGAAGGCTTAAAAGACCACTGACGTATTAAAAACAAATATTAATCAGTGACCGCAGCGGACAATAAATAATAATAATATTAATATTTATTTAGAACTGTATAACAAATGTAAAAAGTATAACATTGTGCGATAATGACCGCTTTAGTTTAAAACTGTGTCGCAGCCATTAGCGCCCACCTCCATTGATTACAAACTAGTTACTAAATACCACTGTTACAATTAGGTAATAATGAAATAAAATTATCTATATAAACTCAACATTTTATATAATAATAAATACTTTTATATAAAAAAAATACCGATGTGTGAGAAAGTGTACATACATATATGTGAATATCTACATGTATGTGATTGTGTATGTGTTTAGTGTGTGTGTGTGTGTGTGTGAGTGTGTGTATATCGAGTGCTTAAGAGAATTTGTGCGAATATATCGCTTATGGTGTTACTTTCAGAAAGCTTTCTGTGGCCTCATAGGTAAGAGTACTAAGCCATTTTGTGACAAGGTTTTTGCATGCCCTTTTATTCACAGGAAAAATGTTAAGCAACTTATTAACTTTATTGTAGAGGGATGGTGCAGTGAAATAAAAGTGCCGCTTTGATACGGCGAGCCTACATATTTCCAGCTTACACACAATGTCATGCCGACGTCTCTCATTTGAGCAATTACTGGGATCATAGGGAAGTTGCGAATGTTTACGTAGTATTACTTGTAAAATATAAAGCTGTCTGACAGTTAGCACTCCAACAAGAGAATACATATAGTGCTGACGTGGGATATAGCATAGGTTTAAATGTTATTACTTTTAAAATCGCTCTCTGGGCTCTTTCCAGGGATATTATACAAGAATTTCCTGCTCCACCCCAGACAGAAATACAGTAAAATAACATAGATTGGACCAAATGTTTGTAAAATAATATTTGTTTAGTTTTGATTTGGTATTTTCTTTATTTGAACTTTTATCGCTTTTCCTACTCACTTCAATTATCACAACATAAATACGGCATTTTATCCAATTCATACTGTAGGCATATAAATAAAAAACATGTAACTTTGCCTGAGCACAATTACATTTCACGATCGAAGGGCGACTGCATCAGATAAGCATTAGCATCTGGACCACTTCCAGACACGCGACCAATGCACCACCATTGTATTCAGATAATTACCAACCTAGCTATTAATTAAAAATAAACTGTTTAATTTGTTGTGCGAGTTCTGACTGACGGTCGAAGTCATTTTTTTGTTGTAAACAATTAGAGGTGTGATTTTGTAACTTGTGGATAAACTGACAATTTTAAATAAATTCACCCCATTTTCTATTTTGAGAGTAATTATGGCATTATTAAACAAAACGTGTGACCACCCACTGTATTAATACGCTTAACTATAACAATCGCAGCGCGTGCGCATACGCTGCTAAGTTCTTTCCGAATCTCCAATAAATGTTGTTCGCATGTACTATTATTTATGCAATGACTCGTTTGAGTTGACCCAGTGACAGATAAATATTCATGAGCAGGTTTAAGGTTATTGACTTGATCACGTCCAACAGCTTCCGAGTCCTTAGCATTATATAAAACTTGTTCTCGACAAACTTCATTTACGTATGATGATTGGTAACTTTTAATTGAAGAATGCTCAAGTCGTCATCATCGTGCAATATCTTGATGTCTATGTATAGTCAGATTAATTCAGTTGGGATTCATTCTTTTACAGATTTCCTTAATTGCAAAGAGATCGGCTCGGATAGGATCGGATCGGATATTCGGATCGGATGTATTTCAACCATCCACAATTAACGCAGCTGGCCAACATCACAACCAGACACGTTGCGTATCTATTTATCTCTAACTAGCTGTGCCCGCGAACTACGTTTCGCCATAACAATTTTTTCCCGTTTTTGCAACATTTTTCATTGATGCACAGCTCCTATTAGTCGTAGCGTGATGTTATATAGCCTATAGCCTTTCTCGATAAATGGACTATCCAATAAGAAAATATTTTTTCAATTTGAATCAGTAGTTCCTGAGATTAGCGTGTTCAACCAAACAGACAATCAAATAAACTCTTCCGCTTTATAATATTAGTAAGTAAGTAAGTATAGATCCGAAGACATCTCGCTACCTATTGATAGTAGGTATACCTAGATAGCTATACTAAACAATGCAATGACCATATTCTAATATATAAAAATCTTGTGTCACAGCATTTGCTATCGAACTCCTCCGAAACGACTTGACCGATTTTTACGAGTTTTTGGTATATTTCGGACTCTTTGGTTGTTTCGGCCTACGCGATGTTCAGCCCGCGGGATGAAACGACAAACGACTGAAACGACAGTTGGATTATTTTTAGGATTTTCTATTGGTCGTTTCGGCCCATTCAAAAAATGAATAGAAAATTTTGTGTTTAATTACAGTCGATTTTTTATACCCCTAATTTCATTGTTTGGTATTTTTTTATGATTTGGCATCAAACATTTCTTTTAACTCTAAATTTTCAAAATTTCTTTGGTTCTATATAAAAAATTGGCTAGATGACAAAAAAAAATTTTTTGCTTTAATAGAAGCTCATTCATATAATAAACAGAAAGAAAAAATCGGTTTTCGAATAACTATAAAAACAACCAAGATATAAGGTATTAAAGATTTTTCTCCATCTCTTTCTAGCAAAACGGCAATTTACAAGGAGTTTATATGGCCGTACTCAACAATGACGGTTGATGTCGGATCTCTCTGTCTAATCGCCTTCAAATTAACAATTTAAAATGCTTGTATCTCATGTATTTCTAAGCCGATTTTAATTCTAATTTCACAAAACTGTATCTTTTTCCAAGGTATTTTAATATTTAATGACGAGACGTTAAAATTAGAATTCAGTCATCATCCCAATTGTCACAGAATAACTAATAGTACTAGCGTAGAATTGTTAAAGAGATCTTCTAATAAAAAAAAGCAAGACATATAAGTTTCTGCTATCATTGATACACTTACTACTCGTATTTCGGGTTTGGCATGTGCCAATACGCTAGTTCACGGTTTCTATGTAAATTATTGTTTAAATATTGTACGTAATAATGACTTAAGTATAAAATAACGGTTGGCTATGACAAACAGATTCGGATCGTTTATGAGTTCGTATTTAGCATTGCTTGTGCGTTAAGACACACACAGGATATTTTTTAACACGTTCACTTTAACATGTTCACTAACATTTTGACAATCTTACGTGCGATAAGAGCTTATGAGACAAAGCAACCTCATAATGTACCTTCCCTGAGGTGCGATTTGAGATCTTCCGGCCCCATATTAAGTGTTCCGCTTTTAATACGTTTTTTAAGCTAAATATGATAATTTATTAAAAAACAAATATACCATATTATTTAAATATAATATTATTATGTAACTTTAAGTTCGCCCCAGGTTCTGGTTACAGAAAATTGAGAAAATGTTTGTGGGGTCGAATAACCTTATAAAGCACCCAAGTTAAAGTACATATTCTTCTACACTAGTGACGCAAAAAGAAAGATATCGATTAATTAAAAGTTATTTTAAATTATATTGATGTATTTTATTTCATAAAATTACAAGTGAGCATTATAAAAACATTCCAAACACATACTTTTTCACATTCTTTACAATACGATACAATTTAAAAAAAAAATTTGCAGCATCTCGACTACTCATTGTTTTACGCTTATTTGCATAGCAACCCACACATCTCCTTTTGTTTTGACCTTTGTTCTCGAAAGTATGCTTCTTCAAACTGACGTTGCTTTTTAATACTTAAATAAATAAATTGTAGATTAGTAGCTAAGGGCTGTAAGGCATCAATTGCAGCCCGAGATAACTATATTTCAAGGGTGCAATTGGTGCTTACACCCGAGCTAACTACTCTGCTTTACATCTCGATTGTGAGGTAAGTACTTAGGTCCTTATTACCCCCAAATGGGGCTTGTAGGTGACCAATAAGCGCTCTACGGTAATAATGTAGCTTGGAAAGCCCTAGGGCGGTAAGTAATAAAAAAAACACTTCACTATTTCAAAAAGTTCGCGTACATCTAACCATCATACTGGCAATAAATTACTTACAGCCTCAGGGCTTTTCTAGCTACATTATTACCCTAGAGCGCTAATTGGTCACCTACAAGCCCCATTTGGGGGTGATTTAAGGACCTACTTACCGAACATGAGAGATGTAAATGTTATTTATATTGTATTATAATCTTTATTATTAAATTGCTATACTACTCGTATATTGAGTTTCGGTGTTCATGCTACGGGTGCTGGTTAGCCAATCATAATGATTACCTGTAGCAGTTAATCCCATCGGTTTCTTAGTTAAAGCTGCTATTACTGCTTCATAGAACTCTTTCTTCGGTATGCGCATCACTGGTTCAAATTGATAAAAATGTGTTATTATGTACGTGCGAGGTGGGGCGGGAGCACCTCCCGCGCTTATGGGACAGATACACCTCACGTTTGCATGGGAATAATGTTTTTAAATTTCTATGCAGCATAAGGTCTAACTACCTCATATCAGTTTTTTTCACATAACAGAGACAGTTTAAGTAGGGAAACACATCTATATATTTGTTTCTTTCATACACGGTGTATTTTTTAAGATACAAGCTCCGCACTAGAGAGAGAAAGCAGCGTAATCTTTACCGCGCTGTGTGGGAGTACTGGTGTGAGGCCTCATAACACATTGAACGTGCCAAATTTATGACAAAAAGGATATTTTATGATATTGGAAATGGGCGCAACAGCTAGGAAAAAAGCAATCACTTGTGCGTTGCTAACTCAAGTCCCCACGCTACCAGCACAAAAGCACTGGCACAACAGAGTCCTCCAGCCAGAGCTCTGCCTATACCACCTCACCTAGGTTTAGAAGTAGATATGTTTGTGTCATTTTTTACAAATTATCCAATAAATAGCTGATTACATGTCTTACTCACGAATTGGTCTCTTGTTCCCCTGCCATTATCATAGATGGCCTCATAGGGGAGACATCAGTTTTATAACTCTTGGGGCCTTTTTTTTTTGGGAGGGGGGAAAATGCATTTACGCATTCCTCGTGGTCGAGCCAAACCACGAGGATATGTGGGACTCCCCAGACCGTACCCGGCCCGGGCCTACCCACTAAAAACCCCCCCAGCAGCTTCTCCGTCCGTCACAAGACAGAGGGAAGGGGACAACAGCCAGGCCTTATTCCCGCTGACCCCCTGCCCGTGACATGTCCGTTGCCGGACTCTCCGTCTGGCTCTGCTGCTTTGTGGAGCAGCGCAGAATTGCGCCACTCTACACCCCGCAACTGATTTTTTACTGTGGTTGTCTTCCACGCGGCCCGTCGCTCAGTGCGCCGAGCCTCCGGCCCGCTCAGTGGGGGTAACGGGTTGCCCGACGGCAGATCCCACTGGATCCACCACCGCACGGGTGAGCCGAAGCTCGGGGAAATCCCCAACGGGCGCCACGGCGAGAAACTCGCCTCGACCCTACTACCACCAGAGGTAGCCGCCGGGATCGGCTTCCAGCGAGAGCCACACCTCTTCTTAACATAAGAAGAGGGGACTTCGCCCTTCCCCGCATGAAGCGGGTGGCCATACGAAGTGGCCCGCCGGGTTGAACCCGGCCATCCCACGCCCCATTTGGGGTCCTCTCGCCTGACTATTCGCCCGCGGCAAAGAATCTGCCGGGTTGCCCAGGGTGCACCACAAGGAGGTTGTCTGACATCGCACCCCTAACTCTTGGGGCCTAATTCTGCTAGATTTAAGGTTGTTATCGTGTCTTATAGCGTTCCCATAAAAATGCATTTGTCACTATTCTACTCTTTTTGTGGTGAAATTTATTCATAAGTACTACATTTTCTTGATAAGTCAATATAGTGACAAATGTTTTATTACCGACAATAACTGTCTCAAAAAGCAATGCTATTGAAACGTTATTAACACGCTATAAATGAATTAACGCTAGTAGAATAGGGCCCCTGACCCCATAGACAAAAGCTACACGCTAATTTTCCCGCAGTCGTTCCAAAAAAAAATGTATGGAGATGACATTAGCTGTGGAAAAATAGCGTGAGGTGAGGGTGTCACAAACTAATGTCATTTCCATGCATTTTTTCTGCGGAACGACTGCGAAAAACTTAGCGTGTGGCTTTTGTCTAAGTGGGCTTGTGTCTTTCCTATGTCGTATGCCAATTCAACCCGCTGTTCTAAGATAAAATTTAAAATAAATACTATAGCTCCGTCAAAATCGTTGTAGTCTGTTCATCATTTCATCACATCACGAGTGTTACACATTTTTTCATGAATATTACAATTACATACTAGGTATATACGTGTCTGAGTTTCCAAGGTGGGTGTTGCGCAAACCTGTGGACAGACCCCATTGTTTGTTTACATGCTACACGACATGCATCTTGATCGTGAGAAGTAATGATTCGATTGATATATGGTGGCATTGTCGACCCTCATCAGTCATCATGCATGACTGCCTTTCACACCAAATGGCAAAACGTATATAAAAAACGGCAATAAATAGGTAGGTACTTTAGTTTGCTGCCGCGTGCTGTCGCCACCGCCGAACAATGGTAAAATATGATTATGTTCTTACCTTCTGACATGCATACCCAGAGATTTAAATCGTTAGATGCGCCCTTCCCATATATAAGGCGCTCGAAAATGTGTCAACGTTGGGAAGAGTGAGCTCACTCATCCCGTCGTCGTAGTCTGTGGCAAAAAGCACCGAGCGTTGGACGTCAAATGCATTTTTTCTTTTCCCTAATTTAAAGTGTAAAATAATAAAATATGCCTTCCTGTGCCTTTAGAAAGTGTTTTAATAACTCGAGGAATACCAACAAATCGAAGGGAATTACATTTTATGCGTAACTACCTATTTATTAATTATTTTCATTATTTTCCAAATAAATCGCTAACTTAATTTGGCGTCCGGTACGTGTTTGTACGAGCGAGACCGAACAATACGTGTATGAGCGAGATCGATATACGTGTCATTGTTTTGTCGTTTAAACCAAATTAGTTTGACCCCTTGCATAATACACCGTTAGTGATTTTGGGTGTCAAAGTTTTATGGCGCGTCGCGTTGTTGTGTGAATTTGTTATGTAAAGGTACCAGTACACGTTGGCCGAGCGCGCTCGGCGAGTGCGCTTGGCAGATTTTGGTGGTACTGTTTACACGTTGGCCGTGTTTCATTCTGCATTGGTCGCTAGATGAAGATGGACGTTAGGGAGATCGCGGCCTAACAAAACATGAATTATTTAATGTATTTAGACAAGTTACTTCATCATCATCATCATCATCACAGCTCATATACGTCCCCACCGAGGGGCTCGAGCCTACCCTATGTTAGGGTGATTAGGCCTTAGTCAACCACGCTGGCCAAGTGCGGATTGGTCGACTTCACATACACCTTTGAATTTCTTCGCAGATGTATGCAGGTTGCCTCACGATGTTTTCCTTCACCGTAGGACCGTCAGACAAATGTACATATGAAATTCGAAACGAAAAACACAGTGGTACATGGCGGTCTCGAACCCGGACCTCCCGATTGGAAGACAAGTGCCAAGTCCACAGCGCCACTGACGCTCAAGTTACTTACTCTGGTTTTATTGTTTTGGGGTCCATATAACGGATTCAATATGATAAAAGTCAATGAACCTAAATATCTCCTCATTACTCCACGAAGCCATGTTCGTGAAACAATCTTTGAAACTATTACTCGTAAGCGCCACACTAGTCTACTCGGACGCGTAGCTCTGAACTAAACACTCGGCCAACGTGTGAACGCTGTTTGCGGTTTGCGCCAAATCTCTTTGATGTGTGCACGAAAAACCGACACTGATCGGGTCGTCGGCGAGTGTTGGCGGCAAACGCCAAATACATACAAAACGGCACAGTACACGTTGGCCGAGCGCGCTCGGCGAGTGCCCTCGGCCAACGTGTACTGGGACCATAACGCACACAGACATGAAATGTAGTCACTTTTTGGAAGCGCAGGGCACATCTAACGATTTAAATCTCTGACGATAAGGCCCAAGATGGAAGCGAGCTTTGACTCGACTCCTCATCAGCTGAAAAACTGGCTATCTCACCTGTAATTGCCGGAACATACCAATGTTAATAACATTGATAATGACGACAAACGTAAATTGTTTGACTCCAAAATCGAATGGAAGGCTAGGATTATAAAAAACCAACAACTAAGTTATTTTGTTTTTACCATTAGACTTTTTGTATCAAGTCAAATGTTTAAAACACGATATTACTTGTTTGAAAGAATTTGAAAAGAATTCATCAGATACGTTAACTTAATTAACTTTAGCTTACCTTATTAATAAAAATTTTACTGCGGAAACAAGACAAAACACGGAGTAACTAAACCGACGATGATCCAAGGAGTAAAATGATTAAAAGGACCGTTAGTGTATAGGCATATGGCTCACGGCTCGAAGGACCAAAATAGTAATCAAACATTTCTAGTTAAAAATGCCTAATATACCTATATGTATAACATAAAGCTCAAATAGATTTAATTATGAATTATAAATGAGCTTTACTCTTTTTATTTTCAGAAAAAGTTGCCGCAGCTGCATGAAGATACGCCAATATGAATCCTTTTATTAAACAGGCAAGTTATTATGACATTTTATTTCCTTTCCCTCGATTCGTTATAAACTTATTTCTCATCGTGAAACCAAACAAGTAAAATTATTAAAAAATAAAACTTTTTTTAATACAAGCTTTTAGTATTCGTCAATACGAATCAAACGAGCCCAAACTCGATGGGGTTGTGTCATTTTATTGTGGAGTTGCTATGGCCACCTTCCAGCTCCAGCATTAGATCAGCGGCCGTACCGCCTATCTCAAAGCGATCACTCGCTATCGTTATCGTGACATTAGAACATTGGTTTTAATGTCGCAGGTGACATTGGACGAAAGCGATAGCGAGTGATCGCTATGAGTTAGGTGGTAGCCCCCCAGCTCCATATCATCATAATATTCATAATATTATTGCATTGTAACGCGAGATATATATGCATGCAAAATTTCAGCTCAATCGGAAACCGGGAAATGGGTCAAATATAACTTGCAAGATTTCATTACAGACACCGGATAGGTGAAAGTAAATAAAAGCTTGTAAAAAAATGAAAATGACTGCTCCGTTTATACTTTCTTAAGGTTGCCTGGCAGAGATTGCCTACGGCGATAAGGCCGCCTATTTTGCTGTTCGTGTATGTATTGTGTTGTAGCCTTTAAGAAATTGTGCAAAATAAAGTGTTGCTATTTCATATCTATCTCTTTCTTTTTAGTCAGTCTCACAGGTGACTTGAAGACGTTGAAGAAAAAATGCTTCAAAACTTTCAAAAGACGTCTTTTTTAATCAATGATGAATGGTATTTTACTGTTTAGTTGGAAGCTATGAGAGAGAGGGTAGACTTTAATGAGTACTACGGTTTGTATTATTTTAGTAATGTTTTTCAGCTAATCCTGACAATTGTTATTCTATTTCTTTCAGGCGTTCGTAGTGAGCGGCGCTGCGCTTAACATAGCGGGGCATGGATGCGCCCACGGCTACCCAGCAGTGCTGTTTGCTCAGCTGAAGACCAGCGGAGAGATCATTCTCACTGACCATGACACTTCATGGATAGGTATGTCTGTTTCAAGGTGCCGTACTTAGTTAGAGAAGGCAAGCCTAATAACCGCCTGCCGAGCGAGGTCTGTGTGCATAGATTCTATCCATGGTCACATATAAAGCCCCCCTGTCTAGGGACTGACCGAGTGTCTTTTAACAATCCCTCTTACTGTTAGAGCTAGTCTTTGGAGCGAGCAACTTGGGAAGGAGTGACCACATGTCCCATTTGCCCCTACTGTGGACTAGAACACCCGGGGTGATTTAGTGGGTAGGTAGGTACGCTGGGGGAGTTCCACACACGTCTATCACGTAGTAACGGTGCTTCAACCCATTCCCCATAAAAATTGGATTCTGCCTGTGCCTCAAAAGACAACATCAGCATTAATGACGATCGAATTTCTCAACGTAGATTGCTACCAATCAGCTTTGCCCACAACTTCACCTATTGAGTTTATTTTTATAAGTACTTGGTAAGTTAAATTCTCCTTTCAAATTCATTATACTGATTAAAACATTAGATAATCAAGAAATAGGTTGAATTAGTATTATTGATATATCCCAAGGGCCGCATTTACGCCTAAACTCAACAAACTATACGGTACTTCCCGTTGACCTAGAATCAAGAAATTTAGAATGAGAATTGAGAAGCAACGTCTTATAGCTCATATAAGGAAAAAAACACGAAACCCGTAAATATGCACATAGTAAGGAACTTATACAAATACTTAGATAAGTTTGTACGGAAACCTCGCTGCGCGAGTCCAACACGCACTTGGACGGTTTTACCTCTAACTTTACGCTGTAGCGCGTAAATGTACTCTGAAAATTTATTCTCATTGAGATAACAGCGAGTATGGGCCCTTCAAGCATTACTAAAATGATACGTACTATTTGCAATATAAATCCATATAGGTAAGTTGCACATTCTGAGACTAATCGGTTTCATATTAATTTATATTTTTCAGCGTCCGCAGTCGGCGCAATGGGAATCGTGGGCAATTTCATATCCCCCATACTAATGACACGGTATGGACGGCAAAAGGCCCATCTCTTCACGACGATCCCCGCTCTGCTCGGCTGGATCATCTTTGTCCTCGGCAACTCTGTGCCCTTGTTCCTCATCGCCAGACTTCTACACGGACTCGCACTAGGCTTAAGAACTCCTTTAGCGGCCATATTGGTTGCTGAGTACACAGATCCGAAATACCGTGGAGCATTTTTGGGAACGTTTGCTATATCTTTAGGCTTAGGAATTTTTTTATCGCATTTATGGGGCGCCCACTTAACGTGGAAGATGACCGCAGGAGTTTGCGCGCTTTTTCCTCTCGTGTCGATGGCTGTTGTCAGTCTATCACCAGAATCACCATCTTGGTTGATTGCTAAGGGAAAATTTGACGAAGCCAGGAAGGCTTTTAAATGGGTCAGAGGAGAAGGCGCAGCGCAACAAGAGGAATTAGATTCCATGATCAACTCTCAAAAGGAGGAGCTGAAAATAGAAAAGAAAAGGAACGAAGTAAATGCATTTACATGTAACAGTATGTTCAAGGCGTCCGCGAACACGATCAAAAGCGCGCTGAAGATATTCAAAAAGAAAGAGTTTTATAAGCCCGCAATAATATCAATAAGCATGCTTATAGTTTTTGAGTTCGGCGGAGCACATATGTTCGCTGCATATGGAAATATTATTCTACAAGCTGTTTTAAACAAAGATGATCCTAAGGACGTAGCTTGGCAGTTCACTTTGATTGATTTGTTAAGAACTGTGTGCGCTTTTGTGGCAATATTCCTGCTGAAATATTTCCGAAGAAGGACAATACTCTTCACTAGCGGTGTGCTCACAATATTATCTTTATCGTCAATTTCAATCTTTATTTATTTACGAAACGCTGATATATTTACAGCTCCGTGGCTTCTCAACACGTTACCTATGAGTTTAATGATCTTTTATACTTTGGTTTTCTGTTTGGGCTTAGTGCCACTGAACTGGGTTATTTGCGGGGAAGTGTTTCCTTTGGCATATAGAAGCTTAGGATCAACCATCTCCACATCTTTCTTGACACCAGCGTTCGTGGTGTCAATGAAGACAGCACCTCATCTGTATTCCTCGGTCGGTGTGGAGGGCGCTTTCTTAGTATATTCGGGTACTTTGACAGTGTTCCTTATTATTATCTACGCGTTGTTACCAGAAACGAAAGACAGAACGTTGCAGGAGATAGAGGACAGTTTCAAAGGTAAACATAACACCGATTGCGAAGTACAGATGACTCTTATAAATAAAGAAGACATTGTTGTGATTCAATAAGACTCTTTGAAAGTAGATTTACACATAGGTATATTATAAATATAAACAAATACAACGTAACAATTACAAAGTCTGTGATAAAACATTTATAATTTATAGTGACATAGGTAACATACTCGTACTATTAGTTATAAGTATGAAAAATCATTATGTTATTTTCTTACATAATCTCTGTTTGTTTAAAGATGTTTTAAGAAATACAGTCAGTTTCAAGAGTAGTAAAGCAATCCATGTATGTACCCATAATAACTAAAATGTTCTATGTACACAAAAGTTTCAGTCTTATGATAATTATGAACATATACGGTCGGTGTCAAAATTCTATTTATACAGGATCATTTTTAATGAACCAACAACCTCCCAGGGGCTGATTCTAGTGCTCAGATGCAACAACTTTTTGTATGGGACCAACATCGATATCTCAAAAAAAAACACTTCTCCATACAAACTAGGTTAGCTGATTGAGACTTTAGTATGGGAAAGTGGATTTTTTTTTGCGATTTCGATGTTGGTCCCATACAAAAAGTTGTTGCATCTGAGCACTAGAATCAGCCTCTGAGAGATTGTTGGTCCATTAAAAATGACCCTGTTGTAGATAGAAGTAAGCTTACTTTAGTTTTCTTAAAATAACAAAGTTTGCTTAGCTGTAATCCTATCTCTATCTATCTGTGGATGAATATTGAAACCGACAATAACAGGTTTAAAAATACGACAACCTTTAACGAACAGAGCACACGTCCTGTTGTCAATCTGTCAGACAATTGTAACACACAGTAATAGGAAAGCGGACTAACATTTTTATGTCCTCCATGTGGTAGATTATTAAAAAGTATTGGGCCCTTTTTTTCTACACAATCAAAAACTTTCGACGATATATTGATGCGTGACGTCATGCGTAGGTAAATTTTCTACTTACTTGTGAAGTTGTGACGTAACCAGCCCCTCATTGATTAACTTTAATTCGCTTTATCTCAGTAGTTTTTTTTAATTCGATAAAGCAAAAAAAACCGGATTATTCCACATTGAGCTCCCGCCCTGAGTGACATTAGTTTGTTATTATGTAACTGACGAAGTCAATAGATTTCAATTTTATTATAAGCAGCCCGCATCCCTATTATCTGTGATTGCTTAAAAATATTTTTCAACACACTTGCTCGTAAAGTGGGTATTATTACCTTGCATTTAGACCCGTTATTCAGTATATTGAACACGAGTGCTTTTCACTTTACATAATCGCACAAGTGCGGTAATCTTAACACGACAAATTCTAATTTGTTCAAGATTGCAAAGCAAATAAATGTATGTCCAGTACGCATTCTAAAATTTGTCGCTTAATACACTTTTTTTTAACACGACTTTATGCGCCTGTCGATTGGAAACAAATGAACAGCCTACTACTGGTTACTGAAATATTAAATTAACAACGACATTTAAAAAAAAACAATAGTTTAAAATAAGTTATTAAAAATTCACACAAACATGTTTTTTTAAAAACTAAAATATTCGGTTTATTTAGTTTAGAATTTTGGCTGTTTGGCCCTTTTTTAAACGTTGGCTGTATGAAGAGTTTAGCCATGCCCGGGCAGCGCGCGAAAAAAAAAGGCGCCCGGCATTTTCCTGCTATTGACATTTTTTGCCTATTTGTTGTAATTGATTAATTGATAATAATTGATTATCTACAAATATGTCGAGTCCAAGTGAAGAAGAATCCATATTATTAACTCCGCCGGAAAAAATTATGGAGGCGCAAAGCGCGAGTAATAGTTTGTTGCCGCCAAAGTCAAAGGATAAATACTTGGCGGCATACGATACTTTCATGCAGTGGAAGATTAATAAAAAAGCGCAGTAATTTTCAGAAAACTATTAATACTAGGGAACGGCCGAATATTCGTTTCATGTTCGGTATTCGGCATATTCGGCAGGTTTACCGAACATTCGTATTCGGCCGAATATTCGGGAGAGTTAGATTTTAATAGCAGTTACTCTATTGTGAGCTGTATTAGAATGAGAATGATTTACTGAAGGATGCATGTACATATTATAGGTAGTTAAATATTATTCCGAGGTACCTAACCTAAGTAAATTACTGTGTAGCTTTATACTTTTGTGACACTGTAGCTGTATTTTTCTTTATAACAGTAGATGAAGATATGATAAGTGAACAAAATAAGGTACCTACAGCTTCTTTTTGGATCAAGACACAATAATTTGAGACCTTATTTATTATTAAAATTTAATCATGTGTTTTGTTTACTGTAAGAAATAAAATATATTATTTGTGTTCAAAATTGTAATAACTGTTTATTGTTATTAAGTAATAGAGATTTATTATAATAAAATAACATTGCTGTGGCGAACATTTTTTAAAATTTGCTTCAAACATTTATTTAACCAAAGAGTAGCTTTTCAGAAAAAAGAGAGATGGATCAAACAAAAATAATAACACAAACTTACAAATTAACTACCCAGAACTCAAAAGTTTTGAATTTTTGTCCTTTATTTATGACTGTGTGGTCAAATTTAATAGGAAATTTACATTTTGAATTATGTTCTGTAAACCTTTCAACCAAATGCACGTGGTGACGTTTCGTTTCGCAATGGATGATGCAATAAATATGACAAGTGTAGTGCGGGGGAAGCGGGGGGAGCGGGCGGGTGCGCCGCGCGTCAATTCGCGTGGTTAGCGTAAACACGTACAGACTTTAGTTTGTCGTACAGACCTGCTCCGGTAAACCGAATATTCGGCCGAATGTTCGTATTCGGTGAAATACATGTTCGGCCCATCACTAATTAATACCACAAGATCTTTTATTTTCCTTACAAGTGTGTTGAAAAACGTCGTATGATACACGCTCGTATCATAATGTACTATTTTAACATGTGTTTAGATAACTTTGAAGCATGGGATTGGGATATTGAATTTTATAACAACCAATATTTTAATTAGGCACAGTAGGTACTCACGGCGCTGATTTGATTGCTTTGTTCGTGTGTAGAATTTTATTATTTGAACACATGGTGTGCTTGGATAATATTTGGCGCTGATTTTATTAGTTTAGAATAGGATTAATAAGGAATTAATATTTAAGTGTGATACAAATTAAGTGAGGCTTAACTTCGAATGTGATTTATAAGACTTCCAACTAGTATTTATTTATGTACCTATACATGTATAAGTATATCGATTGCGAATTTGCGACCCAAAATGTATATTTATGTTCTTAATTTTTTCAATATTAGCTAATAGATACATCAATATTATAAATCAGCCAAATGTAATAGAGTAGTATAATTTAGTTATCTATTAATTACAAACAACATTTATTGATTGTAAGTTTTATTTATTTTCATTGTAATTTATCTATCACGATTCTTGAAAAACCTATCAATCATTACTTTACCAAAATATTATTTTTCTAAGTCTTGTATGGGCACCCCTATATACGTATTCGGTTCGTGTTCGGTTTTGACACGGTAATAGTTAATGCAGTATGTCGACTCGGCTCCTATTTAAAATTTTATACCTACGGCCGCTCGGCATCGCTTGGTGCGTGGCTCGCGATAGGGCTGCTCGATTAGGATGTGATCTCGCAGAAGGAGGCTGCGGAGCGGGCGCGAGAGGCTGACCCTCTCGCCGCACCGCTCCGGCGCGCGCGGGCAGTTGTGTAGGAGGCGCGCGTTCCTGGACGCGCGCCACTAACTCCCTTAAGCAAGCTGGGGATGAAATGGCCCGGCCGGCCGACAACCGGTTGGGAGACACTTTTCTACCCCTGGCCTGCCCATCTGGGGGGTCGAATTATTGCACTTGGCGACCCCCCCGTAGAGGTAAGACCTGGCGCTTGGGTCAGCTATGCTGGCTCACCGTCGGGCCTACCCTCCAGGGGCGCATATGGGGAATGGCTAACGCCGACCCCGATTGATAGATAGATAGATCGTTTATTTAGACGCAAAAACACACACATAGCACACAATATAAAAATCAACAATAATTAAGAACAATAACAAAAATTGAGTAGAATGTACGTACATGTGTGCTGCAGTGCCTAAAAGGGTCAAGGCTCAGTGGGGATTTTTGCCCTAAAAGGACAAAACACTGATTTTCAGCCATCACCATAAGGAGAGAGACGAGGGCTAGGCATGAAATTGTGGCTCAACGGAGGTAGAAATTGCTTGGAGGGTGGTTTAACCAGGAATGGGGTTTATACCCGAGTCCAATAGCATATCCTTGGGGCGGCCTAGTCAGCTTTCTGCCCCTTGTTGAGTCGTAAACAGATTCCCCCGCTTTAAAAAAAAGGGCTGCTCGCTTACGCTCCCGCGACCGACCGTGCACTCCGTTTGAATCTTGCGTATACCCTGCGGCATACTAAATTACTCTTTGCCCTGCAGCGAACGGCATTCGTGACTGCCCTTGTAGCTATGCGATCTGAGTGCGATCCCAGATAGACCCAGATCGAGGCGCGTAGGCATAGCGCGTGTTTCGAACGTGCCTATGAAGTCGGTCTACTGTATATTCGCTTGCGCATTCATACGTATTCGGTTCGTGTTCGATCCGTAAATTCTCACTTCGAGTCGTTTTTAGGTGTGCATCAGGATGGCGGGTCTCTATCATTTATTTATATTATTTGATGAAGTTGTTAATAACGATATTTTAAGCTTGTTTTTTATAGCTAATAAAAAAATCACCCCCATCCTCCTCATTTGCACGCAAACATTTGTAAGTGGTATGACGTAGTATCTCTATATAGTTTGTGGTGGTATGACATAAACGATGATGTCACCGATTGATGCTGACAGGAGCGCGTTCAGAGCCTTCGCGCGAAGTAGGTACAACTTTTTGCTCTAACCCCGTTCAATGCCTTCGAGCGTGACAACCGGGTGAAACAACCGGCCCGTTCAAGACCTTCGAGTGTCGGCGGGAGTTACAACCGAACAACCATCAAATTTGATGGTTGCAAAACGCTCTGACGTTTATTACTGAAATACTCTTACGTGATTGGATGATATTGGCGGCCATAACCTAAAATGTTATCTGATAGAAGAGAGAGAAATAAAAATTCATGTGAGAGGGAGATAAAAGATTTGGTTGCTGCAATGCGTTCAACGCTTTTGAGCGAGTTAAAAAACAACCGGACAACTACACCCAGAGCTGCGTTCAGAACCTACGCTCGAGTGCACTCCGAGTGCACTCTGACAGCAACCAACCCGTTCAGAGCCTCGGGGTAAAAAACGCTCTGACAGGCGGTTAGTACACTCTGTGCCCGTTCAGAAGCTTCGAGTGATGCAACCAAACAACCAACTCGAGCGTAGGGTGAAAAACACTCTGACAGATTTTATGTCAATGTCGATGTCAAAAATACGCTAATTATTTATTATTTAATTAAATAATACTACTTTGAACTCTTTTAAGCCTAATACTAGGGAAATATAGTGATTTCTATGTGTTGTAATTATTTTTAAGCAGAAAAATGGATATTGACTGTTAATTTCATAGTAAGGATTAGTAATATTTTGCCCTTTGCTTGATCTTGATCGGCAAGATACAAACTAAAAAAAAAGATAGCAACCGACCCGTTCTGAACCTCGGAGCGAGTGTGAAAAACACTCTCGGTTGCATTACTCTGACCCTCGGAACGCAACTCTGAGGCTCTGAACGCGCTCCGGTGCTTCAAGTCTCCAGAACTATCAATGTCAAAGTCAACATCAGTTTCCCGCGTATTTTTTTTTTGTCATTCATTACATTATCTCCATCTCCTCTCCATATATAATAAAATCGTAGGGGTACAAATGTTTGTCCGGAAAGATCTCCGAAACTACTGGACAGAATTTGATATGGCTTACACCACAATGCTTAAAATTTTCCGGAAGAACATTTAGGCATAATTTCATTTGCTTAAATTCACTTTTTATTTTTATTCAAAAAATACCATATAAAATTTTTGATGACAAGTATGTAGAAAATCAACATGGCGCACGTGAAATTATTTTGACAAGTCTGTTACATCTTGTTACATATTGCAAAAAAAAATCTTTTCTGTTATTGGCTGTGCCCATCTGAATTTTGCCAACCAAGAAGTTTAAATTGTATTTTTCTTATGTAGTACCGTGGTGGTAAGGAAAAAGGATCAAGCCATACAACCAATGTATATAGCATTTTTTATTACAATATCACGTCACAAATATAAAATTTGTAGGTTGGTTTAATTTTTGGCCAATTTTTACAAAATCGGTACAATATTTGAAATGTTGAAAAATGAAGATACCCTTTTCAAGGCATTTTGAAAGGTGTTATATTATGTTTTTACATTATGACTAAGGAATCAAACTCTTTCATCCATTTAAAACTATTAAAAGAATTACGCGTAGAGGGAGTACGGGACTCTTGATCCTAATGTAACATTGACGTAAATTCGCCGACATAGCTGATGCTCAAAAAAGGTGGATAAAAGTTCGTTTCCAAACCTAGCAATATAGGTATCAAGTGAAAGGCCTTGAAGCGTAGAACATTATGAACCTAGGAAAATCGCCTAAAATTCAACATGGCCGCCGCTCAAAAATGGTGGATACAAATTCTTTTCCAAACCTAGCAATATGGGTATCAAATGAAAAGCCTTGAAAAGTAGAGCATTAGGTACCTAGAAAAATTGTCCTAAAGGATAAAAGTTCGTAAAAAAAGGATAAAAGTTCGTTTTCATACCCAGCAATATGGGTATCAAATGAAAGGCGTTGACGAGTAAAGCACTATGAACCTTTTTTTTTTTTTTTTTCTCGGGGGGAAATGCGTAACCGCACCGTACCCGCCGTTGGCTAGACGGCGAGCGTGTGTGGGGCTCTCCCGGCAGAGTGCCAGGCCTACCCACTAAAACCCCCCGGTGTTCTCCCTGCGCTTTTGGGCGCGCTAGGTAAGGTCCACACTGCGACTCCACTACCCACGCGCCCGGGCAAGCCCGACCAACTGGTCGGGCTATCGCCAAGGGGGGATTGCCCGAGAACACCAGGGCAATCCCCAGACGGAGGGCCTTACGGCGGCGTGCACGGGGCCAACCATGCACGCAGGCCTCCACGGCAGGGTCACTAGACGGGCATCGCTTGTGCGAATGCCCGCCTTCGCCTGCCTATCCGTCTGCGGCGGATGGGAGCGGCTTGAGGATCAGCCTCCCGCTCCGCGGCCTCCTTCTGCGAGATGACGTAAAAGCACTATGAACCTAGCAATATTGACATAAATTCAACATAGCCGCTGCTCGAAAAAGGTGGATAAAAGTTCCTTTCCAAACCTAGCAATATGGGTATCAAATGAAAGGCATCAAAGAGTAGAGCAATATGAACTTAGGAAAATTGGTCTAAATTAAACATGGCCACCGCTCAAAAAAAAAGGATAAAAGTTCGTTTTCAAACCCTGCAATATGGGTATCAAATCAAAAGCTTTGATGCATAAAGCACTATGAACCTAGCAACACTGACATAAATTCAACATGGCTGCCGCTCAAAAATGGTGGATGAAAGTTCGTTTCCAAACCTAGCAATATGGGTATCAAATGAAAGGCCTTGAAGGGTAAAGCATTAGGTAACTAGAAAAATCGATCTAAATTCAACATGGCCGACGCTAAAAAAAGGATAAAAGTTCGTTTTCAAACGCAGCAATATGGGTATCAAATGAAAGGCCTTGACGAGTAAAGCACTATGAACTTAGCAAAATTGACATAAATTCAAAATAGCCGCTGCTCAAAAAAGGTGGATAAAAATTCGTTTCCAAACATAGCAATATGGGTATCAAATGAAAGGCCTCAAAGAGTAGAGCATTATGAACTTAGGAAAATTGTCCTAAATAAAACATGGCCGCCGCTCAAAAAAAAAATGGATAAAAGTTCGTTTCCAAACCTAGCAATATGGGTATCAAATGAAAGGCCTTGAAGAGTAGAGCATTAGGTACCTAGAAAAATCGACCTTAATTCAACATGGCCGCCGCTAAAAAAAGGATACAAGTTCGTTTTCGAACCCAGCAATATGGGTATCAAATGAAAGTAGTCCTTGATAAGTAAAGCACTATGAACCTAGAAACATTGACATAAATTCAACATAGCCGCTGCTCAAAAAAGGTGGATAAAAGTTCGTTTCCAAACCTAGCAATATGGGTATCAAATAAAAGGTCTCAAAGAGTAGCGCATTATGAACTTAGGAAAATTGCCCTAAATTAAACATGGCCGCCGTTCAAAAAATGGATTAAAGATCGTTTTCAAACCCAGCAATATGGGTATTAAATGAAAGGCCCTGAAGAGTACCTAGAGCATTACGAACCTACGATAATTGTCTTAATTTGTTAATTTCCAAATGGCCGCTGCTCAAGAAAGGCAGAATAAAGTTGAATCATTATGGAATAAAATGGAGGAAAAATCTAAACACTGTTTTAAGCATTTTGATGGCGAAACGGAGTTCGCGGGCACAGCTAGTCTACAATAAATAGGTACCGAAGTGCTCTTTAAAGATACTGGAAGCACAGAATAGATAATAGTACTACGTACAGAACGGCCACTCACCTCCTCGCACTCATTTCAATGTAGTGATTGTTCTGAGATTTCAAATACCTCACCCCACCCGGCACTTCGTTGTAGACATCACTGCTCATCATCATCATCATCATCATTTCAGCCAAGAGACGCCCACTGTTGGACATAGGCCTCCCCCAAGGATCTCCATACCGATCGGTTCTGCGCCTTCCGCATCCAGCGGCTTCCCGCGACCTTCACCAGATCGTCGGTCCACCTTGTGGGGGGCCTACCAACACTGCGTCTCCCGGTACGCGGCCGCCACTCGAGGACCTTTCCGCCCCAACGGCCGTCAGTCCTACGAGCGATGTGTCCTGCCCACTGCCACTTAAGGTTTGAAATTCTTTGAGCTATGTCGGTAACTCTAGTTCTTCTACGGATCTCATCATTTCTGATGTGATCACGTAGAGAAACCCCGAGCATAGCCCTCTCCATTGCCCTTTGAGTGACTTTGAGCCTTCTTATGAGACCCATTGTAAGCGGCCACGTCTCAGTTCCGTATATCATCACTGGCAACACGCACGAATTGAAGACTTTCGTCTTGAGACACTGCGGTAGATGGGCCGAGAATATGCTGCGTAGCTTCCCGAACGCTGCCCAGCCGAGTTGGATTCGTCGATTTACCTCTTTCTGGAAGTCGGAATTACCGAGCTGGACTAGTTGCCCCAGGTAAACATATTCGTCAACAACTTCCAGCGTAGAGCCTCCAACATTCACAGGAGTGGGTACTACACGGGAATTCGACATTATTTTAGTCTTGTCCATGTTCGTTTTAAGACCCACTTGTTGGAAAACTCTACAGAGGTCTTCGAGCATTGTGCCTAGATCCTCCACGGTCTCAGCCATGACTACGATATCATCAGCAAAACGAAGGTGAGTCATGTACTCGCCGTTTATGTTGATGCCAAGTCCTCTCCAGTCCAAAACCTTAAATAGTTTCGGCGATATAACGTCACCCTGTCTCACACCGCGCTGAAGTCGTACTGGTTTCGAGTTTTGGTCCTGAAGGCGGACTGACATGGTGGCGTTTTCGTACAATGACTGCAACACTTGGATGTACCGATAGTCTATTTGGCACCTCTGGAGTGATCTAAGTACTGCCCAGGTCTCGACAGAATCAAAAGCTTTCTCATAGTCCACAAACGCCAAGCATAGTGGCAGATTATACTCCTGGGTCATCTGTATAACCTGCCGCAGCGTATGGTTGTGGTCTATGGTACTATAGCCTTTTCGGAATCCGGCTTGTTCGAGAGGCTGGAAGTCGTCGAACCTACGTGCGAGACGATTCGTGATGACCCTCGAGAACAGCTTATAAACATGACTCAGGAGCCTGATGGGTCTATAGTTCTTCAACTGGGCCCTGTCGCCCTTCTTAAAGAAAAGTGCCACCACGCCCCTTTGCCATGCTTTAGGCGTTTTGCGGTCGAGTATGACGGAGTTGAATAGCCGCTGCAGCGCTTTCCGGACTGGTAGTCCGCTCGCTTTTAGGAGTTCGGCTGTAACTCCATCATCACCCGGTGCCTTGTTGTTTTTGAGCTGTTTGAGTGCCACACTAATCTCGTACAGGCTGACGTCCGGGATATCTTCGGTATAGTGCCGGGTTAATTTGGCTCTAGGGTCTGTAGCCTGAATAACAGGTGCCTGTGATGTTGCGTGAAGCTGTCCATAGAAGCGTTCGATCTCGGCGATAAGCTCAGGTCGGGATGTAATGACTGTGCCGTCCTCTGTCTTCAGCTTTGTCAGCAGATTCTGACCGAGTGACAGATCTCTTGCGAACACTTTGGAGCCCTTGTTCTGCTCGATGGCCTCTTTAATACGTTCAGTATTAAATCGGCGTATGTCGCGATTCAGACACTTAGAGATCTGTTTGTTGAGTCGCCGACGAGCATCTTCAGAAGACTGCCGACCGATTCCACGCCTTTCCTCCATCAGCTTAGCTGTCGGCTCCGAGATCTTACTTCTTTGCTTAGTACGGTTGGGTTCGCAAAACTTTGCACCCACCGTAAGGACAGCTTCCACAACCCTGTCATTATATGTGTCCACATCCGTGCAGTCCTCCAGGCAATCAAAACGATTTTGCAACTCGAGTTGAAAGCGCTCGGGGTTTTGAATCTGGATGGCTTCGGGACGGAGCGCAGACTTTACCAGTCGATACCTTTCCGCTTTAATGTTAAAATTCAATGCGCCTCTTAACATTCGGTGATCGCTCCCCGTGTTAAACGAATTGATCACTGAGACGTCATTGGATATACGGGTCTTAGTCGACATGATGAAGTCAATCTCATTTTTTGTCACGCCATCCGGACTTTTCCAGGTCCACTTTCGATGCAGCCGTTTTTTGAAGAAAGAGTTCATCATAAAGGTTCATTTAGAGTTCCTCTTTCTCCATGTAGTAGGCTAGCATTTGACCTCGGTAATTCCGGATTCCAGCTCCAAATTGCCCCACTTTCAACTCATTATCGCCCCGCTTGCCTAGCCATGCGTTGAAGTCTCCCATGACAACGGTGTAGTGAGTCTTGAAAGCATGTATTGCCCGAGAAATATCCTCATACATAGCTTCCACTTTCTCGTCGGGTTGGGTCGAGGTCGGGGCGTACACCTGTATGACCTTCAGCGAATACCGTTCGGTGATTCTGAGTATAAGGTACGCCACCCTATTCGACACACTTCCGATCTGTACCACGTTATTCACGAGAGACTTGTGGACAATGAACCCGACACCACCTTGGGACAGTTCTTCGCCCTCCCGGAAATAGAGCAGGTTGCCGGATTTAAGGACCATCGTGTCCTCACCCTCTCTTCGGACTTCAGATAGTCCCACAATACTCCAACGGATCCTGCTCAATTCCCTCTTCAGTTCCAGCAGCTTCTCCTCGGTCCGCAGTGTACGCGGGTTGTATGTTGCCAGGGCCAAGGTCGTTTGACGGGGGGTTTTCGCCGCCCGGGGATTCTTCGCACCCCAGGTCCCAGCGCCGGGTCGACGACCGTCACCGCCGGCACGGCCTCCGGGACCGCCGGGCACTTGGGACCTTTGGTTGGTTTGATCCATTTTTAGGGGGGGTTTTGGGCCTTCTCCCACGACGCTGGCCCAGTGCGGGTTGGTGGTGCGTCAGAGCCTCGTCTGTTGAGCAGCAGGGTGCACCGCGTGCAGGTGAGGTTGACTTGGGTTCCGTTAGATGAGATTCGGAACCCCTTACACCATTCTGCTGCTCTGCTAGGACTAATTATGTTCTGTGCATCACTAACACATAAACAAGGGCGCGCGCGATCGCTCGGGTATGGCGACACTTCACGTTCATCGAGTAGACGCGAGCGCCGGCCGATAACAAAGATAGCGCTATGCGGGTAAAAGAAAAGGCAGTTGCTGCACTTCTCGCGTCATTTCGATTGATAACCCATTGATTTACTACCAAACGCAGATAGAGCACTTCATACAAAAACGCGCTTGAAATCTGTCACCTAATCGACTATACATTTGTACGCTGTTAAATAGGTAGTTGAATATGCACACCCGAATGAAAATTACCATAAAGAAAGTACCGTATTTATCGAATTCAACCTTATTCTTTATTATTACGGCAACTATTTGAAGTACAACCCTGTGCAGATACATCATTTCATACCTAGCCACATTAAACTTGACGTTTTAGTAATTGCTACAAGAAAATATCAACTTTATGCTCTCAAACATAATGCTCAAAATTGCTTATCGCGTTGTCGCTCCAACGCATGGAAAAGAACTGCACGAGGCCCGATTGGGCAGTTCTTCACCGGCCCACTTTTCGAACGTTCATGCGTTATCTACGTTTGGTAGTAAATCAATGTGATAACCGCGCACTCAGCCCTACTAGATTCCACGCACACATTTACATGTGTACAAACGTCATTTGCTTTAGTAGTAGTAATAGGTATGTGATTTGCGAACGTTGTATGGAGTGTCCGGGGAGTGCTGGAAGCACAATACATGTCTCCCTCCAAATATTTATTTTCAAATAACATTGACTGTCAGCTTGACAGACTCACAGATCGAAAGCTCGGTCCAAAATTGATCTAGGTGCTTACGCGATTTCAACGGCTTGTTTGCATTTGCATTGCATGCATGCAAACTGTGATGCAAACTTGTTTTCTGATTATGGACCGCATCACCGCACCCTAGGCCTCGTTCCGTTTCGAGATTACACTACTCACAGTACTCAGACTGCTCACGCCCGGACCGAATCAATAGACGCGATAATGACGCCAATGGCATGCGATCGTTTCGGACCGATCGTGAACGCGCTTATGTCAATAATATTAAAACAAACATAACCTAAAAAAAAATTAACTCGTAAGTAATTTCAATTGTATTCTGTGTTATCCAAGCTATAGCAGTTTTTATTTGCTTTTACCTTTTACCATTGTCTGCTATTTTAGCGTCTTCAGGAGACAGTTTGAGGTTAGCTACTTTGTTTTCTTCTTCAACAAAAACTGGTGATTCGAATGTCGTCATTTTTTCCTTATATTTAATTCAATTTTTAGGATATTTGGCTTATTTTTGTCTTCAATTCAAATAGAGAGTAATTTTTAAACCTCGAACTAGCGAACCAAAACAAAATGTCAACGTGACAATGACATTTGACTCACGGTGCTGACGAATTTGGCCTGAGCACTGTAAACGTTTGTGACGCAATCAATGTCGTCATCACATCCAACATGAACGCTGTTGTCGCGAACGAAACGGGCCGCCCGCTTGTTATTAGCGCGCTCACGGTGCTGACTGATGGTCATTATATTTCATACATCATCCTTCCATGATCACTTGTAGTAGTCGCCTTACGTACTAGCTATCTCACGAATTTCAAAGCCCAGTCTAAAAAAAAAATTAAGACGACAACCCCAAGCCTCTTCTTGGCTCTGGTAACACCGTCATCAATACGTCAATTCGTTTTTTCGTGCTTTTGCTATCGACACGTGCTTGTAGAAGTTAAAAATGGAAAATAAGAAAAGGACTGTAAAAGACGACCTATTCGACGAATTTTTGCAATGGAAAAGACAGAGATATGATAATTATGTTTCTACGAGTCCAGCGTGCTCGGAAACCGCCGAAAATGAAATTTATTTGGAGGAGGAATATTTGGACGAGGATTTTTTAAATGGTATTCAAGACACTGGTCAACAAAATATTAGATCACCTAGGTCCAAGAGCTATCACCATTTAGTTGGGGGTTAGCCAGTGGACTCCATCCACATAGTTGTCACTATCGTAGTATAGGGGTCAACATCACGTGGTGGTACCGAACATTATTCAAACACGATCACAAAGCTGTCACTATTAATATATGTATAAGGGCCAGCAACGTGAAAGCATTTTATGTCTGAGAGCTGTCACCACTTGGTTGGGGGTTAGCCAGGGGACTCAATCATAAAAGCTGTCACTATTAATGTATAGGGGTCAGCAATGTGAAGTTAAATTTTTACTTAATTAAATTAAGCCTTGTATACCAAACTACAGTAGTTACTGTAGCAGAATGTTGCATAGGCCTCTTCTTAACAACCAAACAAATGATTGAAAAGAATAAAAGCCTATTTTACTCATACAATTTCTTATCCGTTTTTATTACAGTTTCTGAGGATAAGCCATTAAAGGAAGAGAAGTTTTGTGATGATGTCAGTGATGTTATTGTTATTGAAGATGATGAACTTGAGGAAGACATAACTGGTCTCCTGGGTAAGTGTGAAGAAAAATTACAGGAAACTAGCAAGAAAGTCCATACAGAATTAGCCTCCAGATGGAGTGCTGTACTAAAGAGTGGCTTGAACAAGGAGGACAAGACCACGATTTTGAAAAAATATCCGCCAATAGAAAATATACCATTACTGGTTACACCCAAACTGAATCCTGAAGTGGAAGCAGCCATAACAGAACCAGCAGTAAAAAGAGATAAAACAATATATGAAAAGCAAAGGACAGTAGCTGCAACAATATTATGCCTAGGCGGATTGCTGTCTGACATAATAAAATCCAAGGATAAAGTTATGATAGAAAAGATAAGTGACTCGGTACGCTTGTTATGTAACTTATATCAGTCCGAAACAAGGCTGAGACGGTCCCTGATTTTGGACAAGGTAAATAAAGATTTAAAATGCTCTCTCATGCAAAGAGAAGCAAAGGAGTTTTTATTTGGTTGCAACCTCTCGGAAGGTATAAAGTCTGCTAGAGCAGTCTCTCGGGCAGGTCAAGATTTGAAGTTAAAACTCCCATACAGACATTTAAACTCCCAGGGCCCGCCAAACAGACAATTAAAAGGTTATGGCGGGCACACACAACAGAAGTCTGTCCAGTTAAAGGAGCTACGCTCGAAAAATCAAACTGTAGATCGGAGAGGGATGCGATCAACAAACGAGAATTATCACAAACCAGGGAGATTGCAACATCAACAGCAGCAATCACGTCGGAGTCATCAAATCCGCCGTTAGTTGGTCGACTAAGGTATTTCTTTAATGAGTGGCATAACATTTCTAATAATGATCCCATTATAATGTCATGGATAATGGGGTATAGACTACCTTTTAAGAGCCGGCCATATCAAATGACAACACCTAAAGATAGACCGCTCAGTAACACTGAATTCTCAGTTACTCAAAATGAAATCAAAAGACTGTTAGGAATAGGTGCCATAGAACACTGTATGGAGGTTGAAGGACAATTTATTTCTACTACCTTTTTAATTAAAAAGCCTAATGGTGGTTATCGTTTCATTTTAAATTTAAAACATTTAAATATGTTCATCTCAACTGAACACTTTAAGCTTGAAGATCTACGCACAGCACTAAAACTTATATCTCCATCTTGTTATTTAGCAAAAATAGACTTAAAAGATGCATATTTTATGGTACCCATTCATAACACACATAAAAAGTATTTAAGATTTTATTTTAACAAAAAATTATACCAGTTTAACGTTTTACCTTTTGGGTTAAGCTCTGCCCCATATGTATTCAATAAATTAATGAAACCAGTATTGAAACAACTAAGAAAGGAAAATTTTCTATCTGTTAATTACTTAGATGATTATCTTCTTATTGGAGACTCATACTTGAGCTGTAAAAAGAATATTGACAGAACTTGTGAACTGTTGCAAAATTTAGGTTTTATTTTAAATAAAGAGAAGTGTATTCTTGTACCTTCTCATTCATGTGAATTTTTGGGGTTTACTCTTAATTCTTCTCAAATGATTGTTCAATTGCCTGAAAGAAAAAAGGAATTAATTAAAAAATACATTAACAGGCTGTTAATTGATAGGGACTATAGTATTAGATTCTTAGCAAAAGTGCTAGGGATCTTAGTGTCAATATGTCCAGCTGTGTCATATGGGCTTTTATATACCAAACAGCTGGAGAGACATAAGTTTTTATCGCTTCATTATTCAAATGGAAATTATGAAGCAAAAATAAAGACACCTTCATGTTGCATTTCTGATTTGGAGTGGTGGAAAAATCAAATAAACCAGGCATGCAGCCCCATAAGGCAAAACAAATTTTACATGGAAATATATACTGATGCATCAAATTTGGGATGGGGAGCATGCAGTGGAATATATAAGGCAAATGGTATTTGGAGTGTTGATGAAAGGCTACTTCACATTAACGCCAAGGAACTTTTGGCAGCCTTTTTAGGTTTAAAATCTTTTGCAGCCAATATTAAAAATAAAGAAATTCTAATGAGAATAGACAATACCACAGCTATTTGCTACATTAATAGAATGGGGGGGGGGGGGGGGGTACAATACCCTTTGTTACATTCAATAGCCAAAGACATTTGGCAATGGTGCGAGAGCAGGAACATAACGGTTTTTGCATCTTATATTCGTTCAGAAGATAATTGTGAGGCTGATTATCAATCTAGAGTTCATAAAATGAAGACGGAATGGATATTATCTGTTAGCGCTTACAACACAATAATAGATAGATTGGGAAAACCAGATATTGACTTATTTGCATCTAGAAACAGTTGTAAGTGTGATAAATATATCTCTTGGCATATAGATCCTGGTGCTTGGAAAATTGATGCGTTTACAGTTAATTGGGATGATTTTTTCTTTTACGCCTTTCCTCCCTTCTGTATGATATTAAAGTCTTTGAGAAAAATAATTAATGACCATGCAACAGGTATTTTAGTGATTCCATATTGGCAAGGTCAGACCTGGTTCCCACTGTTTAATAGTCTTCTAATTTCAGAGTTAATAATTTTTCAACCTGATAAATCATTACTTTTATCTGATTTAGGAACACCTCACCCATTGCATCAGGACCTTCGGCTAGCTGCAGGGATCTTATCCGCGAAGCATTTATAAGAAGAGGATTAGGTTTTGAAAGTTCTAATATTTTACTGGCTTCAGTCACAAATAACACTATCAAACAATACGAATCTGGTATAATGAGTTGGGTGAGATTCTGTAATCATTTAAATATCAATTTATATAACCCATCAGTAGCTCATCTCATAACATTTCTGACAGAGATGTATAAAAAAGGATTATCATATGGGTGTCTCAATTCCATAAAATCGAGCATTGGACTTATAACTGGTAATGCTGTTATAAAAAATGAAAATGTTAAACGGTTTATGCGGGGAGTAGGTAAATTAAGACCCCCAAAACCAAAATATAATGAAACTTGGGATGTTTCAAAAGTTTTTTCATACTTATCTTCTATAAGTAATAACTCATCTATACTTGATTTAAGTAAAAAGACAATCACACTTTTAGCCTTAGTCACAGGTCATAGGATGCAGACCTTATCACTGATAAAACTAACAAACATTGTCATTGATAAAGAAAAAATTATAATAAAAATCCCTGATAATATTAAAACATCTGCACCTGGTAGATTTCAACCTCTTCTTGAGATACCTTTTTTCTTTACACAACCTAATATTTGTCCAGCAGGTGCTATAAGCTCGTACATAAGTAAAACTAAAGACATGCGTAATGATATAGATTTTTTATTCTTAACATCTAAGCCTCCTCACAAAAGGGCTTCGTCTTCGACATTGAGTAGGTGGATTAAAGATTCCTTGACATCTAGTGGCATTGATACCAAGAGGTTTAGTGCGCATAGCACTAGACATGCCTCTACCTCTGCAGCCTACAGAGGTCTAAGTATTGACACAATTAGGAGAACTGCAGGGTGGACCTCTAATTCCCTAGTCTTCGCTCGTTTCTATAATAGACCTGTAATTGATTCTTGTAACAAGTTTGCTAAAACAGTAGCAGGGCTTGATATTGATTGAAAACTAATTGATGAAACAATTAAAACTGTATTGTAATAGTTGATTGTATAAACAGTCAAGATATTGATGGTATAATAAAATTATTCCATTAAGAAGTGTTAACTTAATAAAATTGTGTGGAATTGACAATAAATTTATGATTATAAGAATGGCTAATTATTTTGATACAGAATAAACACAATTTCTAAAAACTGGTTACTTTAAACATCCTACAAGTGATCATGGAAGGATAATGTATGAAATATAATTAGATGATCAAACGAACTTACCTGTAAGTGATGTTCGATCATAATTATATGAAGAACATCATCCTTCCATGATCAACCCACCCAGAATTTCCTTTCAGCTATACCCTTTCCCATATTATTAGAAATTGTGAAATAACTTAAATTTAGCGCGCTTTAAACTAAATTGACGTATTGATGACGGTGTTACCAGAGCCAAGAAGAGGCTTGGGGTTGTCGTCTTAATTTTTTTTTTAGACTGGGCTTTGAAATTCGTGAGATAGCTAGTACGTAAGGCGACTACTACAAGTGATCATGGAAGGATGATGTTCTTCATATAATTATGATCGAACATCACTTACAGGTAAGTTCGTTTGATCATCTAATTATAATCGCGAAACGGAACGCTGCCCTAGACTTCGCACTAACCTAAAAATTTAAATTTTAAAATAAACGAAACATTTTTTAGTGTTATTGTATTATAATTAGTGTGTCTACCTAATTATTCGTTTGTGATTTATGTATTTAATTGAGAAGTGATAATGTGTTGCTAGCTCTTTTTATGATTTATTGAATCTCTAATTTGTTTAAATAATTAATTTTTATGATCTATCGGCTACATAATTTATTAGACACAATTATTAGCACATGAACGTTAGGGAATGAGTGGTATCATCGAGGGGCAACGAGAAAAGATTAATATGATAACCATACACAAACTATTAATACTTTTAGTTGGATTTACACTTATTTATGACTATTTTAACACTACCACGCCCATTATAGTTCGTGTACCAAAACCTCAATTCTCGCTTTTGGGACCTTATAATAGCACTGAGTATACCATCAATGACGCTTACGACCAACTCATAGACATTAAAAGATTCACTTTTAAAACAAATCCTCAACCATGTAGCGGTTATTCGGCTGGGTTGTTCTTAGTTGTGATTGTGGCTTCAAAGCCTACAAACTACGAGAATAGGATGGTCATACGCAATACTTGGGGACGATCATCTAATTCAACCAAGGTTGTGTTTTTGCTCGGAGAGTCAAATAAAGCAACAGTTTCACAGAAGATATTGAATGAAAGTTTGTTATATGGAGATATTGTACAGGGAAACTTTCATGATGCTTATAGAAACATGACCTACAAACATGTGATGGGCTTGAAATGGGTAGCACACTATTGTCCAGCTGCTAAGTATATTTTGAAGGCAGATGATGATATAGTAGTTAATATTCGTGCCTTACAACAGTTTTTGGCTAGAGAATTGTCTCCGTGGGGTGCCAAGGGACTAATAATTTGTCAAGTTTTAGAACATGCACCGGTTCAGAGATCACACAGGTCTAAATGGAGAGTTTCACCCACAGAATATGAAGCTCATTATTATCCAACTTACTGTGCAGGTAAATGTCTCCGAACTTTTATATATTTAATGCTTATATAATGAAATCAAACCTCATTTTAGAAAGTATATAAAGTCTGTGGAATCTAAATGTTAAGTAATTTTGTACCTAGCCCAAAGTTTAATAAAACACTATTGTCTGTTTTTAACAAACAAGAGAGTAGAGACTCATTTTTAAATGGATGCAAAAGTCAGATAACTGAGTAAATATGAGAGGTATAAATTGTTTATTATTTTAAAACAAGCATGATTTATAGAGCAAATAGCTGTTATGGCAGCCGAGGGACGCACCACAGAGTCTGGCAATGCTGCACTTACCTTTCTATATTTTTTTAAGAGCTAGAGGTAATATAAAAGACACCAACGAACTACATTGATTTTTCAAATGATTATTTTCATACCATTACTTAGTTTGTTTACAAATTAACAATGATTTGTGTTATTTAATCAAAAAATTCAGTTTATTAGGTATTTTACCTAAGGTAAGTGTGTTAAAAAACATCCTACGATATGTGTGGGTATATTGGTTATACACACTCGGCTCTATTACCCATCGCCTTCGGCTCAAGATGAAATTCTGCCTCGTAAGTTATAACCAACATAACACACTTATATTGTAGTGTACTATAAGAAATAACTCAAACACTCATAAAACATAAAAATGCGTACTTATAAACAGTGAAGGAATCCGTGTCTACTTGTGTGTGACGTCACTAGAGCTACGTCCAATCATGGTAGTTTAAGGCCCAGCGCACACCACTGCAAGCATGGCGGAGCGCATTTCAAGACAACAATTTAGGGGCCGTTCAAAAGCCCGTGAGGTTTTCACTCAAAAAAAAAGGATAAATATATTGTAAGAAAGAGAAATTAACTGATTTTCAAACGCTAGCGAGTGATTTTCGCAATTCACTACTTTTCAAACGGGTTCTGTCAGTTAAAAACGAAAAGAAGTGTATTTGTGTTTTACAATGCGAACTTGCTTTATATTACAACTGCACAAAGTTTTATTCAACATTTGTTTTATTATTATTAGTTTTAAACAATTCTATCTATTGAATATATTATTTGATGTGTAACAAATATAGGTAACTAAAAATAAATACTTCTTAATTAATTACTTTTAGAGTAATGCCACTTAGATATCATATTCCTCAAGCCCTTTCATTACATAAAAAGTATTGTCCCTTTCATTACATAAAAATATTATATTGTCATATATTATATTGTCATAAAGGTGTATAAAAATTGTTAGCTCAATAAAATTTCAGCAAAGTCTTATACACCACTTGCAAGATTTGGCCTAAACTTGCATACATTGCTAATTAAATAAAATTTTGTAATCATAACTGTTACCGTGGAAATTGATTTTTTTGCAAATTGTGATTTTAATGATACTTGTTGAAATAGTTGATGTTTTTCAGGTTGGGCTGTGCTGTACTCCCAAGATGTTGTACCACGGCTTCTAAATGCAGCTCAGAATCTCCCATACTTCTGGATTGATGATGTCCACATCACAGGTGTCTGCGCCCAGCAGATAGGAGTAGCACGTACCCACCTTTCCTCTCTAATACTCAATGAGCATGGGCTCAATTTACTAACTAGCTTTGGCCCTGGTTCTGTGGGACCATTTATATTCGGACCACCGGACTTGAATGTGGATAAGATTAAAACAATCTGGAAAGCTATACCAGAGTAATTACTGATCAAATTCACTGACAAAGGAAGTCCCGTTGAGTAATTGAAGTATGTAATATATTTAAAATGTTAATAAATAAATGAAAATAGACAGACTACATACAAATTTATACTAAATCTATCTATGTATATTATAAAAAAGGAGAAGTTCTCATCTATAGACGAACGCAGAGCAGTACCGTAACCACTAATGGTAGAAACGTGAAATTTGGACAGTTGTTTTAATTCAAAATGTGGACGCACACTAAAGGCATTTTAAAAAAATTTTACCTTAAAGAGATGAAATAAAGGTTGCAAGTTGGTATGGAAACATCTTTAAATTAGCAACGATTTTGATAAAACTTGAGATTCATGCTCTTAAAAACATTTCATTGGACACGTGTTTCATGGTTTATGGGAGATATTGAAAATCTGCTCCAATTTCTATGAAATTTATTATCCGAGCTCGTAAATATAAATAACAGTCTTCTATGTAATAGGCTACAAAATTATTTCCTACGGGAAAATATAAAATTCCCACGGGAAAACAATAATAACGCGGGCGAAGCTGCGAGCGGAAAGCTAGTAATTCATAAAACAATTTATAATAAATAAACCTTACATAATTAATAAATGATATTTAAAAATATATATATCAAGCCTTATTATACATAAGATGCATAGATTGAATATATTAAGTGTACAAAATGGATTTATGATACTTACTTATATTAAAGTGTAAAAAATGCTTCAAATATTTATAATATGTATATATTGCAGTGCTCTAACAACGTGTTTAATTAAACACATATACAATTTGTAACACTGGCACTAAATGAAAGCAATAAAGGGTTCGATTTGACCAATTTTTGAGTTTGATTAGTGGCTGTGATAAGTCAAAAGTAAGAATGGCCTAGTACAAATACAAATTCACTCTATTTATCCTATACTGATTGCTGGATGCAGTGGAGAAACTATAGGGCGGCAGACCTGGCAAATGAGCGCCCTGACTCGAGAGGGCCCCGGCCCAAGAGGCCGCCACCTCAGAAATAACATTTTAACAAAATATCGTACGTGGCGGCGCTAGACCACATGTGGACGTCGGCGACATCAAGTTTGCGAGGCCTATTTTACTTCGCCCTCGGCCCTTCTGTCCTTTTAAATACTTAATTGTTACGAATTCTGACGCATACAAAACATACCCGAAGACATTGATCGAAAGGCAAAAAAATTCTATGTTCTCGATAAAAAACACTAACGCAGGTTTAAAACTAGGTAGGTATTACTTTTCTCTTTCGGTTTATCTGGAGAAATAGATTATCTATATGTTAGTACTTACCTTAGGTCCTATTTCTTGGTTAATATCACGAGTATTTACTACTTGTAAAAGATATAGCTATTGATTTTGACGAAATAATTTTGAAACTTGACGAAACTTGTAAAACTTTTTTGCGACGCCCCCTCAGGCGCGAGGCCACCGCGAGGCCGTCGGCGGTGGCCGACGTCGCCGACGCCTAGCGCCGCCACTGCCTGTACCTACATACCTACTTAAAATATTTTTTATGTACCTAAGTACTAAAAATCCATTAAAGTGAGACACAACTAAAGACCATATCCAAATTCAAACTAATCATTAAGATTTCAACTCATTCAAAACCTTAGAATAATAACACCTACCCTGCGGTCCGTAAAACGATAAAAGCGATAATATCGCGAATCCGACCAAATTAAATCGTCACAAAATATAAGGGCTATTGAATCAGTAGGTTATGTTGTGACTTTGGTCGGATTCGCGATATTATCACTTTTATCGTTTTACGGACCGCAGGGCTAGAAGCCGAGTCCGCGCCCGTAAAGTGAGGCAACTCAAACTGAGTCATTCTGGCTCAACTACTCGGCCCGTCAGTGCTCAAGTAATATACGCAAGGAACATAATACTCTCTGCGAGAGAATATACGTGGCGAACACTACTCCCGAAAAATTCGATAAAATGACGGTTTGTGCAGTGAACAGATGTCACAGAACATCTGAGAAACACAAGAAAGATTGTAACATTACATTTCATGTGTAAGTAATACGTTTGAACTTATATTGTTACGTAAAACATAAATCAAAAATAAAAATAAATCTCAATAATTTTCACTTGATATTTTATGAATATGTTGCCAGTACGGGGAAAAAATTCTCCTAGATTTGGTTGTTTAATTAAAAGTCAAACATGTCTCAATTTGATTTCTTTTCATTTAAATAAATTCTATAATGAAATTTTATGACAAAAAAAACAACTTTACGCCTATTATATTATTTCCGCTTGCATTTGATAATATTTGCATGTTTTGTTCTTGTTTAAGGTTTCCTTCTGATCCAATCATTGCGGGTCGTTGGGCCGAAAAAATTAGACGTAATCGAAATGAGGACTGTTGGATGCCTACTAAAAATACTAGAATTTGCTCCTTACATTTCGAGGATAAAGAAAAGTATGTTACTAAAGGTGGCCTATGTAGATTACGCAAGGGTGCAGTTCCAACTAAGGTAAAACAATTTTTTGTCGGCAAAATAAATAAAAGTGGGCGATTACTAACAAGGCTAGTATGTAATCGCTCTCTTCTTTGGCCAAGGCGAAGCATTATTTCTTACTTGGTCATTTTTTCTTTTTACATGCTTTTATTTAACTTGCAATGTAAGTATGTATGTTCGTGTGAAATCTTGCAACTCAATTTTGAAGCAGATATCTTTAACCGATTGAGCTGAAATTTTGTTTACACATTCAGTTTGGATGACAATGCATGGTTGACTGTGTGATGTCATTCTAAATACAAAATGGCGGCATACCCAAGATAGCGGACCAATTATTTTTAATGTAGGTACCCCTACAATATGGGTATCAAATAAAAGGTCTTGCTAAGAGTAACTCGAAAAATAATGTGACGTCACTATTAATCCAATATGGCAGACTTCTAAAGTTTGAATATCAATTTTGAAGTAGATAACCGATTGAGCTGAAATTCTGTATAGACGTTCCGGCAAACGACCTTGCAACAATGATGCGTTGAATGAGAGAATCATTTAATAAAATCCTGCCAAAATTTCTAAACAACCTAAAATCTTCATTCAACATTTTTTGAAATATATTTTCCAATTTTTTGCCTTAAAGTAAAAAAAATACGATGATGACAACAATTTAAAATATATATTTGCCACATTATTGCGATGAATAGACAGCATCCAGCAACTTCTGCGGCGATGATTTTTTTTACTTTTCCTAAATTATTTACGTAGTTGTATGGTATATGCTGGCTAAGCACAGAGTTGATGCCGCTAAAACTTCGACGTCCTCCATTGTTAAAAGTTCAAAAACAAATGAACGCATTGCGAGAATGTAAACACCTCGACGAGCTCGCGCGCTTTTCCGCGAGACACGAGCCGAGCCGCGAGCCGAGCCACGAGACGCGAGTATAACTTTAGTATTAGAGTATAAAGTCAGGATCTGATGATGGGATCCCATGAAAATCGAGGGAAACGCTAATTTAATAGCATTTCACCGAGGTATTAAAAAATTAGGGTTTCTTTCACTATAAAGATTTCATTCACTAAAAAGTAAAAAAAAATATATTTTACAAAAAATAAAAACCGACTTCAAAAACACTGAATACTTAAAAATAATATAGGAATAGGTACAGACAACATCACACTTCTATAATGAAGTCGGTGACAAATTTTAAGACTTCGTAGGAGATCATCGTTTGGCACCGACTTCAATATAGAAGTGTGATGTTGTCTGTACCTATTCTTATATTATTTTTAACTTTTCAGTGTTTTTGAAGTCGGTTTTTATTTTTTGTAAAATATTTTTTCTCATAAAGTGTTCTCAATCACTCATCTGCGGATACATAGAACAAATACAAGAACATTCTAAGTTTGGCAGGCCTAACTTAGATAAGTGAAGCTTGCCAAACTTAGAATAATTAATTGTTCATTAACTGCAGTTTTTTTGCAATTATAACTCTAGCGATTTGAAAAATGTAATGGATTTGACAGTTTTGACAAGCAAACTAGTTATAGTTAAATTGTGAAATCTACACACTACAAAACAATCGCAACTGGAAGTACGACAATAGTTTCAATTTCCCTGAAAACTTTCATCTATTGGCAACATTGTTTATTTCACTGAGTGCGTTTCGTCGAGTGTTAACACGCATCTTACGCACACTTAAATTTTAATCTTGCCTCACTTTTGACAGACCGCTTTGTAGGGAACTATCGTTCTGGGTGTTATTATTCTAAGTTCAAAACTAAAAGACGTCGATCAATTTTACTGGGAGGGCCCTATCCAAAGAATTTGCCACGGGCCTCAGTCATTCAGATAGTACCTATAGTTACGTCACTGGCTGGATGTACCTACTAGCTAAATGCTTGTTACTTTGGCAAGCTTGGAGAGAGAGCAGGTGACTTTTTTTGCTTGTGTTTGACATTATAAAGTTTTGTCTAATCTTATATGTGTGCATTTGTAGTAACGAGAACTTGACCCCCTTTTTAGGCAGAGTCTCCTAGGCTCGTATTAAGAGGCTGACAACGCTGAGCTGAGCTCATCGAGCCCTACTTAAAACTTTTTTTATCAAAACCTGTTTAATATACCATAGTGAAAAAAATATATGTTACTCTTGAAAATATGTTTGAGAATATCCATGTCCCCAAAACAAATTTAAATCAAAGTTTCTCGTTAAAAAAAATGTCAAAGATACCCATCAAAAACAGCTTCTAGAAGAAAATCCGAGTTATTTAACTAAGGTTATTTAATGATTTTCAGAGAATTAACTCTTTACACTCAATTTGATAATATTGATGTTTCATATCTTTAAATAAGTTACTAGTTTCTTTAAAAAAATATATAAATTGATTTTTTTGCTCAATTTCAATAACGCGCCGCGCCCGTAATCCAGTACAAATTATGTCTCAAGGTCGTTGGCGTTACTCAGCCTCTTAATAAACGCGTCTCACAGTTGAGATCGATCATAAGCTGCAGTTTTGACGTTTAATGTATGGAACATCTGTATCAAAAATATTCTGGAAACAGATTAAATAAAATATCATGGACAAGACTCAATGCTTTGGATTTGTTGCCTTCAGCACTGTTTACTGATTCAGTTTTCAACAATGTTCTGAATGAGTGATGTTATACCTAATAACATTAAGTAAGTACAATTAGTATTTTGTTACATTATCTGTCCACTAGCATTAGCTTGCAGCATATTTAATGATGAAAGAATCTCCAATGGAATGCTGTAACAGTGGCGGCGCAAGACCAATGCTGTTACAGTGGCGGCGCAAGACCAAGGTACATTTCGCGAGGCCCTCTGATGGTGCAAGAAGAAGAGAATATAAAATAGTCTCTGACCGGGGACTCCCCGCGATAGCAGCTTAACGCCAACTAATGTTGCCAGACTAAATATAAACGAATGATCAGAAACGACAAAGATGAGATTATTTAATTAAATAAATTTAATAATATAATATACCCAATTAGTTTATCAGAAATATCGATTATTTCATTCACATTGGTTTCGTGTGCCGAAGAGTGGAATATCTTTAAGTTGAGAATTAATTCTAAAGTATTTATTATAAGAAAAACCTTGTGGCGTGTACTTTTGGATTTTCCATACTTTTTTAAATTTATTTTGGGCTGTGAGGCGCGAGGCCCTTTGCACCGCGAGGCCGTGGGCGGTGGCCCACACCGCCCACGCTTTACGCCGCCCCTCTACAGTAATAGATTATTGCAAGGAAAGTTTTACACAACTGCTTCGCAGACTTTTCCCATAGTTTTTTTTCAGATTAACATCTTAACATCGGAGGAGGTACTCTTTTAAGTTTTTTTTTATAGAGCGCGGGAAATTTTTCAATTTTTTGAAAAAAAATTTGATGTTTCTACAAGCAGCGACGAAGTCGAATCCATCACGTTCAAAAACGCACGCGCACGACCTTTCACGCATCCAACGTACAGCGATCTGAAGCTACCTGCCGAGTCGGCCGATAAAACAATTGGCGCCGTATGTGCGCGCGTGGAAGGAGCGTCGTACTGATTTAGCAGTCGCCGATAGTTGGCCGACAGATTAGTTTGAAGGGAATCGGGAAGCCCATAAAACTTTTTTATCATACCTCTCCATACTGATTATTAGGAAGCCGACTAAACTATCGGCCGATTCAAAAGTCTGCAGTCTGCGGCGACTCTTACAAGTTACAACCGAACAACCATCGAATTTGATGGTTGTAAAACGCTCTGACGTTTAAATTACTGAAATAATCTTACGTGATTCGAAGATATTGGGGGTTATAATCTATAATGTCATCTACTAGAAAGAGAGAGAAATAAAAATTCACGTGAAAGAGGGAGATAAAAGATTTTGTTGCTGCAGTGCGTTCAACACATGGATATTAATATTGATTATTAAGTCTGCTGCATTCCAGGCCTCGACCAATATGTGTACCATCAACAGCTCCAAGTGTGTTTGGCATTCCATATATTTGTAGAAACCTAAATAGAAAAAGGACGGAGAATGTTAATGTATTTCTTAATAATTATTTCAAAATATTTTATTACAATTTAAGTAGGTGCTCGCCCACTCTGCCTTGACAATGTCCTTTTCTATTGCTGTTTTAGGAAATTAAATTTTTTTGTGGAGTTAATTTGCGCAATATTAAATCAGTGACAACAGTGACAGCTCTGCATGACCGAAGGCTGGCTAAAACCTTTAAATGTTCCGGTAAGGAGCCAATCTGTACTTCAGTGCAGTCTATAGCTTCTATCAAGTTGCGAGCGGATTGGCGAGAAAAACGAAATATTTTTCTAAATTTACGTTCGGGCATAGTAAATGGGTCTGATTTGTACCTCAACTTCCTCAATTTTACTTTTTCTTCTCCTATTCTATAACATAAATAAGTCGATACTTTACAAATATATTTTAAAACTATGAGGCAGGTATTTATCTATTTTTTTATATAAAACAAATATTTTACTTTTCTGAAGACTATTAATGCCATAACAAACAATTTATCATCCATTTGGCAAGTTGCACAAAAAAAAATGCCTTCGGTAATGTTAGAAAATCGTTACAAAGTAACAAGATAAATTTAGACGGCACCTAAAAGTTCACCTCCTAAAATTAGTTTGACATATTTAAAATTATAGGAAAAATTAGATTTAGGATGCTTCCTATCAGAATACGAAAATAACATCTAACACTAAATTGAGTAGTTTAGTACCGTCACTCATACAAACGGTGATTGACATTTCTATCTCTAATTTTATTTAGTTATAGTTTTAGGTGGTCGCTTCAGAATCACCCCCATTATAAAGCTTTTGGCTCGTGCGTGTAACCTGCGGCGAACGTGACTGCCCTTGTAGATGCGATCCAGCTGCTATCCAGTATTGAGGCGCGTAGGCATAGCGCGTACTGTTTCGACTGTTTCTATGAAGTCATTCTACTGTATATATTACTGTGCCTAAACATCCTAGCTTAGGGTAGGCTCGAGCCCCTCGGTGGGGACGTATATGAGCTGTTGATGATGATTATTATTTAATAAAATATAAAGTAACAACTAAATTGAAATTAAATAGTATCTAAAAATAAAACAACTAAAAACTTTTCAAAAAGAGACATTTTCGCAATTATGAAAATTTATTGTTACACTTTTATTAGGAATAGAGATTGTTGTAGATTTCATATTCTGCGTGTTTGAAATAATGTCCGAATCTGGCTAATTTTGAGGAAAATGTGACGGTGAATCGCGTTGTTTGGATGTAGATGGGCGCGGCGACAGTGGCATGGATGGATTAACTGAAGGTTGCAATTTAATGTTTACCACGATACGTTCATATGTTACACCCCTCTGCTACAGCACTCGACTTCCATCCTCCATGTCGCTTGAGAACAGTTAAGTCCGCTCCAGAATCTGCCAAAAGGGTAGCAGAAGTATGACGAAAACAATGTCCTGTATACAGCTTGATATCTGGTAACTTCAAATAAGTAGCGATTTCTTGTGGCATGTTAGAAATTTTATTTTTTCCCATAACTTGTTTGAAGCGTGTGCCTTCAGATCATTTAAGATTGTCCTTTATTTAGAACCTACGAGTAAATCCCGAATTTTGGACGATGTTGTCCCTTAAAATAAGAAATCTTATCTGGTCAGCCTACATGAAACACAACTCAGTGTTAAAAAAATTAAATGTAAAAAAATCTTTTTGAAAACAAGCTTTTAGTTAAATGCGCTTAAAAGAAAAAATAAACTTTTACACTAAAAATTTTACTTATAACGTCTTTTCACATTTGACACAATTTATATGACATAAAAGCTTGTCGCGAGATTTACTTGTGTGTAGTAAGTTAAAAGTACGTAAAAGAGTACTTTTAAGTACCTACCTATTCGTATTTACTTAGTTTGAAAATTGTACTTAATGTATAAAATTATTCACATCAAATTATTTAATTTACTTGTTTATCTACAAAAGTTAATCTCGCGACAAGCTTTTATGTCATATATATTGTGTCAAATGTGAAATGACGTCATAAGTAAAAGTTTTAGTGTAAAAGTTTATTTTTTCTTTTTAGCGCATTTAAATAAAAGTTTGTTTTTAAAAAGATTTTTTTAACATTTAATTTATTTTTTACTTTTTAGATATCACTGGACACGTTTCTCAGTCTGTTCATCTCATTCAACGCATCATAGTTGCAAGGTCGTTTGCCGGAACGTCTATACAGAATTTCAGCTCAATCGGTTAAAGATATATACGTCAAAAATGATTTTTTAGCCATAGAAGTACACCATATTGGATTAATAGTGACATTACTTCATTTATCAAGTTATTCTTAGCAAGACCTTTTATTTGATATCCATATTGTAGGAGTGCATTTAAAATAATTGGTCCGCAATCTTGGATTTTGAATGACGTCACACAGTTAACCATGCATTTACATCCCAACTGTGTGTGTATACAAAATTTCAGCTCAATCGGTTAAAGATATCTACTTCAAAATTGATTTTCAAGCTTTAGAAGTCCGCCATATTGAATTAATAGTGACGTCACGTTATTTTTCGAGTTATTCTTAGCAAGACCTTTTATTTGATACCCATATTGTAGGGGTGCATCAAAAATAATTGGTCCGCCATCTTGGGTATGCCGCCATCTTGGATTTAGAATGACGTCACATAGTCAACAATGCATTGTCATCCAAACTAAACGTGTATACAAAATTTCAGCTCAATCGGTTAAAGATATCTGCTTCAAAATTGAGTTGCAAGATTTCACCCGAACATACTTACATTGCAAGTTAATAAATAAAAGCTTGTAATATCGGTAGTTTATACGACTATATACAATTAATCGTCAACCTGCTCAACATTAAAATTCTTTGACTATACAACGTACAGTCAGAAACAAATATCTTAACACGGATGAAGTTCTCGAATTCCTAATATTGGCATAATATGTGTACTTACATAAACAATCGCATTATATTAAAATGTTATGGTCACTTTTAATGTGTAGCAAGATCGCTGCACAATCATGGATTATTTAAGTATTTTTAATGCTGACTGTACACAAAAAAAATTAAAGGGGAGACCGAGTGGGTCCTGCCCAGTCCAGTATGGTCAAGGGCCATCCTAGGACATTAAGCTACCGATTCAAAATTCTATGATGGACACCAAAATACTGATAAGTTCACACAAAAATCATGCGCCAGGCTATACGCTATACGCTAATGAATATGTTAAATCTATTTTCAACATTTTTCTATCATAACCTTGCTTTCGTCCAATTTTAATTCATTCTTATCAAAACTACGGGAATTGAAATATATCTGGATCTCCTCCAAAGTCTTGTCCTTTGTTTCCGGTAGAACAAAGTACAGAACTATGAGCATCGTCAACTGAATAAATCCAAATATGCCGAACGTCCCATATACCTGCATTTTCTCAAAAATATATGGGAATATTTTCATTGTCAGCCATAAGGCCATTGACATGATTATACCAGCCGCCGAAGATCCTGCTGCTCTGTGTTTCAAAGGGTATACTTCTCCCAATAATGCCATAGGGATAGGAGTGCATCCAAGGTTTACAATTATGAAATAAAGGACGAAGAGAGATACAGGCAGGGCAGAGAGGTCTGATGATAAAACACCACTAGATATCATGTAGACGGAAATTGAAGCAGCGAAGGTCAGGATGACCGCAGCGAAACCAGTGGTAAACAGAAGCGTCCGGCGTTTCATCACCCTCACCAGGAAACATGAGATTAACGTGCTAGTCGTAATCGTTATATCCATCCCTAAAGTATACCAGGCCGTGTTACCCTTGCTCCCTATTATCTTTTCCATGATTTGTGATGCGAAAGCAGGAAAGAAATGTCTACTACTACTCTCCAGTAATATAAAGCTGAACAAAATAACCATGGTCGGCTTAACGAAGTCTGCTTGTTTGAATTTTTTTAAGAAACCCTTTATCGCCATAATCGTGGATTGCTGCTCAACTATCGGCTTCTCTTTCAGTTCTTCAATCAGTTCGGTGATCTCACGGTTGGCTTGCTTATCTTTACCGCGCAACCAGTGGAATGCTTCTTTACTTTCTTGGTATTTACCTTTGCTGGCGAGCCAATGAGGACTATCTGGTATTCTGAACGTAATAGCTACAGATACTAGCTGCACTATAAGACCAACTAACGCTATGGTCTTCCAGTGGAAGTAGTAGGCTAAAATGTGTACGATCATGGACCCTAAGCATATGGCGGTTGTCTTGAAGTTCAGGAACATTCCCCTGTATTTGGGGCTGGTGTATTCGCCTATCATAACTGCTCCCAAGACGACAGTGCCTCCCATTGAGATACCGCCGCATATTCGCCCGGCGATGAGCGTGGCTATGTCCTGCGCCAGGTATATAAGAAGCCAACTCAGGACAGCAGGCTGCGATATCAAGATGAAGACGTTACGGCGCCCCGTCCACGCCATCAAGAAGGAGGAACTGAAGAACCCGAGCAATGTAGATGGGGCGATGCACGATACTGCAAAGAAAACATATTTTAAGCAAATTATCTAAGAGAATCATTACATTTTTTTTTATTTCAGAGGGCCAGTCGCACTATTTACAACAGGAACCTAATTACTGGTCCGACATTTACTGGTCCGATTTACATTTGACCGAAAAGTTAAAGCGACGTCTTTTTTACTATATGTATTGTGTGCGATATTTTTAGACCATCGAAATATCACTGGACATAAGTATAATTTTACCGAACTACGATTCACCGATTTTCAAAATATTTTTTTACTACTGACGAAGTCAGTTTTACCGAAGATAATAAGGTAAATATTTGGGTTAGGGTATAAGTTAGACATTGTAATCACACATCAAACTACATTTTGCTTCCCCGCACGAGTGGGGGTATAGGGGACGGAAGTCCCTTGCACGGGACTTCCGCCCCCTACTTCCCCAGTTATATTCTTTGCGGGGGGCTAACTGCTAGTATAACACTGTATGTAAGTTGGGTTAGACACTGTGATCACACTCAGCGGAGCATCAAACTGCATGGTGCGTGCTTGCTTGTTTCCTTGCATGTTATCAATCTTGCATGCATGCTTGTTTGGTTGCTTGCATGAGGGGGTGTGCAAGGGTTGCACCCGCTTTGCAGAAGGTGTCTGAGGCAGTAGCCCCCCGTAAGAAAAAAGTTATAGGATATACCTAGCTGTAGGGTACGTTAGGCCAAATATTGTGACCACACAGCATGTTGCTTGCTTGATTGCATGCTAAAATAACAGCATAGATGAGGGATCCGAAATAGTGTGCTCAAAATTTCGAGGCGTTTAGTGAAATGAAAATAAGGCAAATAAAACAGTAATTAATGTTCGCAAACATACTTAATAGGTACTTCGAACGAATTTTGATTTGTCTGAACATAACTTCGGTAAAAAGGTTTCGACCAAATGAAATGAAACGTCGGAGTTATTAAAAAATCGAATGGCACCTACCTACGTGATTTCGACAAAGTAAAAAAAATTAAAAGCCGAAACTTTTTAACCGAATCAGAAATGTTTCTGTTCCCATACATATTTGACTCGGCAAAGTCGTTCCAAAACACCTCCAAAGAGTATGTAACATGAACACCTCGATGAAAATCCTCCGATATGTTTTGGAACTGGGATTGAGTCAATTTAGCTATTTACCGAGCGAAACTTATCCGTTTTGGAACGCAGCCTTGGAACGCAACCTTGGTTTAAGCGAAGACCAAACCAAAGCGTTCATAGTGCGTCCGCGATCACGTGCACGGTGGCGATCAGATGTTGTGTACGAACTCATAGCACCGTGTTCACCACTTCGCTAGGAGTAGGTAATTATGTTCTGTGGTGTTCACATCGACGCGTTCGCTGATTGACCGCAGGCGTCCTGTGCTGAGGCGCGTTCAGCGCCTTCGCGCGAAGTACAACTTTTCGCTCTAACCCCGTTCAATGCCTTCGAGCGTGACAACCGGGTGAAACAACCGCCCGTTCAAGACCTTAGTGTTGGCGCGAGTTACAAACGAACAACCATCGAATTTGATGGTTGTAAAACGCTCTGACGTTTATAACTGAAATACTCTTACGTGATTGGATGTTATTGGCGGCCATATTCTATAATGTCATCTACTAGAAAGAGAGAGAAAGGCGCTGAACGCGCCTCTGAGGCGCGTTCAGCGCCTCTGGGTGTAGTTGTCCGGTTGTTTTTTAACTCGCTCAAAGGCGTTGAACGGATTGCAGCAACCAAATCTTTTATCTCCCTCTTTCGCATGATTTTTTATTTCTCTCTCTTTCTAGTAGATGACATTATAGAATATGGCCGCCAATATCATCCAATCACGTAAGAGTATTTCAGTCATAAACGTCAGAGCGTTTTACAACCATCAAATTCGATGGTTGTTCGGTTGTAACTCGCGCCAACACTCAGAGGTCTTGAACGGGCCGGTTGTTTCACCCGGTTGTCACGCTCGAAGGCATTGAACGGGGTTAGAGCGAAAAGTTGTACTTCGCGCGAAGGCTCTGAACGCGCCTATGCATCTAGTCGCAGCGTTCACTTGCGTCCGCGATCAGTTCCTGCCTGCAGAGTTTGCACGCTGCACGGAACGTTATTGTTTCTGATTTTGATGGTATTTTCATGATGTCGGATACAAATACAGAAAGAATAGTCAACGAACAACCTTTGTTACACGTACCAGGCAGGAAGTACTGGACATTACCTTTGCCACAAAGAATCTCGCTAGACATATCGCTGACTGGCAGGTTAGTGACGAAAACTCCATGTCTGACCACAGGCATATCCGGTTTGACATAGAAGCTGCGATTTCTTGTCAAAATGAAATATTTAGGGACCCAAGGAAGACCAACTGGGACGAATATAGAGACCAGCTCAAGTCAAACCTTGAAGTAATGCCTAAATATATTAGAACAGTAGACGGTATTGAGCTAGCAGTGGAGACTGTTACCATAGGAATCAAGAAAGCCTATGAAAGTAGTTGCCCTGCGAAAAACAAAACCTCTACAACCAGAGTCCCATGGTGGAACACTAAGCTGCAGAAGCTTAGGGCAGAAACCAGAAGATTGTTTAATAGGGCTAAACAATCTAATGAATGGGACACCTACCGAAAAGCCCTAACCAGTTACAACATTGAAATTAGGAAGGCAAAGAGAGCATCCTGGAGGAAGCTGTGCGAGGAAGTACAAAGCCTGCCTCGCACGGCAAGACTCCAAAAAATGCTCTCAAAAGCTGTGCCTAATCCAGTCGGGCTACTAAGAAAGCCCGATGGAACCTTCACGTCAAGTGAAACCGACACACTGGAGTTACTAGCGGCCACCCACTTTCCTGGCTCTGTGAGCAAATCCTGCTCGCAGGGAACAATTGGCAACCTCCGCAGGCCAAATAACGAGGACTGGCGTAGAGCGGCCATAATAATAAAACCGAATCAGGTACGGTGGGCTATTGACTCCTTTAAACCATACAAATCTTGTGGAGAGGACGGCATCTTTCCCGCACAACTTAAAGAAGGAGCAAACGTCCTCACTCCCCATCTGGTCAAAATCTTCAGGGCAAGTTTGGCCTGGGGATATATTCCAGAGAGGTGGACCACAGTTAAAGTCATATTTATACCTAAGGCGGGCAAGAAGGACCGATCACAACCGAAGTCCTACAGGCCCATAAGCCTCTCATCCTTCCTTATGAAGGTCATGGAAAAGGTTATAGATATACACATTAGGGAAACAGTATTGACTGTAAACCCTATTCATCCTACCCAGCACGCTTACCGTAGAGGCAAATCAACCGAAACGGCCCTGATCAGCTTGACTGACAGGATAGAAAAAGCGCTGGAGGACAAGGAAATTGCACTATGTGCATTTTTAGATATAGAGGGCGCATTTGACAACGCACCTATAACAATGTTAGTCAGGGGATTGGAAAACAAAAGTGTAGACCCGACTACAACCAGGTGGGTAGAGGCAATGCTCTCCAACAGGGGAGTTAAAATATCTCTACACAAATCATCAATTGAACTTCTGTCCACAAGAGGCTGCCCGCAGGGAGGTGTCTTGTCTCCCCTCCTGTGGACTCTTGCGGTAGACAAATTATTGTACAACATGGCTGACCTCAATTTCGACACCCAAGGATACGCAGATGACCTTGTGGTGACGGTACGAGGCTTCTGCCAAAGTACAATATCTGACATTATGCAGAAAGCCCTCAATACCATAAACAACTGGTGTAGGGAAAACAACCTCTCAGTGAATGCTGATAAAACTGTTATAATACCATTTACCAGGCGAAGACGGCTTGAAAAGCTTGTTAAGCCTCGGCTAAACGGGAAGGATGTGCAGTTCTCTACAGAGGTCAAATACCTGGGCGTCACTCTTGACCAGAAACTGACTTGGAACTCACATCTTACCAACATAATAGATAAGGCAAAAATTGCCTTAGGGGCTTGCAGTCGAATGGTTGGGACCAACTGGGGTCTAAGCCCCAGATCGGTCCTATGGCTGTACTTAACCATTATACGCCCGATAATTACGTACGGCTCAGTGGTGTGGTACAACAAAGCCAAACAAAAAACCGCTGCAAATAGGTTAGGCAGTCTACAAAGAACTGCCTGTCTCATGGCTACAGGCGCAATTTCCACCACGCCTGGGGCAGCCCTGAATGCGCTACTGCGACTCACACCCCTGGACATGTTTATTGTCAAGGAGGCGATAGCGTGTGCGTACAGGATGAATGCCCAAGGCGGGTTCAAATGTCTGTCCCTTCGACAAAGGTCTCTATTAGACCTAGTCAATGAGACACCAATACTAAGCATGAACTCTGATATCATGCCTCCACGTTGCAATTTCAATAGAAACTACAAAGTGGAACTTCTCTCTAGGGATGACTGGCTAAACAAGCAAGTTACCTATGAGACAGGAAGCACCGTATGGTTTACCGATGGATCCAAGATGGGGTCCAAAGTGGGCTTTGGTATATATAGAGAGCAGCCACTGCACAAGTTCTCACAAAGCTTGGGCAGCTTCGCCTCTATCTTCCAAGCGGAGGTTTATGCCATCTCAGAATGTGCGGAAACCAACCTTGCAATCAACCAAGTCAACCGCACAATATATATAAATTCAGACAGTCAAGCAGCTTTACTGGCGTTGAGCAGTAACCTCGTGACCTCAAAGCTAGTGGATGACTGTATGAACCGCCTAAACACTCTGGGACACAGTAACAGAGTAATACTTAGATGGGTCCCAGGGCATGCGGGAATCACTGGCAACGAATGTGCCGATGAGCTCGCCAGGGCTGGCGCCGAAGGAACGCAATATGGTCCTGAACCATTCTGTGGTATACCCAAAAGCCTCGCCCGTCTAACGCTTGAAACCCATTACGACAATAAGTCCTACAATGCGTGGCTGCATATGCCAGGACTTAAACACTCTAAGGCACTCATAAAAGCCTATGACCGTAGTACCTGCAAACAGATCCGAGGATTAAGCAGGAACAACATACGCACTTTGGTCAGAGCCCTCACTGGACACTGTCGCCTTAATAAGCACAAGTCCATCATGGGGTTGAGTGAGTGCAGAGAGTGCAGGGTCTGCCACGAGGCAGAAGAGACACCTATGCACTTGCTCACAAACTGTGGACCACTGATGCGTAAACGCAGCCTACACCTGGGCAAACACTTACTGTCACCAGATGAGGTCAAGCACCTCTCCCCCAAGAAAATACTGCACTTTTTAGAAGATGCTGGGCTTGTGGGAGAACTGTAATAGTGGCGGTCACAATAGATCTCGTAGGTCGCAGTGACAAAACATAGCCGCTCATTCTAATAAAAAAAAAAAAAAAAAAAAAAATAGTCAACGAAATTAGCAAGCATCGTTTACTTTATCAAACTTCACACCCAGAATACAGAAAAAATAGATAGATAGATAGAACTTTTATTTGATACATTAGGATATAACAGGTCTTATATACTAAATTCAAATTATAAGTAGGTAATGTACCAAAAAGGTCTACACTCAGCGTACGCCGTGACACTCGTAACAAAGAGTGCCACGACACTGATATTCTGTGTAAACCTTTTACAGATGTAACATCAATAGAAAAGCGCTGGAATGGTAAACATAAGCATTCAAAATAAGTAAAGACATAAAACAAAAATAATTCACCACACAATATACACATAACTACACAATATTTATATACAAACTGACATGACAACTTACAAACTAAACGCTTGCAACATGGCACTGCAATTGAAATAGAAAGAAGGATTGCATAGCAAGTGTAAAAGTAATTGCGGATTGAGTTATTAATGTCATAAATCCAAATCCTATTCTTTTTCCTGAAAAAAAATTATCCTTTTCATTAGACAGATGAAAATATATTTTTTCTAAAATATTCTGACAAAATCATGTGCCCTTTATTACTTTCTTCATCTTCTGCAATAGCCGCTAGAAGTAATATTTCTTCTTCAGATACATTGAATTCGACTTTAAACATAATTATTTAAAAAGTCCGCTCCAAGATATACCGCACGGTTGACGACACGAACGTACCACGGACGCTAGCAGTGGGGCTAGCACGCAGGAGAATCGAAATCCGAATCGAGGAGTTTGTATGGCAATTTTATTAGCGCCACGGCGGTGAGTAGCAGAATTAATAAAATTGCCATACAAACTCCTCGATTCGGATTTCGATTCGATTTTCGAATCTCCTGCGTGCTAGCCCCACTGATCGCTAATTTGGTGTGAACGGTTTCTGCACGCATAGAAGACGCTCACCGTGCACGCCATCGCGGACGCAAAATGAACGCGTCGGTTTGGTCAGGCCTTTAAAAAGTGCATTGAGTCCCTCTATATGTCTGTGATTGAGGCCCCTGATAAACGTGACCACTTGCGTAATTTAAGAATTTGCCAGCATATTGTATATTTTTTCAACGAAAATGCAGTCACAAATAGAGAAATGAATAAATCAATACAAGATTTTTTGTCTTTGATGGGAATCGAACCCGCGTTTTCATAGTACCGTGTTGACGCTGGGAAAATTTCGTCAGAGCTACGGGGAGTTTTGTCGGACAAAGTTTAGTGGATGTTGAACATTTGTATGGAACAGCTAACTTTCTTTCGCGATTTCAATTTTCAATATTAGTCCCAGTTGTTCAGTTTGCTTGTCTGACCAAGCACACATTTGACTCCTTCTTCAAAAGTAACCTTGTATACTCTTTATACAAAAAAATTGTTTGTTGCATATACTTACCAAATTGTTTGGAGTCATTTTTCAATTTCTTCTGGTAGGTGTTTTTTGTGTTTTATCAAAGGCCTTTAACTGTGTTGATCATGAGACCTTATTATTGAAATTAGGACATTGTGTCTCGGATAACTCAATTAGCCTTTTGAATTCTTTCTTACCTCACTGGCAGACTTCAAAAATGGAGCCCCCATACTAATGGGCATTCCCCAAGGCTCAATATTAGGACCTCTTTTGTTCCTGATATACAGGGCGTCCCAAGACTATGGGTCATGAAGGGAAAGTACCTTAAATATCGTTGTTAAGATATTTTGCTGGAAGAAGACTTTATGTTATTTTTAAAAGTTAGTAATACTGCATTCAAAGATTTTCTAAAAATTACTATTATATTAATATTAATATCTACGATATTTAAGGTACTTTCCCTTCATGTCCCATTGTCTTGGGACGCCCTGTTTGTAAATGATCTTCGACGAAGTAGGGAACCTTCCCTACTTGTGAGACACAGCTATCATTGTGAGATAGTACTTTTTGCAGAAGACACTAATTTATATTCATTAATTTTTTTAAATAATGACAAACAGTCACTTGACGTTATAAATGGTACTCTCGCTAAACACAGGTTTACGAGTAATAACTTGTTGCTCAATGCAAAGAAAACAAAATGTGTAAAATTTACAATGCCCAATGTAAGACAAGCTGTCAATTCTACAGTATTTTTAGGAATAACTCTAGATTATAAGCTACAGTGGGGTCCTCACATTGCCGCCTTGGCAAGAAAACCTAGCTCGGTCACGGTAATCACGATAAATAAATGAATAAAAATGATGATAATGATGATGAAAATCTCGGTGTTCTTTATGTGCCTAAACTGAATAAATGAATTTGATTGAATGATTCGAAAGCAACGAAAAATTGTTAAGTTCTTTAAAAAATTATGTTAACTGTACTCAATTTTACTCGTATTGATTTGTAATCTTTATTTACCCTCTCTAAAATCAGATATTCTACTCTATTTCTTTGGAAAAAGTTGGCAACCCATGTATGTTGGTGTTGATGCGGAGTACTAGAGTGGCATGGCACTCCTTAATCAGCAAGCTACACGGCGATTAGGTGAGGTGGCCTGAGCCCCGTAAGTTGTTATTCAGAACCCCTTGGCTTGGATTAAGGGATACGTAAAAGTGAATAGCTCCTCACCTAGCCATGAAGCTGTATAAAAGTCGATCTGTATGGGTGACTCTGGTTGCCTGAGAGCTGGCAGTAAGCTGGAAGTGAACCCGAAGTGGAAGCCACCAGTCGTTATACCGATAAGAACCCCGGACACAGTCCAAGTCTGAAAAGAGAGAATGGAATATTGCATTTTCTTATGTATGTAAAAAGGTAAACCGAACAATAGATTTAAGTAGTTACCTATACAAGGTGGCGCAAAAGTATAATGTCATGATTTGAATTGGCTACGATTTTGTTAGAAATGAAAAAAAATACTCTGTTTTTATGAAAAGTTTATTTGACGATGTGAAAATTGATGAAATTTAGATAAAAAAATTATATCGCTCAAATGACCACCTCCCAAGTTGATGCACAATTGTGCTCGATTAACAACACCTTCAATATTGTTGCTCGCAAAACAACTGGTAATTTCTTCTTCAATGTTAGCTTTCAAGGCTGGTCAGTTCAAAGCTCTAAAACGGAAGATCAAACGGCGCGGAAATTGGTGTCTGTAATATAGTATCTCTATTAAGTCTGTGCTTTAATACTACTGATGACGCATACAGTATTACTACACAATGCTATCATGTATTGTGGCACCCGAACACCGACGAGCTCCGACGGAAACATCTCGACAGCCGCTCCGCGCACAACTCGCGCGGACCCCGCGACGACTATACAGAATGTAACTGAACACCCCAATAACATTTAAGGGTATGTATCCATCAGAAGTAGAGATTCTGTAGGAAAAATATTAGGGCTAACAAACCTACTTTTTTCCCATACAAACTCAATAAATTATTTTTTGGTATAAAGTGCCGACAGTCCTACGTAAGCGTACGAGGAATACTACGCTCACGTCTGTCACGTGTAATTTTGTGTTTAAATTTCATTTGTGTTAAGAGCTGATTATGGTTGGCACTTAAAAGTTTTTGCTTTCAGTTTAAAATGAAATAACTCTGAAAGTATTAGGGTTCCAGGTATCAGACAAGCACCAAAGGTCCATTTAGTATCTAAATTATATGCCCCTTAAATGTTATTGAGATGTTCAGTTACACCCGGTATAAGCAGCTCCAGCCACAGCCATTAGCATTCGCTTGCTAGACAAGTCAGTGCGCGATAGCCCCGCAGTCCCCTCTAATTCATAGACTCCTCCTGTTCGATAGCCACGTAGTGTTCAGGAACGAGTTCAGGGAGATTAAGGAGCGATAGCCGAGCAGCCCTTCTTAATCTCAGTTAGGGAGGCATTGGAGGGCGATAGATCCGCAGTCCTCTCCTTGTCCTCGTGTAGGGTTGTGTTGACGACAGTTCGAAGTGCCGGGGACCCAGAACTAAGCAGCGGACGTCGTCTAGGCTTATGCGTGCCAATTCCCCATGAATGAACCATATGCTAAATAAATTTGGCCCCTTTTGATTGGTCCGCGGGCGGGATGTCCCCCCGCGAACCATGGGATAGTGTATAAATATAGGGCCGAATACTGATAAATTGTAGTCAGATGTAGTCGGTCAGTGGAAGTCGTCTTGCAAGAAGTAAATAAAGCTCCAAAATTATCACAAAGAAACCTGCGCTTAACTCAAGAAGTACCTACATACAGTCCACTCTCAACAGGTTGTAAGGCTAATAAGTTTAATTTGGAAGTTTATGCATGTATGAACCATAATAAATCTACAAACTACCAAGGGCCTTTAATTTCTACACTTGCAACCCTACATTGGCGCCCAACTACATAATACCCATATCTGATTGAAGAAAATTACTTCATATTTAGATGATAAAATTTGTAGATCATCTTCATTCTACAATTACATAGAAGACTTAAGAGAAGTATTCGAAACACTAAGAGAAAATTCAACTTACGAGCCAATAGACAAAAATATAACTTTGGCTGTTCAGAAGTAAGATATTTAGGTCATCTCATCGTACCTGAAGGAATTAAAACAAACACAGAAAAATATCTGCTATCGTCAATCTACCAGAACTTAAAAATCTTAAACAACTTACCTATTTTATTTGTTCAAACTGCATCTTGGTATCGAAGATTCATTTATAAATTTGCAGATATCGCACGACCCTTAACTAATCTAATAAAAAACAAGCTGTATAGAAGTGGAACCAAACCAACAAGTTAAAAATGCATTAACCACAGCATCCGTACTATAACAGGCCGACCCAGAACAACCATTCATAATAAAAACGGATGCAAGTCACTACGCTATTGGCGCAACTTTAGTCCAGGGGGAGGGTGATCACGAACATCCCGTAGAATATGCAAGGAGACTATTCAACCCAGCTGAATGCAACTATACAGTTACAGAAAAAAATAAAAACCGACTTCAAAAACACTGAAAAGTTAAAAATAATATAAGAATTGGTACAGACAACATCACACTTCTATATTGAAGTCGGTGCCAAACGATGATCTCTTAGAAAGTCTTAAAATTTGTCACCGACTTCAATATAGAAGTGTGATGTTGTCTGTACCTATTCTTATATTATTTTTCGGTCACCTCGACACCTCGGTCGCTCGGCAAGCGACCGAGGTGTTTGTGCGAGTGTTATTGCTTATCGTCGAACGATCCTTTGTTGCCAGACAGGTTTGCTACCTGTGATACCGGCCGGCGGGCGAGCGATCGTCCCGTGTTATAAAATGAAACGTAAACGAAACGAAAGTACTTCTAGTAAGAATAAATAATGAGTGTTTTTAGTGAAGAAAGTGAAAGAAATACAAAAATTTTGAAGAGAGCAAGTGAGGGATCCATAAGTGAATTAGAGATGTTAGAGATGGAGTCAGAACAAGTAAAATCGGGTCTAGAACAAAGGGAAGAAAACAGTGATTTCGATTTGACCACTCAAAACCCTTTGACCTTATCGAAGAGAGACCGAGAAGAAGATGAAAATGATTGGAAATTAGTAAAGACAAAAGAAAAAAGGTTGAAGCAACAGTTTGGAGAAAAGATCGAGGTATATATATCTAGTAACGAAAAAATGCCCAAGCAATTCTCATTAGCAAATTTTTTTAAAGAAAACGGCATAGTTGGTATAACTAAAATGAAATACATAAATCCCTTCAAGATTCGTATTGAGCTATCGAGCGAAATCACCGCAGAAAAGATCGAAAAATGTGAAGAATTTTCAAAAAGCGGGTGGAAAGTATATAGGGCATTAGAAACAAGTTTTTCATATGGCGTTATTCGTAATGTTGATATTGAGTTATCAAATGATGATATAAAAAAAAATATTTCCTGTTCTCAATCGACCCAAATTATTTCCGTAAGCCGACTCATGCGCCGTATTCGATCAGAAGAAGGTTGGGAACCCAGTGAAGCCGTTCGAATATGTTTTAAAGGCCCTCATTTACCGACCCATGTATATGTTGATGAACTTAGTATCAGGGTTGACCCATATGTCTTTCCAGTCTCACAGTGTTCGCACTGCTGGAAATTCGGTCATACAAAGAAAAAATGTCCAACAAATAAAATAGTGTGCCCAAAATGTGCGGGAAATCATGAAAATTGCGAAACACATATATTTAAATGTGTCAACTGTGGGGGTAACCACATGTCACTTGTTAAATCATGCCCTATTTTTCTCAAAGAAAAGAAACTGAGAGATTTAATGGTAGAACATAATTGCACATATAGGAAAGCCTTAAACATATACGCACATGTGACACAACAATCACCCATATTACAAACTACGAAACTGGAGCGCCCATTTTTTATCCCTGAAAATTTCAAGTTTCCTCAAAGTACACATACATATTCCGAAAACAGGCATTCATATGCTGAAAAAATCAAGACAACAGTATCCATACATAACGAAAACAAAAAAAAACTGAGCGGAAACCTTTTATAGAACAAAAAACTAAGAAAAGTAGCAATGCTGATTTTGAATATCTAGTTGACTCACAACGTGAGTCAAAAGAATCTAAAGAAAATATTTCCGAGTGTAAAAGTGAGAAATCGTTATTTTTTACAGATTTATTACAAAAATTAAAAGACATTATATTTTTAAGAGACATTTCCATAAAAACTAAACTAAACGAAGCAATCAAAGTTTTCTTAGAATGGGTTTTAATTATAGCAGCTAAATATATGTCAGATTGGACTATACTACAGAGTTTAGTAACGTATCTTAGTTCTACTTCTAATGGATAATACAAATATTAACTTCACGCGATTAAATATAATACAATGGAATTGTCAAAGTATTCAATCAAAGGTAACTGATCTAGAACTATATCTTTGTCAATGCAAGATTCACATTGCTGCACTCAGTGAAACGTGGTTAAAACATGATACAATAATTAAAATTAAGAACTATACAATATATCGTAATGATAGAGCGGACGGGTACGGAGGCGTAGCTATTTTAGTACACAAATCTATCAGATCCAGTATAATATCATTACCGAATGTTAACCCCGGAATAGAATTATTATGTATTAAAATATATAATAATAATGACATTGAATATTTGGTATCTCTTTACTGTGCACCGTCGGTAAATACTTGTCAAAAAGATTGGGAGTATATTTTTTCTTTTATTAATAAAAAATATATTGTTCTCGGAGACTTTAATGGCCATCATACAAACTGGTCGACAAAGTTAAATACAAGAGGAGCTCAAATATACGATGCTCTCTTAGAAACTTCTCTTATATCTCTAAATGATAATAGTCCGACACGTATAAAATTGGTTGATGGTAGATTTCAAATGTCTTCCCCTGATATCACATTGGTCTCTTCAGATATTGCGTTTAAATTTAACTGGAGCGTCTCTAACGAGACCCTTGGTAGTGACCATCTGATAGTCTCTCTGAATATAAATATAAATATATATAATAAACCAATTTTGCGCCGTAACTTTAAAAAGGCAAATTGGTCTGAGTATTGTAGTCATTTAGATTTCCTTTTCAAAGATTATTACATCTCTAACGATTTACAAGAGTCTTATAATCTTTTTGAACAACTTATTAATTCAGCTGCGGATTTACATATCCCACATATCAAACTAAATAGTAACCCTGCAACAAAGTTTCAACCTAAACCATACTGGAATACCACATTGTCAAAAATAGTGGCTGAAAGAAGGCTTTTGTTAGCAAAATTTAGGCGAAATCCCACTCCCCAAAATTATGAAGATCTTAAAAGTAAAATAGCATCCGTGAAAAAAGCAATTTTTCAAGCAAAATCGCAGTCGTGGCATAACTTTTGTGCATCTTTAAATGGCACTATGTCCCCATCAGAGCTCTGGCTAAAAATGAAATGGTTGAAAGGCTATAGAGCAACCAGAACGTTTACTGATGTAAATGCGACTGGGGCATTGCTTCAAAGATTAACTCCCGATTTTGTTCCCGGTAATGAGCCAACATTTTATTCTGAAAACTTGGTATTAGAAAAGAATATAACCAAGTCAGAATTAGAAAAGAGTATTAAAGTCAAAGATACTTCGCCGGGTGCTGATAATATCTCGTGTTCTATGCTAAAGAATTTACCTGACAACGCAAAATTTGCATTGACTTTACAATAAATTTGTAGAATTCGGCTTTGTACCAGAGCAGTGGCGAAATATTGTCATAATCCCAATTCCTAAGCAAAGTAATAATATGGATAATAGAACATCCCTACGACCTATATCCATGATATCATGTCTCTGTAAAGTACTTCACACCATAATTTTAAATAGAATGGAGTGGTATATCGAAAGTAAATGTATGATATCTCCCAATACTACTGGCTTTAGGAAAAGCAGATCGACATTTGACAATTTATCTACTTTAGTTTCTAAGATACAACTTGGCTTAAGTAATAAAGAGTTTACTGTAGCTTGTTTTGTTGATATTGACAATGCTTATAATAACGTAAATTTGGAACAACTTTTACATATTATGGACAGTATAGGGCTAGGGTCTAAAATATGCAAGTACGTTTGGAGGTTTTTACAAGATAGAAACTTAACCATAAAAATTGATAATATATTTTCCATGAGCAGAAAAGCCTTTTTCGGTTTAGCACAAGGTGACCCCCTCTCTCCTCTTTTATTTAACATTTTAACAATGTCTATCTGCAATACAATACAAAATGTTTCCATATCGCAATATGCGGACGACTTTGTTTTATATACTTCGTCGAAAATGATATCTGATGCGAAACATCCCTTACAAATAGCCTTAAATAAGTTTGTTAAAATTTTATCAGCAGCTGGATTAAGTATCTCTGCAGAAAAAAGTAAAATATGTATATTTGGTAATAACACTTTTAAACAACAAATAAATCTTGAAGTTAATGGAGTTGCACTAGAAGTGGTAGACAATGTTAAATATCTGGGCTTATGGCTGGACAGAAAATTACGATGGGGTAAACAAATAAATGAAATAAAAGAAAAAACTTTAAAACTACTTAATATTTTTAAGTGCTTGGCTGGATCAGGGTGGGGAATTCATCCTATTCATCTGAGACGATTGTACATATCATCCGTTCGAAGTCGACTAGATTACGCAAGCTTTTTATACGGTAATAGTTGTAAATCTCATATTAATAAATTAGACAAAATTCAGAATCAATTTATGCGTATAATAGGTGGATTTATAAAAACGACTCCGATACACGTTATGGAAAACGAACTATTTTTACCCCCACTTTCTGTTCGTCGACATTATTTAGCTGGTAAATATTGGCTTAAAGCCAAATTCTTAGATCTTCCAGTCTTATATATTTTGGATGAGTTGGAAACTGCATGTCGACTACCATATTGGAGACTTAAACAAAAACCTAATTTAATCTTAGTTCACGAATACCTTAAACAAATCGCTATTTACAAAAGCTCCAGGTTAGATATGTATTCATTAAGCACATGGGTCGGTAGTGTGGATCTTGCAAATATTATTAAGGATACTATAGAAAGTATGACCAAATCAAAGAATTCGTATACTAGTTTAGAGTTATATGATCTGTGTAACAGTTATATTGCAAATAACTACGATGCCAGTATATATAAAATTTATACTGATGGTAGTAAAGAGCATAACCGTGGGGGATTGGCGGTTTTTGACCCACTAAACAAGAATTCAATTAAATTGAAAATTGAATCTCACTGCTCGATTATGTCAATAGAATTAATGGCAATTGCAGAAGCGCTCTCATATATTCATACATTTGAACCTAGCAATTTTGTGATTTTAACTGATGCCAAGAGCGCTCTTCAACACATAGCTCGATGTACCTCGAATAGTCGAGGAACACCGATAGCTTACAAAATTATAGAGATGTTATATAAATTGACTATACAAGGCTACCAAATAATTCTGCAGTGGATCCCCTCTCACATTGGATTGGATGGCAATGAAAATGCTGATAGTCTTGCCAAAGAAGCCCTAATAGTTGGTAAATACATTGACTACCTACCATATTACACTGAGTTATTACATATTGTAAAAGAGAAAACATTAAATATATGGACAAAACATTTCCAAAATAATTCAGAGAACAAAGGCATTTGGTATAGAACCATCCAGTCCAATGTAAGGGGCACACCTTGGTTTGCTGGGTCAGAATTGAATCGACACACGGTTATTATCGCCTTAAGGCTACGTTCCGGACACATGCCATTGAATAATTTCGCATTTCTCATGGGTAAAGCTGTAACTAAGAATTGTTCTGAATGCAATGTAACTGAGGACGTTTTTCATATAATAGTGGAGTGTATCCGAAACGAGGCTGAAAGGCATCAATTACAAAACACTTTTAATATGGATTTAAATTATATTGGACAAATAAACCAAATTTTAGCGTTCCCTTTATCTAAAGAGGCACGATATTTATACAAAATTGTAAATTGTGCACTTAAACGTCGATAATTTTGTAAGTAATGTATTTATTCTATGTGTATGCTCCAATGGAGATGGCATGATCAAATGTGATCAAATCTCCTTTATAATAAAAGAATAAAAAAAAAAAATATTTTTTATTTTTAACTTTTTAGTAATAAAATCTTTTTAGTGAAGGATTTTCATGGGATCCCATCATCAGATCCTGACTTTGGTACCACCCTAAGTGTATACTCTATCGAATACAAAAAGAATTTTGAAAATCGGTCCACAATTGGCGGAGTAATCGCATAACATACTCGTACACACAAAACACGTTGGACACACCTTAAAATTTAAGGGTTTTCCTCGATTTTCATGGGATCCCATCATCAGATCCTAACTTTGGTGACCATGGGACCAACCTTGGAGTATACTCTATCGAATACAAAAAGAATTTTGAAAATCGGTCAACAATTGGCGGAGTAATCACGTGTAGAACTGCCCATGTTAACGCGGTAATGGGAACGTGGAGTGAAACTCGACACTTACACAACAATTATTTATTGATCCACAGTTATAATATTAACAGTAATACCAAACACTGATACAAATATTAAGAAAAACCTTCCAATGCTTCCAGCTCGAAAGCCCGGCAACAAGTCCGTCTGTTTTTACTGACAAGCTAATATCATCGACTTTTACCGCCGGTTCGCTCGTTCGTTCGTTCGGTTATCCCAGACAACTTCCGTCGACAACAGCGCATGTAGTTCTTTTTATTCGAAATAGAAACATCGGAAGTAGTTTAAAACGCAATCATTACAATTAATATTAATAAAACAAATTATTAAAATCTTCTATGATTGTTTAAAGCATGGTTTTACTATAATTTATAAAGCATTTTATCTGTTCAGCATAAAGAATTGCTAACAAGAACATTGCCAATTAACAATGATAGCACATTTTAGTATTTAAATATAAAAAGATGCTAACACACGTAACATATATTACTGAAAACACGTTGGACACACGTAAAAATTTAATGGTTTTTCTCGATTTTTATAGGATCCCATTATCAGATCCAAACTTTGGTGATCATTGGACCGACCTTGGAGTACCTATCCTCTATCGAATACAAAAAGAATCATCAAAATCGGTTCATAAACGACGAAGTTATCCGCGAACAAACATAAAAAAAGTATACCTATATACGGTCGAATTGTGTAACCTCCTTTTTTCGAAGTCGGTTAAAAATGTTTTTTTTTTGCGTTTCTTTTATGCAATATTAATGTTAAAATTTTTAACCGCACTAGTTTTCACAAAGGGAGTAAGTAACCCAAAATACCAGATATTTTTTAATGGAATGTATAGCGTTGCTGCTCGATGACGATAGTCAAAAGCTAATGAATCGCGGTGATGTTGAAAATGCTGCAAATCCTAGGTGGAACCTTTTACCCTCCACCAACCCATGGCCCTACTCAACCAATCGTGGTTATACGGGCCGAAATAATCTTAGGTGGAACCGTGGAACGTGGCGCCCACCACAGAGACGAGAGCGGGACGGTAGCGGAAGTTTTATTTGCGCCGCGCCGCTTCCGCGGGCGATGTCTGTGTGACGTTGTCCATAGCACCACGAACATTACAAAAAATTCCGCTTCGCTACCGTCCCGCTTGCCGCCTCTGTGTGTCGACGCTTTAAAAGAAACCGCGGTTCCTTTCGTTGATTGTCACGTTGCGGAATGTGCGATTTCTGTTTTACATTTGATTCCTTATCATTGATTTTACTGGATATCAATAGGCTTATTAATATCATTATAAATGATTTTTTATTGATAAAACGATAGTTCGATCGATGGTTCGGCATAATTAGTTTGACGTCTTGCAAGTAGGTATTTGTAGTACCTATTGTAGTAGTATATGTCGCTTAGGTAGATTAGGAGCAATTTTTTTATAAATATCTACGAAACTGCAGCTTTAATAAAAAAAAAAACAATACTTGGTTTTCATTCTAGGACGAAAAACGTTTAAAATGCGCCTAGAGTTGTTTCTGTTCATGGAAAGTTGGAAGTGGGGCAAGTCTCCATAAAGAAGTGGGTCATCCTTTGATAAATAATCACGCCAAAATACACCTGTGTCACGTGGAAATACATCTGTGTACAGTCATTATATGAAAACGCCACCATGTTAGCCTGTTTGCCGGACCAATACAAAAAGCAGTGAGACTTAATCGAGGTGTGAGGTAGGGCGTCATTATAAGCCTGTGTGCACGGTTGGCCCCATGCACGCCTCCGTAAGGTCCTCCGTCTGGAGATTGCCCTGGTGTTCTCGGGCAATCCCCCTTTGGCGATAGCCCGACCAACTTGGTCGGGCTTACCCGGGCGCGCTGGTAGTGGTACCTCGTTGCAGTGTGGACCGTACCATGCGCACCCATATGGGCAGGGAGAACACCGGCGGGTTTTGGGTCGGCCGGGTACTCAGCCGGGCCAGCCCCACACACGCCCTTCGTCTAGCCGTAAAAAGACCCTCATGATATCATCAAAACTGTTAACAGCTGCGTAGGTAGATGTAAACGTTGTAAACTAAAGGTGGAAGCTTGGTGTCCTTTAATACAGGTCTGCATCCTGCATTCACTTTATTGCTGAGGCCCGCCAGTAGCAATGAAGTCATTGTACAACCTATCACCGTATTTGGGGGAAATAAAAATTATTAGTATTATTATAAGGACTCGGTATCAACATAAACGACGAGTACATTTCTCGCCTTCACCTTTGTTGATATCGTAGTTGGTTAATCTGACTGAACCCAATGCTCGACGAGCTCTTTATAGCTTCCGAACAAGCGGGTTTTAAAATGATGGCCTTGTGCGTTGGCCCAGACCTCTCTCCCTTCTTTGAACACAAGGATGGTCGAGAGCGAAGAGGCCTGGGACGCAGCAAACTCCTTCCGTGTGGAGGTCATCGCACAGAAGGAGGCAGCAGAGCGGGTCCGGGAAGATGACCCATCAGTAGATCCCTGCCGACGTAGGAGGCCAGGACGAAGGAGGCGACGGTTCGCTCGCCTTCTTCCTCCTGACGGTGACCAGCGGGACGCTGGCCCGGGAAGCCCGAGTCCTGCATTGCACAGGTCACCGCCAGTCGTCGATGCTCCTAATGCCCAAGAGCATCAACGAACTCCCCGTTCTGGGAAGGCGAGAGGGGCTCGCCGTAGGCGAGCAGACGCTGACGAGGTCTTGGATGCGTCCGAAAGGGTTTCCATGGCCTTGTCCGGTCACGGGGCGTCCCTCCCCGGCGTATCCTCTTCGTCTCATGACAGAGAGGATGCGGCGGCGACGGGCGTGCTCGTGCCAAGGCGTATTTGAGGGGCATCGTTGGGTTTTAGACGATAGGCCGCGGTCTCTGGCTGGCACTTTGCCCCCAGTGGCTGCGTAGAGTCCGACATAGCCTCGCGTCTTCCCAAGCGCGAGGCATGCATAAAGCATTTCCCAACGTAAAAAAAGGGGTCTTAAAATGATCAAGGACAAGACAAAAAATGTCGAGTTCCCATGTCGACCAACTCCTGTGCAGGTTGGAGGCTCTTCACTAGAAGATGTCCAAAAATGTATTTACGTAGGGCAAATGGTCAAATTCAGTAGGACTTCCAGAAGGAGATCAATCGACGAATCGAACTCAACTGGGCAGCGTTCGGGAAGCTACGCAGCATATTCTCGGTTCATCTAGAGCGATGTATGTTGTGCGTATGGAAATGAGACGTGGCGGCTTAAAATGGGCCTGATAAGAACAAGAAGACTCAAGGTCAGTCAGAGGGCAATGGAGTTACCTCCATATGGACGGAGTTTCTCCATGTAATCCAATAAGTAATAACGAAATTCGTAGAAGAACTAAAGACACTGCCATAGCCCAAAAATTGCGAACCTTAAGTGGCAGCAGGATGCACTGCGTGCAGAACTGACGACCGTTGAGGTGGAATGGTCTCCGAATAGCAGTCGCGCACCGGAAGACTCAGCATTGGGAGGCCCCCTACAAGGTAGACCAACAACCTGGTAAGGTCACGGGAAGTCGCTGGAAGCGAGGAGCCGGGGAACTATCAGTTTGAAGATTGCCGAGGGGGTGAAGGCTGTGTCCAACAATGCGCATCTTTTGACTGAAATATTGATACCTATATTTGATGTAATTGTAAATAACTATCCATACTCGTATAACTAACTTTCTATAGCCGCAATTAAATAAGATTTAAGCATCCATTGTCTATCGTATAGATTTGATAATTCTGTTTGATTGAAACTAATTTTTAATACGTTTTACATATTGTAACTTCGTCGTCCGAGCGGTCTTGGCATATTTGTCGAATGAATCAACTAAAAGTTTGAGCCAATAAACATAATTCTACTTTTTTCATTGTCATCAAGTTTGATAACAATTGCCGATCAATCGATGAGTTACAAAATCACCACCAAGGTTTGTATAAAAGAAAATGATTTTAAATATTTACATAATATAATCAGTGACGAAATTGAGAGATTGACATTCAGGTTATTCCAAATCTATGGTTTCTTACATTGTTGTATTGCCAAAAGGTTTTTAGTATATCCATGCAAAGAACTTGTTCACTTATTAGTTTGTGATGCAAAGCCGGGGCGGGCAGCTAGTTTATAATGATAATCAGTTGTCTGTGTTAGAATTGGGATGATGAATGAATTCTAATTTTTACATCTAGTCATTAAATAATAAAATACCGTGGAAAAAGATGCAGTCCTGTGAAATCAGAATTAAAATCGGCTTAGAAATACATTAGATACAAGCATTTTAAGTTGTTAATTTGAAGGCGATTAGACAGGGAGATCCGACATCAACCGTGACGTCATTGTTGAGTACGGCCATATAAACTCCTTGTAAATTGCCGTTTTGCTAGAAAGAGATGGAGAAAAATCTTTAATACCTTATATCTTGGTTGTTTTTATAGTTATTCGAAAATCGTTTTTTTCTTTCTGTTTATTATATGAATGAGATTCTATTAAAGCAAAAAAAAAAATTTGTCATCTAGCCTATTTCACGCGCCCCACGATTTTATTTTTGCTTCCGATCAATGCTGTCAATATCAATGTCAATTTATTGATGAGGATAGTGGTGTTAGGAACTACCTAATTTTTTTTTGTATATTATCCATATCATCATTATCTTCCTTTTCAATTAAACCGTTTAAGTGAAAATATTTTTTTTTATCAAGTTAACAGAAGTTCCTCTGTCAACGACTACGACGTAGATATAGGATATCTACGACATGCTCTACGGTCTACGAGATGTAGAAAACATTAATGAATCTTTCTTTACAGATGTCATCTTAACGGACATATTATTCGTTATTGCCATTAAGTTATGATAGTTTGTTATGTGCAACCCGCCCTCAAGTGCAGCAGCATCGCAGCATCGCAGCATCGCCGGACGCCAGCCATTAGAGTCTAGCGATTCTCACTTATGGCGAAGGTGGCCAAGGCTTTTAAGTATATCGATTTTTCAAACATGCAGGTAATAATTAAAATAATAATAAAATACAAAAAATTTTTGCCACTTCTTGAAATTCTGGCGGTGTTAAAATTTCTTTATCACTCGATGAACCCATTTTATACAATACATACTAGCTTTCCGCTCGCGGCTTCGCCCGCGTTATTTTTGTTTTCCCCGTGGGAATTTTATATTATCCCGCAGGAAAAATAGCCTACCGCTCGCGGCTTCGCCCGCGTTACTGTTTTTCCGTGGGTCTTTTATATTTTCCCGTAGGAAAAATAGTTTTGTAGCCTATATTAATCAGGGATAATGTAATATCATTCTAATGGTGTAATTTTTGAAATCGAATCAGTAGTTTCGGAGCCTATTCAATACAAACATACAAGAATACAAAAATACAAATCATTCCTCTTTATAATATTAGTTTAGATAGATAATGAACGCAAATATCGACATTCTTTTACACTCCTTTTTAATTCATGTAATGTAATGGAGTATTCAGTTTATCGTGCCAGTTTGAAATTTAAATAAAACTCACCTAAGTGAGTTCTCATAAGTAATCTATGTAATCATATAAGGGCTTTTCGAGAACGCCAAAAACGAAATTGCAAGGGGCTGTCTGGCCCACCCAGTACGAAGAGCGATATTACACTATTGATATTCCCTTAAACTATACACAATAGATATACTATTCTTACACTATTAATGCATTTTTACAAAATATTAATTTTGTTATAAGAAACTTATTACTTTTGGTAATAGAAAGTAAAATAAAATAAAATTTTCAGACCATAGCGGTCCTATTAATAAAAAAATCACTCGTTCTCGGTTTAGATGCGGTTTAGGGTTTAGTTATTCCGTGTTTTTAACCGACTTCGAAAAAAGAGGAGGTTTCTCAATTCGACCGTATATGTCCTTAGATCATTTAATATGTAATATGCTTTTTTATGTTTGTTCGCGGATAACTTCGACGTTTATGAACCGATTCTTTTTGTATTCGATAGAGCATACTCCAAGGGTGGTCCCATGGTTTTAGGTGTGTCCAACGTGTTTTGTGTGTATGTTACGCGATTACTCCGCCAATTGTGGACCGATTTTCAAAATTCCTTTTGTATTCGATAGAGTAGGTATACTCCTGGGGTGGTCCCAAGATCACTAAAGTCAGGATCTGATGATGATTATTTTTTTCCGTCTGTTTGTGCGCGCATCACGCAAAAAATTATGGTTGCTTGGGGTTGCAATTAAAATCTAAGTGATCGCTTATTATAACGCTTTCAAAAAATTATTGTCATAAAATCATATTCCATAATTTCGATTGTAATAATCGTCAAGACGCATAATAATCAGGAAGCAGAATGGTAATAAGCATAATATTGTGTGGCAGAAAATCATTTGTCATAAGTATTAAAACACATAAACTCGAAACACAGAACAACTTGACGCATAATTTTTCAAAGCATAATTAATGTTTAGCATATTAATCACAACGAACAATACAATTACGCAGAATTTCTCTAGGCATAAAAGGCGCGCAAGCATGCAGCAATGTAAGCAAACATGCAGTATGCATGCAAGCATGCAACATGCCAGCAAGCATGCAACATGCAAGCAAGCATGCAACATGCAAACAAGCATGCAACATGCAAGCAAGCATGCAACATGCAAGCAAACATGCATCATGCAAGCAAGTATGCACAGTGCAAGCAAGCATGTACCACGCAAGCAAGCATGCACCTTGCAAGCAAGCATGCACATGCATGGTTTCTGTCACGGCTCCGACGCTGCGGGGCTCTGGCGGTCCCACGCGAGCTTATCGTCGCAGATGGTTTTCGCTCACCACCGCAGCTTCGGATTGCTGGCCGGCTTCGCCGCCCATCCTCAGCCGCAGCGTCGAGCGACCTGCTCCTCAGCTCGCGGGCCGCCTCGCCCCTCCGCGCCTACGCGGGTTTGAATTACACTCTAGGGGTAGGACAAACAAGACTACGTGGAGTCAGTTTTGCAGCGATTCGTTTCTGTCACTAGTAGCATGAATGAATTACTTTGTCAAATAAAAAATCTACTATGACAAAAAATATATCAAATGAAAATATAGAATATTCGAGTATCATATTTGAATAAAATAATATATGAATTGTTATTATAAAAAGTTTAGTAAAACCGAGAGTAATCATTGTATCTAATGAATGTGATATCCCTTAAAATAAAATCATTTCTAATTATAAGAAATGCCCCAAAATATTAGGGATATCATTAGTTATGACACTTAAAGTTATGGCAAAACATTTTAGGACTACCAATAGTATGTCAAAAGAAATTAGGTATTTCATTAATTATGCTTCATAAAATTATGCCTTTGGATAATTGTGCCTTATGCAAATTATGCAAAGAAAAAATTATGTGGCGTTAATGTTATGCTTTTCGATTATTACGCTTAGTGATTTATGCCAAGCGTCTTTATGACAAACAACATTATGCCAAATGAAAGGTCCCCATTTCGCTTATCTGGTTTGGACAGATTCTTGATACGACACATTCTTTTTGGGCAGATTTGTTTTACGACATAAGTAACATGACTAACATAAACAATACAATTTATGTCATATCTACACATGAACGATTATTCAAAGCCCAACTCAAATTATTACGTACATGGAAATCAATTCCGTTGTTAAGATTATGATATCGGCAAATACAAAATCTGAACTCGAATGTTGAATGATTAGATAATGTACATGTCTTTTGTCGTAATGATAAATATTGACTATATCTTCTTGTGTATTCATAAAAATCATTAGTGAATGACTGACTGAGGTATCAACGTACTATAATAGAGCCCAGATTACTAGAGCAAGAAACATGAAATCTGATTAAAGTCTTTAATAAAGAGAAAAAATAACATGAAATTCGGTACAGGAGGGGTTCGTTAACTTATATGGAGGCGCTCACTGAATTATTTCTTTATTGTACAATAAGTTTGGAACTAAGGAAGGATTTTTAAAATTCTCATATGAAACTCAAATTTAAAAATCTTTATTTAATATAGACCTTTACAGGCACTTATTTTTCAAATCAAAAATCAAATCAAAATCATTTATTCATTCACAATAAAAAATGGTGGGTATAGTTGCAGATGGTCAGCTTTAAAAAGTTGCAACATTTTCTAGTTATACTACTATAACATGTGAATATGTGTTATAAAAATCTAAAGACTAATACTTAAACTAAACATTATCTAAAAATTCTTTAACAGAATAAAATAATTTCAATAGTAACCATTTATATAATTCAACTTTAAATCTGTTATATGTTAAATTTTTCAAATTTTCTGGTAACTTATTATAAATAGAGATACACATACAGTAACAGTTAATTATGAATTTTGTACAATTTGGCCGAACACCGCGATCAAGTCTATTTATATATCTTGTATATTTATTTGGAAATAATTCTTTTGTACTTTTAAAGAGACCTTTATTTTGTTTTACAAATTTTGCTATTTCAAATATATACAAGCATGGAAGGGGTAGTAAATTAAGTTTCCTAAAGAGAGGTTTACAGGAATCATAAGGAGCAGCTCCATAGATAGCACGTATACATTTTTTTTGACAAATAAAAGCTCTTTTAAATTTAGTGCTGTTCCCCCAGATTATGAAACCATACCTAAGAATTGATTCGACATAGGCATGATAAGCAGTTAGTGCAGCATTTCGAGAGGCTATAGTTTGTAGATTATATAAAAGATATATAAATTTATTTATTTTATTACAAACATTATGTATATGGCCTTTCCATTTTAATTCTTTATTTATATCTAATCCTAGAAATTTAATATCAACTGTTTCATGTATTGTTTGACTATTATATTGTATTTTAAGTTTGATATTGTTATTTTCTTCTAATTTATTATTAAAATGTATATAATGTGTCTTATCAATATTAGTGTGTAAATTATTATGATTTAGCCATTCTATAATAGATTTAACTGTATTATTAATGTTATTTTCATGTTCATCGTAAGATGTACATTTATTATCAGTTATTATAATAGAAATATCATCAGCAAATAAGATAGATTTATATTTAGTGACTGTTGGGATATCATTTATGTATATTATGAACAAAAAGGGTCCGAGTACGCTACCTTGTGGAACGCCAAATTTATTTATTTTATATGCAGATTTATAGGATTGTATTTCACTATCTTCGTTGACTTTATTAACTGAGACACACTGATGTCTATTCTCAAGATAAGACTTTATCCAATTAAGAGCTACTCCCCTAACACCATATCGTTCTAATTTTGTTAGTAAAAAGTCATGGGAAACAAAATCGAAGGCCTTAGACATATCAAAAAATAGACCCGTTGTGAGGTTTTGTTCATTGATACCCAGTAGAATATTATGTATTAATTTAAAAGCTGCTAGTGTGGTCGACTTTTGTTTTTGAAAGCCATGTTGTTCTTCTCTTACAATATTATGTTTATTAAAAAAATCAACTAGTTTAAGGTGCATGGACTTTTCAAATACTTTAGATAAAATTGGTATTAGTGTGATAGGTCTATAGTTTTTTACGTCTGATTTTTCACCTTTTTTGTAAATAGGTTTTATTACTGACTTTTTAAGAGCTTCAGGGAAACAACCCTTATTGAATGATACATTTACTAAATGTGCTAAAATAGGACTAATTTCATCTTTGGTTTCCTTAATAATTTTTGTATATATTTCATCATATCCTGCTGACTGTGTGTTATTTAATGAAGTAATAATATTTGATATATCTTTTTCTGAAACAGGATCTAGAAATATAGACCTATCAACAATAGTACTGGAATTAGTTTGTTTAAGGTTAGAGTTAGGTTTATTTGTTAATTCAATAAAATAATCGTTAAAGGCATTAGCTATTTCAACCGGGTGACAAATATTTGTTTTGTTTATATGTATTTTCTCGATATCATTTATATTATTATTTCTATTAAAAGTGTTTTGTTTTATTAAATTCCATGTAGCAATACATTTATTTTTACTCTGCATAATATATTTATTATTAGACATTTTTTTGTGATAGCGTGATACATTTTCTTAATAATTTAGAAAATTTATAGTAGTTCTGCTTATTATTATCATTTTTGTGCTTATAATATTTATACCTTAAATATCTTTTAGTTCTACAACTTATCTTGAGGCCTTTTGTTAACCATTTTAATTTTGTTTTATTGACGTCAAACAAATTATAAGAATGTAATTTACCAACAAATTAATTATAAATGTAAGAAACTAAGATAAGCAATGAATTTAAGCCTTGTATGTGCATACACTCCAACCATTTAGTTCATAATTAAGATGTATGCAAATACAAGTAAAATAATAAAAAAAAGTTGACTACACCTGTTCGGAAATTGGGAGAACCTTCTCGAGAAGAACAGGCATGTAACTAAAAAAATCGCGCTATCCAAAAAAGTACAAGGTTATGTTTGAAACAGGAGTCACGTTTTGTGTATACTTGTTCAGACAAGAAAACTGATCAATTCTTACCACGGGTGAACGGGTCCAATCTTGGTTCCAATAGTAAAAATCAGTTCAAAAAGTTTAGTGAATGTTCAACATTCACTGAATCTAGATGTATTGAGCAGCTGATTTTTTTTTTGCAATTTCTAGATTGGTCCCACAGTAAACGTTGTTCAGCTTACTTGTCTGAACAAGTGCTTCAAAATTAATTCTGTATAGGCGAAAAATAGTTCGCGAGCACAGCTGTTTTAAATAAAAATATAATAGGACTTCCTTAACTTAATAAGATAAACCCCTAATTTTAAAACTTCTAATATTAATATATTTTATAACTGCTACGTATAACGTAAAATAAACATAAGCAAAGTAGTGTAAAGCAAGAGTTTTTTTACATACATAAGATACACCCTAGTTATAAGATCTCCTGTATTTTTGTTCAACATTGTGGAGAAAAATAAGAAACTTTTATTTTATTATTATATACTGCATGGAAGCTCCTCCAGAAAGACAAAAAGACCGAAGGTGGAAGCGAGCTTCATCTGGACTCTTCAACAACTGAAGAACTGGCTATCTTACCTCTAATTATCGGAACACAGCAATTCTATGAACATTGTTATTTTGGCGCCAAACTTAGTTACCTAAGACGGCAGTAGCTAGCCAGGCGGGCTCAGAAGCCCTACCACCCTACCCGATCAACACCCGGTGGTCTCATCCACTAGACCACAAAGGCCGTTTAAATTATAAAGAATGGTGCAAACGATGTACCAGCCCTTCTATCACGTAGCTCTGTTTATCAATTTAAAATACACTCTTTATACATTGTCGCTATTATGAATATCGTCGAATCAAATAAGCCGACTTAACTACGTAGAAATAGGCGCTTTGTTTATTTTAATTTAACAGGTCGGAGTATCCGAAGATTGCATACATTCTTTTAAAAAATAGCAAATAATGGTGACAATAATGGTGTGCACACCAGAGATTTAAATCTCTGGTGCACAAATTGTCGTAGTTCTTTAAGTGAAGAATTGCAAAAATTACGATAAAATGGTATCTGCTCAGATAGTCTTCTTATTTTTAACGTTTAACACATTTAATAATAGTTAAGAGATAGAATGTGGAATAACTCGCAAATGTTGCTCGAGTTGGGGAAAACAAGGATTTAATATCTGTCTACGAGTGGAATAGAATGTGGAATGAATTATACTCGTATTTAAACAAACTAATTAATTTTGTTTAAATATAATCATAGTGAAGCATAACCTATTGAAATCAAACTTAAACCGTTTTATATTAGGTACTCACCTGTCTAAGCAACGGTGATTGTGATAACATTGTTATTAGAAGCTTTTATTTACGTCTGTAATGAAATCTTTTATTTACGTCTGTAATGAAATCTTTTATTTACGTCTGTAATGAAATCTTTTATTTACGTCTGTAATGAAATCTTGCAAGTCAAATTTGACCCACTTCCCGGTTTCCGATTGAGCTGAAGTCTTGCATGCATGTGCGCATGATCGCGTGACAATGCAATATTACGATGATATAAAAGCATGTATTTAAAAAAGTTTTTTTTTTAATTTTACTTGTTTTTATAATCACAACAATCAACAAATGTGTGAGTGGACAACTTTACCGATTAGCAGGCATGTCACTACTGCATGGTGCTTCGTATCAGAACTATCATGCTCATTACGTCCGTTCGTGCGATTTTGATCTAATCCGCAAGTTTTCTACGCTTTAAAATTTATTTTGTAGCTAAGTATTAACTAATTAAAAGTGCTGCTTAAAGGACACAAAATATTTAATGAATTAAAAAATATTCAAGGGTATGAATGGAACCAGAGAAATTTATACATTTATATGCAATATTGTATATTATTATGTAATATACATATAATATATATCTCGCAATGAGCTTTTATATTGTCATAAAGTGCCATTTTCCTCTTTATAGAGCATAAAAGCTTGTTTTTAAAAATGTTTTTTTACAATCAAGTATTGAAATTACACACTGTAACTGAAAATGTTACAGAATACTTACGGTGAATCGACTTTATCAAAAATACATGCTTATGAGTAGTACAAAGCGTTCAAAATCGTTCCGAGATGTGATGGAAGTTTTGCCTCGTTCTGGTAGACTATCAACGTGTTCAACTAAAGCTAACATCGCAAAAATCAAGAAATAATGACTAAAAATGCTCATTCAAGTTTCAAAGAGACAGCCAATGAACGCGTTTATCACGAGTCGATCCGAACCATTTTAAATACTCACTTGGGTATGAAACATGTTGTCGCTCGCCTAGTCCCAAAAGTCGTCAATTATCTCCAAAAACTGATAAGTCGCTGAGGGCATGCTTAAACGAGTCAATGTCGAGGTCGACCCATCATTCATGAAACGCATTGTTACTGATGACGAAACGTGGGTTTACGAATTTGACATGCGAACAAATCAACAAGCTTTGGTGTGGCGCCTTACAACTGAACCGAAACTGAAAAAACCGGCCAAGTGCGAGTCGGACTCGCCCATGAAGGGTTCTGTAGCAGCAAGTATACAGATTTATTATTAGAAAATAATGGTTCACGGTTTCTGCATAAGGTTTATGAAATTAAATGTTTTTTTTTTATATTTGAGTTGATTGAATGAAAGGTAAATTGCGGTTTACGATATAATGACGTTTTAAAAAAAACTACTTACTAAATCTTGTTCAAACCAATTTTTGGTGGAAGTTTGCATGGTAATGTACGTATATCATATTTTTTTGTTTTATCATTCTCTTATTTTAGAAGTTACAGGGGGGGGACACAATTTACCACTTTGGAAGTGTCTCACGCGCAAACTATTCAGTTTAGAAAAAAATGATATTAGATTAGAAACCTCAATATCATTTTTGAAGACCTATCCCAAGCAATACCCCACACGGGTTTGATGACTAAACATTTTTGAGTTTCAGTTCTAAGTATGGGGAACCCCCAAAATTTATTGTTTTTTTTTCTATTTTTGTGTGAATGAAAATTTTAATACGGTTCACAGAATACATCTACTTACCTACCAAGTTTCAATAGTATAGTTCTTATAGTTTCGGAGAGAAGTGGCTGTGACATACGGGCGGACAGACAGACAGACAGACAGACATGACGAATTCACAAGGGTTCCGTTTTTTGCCATTTGGCTACGGAACCCTAAAAACGACGCCAAAGCCGATCAATAGTCAAAGTCACGTTTACTGTTTTCTTTCGAACTCGCGGTGTAGTGCACTCGGAATTCTTGCCAGAAGGTCAAACGGTCAATGAAGAATATTATTTGTGCCTTATGCAGCGTTTAAGAGAGCAAATTCTATGAAAAAGGCCAGATTTTTGGAAGGAGAATTTAATGCGCCTTCGCACAAGGCCATCATTGTGAGCGAAATTTTGACCAAAAACATCATCACCATCGAGCAACCACATTATTCTCCAGATACGGCTTCAGGAGACTCTTTTTTTATCTAAACTCAAATCACCACTTCGTGGCATCCGTTTTCATTCGGTAAAAGATATAAAGGAGAATTCGCAGCGAGAACTGTACTAAACTCAATTCCGGAAAAAGCGCTTAAAATGTTTTGATGATTGGATTTAAGGGGCATACACTTTGAAGGCGATAAAATAAATTTGGATGAATAACTAACATTTTGACTGTGTATTATTGATCTTCTCCCGGTAATTTCTTGACAGTAGTACAACTTTTTATTTTTTTTATAAAAACGACGATTTCTTCCTTATGCATTTTAACAGGCACACGCGAATTTTTTATTATCAAACTAAACTAATCATAATCATTTAATAAATAAATAGGCAAGACAGAAGTATACCCATGCAGACGACCCTGGTACAGAGTCTCCCTGCGGATTTTTTTTTATTGTGACACGCTCTGGCCGTGTGAAGCACGACCAGCGGGCCTAGCACGGCACAAAGACAAAATCTCCTCTGGGGCCGGACAAATCTTTGTCTATTCCTTCATCTTTCTCCTATTAGCTAGCATGGCACCAGGGAAAGACTAGTTTGACTCCGGAGAAATGGTTTCTCCCAACAATGCTACCAATATACGGAAAAAAATTATAGAGAGTATAACCCAAACAAATTGAAAGAACTTGACAACACATTCATGTCACATACGCACCGGTGAGTTTTTAAATTGTAGGTATAATCATAAAGTCAAGTAATTTCATAGTTTATGGTATGTTATCAGATTCAAATTAATAACATACCTATGACACTTCCACTGCGGACCCACCATTTCAATTATTTTATTTTCGTTTATTGTATAGGCGTGTTCAAGCAAGATAAGCACGGATTGCAATACTTTTAATATCAACGTTTTTCATTACATTTTTCGTGTTGACTTTTCATGCCAATTTCGTGTGTTCCATAAAAACATTTTCGCTTCGAAAAGCTACCATCAAATATACAGATTATTAGATGGGTTCTCTAATACCAATTTAATTAATAATACCACTATTTAATTTAATACTATATAGTATATCTAACACCCCTTTACAATGTTTTTTGGAGGATATAAAAAATTAATTGAAAAAGAAAAATACATAATAATATGTTATAGTTTTAGCTGATTCAGATTTGTTCTACCGTTTCATTTGTAACAAGTAAAGCGCAAAAATTAAAAAAAAAACACTTGCGACATGGTAATAGATGTTAAAAACGAAAAATGTTAAGTATAAAACCTTTTGTCTGCACCTCAATAATTGTAGGTTGGAATAAACACGTCAGCGATGCTCACGGGGTGGCCAGGGCTAGGCTTAAGGAATGGGTGTTATGTGGTAAGCCTAAATCAGGTCACATATATCAGGAAATGTTAAATAGTAGAAGAGTGTTTAAGTCTAAATTAAGATGGTGCCAAAATCATCAGGTACAGATGAAAATGGACGCTCTTGCTAGAAAACATGCGAATGGAGATTTCCGTGGTTTTTGGCAAGCAACTGGCAAACAAAACGCGCAACCTGGCCTTCCAGTGAGTATCGAGGGTGTGAGTGACGCAAAAGAGATTGCGAATATTTTTTAAAATCATTTTTCTGTGAAATCTCCTCTGGGCCCGTCGAGGGAGGGGCTCAACGCTGAGACGAACAAACATGCTGTGGGGACCACCGTCTTGGCGAAGGATGTAAGTGAAGCCATAAGGCTGATTTCGAAAGGTAAGTCCCCTGGACACGACGGACTCAGCGTTGAGCACCTCCGGCACGCCGGACCACATATCAATAGAGTGTTGGCTATGTTTTACTCGCTGTGTGTGAGCCATTCGTACTTACCACCAGATTTCATGAAAACTGTAGTAGTGCCTGTAGTTAAAAATAAGACTGGCGACCTTGCTGATAAGACTAACTACAGGCCTATATCACTAGCTACGGTCATAGCAAAGGTATTTGATGGTTTGCTTAATACACAGTTAAATAGATACGTATTACTGCATGATAACCAGTTCGGGTTCCGTCCTCGGTTGTCCACTGAAAGCGCTATACTGTGTCTTAAGCATACCGTTACATACTATACGAAGCGCAAAACTCCCGTGTATGCTTGCTTCCTCGATTTGTCAAAAGCATTTGACATGGTGTCATATAACTTATTATGGCAGAAACTTAAAGACATCAACTTGCCACTAGAACTTGTCAACATGTTCCAATACTGGTACGCCAACCAATGTAACAGTGTGAGATGGGCGGGGACAGTGTCGGATTCGTATCAGCTTGAGTGCGGGATGAGGCAGGGCGGAGTAACCTCTCCAACCCTATTTAACTTATATTTAAATAACTTGATCATAGAGCTTAGCAGTCAGCATGTCGGATGCCACATTGACGGTGTTTGTGTTAACAACCTGAGCTACGCTGATGACATGGTGCTGCTGAGTGCATCCGTTTGCGGTTTGAGGAGACTGATTCGAATATGTGAGGAATACGCGTGTGGTCACGGTTTACAGTATAACGTAAAAAAGAGCCAGTGGATGGTTTTCGAGTCCGATGGAAAATGCCCCTTGGATATACCTCCTGTGGTGCTTAACGGCGTTCCTCTGGAAAGAGTAGACCATTTTAAGTACTTGGGGCATGTGGTCACCACCGACCTTAAAGATAACGAGGACATTGGTAGGGAGCGGAGGTCTCTGTCGATCAGAGCTAACATGATAGCCCGCAGGTTTGCTGGTTGTTCTGCGGGGGTGAAAATTACGCTCTTTAGAGCGTATTGTACGTCCCTCTACACTTGCAGCCTGTGGGCTAATTACACTAAGAGGGTGTACAGTGACTTTCGCGTCCTCTATAATAATGCATTTAGGGCGTTGTTGGGTCTGCCCCGATTCTGCAGCGCCTCAGGCATGTTCGCGGACGCACACACGGCCTGCTTCCATGCGACTATGCGGTCACGGGCCGCGTCCTTGGTGCGCAGAGTTCGGGCCAGCAGCCCCAACACCGTCCTGGCGATGATAGCGGGTAGGATCGACTGCGCCTACCTCAGGCACTGCTGTGAGAGACACGTTTCGGTACCTAAGCCAGGGAGAAATTATTAATATATTTTTGTATTTAAAAGAGTGTGTAAATCTCAAGTTGTATTTAAATAGGTGTTTTAATTTGAATTTGACAATGTTTTTATTTTAATTTATGATTTTATTTATTTTCTTTAAATTTTATTTTAACTGACATTTATTAATGACAATTTATGATATGTGTATTATTATTATTATTTTTTTAATGACATTTAATTTTAAGTTAATTGGTTATTTTTCTTTGCAATTTTGTGTTTTAATATGGTTATATTTATTTATAACATTTAATTTTGTTTAATGATTTTTGTTTGTAATTTTCTGATATGATATGATATGGGTCTATGTAACCTGAAATAAATGAATTTGAATTGAATTGAATAGCTCGAAGAGTAATATCTCTTCTCAAAACGTCAAAAAGGGATTAATTTTCTCTATTTTATTAGCGCCGTGCTAAGCAAATGGAGAATTTTTCCACTACCAATGTCACTGAGAGAGATATAAATTTAAACCTTTGCCCCCATGCTAAATACAGGGGAGTAACTGATTTTCTCTCTTGTCAAAAAGACATAAGTGGTGGAGAGAGATCTTTTCCACGCCCCGTGCTAGGCCCACAGGGTGCAGAAGAGGGAAATAAAAGAATTTTAGTCTTAAGTACAGCGTATATTACAAGACCTCAGGGGAGGGTACCACGGTTTCGCTCAGTCTGACTCGCAGAGATATAGGGAGGTCCTACTTAGCTTAGTTCTGCCTAGAGGAGGCAGAAGCTGAAGCGAGACGCGGAAGCCAGAAGTAGGTGGACGAAGACCGGAACAGGCGTCTGGAGTTGATTAGAATAGAACGACATAATATATTAACCAAATGCATGCTGCCTGCCTACGCTGTTTTCAAGCGGGCTCCCTAGCAACCTAATTGCGCGAGTGGTCGCTGGTCTCAATCAAGAGTCTGAGCTGCAAGTGGTAAGTGCAATAAGCTTTAGATTGTTTATTTTTTTTTATTTTTTTTTTATTTGACCCACCTTATTTTAACAGTCCATTTTAAACCGCTATACCATTAAATTTGGTCGAGCCGGATCTAACTAGCTTTTAATATTTTTTTAATCAAAATTCATATTGCGGATTTCATTCAAAATTCAAAAAATTCAAAATTCCAAATATTTTATTCAACTTAGATATTACAATCTCTTTTGAAAGTCAAGGAAGCTACGCAAATGGTCCACAAGTCTACGGCGGGAGACCTTGTACTAGAAAGAACCAGCAAGAAAACCAGCAAGGGCTGTTTTTTTCTCCCCGTATTGTTACAGAGTTGTCGATTGGGAGCTGGACTCAAAGCAAAAATTTGAGCTCAACTTCCATAACAAAGATTTGTCAGTTCTCTTCTTTTACGTCGTTGCCAATATTACTTAATAAATAGTTATACACAACAACACGATTATTTACATTTTAACTAATAATTTCTTCAAATTAACACCAGGCATTCATCAACAGCTCATATACGTCCCCACCGAGGGGCTCGAGCCTACCCTAAACTAGGGCGATTAGGCCTTAGTCAACCACGCTGGCCAAGTGCGGGTTGGTCGACTTCACACACAACCTGTAAAGAAATTCTTTCTTCACAGGTGTGTGCAGGTTTCCTCACGATGTTTTCCTTCACCGTAAAAGCGTCGAATAAACGTACATATGAATTCAAAATTTGAAAACACATTGGTACGTGGCGGGGTTTGAACCGCTACCTCCCGATTGGAAAGCGACAGTCTTACGCACTACGCCATCGACGCATTCACCAGGCATTGGCATCATTTAAATAATCGTTGACTTTATAATCCTTTATTATTATTAATTATTTTTTATTATTATATTATTAATTATAATTAATAATATCCTTTACTCATCAGTCTTTTTTTACATGCGCTTTAAACTTATCAAAAGGCAAGTCATAGTTACACTTTATGGGACTTTGTTGTAAAAAGTTATACATTTCCCCATAAATGAGCCTCTAGTTTTTTGGAGCCTGTGCGTTGGTACGGCAAGTTTATTTTTGGTTCTTGTGTTTAAAGGGTGAAGTTGGAAATTGGTTTCAAATGTATTAAGTATAATTTTTATAGACGTAAAATAAAATTTTCATAAATGTACTGTCCTGCTAAAGTTAATTTGTTAATGTCTCTAAATAAATCTCAAAAATTGTTAAATAAATGCACCATAGTATCAACTTTTCTTATATTTTGCAATGAGAATTTAATACATTTAGTTTTACTTGAATTTAATGATATAGTACATTATGATACGAGCGCGCTATGTCGGTTATAGCGTACGAGGCGATATTGTACGCGAGCCGCAGGCGAGCGCGACAAGAAAGCAGAGTACGTAATGACCAATGCGCGCGAGTATCACGACGTTTTTCAACACACTTGTGAGCAAAATAAAAGATCTTGTGGTATTCTGAAAAGTACTGCGCTTTTTATCAATCTTCCACTCCATGAAAGTATCGTATGCCGCCAAGTATTTATCCTTTGACTTTGGCGGCAACAAACTATTACTCGGGCTTTGCGCGAGTAATAGTTTGTTGCCGCCATAATTATTTCCGGCGGAGTTAATAATATGGATTCTTCTTCACTTGGACTCGGCATATTTGTAGATAATCAATTTATCAATTACAACAAAAAGGCAAAAAATTTCAATAGCGGGAAAATGTCGCGCGCCTTTTTTTTCGCGCGCTGCCCGGGCATGGCTAAACTATTTATAAAACTTATAAAACAAGTTTGTGTTAATTTTTAATAATTTATTTTAGTTATAGTTATTAATTATTGTTGTTTTTAAATGTCGTTGTTAATTTAATATTTAAGTAACCAGTAGTAGGCTGTTCATTTGTTTCTAATTGGCAGCCGCATAAAGTCGTGTTAAAAAGAAGTTAGTATTAAGCGATAAATTTAAGAATGCGTACTGGACATACATTTACTTTGCAATCTTCAACAAATTAGAATTTGTCGTGTTAAGATTACTGCACTTGTGCGATAATGTAAAGTGAAAAGCACTCGTGTTTAATATACTGTATAACGGGTCTAAATGCAAGGTAATAAGACCCACTTCACGAGCAATTGTGTTGAAAAATTATTTATAGTGAACCAATGCAATACTTTAGAGAGAGAACTATTTACAACGTCAGTATTTCCGTTTCCTCTGTCAACCTTAAATATTAAAGAAGTATCATCTGCAAATAGCACCGTATCGCACAAACTATTAGTGAATTGTGTCGTGGGTGCAGTTACAAACATAGAATATCACATGCACATAAGCCCAGACCGGAACAAATTTCTGTAGGCCATACAAAATATTTATCCCGTACCTCATTACGATACGTTCCGTATCATTCGACCTCTGCGCCAACCGTGTCGTCGGTTTAAAATATTTCAAACATAGTGTTACATTGTGGAACATTGGGATGTAATGCTCACTGGAAGGTCTGCGTGGTGGTGGCGTTGTGCGTCGGGTCGTTACGTTCCCTAAAATATGGTTGAGCGAAGCGATGGCTGATTCATGCGTCCACCTGTGAACAGTAGGGCTAGCACGAACATTTGCGTCAAAGTATTCGTATCCATACGACCAATACGACTTCAGCGAGGTGTGAGACAGGGCGATGTTATATCGCCGAAGCTGTTCACAGCTGCGCTGGAGGATGTATTTAAGCTTTTGGACTGAAGAGGACTCGGCATCAACATAAACTGCGAGTACATGACTCACCTCCGTTTTGCCGATGATATCGCGGTCATGGCTGAGACCGTGGAAGATCTAGGCACAATGCTCGAAGACCTCTGTAGAGTTTCCCAACAAGTGGGTCTTAAAATGAACGTGGCGAGACCAAAATCATGGTGAATTCCCATGTAGTACCCACTCCTGTGAAGGTTGGCGGCTCTACACTGGAAGTTGTCGACGAATATGTTTACCTGGGACAAATAGTCCAGCTCGGTAAGTCCAACTTCCAGAAAGAGGTAAATCGACGAATCCAACTCGGTTGGGCAGCGTTCGGGAAGCTACGCAGCATATTCTCGGCCAATCTACCGCAGTGTCTTAAGACGAAAGTCTTCAATTCGTGCGTGTTGCCAGTGATGACGTACGGAACTGAGACGTGGCCGTTTACAATGGGTCTCATCAGAAGGATCAATGTCACTCAAAAGGCAATGGAGAGAGCTATGCTCGGGGTTTCTCTACGCGATCGCATCAGAAGTGAAGAGATCCATAGAAGAACTAGAGTCGCCGACATAGCCCAAAGAATTGCAAACCTTAAGTGGCAGTGGGCAGGACACATAGGTCGCAGGACTGACGGCCGTTGGGGCGGAAAGGTCCTTGAGTGGCGGCCACGTACCGGGAGACGCAGCGTTGGTAGGCCCCCCACAAGGTGGACCGTCGATCTGGTGAAGGTCGCGGGAAGCCGCTGGATGCGGGAGGCGAAGGACCGATCGGTTTGGAGATCCCTGGGGGAGGCCTATGTCCAGCAGTGGGCGTCTCTTGGCTGAAATGATGATGATGATATGATGACTCTCTTCCCGCGAAGGGAATCGAGGACAACGCCGAGAGAACGTAGGTGAACGTCTATATCGTCTCTATAATGGAAGTACGCGGACACCATATAGATACCTTCTTCGTCGATAAGTACATGGTACACTGTGCAGTGTGTGTTCGACAGATGTTGCAAGAAGGCGCATGGGAGGTCTTGACGACGAATATAGATCGCCGCCTTGGCGTTCGTACCGCACTGCAGAAATCTGCAGGCGGTAGCGTCTCTCTGAATGCTAGGATAATGTTCTTGAGCGAGAACGACGTCTAGCCCCAGGTCTTCAGCAACACGAGGTAGCTCGTATGTGGCAAGTTGTGCCCCCGCCAGATTAATTTGGCCGACTGTAATTTTTGTGGACGAAGCCATTTTTGATATGATGTGAATTCAACCATGCGTCGTTCAGCGTGGACTCGTGCCGGACAATCTCTTGCACCCGCTTGTGGGGGGCCTACCAACGCTGCGTCTCCCGGTACGCGGCCGCCACTCAAGGACCTTTCCGCCCTAACGGCCGTCAGTCCTGCGAGCTATGTGTCCTGCCCACTGCCACTTAAGGTTTGCAATTCTTTGGGCTATGTCGGCGACTCTAGTTCTTCTACGGATCTCTTCATTTCTGATGCGATCGCGTAGAGAACCCCGAGCATAGCCCTCTCCATTGCCCTTTGAGTGACATTGAGCCTTCTGATGAGACCCATTGTAAACGGCCACGTCTCAGATCCGTACGTCATCACTGGCAACACGCACGAATTGAAGACTTTCGTCTTAAGTTCTTTTCTTTCGTCTGCCATTTTAGTTATGATATTCACTAATTAGTACTCAGTTATAGTGGTAAGTAGTTGATTAGAGTAGCAATTAAATCATATTATAGTAAACGTGCATCTGAAGTTAACAAAAATATAAACACTAACAAGAAAAACTGAATAATTCTATTTTTGGGTTAATTTTCACTTCACTCACTCTCAAACACGATAGACTTTGAATAATGTATTCGACTAAAATAGAACGATTGATTGATTGAGTGGAGATCAAATTAAAAGTAGTTAAGGTAATATAAGTAGCCGTCATTCGAATACTAACATTAGTATACTATAATATTCAAGTCGAATTTGCAAATTAGTGGAAGTAGTTAATTCGAATGACCAGCCCCCTAACCATGATCGGCCAAAACAATTATAAAACCGCGCTGAGAGTGGGATGGCGCTATATATACGCGGCAAGAGCGGTGTCTCTGTTTCAATATTGTTTTAACCATGCTATAAGTGATCATGGTTAGGCCCCTGATCATTCCCAATCGCGCATCGCTAATTGAATCCAGCATCTGATTCTCAGGTTGAGTCAGCGTCTGTCGCAGATCTAGTAATGTCTAATAAGCTCAGTATGGTTACTCTTGAACCAAATCCGATCGATCGGCATTGAAATTGTGATTTTTCGTACGCTTATTTTTGCGCATTGGCTCCAAATTGACCCCGTATTGTGCGGATTTTGAGTGAACCAAACTCAGTATTATTAAATTTTCTCAAAGTACGGATCCAATTTGGCGCTGATGTTGTTACTCAAGCGTATTAAAAATCACAATCACAATGACGATCCATCAGAAATGGTTCAAGAGTAACCTTACAGAACGGTGTACTGAAACATCCTTCGCTGATGGGACGTTTCGCCGAAATCAGCGGGACCTGTAAGGAGATCTACTTAGAAAGCCCTTAATACCATAAACAGCTGGTGTAGGGAAAACAGCTTCTCAGTGAATGCTGATAAAACTGTTATAATACCATTTACCAGGCGAAGACTGGTAGAATAGGCTTGAAAAGCTTGTTAAGTCTCGGCTAAACGGGAAAGATGTAAAGTTCTCCACAGAAGTCAAATACCTGGGCATCACTCTTGACCAGAAACTGACTTGGAACTCACATCTTACCAACATAATACACAAGGCAAAAATTGCCTTAGAGGCTTGCAGTCGAATGGTTGGGAACAACTGGGGCCTAAGCCCCAGATCGGTCCTATGGCTGTACTCAACCATTGTACGCCCGACAATTACGTACGGCTCAGTGGTGTGGTACAACAAAGCCAAACAAAAAACCGCTGCAAACAGGTTAGGCAATTTCCACCACGCCTGGGGCCGCTCTGAATGCGCTACTGCGGCTCACACCCCTGGACATGTTTATTGTCAAGGAGGCGATAGCGTGTGCATACAGGATGAATGCCCAAGGCGGGTTCAAGTGTCTGTTCCTTCGACAAAGTTCTCTATTAGACCTAGGAAATGAGGCACCAATACTAAGCATGAACTCTGACATCATGCCTCCACGTTGTAATCTCAATAGAAACTACAAAGTGGAACTTCTCTCTAGGGATGACTGGCTAAACAAGCAAGTTACCTATGAGACAGGAAGCATGTTTTGTATGCATTGCATATAATACATGCTTCCTGTATAAGCATTGCATGTATAAGCATGACCATATGGTTTACCGATGGATCCAAGATGGGGGTCCAAAGTGGGCTTTGGTATATATAGAGAGCAGCCATTGCACAAGTTCTCACAAAGCTTGGGCAGCTTTGCCTCCATCTTCCAAGCGGAGGTTTATGCCATCTTAGAATGTGCTGAAACCAACCTTGGAATCAACCAAGCCAACCGCACAATATACATAAACTCAGACAGTCAAGCAGCTTTACTGGCACTGAGCAGTAACCTCGTGACCTCAAAGCTAGTGGCTGACTGTGTGACCCGCTTAAACACTCTGGGACACAGGGACAGAGTAATACTTAGATGGGTTCCAGGGCATACGGGAATCACTGGCAACGAATGTGCCGATGAGCTCGCCAGGGCTGGGGCCAAGGGAATGCAATATGGTCCTGAACCATTCTGTAGCATACCCAAAAGCCTCGCCCGTCTAACGCTTGAAACCCATTACGACAACAAGTCCTACAAGGCATGTCTCCATATGCCAGGACTTAAACACTCTAAGGCACTCATAAAAGCCTATAACCGTAGTACCTGCAAACAGATCCGAGGATTAAGCAGGAACAACATACGCACTTTAGTCAGAGCTCTCACTGGACACTGTCGCCTTAATAAGCACATGTCCATCATGGGGTTGAGCGAGTGCAGAGAGTGCAGGGTCTGCCATGAAGCAGAAGAGACGCCTATGCACTTGCTCACAAACTGTGGACCACTGATGCGTAAACGCAGCCTACATCTGGGCAAACACTTACTGTTACCAGATGAGGTCAAGCACCTCTCCCCCAAGAAAATACTGCACTTCTTAGAAGATGCAGGGCTTGTGGGAGAACTGTAATAGTGGCGGTCACAATAGATCTTATAGGTCGCAGTGACAAACCATAGCCGCTCATACCAATAAAAAAAGGAGATCTACTTGGGAGTGTTATGCTCCACGTTACTTGGAAGACTACATACAAAACTAAGCTGGGGAGAATGATATAGACTCATTTCTATGTTTAAAGCGTTTGTTTTTCGTGGTGCATTTCATATGATAAATATCTTATATGCCAATGTGACTTATTTGTTTATGTTTGTTTATTATTCTATCTTGTGGTTTTAAGTTGAATAACCCCTATTTATCTGGGATGCTTATCTATCTACCTTTTTCATCTTTTTGGGAGAAATAATCGTGGAAATGTATAGACTTAAATATTACGCCTTTTGACAGCTTTACATTCAAGAGTGATGCTTTGATAGGCTTTTTTTAAACGTCGCCCCACAGGTCCAAGGTCTATATGTGTTCTATGTGTTGAAGAACACATAGACCTTGGACCTGAATTTGACACTACCGGACACTAAAATTAATTAAAGATTTCATTCACTAAAAAGATAAAAAGATTTGGTGAAGATATTCAGGTCCAAGGTCAGGTCAGGTCAGGTCAAGTCCAAAAGTTAAGGATCCTTCCATCATCAGCTCGGTTCATGACTACCGGACGCAAATACGTGAATAGCTTCGAAAAAAACGCGAAACACGTTGGACGTACGTACCGATAAAATTTTAGGGTTTTCCTCAATTTAATGGGATCCCATGATCAGATCCTGACTCTGGTAACCTTGGAACCACTCCAGGAGTATACTCTATCGAATACAAAATTAATTTTGAAAATCGGTCCACAATTGGCGGCGTAATCGCGTAACATACACACAAAAAAACATAGGTCCCTACGCATCGAATTGATAACCATTTGAAGTCGGTTAAAATAAAAAATATTTTACAAAAAATAAAAACCGACTTCAAAAACACTGATAAGTTAAAAATAATATAAGAATAGGTACAAACAACATCACACTTCTATATTGAAGTCGATTGAACATACGATTCGAATTGAGAACGTCCTCCTTTTTGAAGTCTGTTAAAATAGATACAGTCGAATACTTATATCTATTTTGTTCCTTTTTTATCTAAGTCAAAAACCATATAAAAACACTACATTACATTTTTTTCAGTCGGTGCTAAGTTTTAACTCATGATCATCGATTATCCACATCGATTTAATTATTTATTTATTTTTAGAAACTTATAAAACATAATTTTAAACCCTAAAAATATAATCATTTTACAAACAGCATAACGCCTACGTTGGCTAAGTTAATTGAATCAATATTTAGTTCGTTTGTTTTCCGTGGTATGGTACCATTAGATAGTACCATCAATGGTACTACGGAAAATTTTATTTGCCGTGGTACCTTTAATCAATGGTACCACGGGTAATATTATATTTTGTTAACCGTGGTACCGTGGTGGTTAAGATGGTACCTACCAACCGTAAATGATAATCAAAATACAATTACTTAATTAGAATCCTTTATTTACTTAATGTACTCGTCGTTTAAAATTTCCCCTTTCCAGCGTTTATTTTGTTTATTTAATTTTTAAATTTTGTTAAAAAATTGAAAAGAGGAAGTAATGTGACATTATTTATATTAATCACAAGATTTTATTTACTTTCACCTTTGCACTTGCGTTTGCGCAGTCACTTGTGCGCTATAAATTCTCCTGTGCAGATGGCTAGTCTCTGTTGAGATTGGCCGCCGTGACCGAATATCAGTTAGGAGGACATTATTATGATGATATGGAGCTGATCTAATGCTGGAGCTGGTAGGTGGCCATAGGAACTCCGCAATAAAACGATACAACCCCATCGAGTTTGGGCTCGTTTGATTCGTCTTGATGAGTACTTTGGTCCTCGATATAGTATCAGTATGCAATTTTTAACTTTTTAGTTTTTTAGTTCGATTTATTAACATGTATTAATATAAGCTTGTATTTAAAGAACACTTTTTATTGTATTTGTTTCCCTATTTAATTTTGCATGCCAGCCTTCTACGGAGTTGTTTGTCCGGTGACTTCCACCAAACACACTCATCATTGTATTGCAATTTTTTGTTCAACCAGAACTTATACAGGGTGTCCCAAAAAATAGTGTCAAGCGTAAGTCCAGAGTTAGAGCACCTCTTGGAGTACCCGAATCACCCCCATGTATGTTCCGCGATTATTCGTAGTTTTCGAGTAATAATTTTTTTTCTGACTTTTTGAAAATTTTGATCCAAAGAACTTAAAAATTTTAAATAAAAAAAAGTAGAACATATTTTAATGTTTTTCTTTTTGCCACTGAATTATCTTTAGTGCTTCTTTTATGTCTAAAATAATCAGCTTCGTAACTTTAGTGAAAATTTAGAAAACAGTAGTGTAAAGTCAAAATTTGAATGTTAGTGAATAATTACTTAAAAATTCATCTTTAAATTAAAAATCTAAACAGGCGAATTCATGGTTTCTAAGTATGTGTAAAAACTTCTCTAGACTCTCTGCTTTCATAATCATTTAAAAAAGAAGTACTTAATAGGGCTACTTTGGCTTAAATCGGCCATCAAAGACAGCGAGGTGAAAATTTCATAAAATTTACCAAATTCCTATCAGATGATAAAAAAAATATCTGGTCTTTTTATAATTTCTAAGGTTCAGATTAATTACAATTTAGCTAAAATTAACTACATGAAACCCATATTTAAATATTTTTCTCGCGGATCACATCGGTTGCAGTGTTGGACGTAACGCAGTACTTACCTGCTAAAAAATTGCCCGAGTGAGAGGATATGAAAGAGACCGCATTATTGCTATCTCTCTCACTCTCATTGGCGAAATGGATAACTGTAACTGAGGAATGCTATTCTTTGTGACAAGGGGATGAGGCGGGGGGTGTAGTCCGAGCGCCTATTGTGTTCTGGCGCCAGTCGTTTGCCTGCTTTTGTTTGCGCCTTACGTACGATACGCTCATTTGTGATTATTTGACGAACTTTGCTTTCTTTACGGACCTTGAGTGCGATTACGATTTGGTTTTGTGTGAATACGGGATTTTGACAAATTTGGCATTCTTAACGGACTTTTCAAGCTCATCATTTTGTGATGTCTTTTTCATCGCAAGAATATGCTCTTATGCATTACTTTTATGGATATGCAAGAGGAAATGCTTCTGAAGCAGCCAGGTTGTTCCGGCAGCAAGTACAAAATGGAGGTGGACGTCAGCCTGAAACTTGGCCTGATCATCGCATGATTTTAAGAGTACATAACTCTTACATGGAAGGACGCCTACCAGGTAGAAGATCGGGGCGCCCATCTGAAATGAGTGAAGATACTGTCCAATCAGTGGTCGAAGAAGTGGTGAGAGATCCATCAGTTAGTGTAAGAACAATAGAACGTCGAATCGGAATTCCGAAATCACAAGCACATCGAATACTTCATCAAGAGCGTTTTCACCCATATCACATCCAGAAAGTTCAGCAGCTCAAGCCCGCAGACTACCCGAGAAGGGTGGCATTTTGTCAGGAAATGTTACGGAGACAAGCTGAAACCGAAAATTTCTTTAAAAATATTCTATGGACTGATGAATCACATTTTAAGCGATGTGGGGTGTTTAATGCGCATAACTACCATTCGTGGAGTATTGAAAATCCACACCTCACAAGGGAATCTAATTTCCAAGAACAATTTAGTATCAATTTGTGGTCAGGCATCCTAAACGGACAGCTGATTGGTCCGTTCGAACTACCGGACCGACTGAACAGCGAGGCCTACTTGCAATTTCTACGACGTGATCTCGGCGTCTTATTAGAAGATATAGACCTATTAACGCGGAGAAATATGATTTTTCAAAACGACGGCGCTCCATGCCATTTTGCTAGAAATGTTAGACAACATTTGTCTGAAACATTTCCAGGCAGATGGATCGGTCGTGGAGGGCCCATTGCGTGGCCGCCACGGTCCCCCGACTTGAACCCCATAGATTTTTTCGTCTGGGGATACTACAAGGAATTAGTATACGCCAAGGACATTACAAACGTCACAGTGTTAAGAACAAAATTAAGACAAGCGGAAGAAACATTAAAAAACATCAGAATTGCTTTTATAAATTTAAAAGAAAACTTTTTTAGACGATGTAGAATATGTATTGAGCACGAAGGTCGTCATTTTGAAAACTTTCTTTAAGCGATCGAATAATAAATACTTTGAAAATAATGTTTTGTTTCATTTATTAAGTTATAATAAACCTTCAAAGGTTATTAAAGATGGCAGCAGGAACAGTTATTTGTGACCTTCAAATAATAAATTTTTAGCTTTTCTACAATCATTTTTGGTTTATTAATAAATAATTGGAATTAAAAAAAAAATTATTCAGAAGTCGAGTTTTATGAAATTTTCACCTTGCTGTCTTTGATGGCCGATTTAAGCCAAAGTAGCCCTATTAAGTACTTTTTTTTTAAATTATTATGAAAGCAGAGAGTCTAGAGAAGTTTTTACACATACTTAGAAACCATGAATTTGCCTGTTTAGATTTTTAATTTAAAGATGAATTTTTAAGTAATTATTCACTAACATTCAAATTTTGACTTTACACTACTGTTTTCTAAATTTCCACTAAAGTTACGAAGCTGATTATTTTAGACATAAAAGAAGCACTAAAGATAATTCAGTGGCAAAAAGAAAAACATTAAAATATGTTCTACTTTTTTTTATTTAAAATTTTTAAGTTCTTTGGATAAAAATTTTCAAAAAGTCAGAAAAAAAATTATTACTCGAAAACTACGAATAATCGCGGAACATACATGGGGGTGATTCGGGTACTCCAAGAGGTGCTCTAACTCTGGGCTTTCGCTTGACACTATTTTTTGGGACACCCTGTATATGTTCCTAAGTTAAAAACTCTGTCATTACAAATATTCCTGCTGCTTTCAGCTTTGATATATTCTCATCCTTCTTACAATTTCGAACAACATTTACGATCATTTGATTTATGTCTCATATCAAATGTATTATAATAGAAATTGTAATACATTTGGTTGTTACTGATTTCCTAATTTATCATGAATAAAAATACAATTGCCGTTCTAATGTATATGCTTCAAAAAACTAGAGGATTATTTATGGGGAAATGTTTAACTTTTTACAACAAAGTTCTATAAAGTATAGTGCTGATTTGCAGTTTCATAAGTTTAAAGCGCATGTAAAAAAGACACTTATGAGTAGGTAAAGGTTATTATAAAGTCCACGATTATTAGAATGATGCCAATGCCTGGTGTTAATTTGCATATATTACTCTCTTTGGAATATGAAGAAATATAGTGTATAAGTATTTATGTAACAATATTGATATGTACGGTAATGACCTAATTCATTGTAAATCTGATAAAGCTGATAAATTTCTTGCGCCCATTCTTCTTTATCAGTGAAAAGATGTCCTAAAGGGTGGTAGGTACGAGTAGGTAAAAAATTTGGACGATTCAGAGTTTTCTTTTAAGTCGTATTTCTATAAAGAATATTTTGATGTTGATCATACCTACTTATCTTATCTTATCTTAATACAGGGGTGGCTCAGCATGAGAGCCTTCGCACTTCGACCCATCGTGGATCTTTTGTGCTTCCCCGTGTTTAGTCCTTAACGCCCTCACCACCTTCGGTCCAGTCAATCGTGCTCATGAGCCTGACGATGTCCTTCGGTGGCATGGCCCTGTAGTCATCCGGTTTTGGGTATCCCATTCCCATCAGCTTTAGTCTCCTGCAGGCAAGAGCATCGCAATGGCACAGGAGGTGCACCATGCTCTCCTCTTCTTCCTTGCAGGCCCTACAAATTATGGAACTGGTATGTCCCATCCGGATAAGCATGATCCTAGTACCAAAATGGCCGGTTAAGGCACCTGCCATCAGACGGGTCTGGGATCTGCTTGAGCTCAGTGTAAATTTGAGCCAGTTATCCATGCCCATAAAGAGCTTGGCGTGTGTCATTCCTTTATGCTTGGCCCATTCTTCCTGGTGCCTCCTTTGTGATTGAGCTCTTAGGCCTGCCCCGACTGTTTTTAGGGTGATTCCGACAAATGGTTCCGGTCCCACCATTTGTGTTTCCGAACCCTTCCTTGCCAGGTAGTCAGCCTTTTCGTTTCCAGTGAAACCTTTATGGCCTGGTATCCAGACTAGGCGAACCGTGTTTGCTTTACTTAATTTATTTAGTACTTCGATCGCATTCATCACTAGTTTGGATTCCACCTTATATGCCGAGAGCGCTTTAAGCGTTGCTTGACTATCACTGAGAATGTAGATGTTCAAGCCTTTACGACCTCTGTCTAGATTCTCTTGTGCACAGGTTAGGATAGCGTATGTTTCGGCTTGAAAAACAGTTGCTAGCTTGCCCATGCTGACCGATATCTCCGTTTTGTTGCAGTATATGCCTGCTCCTGTACCGGATTTTATTTTTGATCCATCCGTGTACCATATCATGCTGTTCCCCTGAGGGGGTGCCAGCCCCTTATCCCACTCTTCCCTTGTTGGAATAGAAACCTCGAAGAGTCTCCTAAATACGAATTTAGGTATCATTCTATCGCTGGTCATGCCCAGCAATGGAATCTCTTCTTTAGGTTTTAGTCCAGTGTGTCTCGTACGTGGCCAGTTCGCGTTCCACAGGCCCATGGTGTTGAGCCTGTATAGTGCTCTCATGGCCTCTCTGTATATGGCAATATGCAGTGGTTCGAGATTGAGAAATCTCTCTAGGGCCGCCGTAGGGGTAGATTTGAAAGCTCCAGTAACAGCCATGCAGGCCAGTCTTTGGAATCTTCCTAGGAGTCCCTTGCATGTGACCAGTTCAGTTCTGGGCCACCAAACTATACTTCCGTAGGTGACAATCGGCAGTATCATTATTGTATAAATCCAATAGAGGATCTTGGGCTTGAGGGCCCAGGTTTTACCAAAGGTAGAGCGACACATGTTGAAGGCCCTTGTGGCCTTCTCAATAGTGAGCCCTACATGTTTTTTCCACGTGAGTTCTTTATCTAGGGTGACTCCTAGATATTTGACCTCAGTGGACCATGGTATTTCCGTACCGTACAATTTGAGTGTTCTCATGCTGTTGAGCTTCCTCTTTTTTGTGAATGGTATAATCACAGTTTTCTTCGGATTGATGCTAAGGGAAGTCTCCCTGCACCAGCGCTCAACCTGTTGTAGCGCCTTCTGCATCAGGTTGGCTACCACGCTCGGCACCTTGCCATTAATCAAAATGACTATGTCATCAGCGTATCCCACTGTTTTCAGTGGTCCTTTGTTCAGCTTTTCGATCAATGGGTTTATCACTAGGCACCAAAGTATGGGAGAGAGGACTCCTCCCTGCGGACATCCTTTGGTTGTTGTGACGCTCATTGAATCGCCTAGTATGTTTGCAGTTATCACTCTGCTATTTAGCATGCAATTTATCCATCTTATTATGGTGTCATTGATGCCATGCTTTCTTGCCGCTCTGCTAATGGAGTCAAATGTAGTCTTGTCAAAGGCACCCTCCACATCAAGGAAGGCACCTAGGCAAATCTCCCTTGACTCCAGTGCCGTTTCAATCCTGCTGACTACATAGTGTAGAGCAGTCTCAGTTGATTTGCCTGCGTGATAGGCACATTGCATCCCTTGTAAGGGCCGTTTCTTGAGTGGACCGTCCCTGATGTACCTGTCGATAAGCTTCTCTATCGACTTTAACAAGAACGATGAGAGACTTATCGGCCTGAATGCCTTTGCCTGTTCATAGTCAGCTTTTCCCGGCTTGGGTATAAAGCTTACATTTATGTGTGTCCACATTTTTGGTATGTAACCAAATGCTATGCAGGCTCTGAAGAGTCTACATAGAATGGGGACCAGTATTGATTCACCTTGTTGTAGTAACACAGGATATATCCCGTCATGGCCCGGAGATTTATATGGCTGAAAGCTATTAATTGCCCATCGAACTTTTTCTTCTGTTACTACCTTTTTAGCTGACGTCCAATTCTCCTTCGTGGTAGGGGTCGTTTGACTTTCCCTTGGAGTTTGTTCGTCTGCATTAGGGTTAGTTACCGTTGAACCCGGGAAATGTGTGTCAAACATAATGGCCAGTGCCTCACTCCCGGTTTCCGTTAGTCTACCATTAGCATCTCTCACTGCTGTGAGTGGGTATGCTTTAGTTTTAGACATGGCTTTGCTAAGACGCATGCCTTCTGGCATTGTTTCTGTTGACTCACAAAAGTTACGCCATGACCTGCGCTTAGCCTTCCTTACTTCATTGTTATATTCCGTAAGCTTCCTAGCATACTCCGAGTAGTCGTTTCTACGTTTAGCCTCGTTGAATGCCTTCCTTGTTTCCGTCCTAAGCTTAGTCAGTTCCTGTGTCCACCACTGAACTTTCCTAACCTTTGTCTCTCTTTCCGGGCAGTTATTTGTCCAGGCGTGCAAGAGACCTTTGTTAATACGGTTAGCTTCCTTATCCAGCTCAGGAATTGAGTTAAGCCGTACAGTAGTGATCCCTAATTCTGATTCAAGATCCCTCCTATAAGAATCCCAATTGGTATTCCTCGGATTTCTCCTACGTACAGTACCTAGTTCTATGTTAGTCTTGTACCTGAAGCATATGTAATTATGATCAGAAAGTGATATTTCTTCAGACACATGCCAACTATTAATTGATGATAATGCTTGAACCGTTGCAACCGTCACATCAATTACCTGAGCCCTGTTTTTGTTAACAAATGTGGGCGTGGTTCCTCTATTGAGTATATATAAAGATGAACTTACCAGATATTCCAGTAGGTCTTCACCTCGCTTGTTCGTGTCAGTGCTGCCCCACACAATATGGTGTGCGTTAGCATCTAGGGCAATGATGAGTTTCTTCTGCCCGTGTGTCTCGATCAGTCTCCTCACATGTGCAGAGACCGGATCCTTTTCCTCATAAGGTAGGTACGCTGAGGAAATTACAACACTTTCTCCTGGGTACCCTCCCTCCGTCCCGATCTTTAGAGTAGTCAGATCCCTGTAACATAGCGAACGCAAGGGTGTAGCAGCAATGCCTTCCCTCACATAAATACATGTCCTAGTGTCATTGGTTGGGCAGTAATAATGTATTACCCCCCCCTGTATTATCTAAGCCCTTGACTTCACCCTTATATAAATAAGGTTCCTGTATAAAGGCTATGTCATATTTATTTTCCTTAAGCTGCTTAGCCATAATGGCAGTCGCAGCCCTACTGTGGTGTAAATTGATTTGTACGCACCTAAGTCCCTCCATCTTGGTGGTATGATGGGTTCATCAGTTGTAACTGAAGCTAAGGCGTTTGATGTTTAGGCGACCCGAAGCAGAGTTGGTTCAGATCAGCCATGATGTCGTCCGTCCCCGCCGACTGTTGCGACAGGGGCAGACTCATCATGTCGCCCTCTCCATCCCGCTCCGTCTCACCCAACAATCCCGCCTCAGCCTTTGCTTCTCTGCCACCAGCCTCATCGCTAGGGCCAGCCACAGCCCCAGCGCTAGGTCCAGCCACAGCCTCACCGCTAGGACCAGCCACAGCCTCATCTATCCCCGGACCGCTTCGGCCATGTCCGCCCTCATCGCCCGGTGCTTCCGCGAGCAGTTTGAACGAACATAGCTCGAAACAGCCCTCCAGGACATACTCCGCCTTCTTGATAACCTCAGCGGACCCCCCGTCCATGAGGACGATCCGACGTATTCGGCTGCCCTCCACCTTGGTGTCGACCACCTTCCAGTCGGTCGTCCTCAGTGACGGGTTGTACCGCTGAAGTGCCAAGCAGGCCTGTTTGGTGTCAAGTAGCCTCATATTGCGGCTCTTCCAGGCCATTTTAATTGGCTTTGGAACAGCCGCAGCATCGACCACCTTCACCCTGGTATCCCCTACACACATCCCTGGGACGTTTGCTAGGAGCCACTCTGCCGATTGTTTATTTTTACAATCTACAAAGACGACCCCTGCTGTTACCGTTTGGCCTATTATACATCGTGGAGGGGGATCATCAGAGGCCATGAATTTCTCTGTAACGATCTCCAATAGCCTCCCCTGATCTCCCTCCACGAAGTAAGTGTTGGGATAATCCTCAGGGATGACTGCCAGCCTGACGGCCTCGAGAGCATCCCGATACGTACCATAACCAAGTGTTTTGGCCCTTTTCGGTACTCCCTGACCGCCGGCCCGCGAGTCATCGCTGAGAGCCTCCCTACCGCGCTTAAGCGCAGCGCCAGCTACAGGCTGCCCTTCCTGTGCCTGTTGTTTCACAAGTCTAGCCCGCTGTTTCGCAGACCCGCACTTGTTCCTTCTCTTTTTCCTACTAGCCTCTGTCCCCGCAATAGCAAGTGGGCCAGAGGGCCCGGCCGATGAGCCCGTATTGTTCCCATCAGCCGCCCCCCCCCCCTCCCCCCACCATCGCAGAGTAGGTCGTAAGTAAACCAGACCCGATTCCTGATTTCTCAGGTTCCTGGAGCCCGGTCCCTAAATTTGTTATTGTAGGAAGCCCTGTCTTCCCCACAAGCGCCGGGCCCCTCTGGAGAGAGGACTCTGTGGAGCCCATACGGTTCCCCTCAGAAGACCTCTCCCCGGGGCCCGGCGCACTGCAAGGAACGTCGGACCTCCCTCCTACGATTAAGCGCTAAGGCTCCTTTGACCCACCTTGCGGCGAGCCCTGTGACTCCTTGGACCCACCTTTCGGCGAGCCCTGTTCGGAGATGCCATAGGCACCCCCTTCATAGGTTATTGATAGACGCGAAAATTTGCCCCCCCCCCCCCCAGAATACGAGGGGCGGCCTGAGCTCGTCCCAGCCACCGGGGCTGGGCCGAGCTCAGGGAGGGACTCTCCATTTCTGGTACCCTCCTGGGGTAGTCTACTGTCTCTTTTATTCGCGCTCATTTTTTACGACTTCCACTTTACAACGTCGGAGTAGGTGGGATATAGGAATAGGGAAAGGAATTAGGATATGGGTTAGGATATGACACGGGTTGAGGTTGGAAGGGGGGGCGGCTGGAGGTTTTGGTTATGTCTATAGCAGAAGGCTTTAGACCAAAAACGGGCGACAACCTCGAGAAGGATAGTCCACCAGCCTTGCCTTAGGGATCTACACGACCCTGCGCTCTCCCCTAAGGCCATTCGTCAGACACGCTGACGGACAGCCAGACGTGAATAGGTGCCCCCTAATCGCATACACACGATGCGGTTAGGTGACCCCCGCCCATCATACCTACTTACTTGCTGTTAAGAAAGCATAGCATGGTATAATTTGATTTTGCAGTTTTTGCTGTAATAGTACCATTAATGGTACTATGGCAAATATTATTTGCGGTAGTACATACCATTGATGGTACTACGGGCAAATATTTTTTTCCGTAGTACCATTGATGGTACTATCTAATGGTACCACGGAAAACAAACGATTTAGTTTACCTTATTATTTGGTATTTAATAAATTAATTGAAATATTACATAAATGTAAAAATATCCACGTTTTTATGCGTCTTAAGAGTATGTTTTAAGCATTTTACACATCTTGGTAGTCAGCTCTAAGATTTACCGAGCGTATGATGGTAAAAGTCCAAAATGAACAATCACAGAAGAGTTCGGACTTTTACTACTATAATACTATTATTTATTCTGTGCTTTTACCATTAATGGCCAATTTCACCAACCTTGTCTTAGCTTAGGATGCTCTTAGGTGGCATGCCGTCACATTCTTTTCATTGAAGATAAAAAGTAAAGGCATACTAGGAGTTTCCTCAGCTAAGATGCGGTTGGTGAAATTGACCATAAGAGTTAGTAAATCCTAAGTTTTCCTAAAAAACGGTAAGATTTACTGTAGTTCGGATTTTTACAGTAACAACAGACTGATGAACACAATACCCTCTCTTGCGTTGCGCATTCGGGTAAAAGGTTCTTCTGAGGACGCTAGCGTGATATTCTGTAATTCATTAAAACTTCACATGTTGTCATTGCATCGAACGCTGGGTCAAGATATGATAATTGACGCAATGGACAAGTACTCATCAATGTCGCTGCAACGTAACGATAGATTAAACAGACGTAGCCGCTGGCAGTAGCCGTGCGCGTTTCTCACAAGTGGTATGGTGTGCGGTGTTACACCGCTCAGGGATTCCGGCAGCACGGCAGTATGGGAGAGTCGGCTTTGCTGTCGCCGTTTAAGAAACAGGTGAACTATCTATTTTTGTACTACAACTGCTCAGAAAGTAGGTTCACACTTGCGCGAGCACGGGTAAGAAAGTTTATTATTATACAAATTAACGCGCGGAAACGTTGTATGAAAATCCATAATTAACGTGTTAATGGAGAAGTCGATACGAAAATGATTTTTTTTGTGTACACCTACTTAATGACTTAAAAACTAAAAAACACACAAAATATCTAGCCGTTATTACAGTAATATTTTCTACATTATGATTATCTACGTATCGGTGAAAACAAACTATTGAGATAGGATATGAATTATAATTATTTATTTTTGTTAGCTCCTAATGTTCACATTATCGCTAGCAGATGCTGCAACTTTGCCGTTCTAACCTTTCAGGCCAGAGGAACACTTCATATGGTGTGTTTACTTTGTTAACATTTTTTGTTATTCGGCCGGTTTTGTATTGAAGTCTTCGCCTTGTATGAAAATTAATTGTATGGTTGCCGGCACCTAAGTTGGCAAAAACGGGAGATATTATGACTAATATTGGCAAGAAGGGTGGCACTAATGAATAAAAATAATACTGGAATATTATTGGCCAGAATAGAAATACATTTTTGTTGCACACGATGGTAGACGAAATATCTCATAATCGACGTCAAAATCTTGCTAAGTTAGGTGCCGGCGACTCTACATGCTCGAACGAGGCGACGCAAGTAGCACTTTATGCAGCCAGTTGCCCTTCTGACACCACAGCCTTCCTCGAGCTCAGTGCCAATATTAAAACAGCCAATAATTTCTTCTACATCGTTTCAAATAGCTCAAACCAATATATTTCCCTAGCAAAAAATTTAATTTGAGTTTAGATGTTACAGACGTACTCGTATTAAATAATGGCAACAATTTTAATATGAACTTCAATTAATAGAGATTTTTTTCCTCGTAGGGCAACAAACGTAAGAGGGGCTGCCCACTGAAACGTAGATTAAATATGAAAAATTTACGCGCTAAAAGAACAATATTATATAAAGTCTTGTACCTTATAATGTCAAGCAGTAACATAAAGGCATTAAAGGCGTAAGGTAACGATCAAGTAATTTTGCATTTTGCAAGACATTTCGTGACATTTATGCTCTACGTATTTTGAAAATGAAAAGAAATATACATTTGTTGAACGCTACTTCAGAATTTTGTTGTTTCTCATATAGTTATTGGTAACTGGTACTTATGAAAAATCACAAATCCATAATATTGAAGTACTTAGCCTGAAGCCTTACAAAACAAGTTTTTAACGTACGATGGTAATCACTGCAGTCAGAATGAATACTTTTTGCCTTATTGAAAACTGGACTCGGAACCTTCATGTCTGAATTAGATAACCTTAATAACTAAACTATCTCTCTTGAGAAAATCCACTCAATACACATGTTGTTTAGGTATACGTGCTCTTGAAACGCATATTGCTAACCTAGAGACAAGAAACATTCAATACTATTCAATTCTTAAACTTAATAATAAACCTTATTCACTAAGAATAAGACTTAACTGTTCAAAACTATATATTCTATAGCGTCATGTTTGTTTTTCGTGCGATTGTACTATTCATGTTAAGGATTCTGAATCTTGATGCAATAGTATAAAGATCAGTTCCAACTCTAGGTCATTTTTACTTCGTACCTACTTAACTGAAATGGATGCCAATTGCTTCCATAATTCATAAGGCCACAGAAAATGCCTTTTTCTCGGCAATTCTTCCGGTATACTTGGGTACCTACTTACGTTTATTTATCTACTAAGAAAGGCCATCTTTTGTCTTCCTAAGTTTCATCATTTGATGCAAGATTTATCCTTAATTTCATAGATAATCAGAAAGTATAGTACTTAAGTAGAATAGTAAGAAAGTTTTTAAAGAATCATCATCAGACGAAGAAGAATTGACTCATTCACGCAAAATCTATTGGCCGGGCTTAAAATAACATAAAAGTCAATGCAAGCAGTCTCAACTTGGGTAGAACTCGAACCTACCGTGTTGTTGTACATACATCATACCGTGTTGACGCTAAATCCTAACTAGTTGGACATGCCGTCATAGCCACCGAGAATTTTCCCAACCGTAGCGCAATTTCTCTCTCTTTTATATAGAACTTTGCGTTTTCTTTGAAAATGCTTAATACATGTAAAAACGAATAAAATCAATAAAGAAAAAAATTGTCTCGGGCGGGATTTGAACCCGCGTCTCTAACATACCGTTTTCATCTCTCTTTACCTTGTTAAGAAGATCTTATTCATTTTTAATAGCTTCGTACTTCTTCGTTGCCCTTCTGACACCACAGCCTTCCTCGAGCTCAGTGCCAATAGCACAGCCAATAATTTCTTCTACATCGTTTCAAATGGCTCAAACCAATATATTTCCCTAGCAAAAAATACTAATTTGAGTTTAGAATTTACAAACGTACTCGTGTTAAATAATGGCAACAATTTTAATATGAACTTCAATCAATAGAAAATTTTTTTCCTCGTGAGTCAACAAACGTAAGAGGGGCTGCCCACTGAAACGTAGATTGAATATGAAAAATTTACGCCCTAAAAGAACAACATTATGATGTCTTGTACCTACCTTACAATGTCAAGCAGTAACATAAACTATATAACTTCGACAAAATTGTCTCCACAGAACAAACAATCCTGTAAAAACATCTTTGTGAGATGTAAAATTGGTTAAGAATAAACAAACTTACAAAATTTTATATGACTGCATTTTCTTTTAAAAAAAAGTGATCCGTGCGTCAACAGGGTATGTAAAAGTAAGTAAAAGTATGTAAAATCATTAGCGTTCGTTTCGTTAGAACATATCGAACGACAATGAATGAGAATTATACGTAATGTGGTATCATTCCCATATCATTACATACAACAAGGAAACTCTTGGCCTTCATCTCACCTGATGGTAAGTGAGGATAAGGCCGAAGGTGGAAGCGAGCTTCACCTGGACTCCTCAACAACTGGGGAACTGGCTATCTTATCTGACTAGCCTCTACTTGTCGGACACAACAATGCTATTAACATTGTTATTATGGTGAAAAACCTAGGTAAGATAATAGCCATAGGCGGGCTCAGAAGCCCTACCACCAACCAAACCGAGTAGAAAAATGTCTACCCCCATGAGGAATCGAACCTCGGATCTCCCGATCAACACCTGGCGGTTATTTCTTTATAGTTCTGCCCTAGGTAAGATTTTCCTTGTATTGATTTTAATTTTGTTTTAGATTCATTAAGCAAGGTCACAAATATAAAAAATTGATTGGATTTTTAAATTCTGTACGTAGAGTTTCCACGACATTGATATCTATATAAACTATGTCCAGACTTAGCTGATCCATCATCATCGCCGAGTGTAAACGCAATTAGCGAAATGACCAACCTATACTAACGCAGACGAAGTTAATCAACAATCAATTTAATTTAGGTGGTTCGGTATGTTTCTGATAATTGTGTTATTCGTGTATATAAAAAGTTATACAAGTGTTATCTATCTATACGTATGTATAGACCATAATAGATAGACAGATAAAAAAGTTTATTTGCAGTTACATATCTACATCACATATTGTAGAGACTTACACTAGGGAACTTACATAAATTCCGTATAATAAATTTAAGATTCCGCCGAGGCTGCCTCGCCACGCAGTGTCTTTATTTACACATAGGACTTATAGAACTAACTTGGGACACCACTCCCTATTGCCTAGACTATGTAGGTTATATGACGAAATTGTCAAAAAGGATATTACTATAGATTTATTCCATAACAGCTCAACAGCTTTCAAACGTAAAACACTCGACGTGCTAACTCCATACTTATAAATAGTATAATTGCTATCCTACATTGAATTATGATTGTACCTACTGTATTCCTTTAAGATGAGATATTGGTAACATTGTTGTTAACCGTTATGTTTATGGTGAATGATGAGGCCGTCTATAATTGGAGTTGCACCTATCTAACAATTAATTACTTTGTGTTTTTTAATTATAAAATGATGTAAACTCTGTTGATGGTCCAAATAAATAAATAAATAAATAAATAAATAAATAAATAATTGCTAGTATCTATTTGACATTATGGAAAACCTGAAAATGTGCAATGTACGACTACAAATGGGCCACAGCTCAGCATGAGATTTGATCATGTTACATAAACAAATCGCAGTTACTCTGCTGCAAACCCGAGGCATCAGTGAGGTCTCAAAGTGCCACAATAAAAAAATAACATAATGAAATAAAAGTTGTGCAAAAAATAAATTAAGTATGACTTCAACAATTGGTTTTTTCGAGGCTGGGTGACGCTGGGTGACATTTCGACAATAAAGACATTATGCGACTAAGCGATGTCAAAACCGCACCTGGGAGCATAGACAAGTGGCAATCGTTTCATAGCGTCTCGATAACTAAATTCGTCATCGTCTCTGAGATAACGAGAACAAATTCCCAGTCAACGTAAGGATTAGCGATCGCTGTGTCGAATTGTTCTTTCTCTAAGAAAACAACATATTGGTTATCTAAGTACTCAACACAGAGAAATGGAAAAGAAATGGTAAAATAAATGATTAAAATTAATATATTCATTTTATTTAAATGAAAAATTAGTTATTTTGTGTATGAAAGTGATGAAAAAACAAATCGCTACTTCATCGATTCGTTGCGAATTAATTTGTCTATCAACTTACATATCGATGACTGATCGATTCGCCGCGTTATTTAGCGTAGGCATTTGTCAATCCCATACATTTTGTTCTTATCGAACTTCGTTATCGTTTTTGAATTGTTAATTTATCTAGGTCCTCTGAAAGGCCAACAGGTCCCTTTTATAACAGCAACATCCACCTAGAGAGAATTTTCTAAAATTGACTCTTAAAAGTAAAATGGAGGTTCACAGTAAGTTTTCGTTTAGAGTAGCAATGACGCTAAACTCCTTATCCCGCTTTTAACAGGATTTTTAAAAATAACGAAATTAACTGGGCGAAGCTTCGGGCTGCTAGCTGCAAACTATAGTATAGTAATATTATAAAGCTGAAGAGTTTGTTTGTTTGTTTGTTTGGTTAAACGCGCTAATCTCAGGAACTACTGATTCAAATTAAAAAAATCTTTTTGTGTTGGATAGTCTATTTATCTAGGAAGGCTATAGACTATATAACATCACGCTATGACTAATAGGAGCTGAGCGTCAATGAAAAATGTTGCAAAAACGATGAGACAAAATATATGGCGAAACGTAGTTCGCGGGCACAGCTAGTTTAGCCCCCGTAGCACGTCCACCAAAACACGATATGATAAAGCGATTTATCGCGGTGAACTGTCAAAATACGATGAAACCCTATTGTATTTTGACAGTTCACCGCGATAAGCCGCTTTATCATATCGTGTTTTGGTGGACGTGCTAGGGGGGCTGGATAGGAAGATTCCTGTGACGGGTCGAAGTTTTCTGTTTCATGCATACTAGTTTCCATAATAAAAATATTGTGTTTTAAAAAAAATAACATCTCTTTAGGTTATTTTTATCAAAAATGCAATAATTAATTTCACATTGAATTGAAACAAGAATATCAGTCCAGTTAAATATTAATAATTTTTAAATTATGAAAAAATATTTGTTGAATTAAGTGTGTATTTCAATCGTGAATCGGAGCGATTCAAGTACATATACACTTTACACAAATATTTTTTCAGAATTATAATTTTATTTAACTAGACTGACATTCTTGTTTCTATTCAATGTGGAGTTAATTAATGAATGTCTGATAAAAGTAACCTAAAGAGATACCTATGTTATATTTTTAAAACAATATTTTTAAACACGGAAACAGAAACAGAGAGTCTTTGTTTATTTATTATCACCATTTTAACTGCCATATCTACCATATGTGCCTACGTTATTTTTTAATCACCCTGGAAAATTTTAAGGACGCTTCAGGACACATCCATTATTATATAAAAAAGAAAAAATTTTTTTTAAAATAAATCTCTAAAATGCTGCTTTCAACTAGTGCAGCATTTTTTGGATATTTAAGAAAATTAATATAAAACTAAGTGAGTTATTTTTTTTATTCATATTTAAATCATTCTTATACCATGTCGTGAAGCATCCTTTAAATTTTCCAGGGTTATAAAAAAATAACCATGTATATGCAATATTTGATAAATACCTACATATTTTAGAGTAAATGCTCTAAAATATGTAGGTCTTTATCAAATATTGTATATACATACACGGTCTATTTATTTTATATATACATACATATTTAATATTTAATACTTACATTATAACATATATATATATATATAAACGGCTTCACGGAAGATCAGCGTTGCAGACTTGCAACCACAGAACACATATACCCAAGCTTGCAACTCATGCTGCTTGAAAACCTTTTCGGTAGTAATATTTATTTTTCCTTTAGATGTAGTTATAAGATTATGGTGATTTCTACCGAATAAAGAATTTAAATTTGAATTTGAAAATTTGAATTTGAAACTAGTATGCATGCAGAAACGGAAAACTTTTCGAATCACGTCACAGGAATCTTCTCATCTTGAATAGACTATAGATAAGGCAAAACCGAGTACACAGGAATAACTTTGCCTTTTATTATTTTTCTATTATGGTTGTATTGTACGAGTATGTCTGCCTTTTGTGTTTAACGACGGCTATGATAATTTACATGTTGTTTCCAATACTTATCGATCTATCTATGACTTATGTACTATACTATCAGCGTTATCTGACTATCTGTATATCGTGGCAACGTGTATATTCGTCACTTTTGTTTTTTGTGTTCGACATGAAGTACTAGTCCATGCTCGGTCTTAGTACACCGAGCATGGACTAGTACTTCATGTCGAACTGTACATTAATTAAGTTTGCTTTTGTAGTATAGCCTGCTTTTTTCGCTTTTTCCCTGTGAATGCTGTATTTGTGAGATAATAATAAGTCCCAATACATAGTTATTAACAGGGAGGAAAGGCTACTTTGGCTTAACAAAGTAAAAAGAGATCATTAGGATTCAAATTTCGCATGTATTGAACAAGACCGACGTGTCTGTCTTGAGATCTACTTAGGCCATTTTTGTTTATAATCAATTAATTTGTATTTTTAAAGTAAATGCAAACATACAGGTATCAAATTCGTTAAGTTGGCTTACTAGTTTAAGTTGATTTGCGTTGAATAAATAAACAAACTTTCAACTCGTATTTCATAACCGGGAGTACGTGTTTAGGCTCTTGACAGACGGACTGCATTTCAACTGCATTCTGACTGCAAAATTGCAGTTTAGATGCAGTTTGAATGCAGTTGGTACAACTGCAAAGAAACTGCAAACCCTGCAGTCTAATTGCAGTCGGTGTGCAGTTCTAACGACTGCACACCGACTGCATTCGGACTGCACGTCGAATTGCAGTTCTAATGCAGTTGGCCCAACTGCAATAGGACTGCAAGAGAACTGCAAGTATGTAGGTACGAATGATGTAACGAATGTCATTTTTTGAATGCGAATATAATTATTATCTAGGCGACGACTACGACATTCGCGAATGCGAAGAAGAATATTCAGTTTAGCGGCTCACTTTCTTTATACAGGCGCTGGACTTCTTTTATACACATACATCGCAATAGACTAGAAGGAGAAATCATTATACACAACATCGCAATAGACTAGAAGGAAAAAAGGCTTTTATTTTTAAAGTTTAATATTCCTCTACTGAATTGTTATTTTATTAAAAGAGAATGATTTCTTTGCTTGCAGTTCTCTTGCAGTCCTATTGCAGTTGGGCCAACTGCATTAGAACTGCAATTAGACTGCAGGGTTGGTTTGCAGTTTCGTTGCAGTTGTACCAACTGCATTCAAACTGCATCTAAACTGCAATTTTGCTGTCGGAATGCAGTTGATATGCAGTCCGTCTGTCAAGCAAGAGCCTAATCATTTTTGATAGAAACCCTACCTATCTACTTACTTTGAATATACAAATATTGTATCCATAAGGGTTATTGTCTAAGAAAAAATCTATTACGATTGCTTATTATTTGACAGCCATTGCACCACGAATACAAGACTCTGCGCCGACTTCCTTTTATATAGGAGCAATGGATGTACAGCGACTATCAAATTGTAAGCGTTCGCGATAGATTTTTTCTTAAACAATAACCCACCTAATGAAAGTGTTAGCGGAACGCTTCGACTGTCAGAACATGAATCATTGCCTCATGGCTTATGTGCCGTGTAACGTAAAAATTTAGGTTCAAAATATGTTTTTATTTGGTAACATTTTGATAATTAATAGTTAATTATTGATTGTATTTGTTACAAACATAGTTTGTAAGGTGTCTGTTACTTACAGCTAGATCATTGATACCTATTTGACAATAAAATATTATAATTATCTTTATTTAAATTGTTTCTTAAAGCTTTTTTACGATATAAATACAAAAAATATAAATATTATAAAAAACAAATTTTATACAAAAAACCCTAACTTAAGTGGATCCATCGGCAGCGAGACAATGTCAAAGCTACCGGTGGTTAGGGTTGCAGCTGCAGAGTGAGGAACCTCCTGACAATTCGTTCGATGCCAAGAATTACCGCCTTTTATATGTATATCAAGCCAAACCGCCTAGCGAGAGATTAATATTGTGTGTATTGTATGTATGTACAATTATTTGCAGTCTATTGACGGTAACTATGTTCTGTGTATAAAAAACACATAGATCAGAATAAACCCTCCACATATTTGGAACCCAATTAAAACAAATCATAAATGCAATTGTTTGCAGTGTTTCGTGTCGGCCGGAGTGTGCCTGAACCTGGGCAGTCATGGGCTGGTGATGGGGTTCGCCGCCATCTTACTGCCCCAGTTACGAAAGCCTGACACACTCATCCCCATCGATGACTCATCAGGGTCATGGATAGGTAGGTTTCATTTCATTATTAAATTAATATTCACGAAAACCAATTTTCACGAATTCTGTAACGATTTCTGAATTTAATGTTGATACGTAGTCATTAACAGTGAATATTAAAGTCCATTTTGACTTAACAAGGTAAAAAATTCCGCTCGAATTGGATAAGTTATGTTTAAGAAGTCATGGCGTCTACGCTGTAGGTATGTTGAAGAAGCAGGTTTCAAACCTGCCCTCGACACACAAAGCGATCGCGAAAAGTTCCCTTTGTGTGTCCCTTTTCTTGTTTGTAGACCTCATTAGGAGAGAGTCCCACATAACCGCAGTTGGGCCCCACTCCCACTGTGGTAGATGTACTATCTTTTTAACTGGGCTAAAAAAATTATTGCAAACCTGCTCCACGATAATTTTTTCTTGGATTGACTTTAATGTTGTTTGGAAGTATTGGTGGCCGCAGGGTTGGCTGTGTCCAACAGTGGGCGTCTCTAGGCTAACGAGTGGGCGATGACAATGACCGCAGTATGGTTACATTGTTAACGTGACAAAAGATGTATAGTCCCAGTACCCAGCATAGCAATGCAAACACTGCTGCTTTGCGGCAGAAATAGGTAAGATGGAGATGGAGAAATTAACACAGCGTTTATCGCTCTAGTGAGTACCTCCAACTCACAAAAGTCCTCTGGCTATAACGCCATGTTGTGTTTAGCGTGGCTCATTGGGGGATACTGTCAGCATTCTTATGCTGGCGACGTGGCATTGTAGAGGTCAGTAATGCGCAAGTAACTTTGCTGGAGCCATCCGACAATTCTATAATGGCGGAACCACACTGTCCTCGAGGTACAACGAGTACTTACTAGAGTGTGGATGGCCAGCACTGGTGCAGTCTCCTCTCGCTACAACTCGCGCGAGGACCTCCACAAGGTGTACCCGCAAAGTGTGGTTCCGGCATAATTAATTCCGCAGACATAAACCTAAGTACTAAAGTGTAAGGGGTTTTCAAACTGACAGCACTTAATAGGCCACTAAAGTTAGCGGATTGGCTAGCTTGTAGCAAGTGTCATTAGGCTTAACGTGGTGCCGAATGCTGGTGTTGTGTGTCACCTATTTTGTACTTTCATAACAACAACTTGTATAATATGATAAAAAGCACTGTGATTAGAATAACGTGTACTTATGATTAAAAAAGGTAGTCCTGACTATTTACGTCGTTAGTCAATCTTAAAGTGTTAACAGACTAACCACCGGAAGATTTTGGAAAAATAATCACTATTTATGGTAATTTGTTGCCGCCATCATAATGTCTCTGAGCTTATGGCGAAAATACAAGCTCCATTGTTGTTTCTCCGGAGTAATTAGTTCGCTACTGATTGGTATTATTAAGTTAAATGAGAATAAAATTAGCACAATGTTCACTTCCTTCGTTTTGTAATTTTTTTCCACACCGACTACAGTTGATGTCTTCAATAAATTTAAACAAAAATATGAATAACGACATTATTGGGTAACAAACCAAAACAGTTAATAATTTTGGGAACTAGTTGGAGATTAAAAAGGAGTTCTATAACAGTTTTAGTTTTCAACACAGAAAGAAGAAGAACATAGAGCTCTCTAATAGAAATTTTCAACACCAGGCGATTGACAATCTTACCACTTAATCATTGGCTTAGGTACAGTTATTTTCGGGGGAGGGGAGGGGGGGGGGTGGCTCATCATTTGTGAAGTTATCATTATTTTAGCGTCCATTATAGAATTTCGAATCAGTAATACTTTAACATCCTGGGGTAAGCACGGCCTATCCGGCTCCCCCTCTATATACGCCTATGCACTTAATCCAAATTAGATATTGTTATAGTGATAAGCCTAGTTAAGATGGTAGTTACTATTCAATCGTGACTCAAGACTCCTGAGCTTATCTTATCATTATTTTAAGTACTCCCTCGATTTCTGGGAATAAACAGAACAAAAAGAGGTGTTCATCAATTAAAGAAATTAAGTATTTGGTTTTGAAGTGACTAGTATCCTCAAATCGTCCATAAATGAATTTTACAAATAGTAACAGTTTTTATTTTACATTACAGCGTCAATCCTGGGTTTTGCTCTCGTCGTCGGCAACTTCATTGCGCCTACCATCATGGCGAAGTATGGACGAAGAACCGCTAACCTAGTCAGCATCACTCCCCTCATCATTGGTTGGATCTGCGTGCTAACAGCAAACAGCGTAGCCTTGCTACTAATCGCAAGATTCCTCCAAGGCGTCTCTATGGGTATGAGCGCGACTCTAGGACCTGTGCTCATAGGAGAATACACCAGCCCTAAGAATAGAGGAGCATTCCTTACAGTGATATCACTCACCATAGCTACCGGAGTTCTTGTAGTCCACACCGTGGGCTCGTACTTATCGTGGCAATGGACAGCGCTAATCTGCTGCCTTGTCGCATTAGTTGACTTACTAATAGTTATATATTCTCCAGAATCACCCAGCTGGCTCGCCGATCAAGGGCGATATGAAGAAAGTAGAAAAATATTCCACTGGCTTCGCGGCAATGATGAAGAAGAGGAGCTTAAAGAAATGATTGAAGCCAGCATCGTTGTCAACGAATCTAAAATCGACGCGAACTTGAATCGGTCAATAGTCAAAAGTTTAAAAGTTAATATAGCATACTTTAGCGCTACAATTAGAAAAAAGGAATTTTACAAGCCTATATTTCTTATGATCCACATATATACATTAGGTCAGTGGGCTGGCGCGAATATATTGGCAGCATATACAACTGATGTGTTTGAAAATGTTATAGGTAAAGAAGCGGATTTTGCTGTGATGATAATCACATTAGATACACAACGAATTATATCCAATGCTTTAGCTGTATACGTGATCAAGAAAGTTAAAAGAAGAACAATGTTGTTTGCTACAGTGGGTGTCAATATATTCGCTTTTGTCACCACATCTGGATACGTCTATGCTAAAGCACAAAATATGTTGCCTTTCGACCATCCGGCGGTTGGTATACTGTTGATCCATATACACATGTTTTCAATTGCAACTGGAACGGTGCCATTACCTTTTATAATAGCTGGGGAATTATTCCCGTTGGAATACCGTAGCTTGGCTGGAGGAGTCAGCGTTCTTTTCCTTTCCTCCAACCTCTTCATAACAATGAAGACTTTGCCTCTACTTTTAAATACAATCGGACTTTCTGGAGCATATCTTATATACGCAGCTGTGGTTGGTTACTGTCTTATTGTAGCCGGCGTGTTTCTCCCGGAGACAAAAGACAGAACTCTTCAAGACATTGAAGATGAATTCAGGGGACGTCCTCTGTCTCCTGAAGAATTAAAATCGGTGCAGTCATTAACTTCACTAAAGTTGTACAATCGAGATCGAAGATGCAGCAGTCCAGTGATTTGATATTGTCCTTATTAGGCAGGAACGATGTTATTACAGTCCTTTTACTTAAATGATACATATTATAAAGTAAGGAATTTGGTTACTTTAAAGAGAATGTCTTCTCCTGTTCTGCGATGGAGGCAAAACCATGTAAATCGGTAATCTTATACTATGTAGTTATGGTAATGGTGTGGTGTGATTGCACTAGAACCCTTGTTTTTGATTTATGACATAAAAATTGTATAGGTACCCCAAATTCGTAACTAAAAATCAAATAAGTGTGTATAAAAACAACATGCAGACAGCTGTATCAGCACAATGATAATTGCATTATTAACATTATCTTGAATGAATCTGTTACTGTTACAAATCTCAGTACTTGGTTAAAAAATAAAAAGAAAAAAGCAAGGTTAGAGGATGAAGAACAAAGGACATTGCTCTGCCTCCATACATTGTTCGCCCCAACACCAACAGCAGTGAAAAATTGCTTTTCGTATAATTAGACGTTAGTAAATACTGTACGTCCACATCAATTACTACGGACAAGCATTTCGATATATAATAATTATATATCGAAAATGAATCAGATTTTGAGGTTAGTTGAAGTAACACTTTATTTCGTTAGAGCAATACACATAGTCCATACCTATACAATTATTAATATAATAATTATTGCAATCAATCAAAGAACGTTATTATAGCCACGTAGTAAAGAACCAGAAATCTCGAAATTGTAAATCAAGTCAAAAACACAACGAACTAACAAGCGACAGTGCGTGAGAAATCAATTGACGTATGTTTTAATTTAATTTACGTTGTAAATTGTGAAAGAAATTATGAAAAATATAATTTATCCAAATAAATAAATGTCCATACCTACATAAAATCGACTTAATTCTATTCAGTCGGGCAAAGGTAACAATAACCATTGGAATATTTTACTTTATTTGGTTTTGTTTCTGAAATTACTTTTATATATTTAAGATTGGTCCGTCTAATACATATATTTGTAATGAGTGTTATTAAATATGCATATAATTATGACGTAAATCAAATCTTTATTGGACATGGGGCGATTTACAACATTGTCCTTTGTCGCTTTTATGAACAAGAAATGAACTTTAATCTAGAGCTCAAAACTAGGATGCGTTATTTTTTAAAGATGTAGCGAAAATAGATAAAATTTTGAATTCGGTATAATTAAAGTACTGGCATAGTACTATTAGTTATTCTGTGGTTCTGGAGTCAATGTTAATTTGAGGGTGTATGAACGAAAAGAATAATGCGATAATTATGAACTGTAACAAGATGCAGGTGAACATCCTAATTCTTATGATTAAACTTTGGAACTTATGTGCTTGTTAAGTTACTATGGCAGTGTTAATGAAATCGACGTCGTCAAATTAACTATGAATTTAAGAAAAGAACACTTATGACATGGTAACCTTATCTAAAGTTATTTGATGAGATCTAAATCAGACATAAAAATTATAATATCATATTAGTAATTTATCATGTTAAAATTATTATTGACCTGTAAATAATTAGATAGGTTAAATAGGTAATAGTTAGATTTTAGATTATTCCAAGAAATGTAGTTATGCATTGATCTAGAAAGAGATTAATATAATGGACTGTTAGTAGCGATCATTATTTTTTTGTAGTGAATAAGAGAGAATATTTTTTTTATACCACGCTATTTTTTCAAATATAAAAACAAAACAATTAATTTCTAACGCAATTCATTTAACAATTAAGTAATTGCGTTAGAATGTAGTGTACTTACTAGTTTAGCTTGACTTTGATTCAAAATATATAAAAAAATTGGTGATTGTGTCAATGTGTCAATATTCGTTATGATTTTATTGTAAATTTTTTTTAAAAAAAACGATAAAAGTACTTAAAACATTGAGAAAAATAAATAGTTTCATTGAATTTTCCTATTTATTTTTTATCGGTAACGGTTCTATTTGACCGGAAGAAGACCGGAGAAAAGACGTTTCTACCGGAGGAAGACTCTGTGCCAGGGTCGGTTGCTTGGGTACCTCCGTCTTACCTATTTCTGCCGCAAAGCAGCAGAGCTTGCATTGCTGTGTTCCGGTTTGAAGGGTAAGATATGACAGTGAATTTACTGGGTACCGTGAATTTACCTACATCTTATGTCACAAGTTGGCAACGTACACTGTGGTTTTTGTGGGGATTGCAGTTTTGCTGCGAATCTCACAGGAGCCACATGTATTATAGCTGACAGGCAGTATGCTTGTTTGCCGACTTTGTGGTAAAAAAATAGTTTTTAATTAAAAAATATATTTGTCAAGCTTCTTATCTTTTTGTCTTGATATTGATAACCCAAAAGTGCCTATAAAAGTAGTATATATCATATACGTATTAAATGAAATGTTTTACTTTCAATTTGTGTTTTATGTACTAAGGTAAAGCATGTTTTGTAAAAACACGTGATCGGAGACAGTGAAGCACAAAGATCGTCATACAGCTTTATTTGCATTTTGCGATTTATTTTTTCAAATCCGAAAGATAAAAGGACGTAGACCATGTATAATATCCGTAAAAATTCGTTGTTTCGAGTATTTATGTTACACTCAAGTAAGGCGCAGAGTACACTTCCAGTATAGCGTAGGTACCGGACATAGAATTTACAAATGACTCTTTATTTTAACGACTATAATGTCATTTTGTAGTGCAATATACTTTGGCTTGAACCATACCTATATCAAGCCACTGGACATAGATAGATAGATAGAAACGGATAGTTTCAGGCAAGTTTATAAATAAAAACTAATAAATAAATATCTTCTGTTTTGACTGGGCGAAGTATTTTTCTAAGGAGGCGCACAATACACTAAATTGTGTAAAAAAATAGTTTTTACTAAATGAGAAAGATAATAAATGAGTGAGATAAGTAGAATATTTCCAATAATATGACCTCGTTGCTATACTTTCTATATTACAGTATACATTTTGAATTTTCTGTGTACCTACTCTTACAACGAAATACACTGCCTGTGTATTCTCAGCTTAGGTGTGTTTCAATTAGTTTTACTTGGATTATCCTCGCCTTATACTAAATGTTAGTACAGTCAGTCGTATAAAATTACTATCAATCTTTTCGTAAAATAATATTCTTTTAAATCTCGGTTTGGTAACAGGTCTGTTGATTTTTGTATATTTTGTTAAATAATAAATCATTTTCACAATTACTAGTCAACAAGTAAATTATTACTCACTATTAAGTTAGTAAGTACAATTTCACTGACGAACAAAATTAAATTTTCACAAGGGAATGCTTCTTTTTTAAATCCTTAAATAACACAAAGAAGGAAATAAACAGCTTTTAAAAGAAAAAAAAATCTAAATCTCTCTATACAGGGTAAATTTTGAGATACCGGCAACCTCGCAGGATAAGATAGCTAACATCATTAACTAAAACGTTTGTTTGACGAGTTTTAAGATAACTCAATACATTGAACAAAAATCAAATTTCAAGTTTTTATTGCACTGTCGTGACATTGATAATTCTGTTTCATTTATAATCGACAACGGAAGACAACGCTAGGCTCGCGCGCTGTGCGCGTAGAGTTACAAACATTGTAGAGGTATATTAAATGAATATTTATTTTTGTATGAAAGTAAAATTAACGAATTATCAAAAGTCGTAGAACAAACGTTGTAGTTAATGATGCTAGCTATCTAATCCTGCGAGGTTGAAGGTACCTCAAAATTAACCCTGTATATCATGTCATAAATTGACAGATGACAGATTTACATAAACAATGGCGGAGTGTATCTTCATTTTCCATACAAAATACCATAATCTACTTACTAATATTATAAAGCTGAAGTTTGTTTGATTGTTTGTTTGGTTGAACGCGCTAATCTTTGGACCTACTGATTCAAATTGAAAAAATATTTTGTGTGTTAGATAGTCCATTTGTCGAGGGAGGGAGGAGGAAGATCACGCTACGACTAATACGAGCTGACCATCAATGAAAAATGTTGCAAAAACGGGAAAAAATATATGGCGAAACGTAGTCGCGGGCACAGCTAGTTAATTGGTATTATTTTTTAGCTTTTCTTTAGAATTTTCCCACTTATTTTCCTTTTACCTATTAAAACAAACACAAAAAAAAATAATATTCAAATCGGTCATGCCGTTTTTGAGTTTTAACGAGACTAACGAACGGACATTCATCGTTTTATATTCGAGAAGATGAAGATTAAGTAATGATATCGTTCTCTTACTTTATATTTTTTTACTTTACTTATTGCTTATATTTTATTTAATAGTACATTGTTACCCTAGGGGTGAAAGTAACTTATTTAGTCCCGAGAAGTCATGAATTAGCTAAAGAAAAAATGAATGAATTTTATCTGACATAAATAAACAACTTCTGCTTTAGCCACTTCTCTTATGAAATCAAGCGTTAAATCCATATCTGAATCAGATGATCTCATTGTGTTAATACAAATCTTTGCTATATATACGGAATTATAAATAAAAATCTACAACTCGAAAAAGCAAATGAAGATTGGGTTGCCGCTATTCCCCCAGATTTGGTTGTTTTTTCTGTGGCCGGCCAGCTATTCAGTCATTATTTTCATCATAAAAAAAGGCTGAGGACAGAGTGTTGTGGCGCAGATTGGGAGAGGCCTATGTCCAACAGTGGACTACGATAGGCTGATTGATTGATAAAAAAATGTAAATATTTTGCCCTATAGATTTGAGCAAACAGTTTTTAAAGAAATAGTTGAAAGTAAATTAAAATAAAGTCCTTTAAAAATATATTCTTTAATTAATGCTTATAACTTTATGTTATTTCAAATTTACATCGTGCTGTAATCGAGTGGCTGTATAGAAAGTTGGAACATGGTTCAATAGAAATGTGAAAATAGAACTCTAGTTTCGTTTTCTTATAATTTGACAGCTTACAGTTGGGAGTGATTCTCCCTAGGGCTGAAAGTGAAGTATTACTTTCAACCCGCTCCTCAGGCAACTTCAGACCTACTTTCCGAGTATGAGTAATGAAAATATTGTTTATTTCGTCTGGCTAAACATTTTATTTTGTAGTTTCTTTTTTGATAGTTTATTAGCATATTATATACCTTATGTAGGTATATAATATGCTCCGAAAGATGACAATGAAATCTAAACAAGATGGTTTTGACACCAAAAACGTAAGTAATGTAATTCTCTGTTTATTTTAGCACGTTATTGTATTAAAGTCTTGATTTTTTTGAAGATGACTGTTCTCTCTGATGGCAAATATTGTGAAGTATTAGCGACAAACCACTCACCTCAGGTGGTCGTGAACGTATTCAGATCTCTGAACAAAAGAAAAATGCCAGGAAAAAAATCATCGCATCGTTCTAATGATTGTTGCGATTTTACGTTTGTATTTTAAAAGTCATCAAAAATACCATTTTCATGTTATCAATTAAAAATAATTGTTTGTGTTTTTTTTTCAAATATTACTTTTAAATCTGGCTGAGAACACTCGAGCACAATGCCACTTTGGAGACATATGACACCTTTTATGAAGCAGGTATGTATTTTTATAGAACATGTGTAGCAAACAAAGGCCTTCCGGTGAGTTTTTTGACGAATTACTTGCCTGTTCCCAACCCTTCTTCGGAACACGGATAGTGACGGTGATGAGCCAGCTTACAGTTTTGTGAGGCTCCGGTGGCCAATCTACTGGCGTTTGTATACTCCAAAAAACTTGCCCGCAAGATCTCTTAGCTCCAGTTGCGATTTTATTCCGATCCAGTTCAAAATTCAAAATAGTTTATTCAAATTTGATTATACAATCCCTTTTGCACGTCAAAGAAGCTACGCTAGTGGTTCACAAGTCTACGACGGGCGACCTTGTACTGGAAAGAACCAGCAAGGGCCAATTTTTTCTCCCTGTTTGTTACAGAGTCATCAATTGGAAGCTGACCTCAAAGCAAAAGTTTGAGCTCAACTTCCATTACAAATTTAGATGTGTCAGTTCTCTTCTTACTACGTCGTTGCCAAATACAATAATATACTTATATTTGTTAACATATAGTTATACACAACAACACGATTATTTACATTGTAACGAATAATATCTTAAAATTAACACCAGGCATTGGCATCATTTAAATAATCGTCGACTTTATAATATCCTTTACTCGTTAGTCTTCTTTACATGCGCTTTAAACTTATCAAAAGGCAAGTCAGTTACACTTTGTGGAACTTTGTTGTAAAAAGTTATACATTTCCCCCATAAATGAGCCTCTAGTTTTTTGGAGCCTGTACGTTGGTACGGCAAGTTTATTTTTATTTCTTGTGTTTTAATGGTGAATTTGGAAATTGGTTTCAACTGTATTATAATTTTAATAGGCATTTAAATCAAATTTTCATAAATGTAGTGTCCTGCTAAAGTCAAGATGTTAATTTCTCTAAATAGTCTTTGCTGCTGCTTTGTCATCTAAGAGGACCAACAAGAAAAATGTATTTCACCGTCGCCCTCTTAACGACGAGGGGACAGTTCGAACTTTTCACTCTTTCACGGTTTCATCTACCACATACCACTGACATGGAATCCGATCAAATTTGTTATTCCTGTTAGTCCCCTTAATGTAAATAAATTCTTCAATAAGGTAATACGCCATTTAAGAACCGATCGAGAACGGGTAGGTTCAATTCGCCAAATAGCCAATCCAGTCAACACCGACGGTGCCAGCTCAATAAAAGTGTCCTGCCCCCTTACCATAATCGTATACGTTAACGCAAAAAAAATCGGCGACCGATAGTCTATGGTGTGCGCTCGCACTTAAGAAGATTGTGAAGCTGTAAATTTTCATACAAAAAGCGATAACGCTTTTCTTCCTCTTAATATAGTCCAATTTTCATAATTTTTGGAAATGATATAGATATAAGGACGTACGTTTTGATTTTGAAGTAATAAGTATTGCTCAGAATATAAATTATTACCATCTAAATATCCATATTTTAGACTTAAAAACTACCTCGAGAATTTTTATCCTTTTTGACTAAATTATACTGAATTACAAAAAAAGTAAAACGTACAAACATAGATTAAGATATACTGAATCTAATGAGACCAAAAATGTCTAATTTTGTAAAGGGGTAAAGATAGGGGGTTTAGGGGGGTAAAACTGTTATCGCTCAAAACAATATTTCAATATGAATTGTAGGCACTTGTCTCGGACTTTCAACTCTAAGCGGTGTGCAACAAACTGCATTTTTGAAAGTGCATCATTGATTTACTACCAAACGTAGATAGAGCACTTCATACAAAAACGCGCTTGAAATCTGTCACCTAATCGACTATACATTTGTACGCTGTTAAATAGGTAGTTGAATTTGCACACCCGAATTAAAATTACCATAAAGAAAGTACCGTATTTATCGAATTCAACCTTATTCTTTATTATTACGGCAACTATTTGAAGTACAACCGTGTGCAGTTACATCATTTCATACCTAGCCACATTAAATTTGACGTTTTAGTAATTGCTACAAGAAAATATCAACTTTATGCTCTCAAACATAATGCTCAAAATTGCTTATCGCGTTGTCGCTCCAACGCATGGAAAAGAACTGCACGAGGCCTGATTGGGCAGTTCTTCACCGGCCCACTTTTCGAACGTTCATGCGTTATCTACGTTTGGTAGTAAATCAATGAAGTGCATACTCGAGCCATGAATTGGCACTTCCTCCTCCTGTTATTCATCTTAGGCTTCGCAGACATTCGCAGCTTTGTTGTAAACTCCGAAAATGAAGAAAAAGACGAAGTATCTAAAACATTGTTTTATGAAAGATCACTGTAACCACAAGCCAGTTTGTAGACTTCATTATTAATACGAAGACGGTTGTACATGAAATCGACAATTTCTCGGTTTATGAGTGTCCGTGGTTAATGAGCGGCCTCTAAATAATCTGGACTTTGGATGTATTACAAAGGTTTAGATGTACCTATTAAAAAGCACTCTCTATATGTTGATATTTAAAAAAACACAATAAAACAGTAATCTTCCGGATTCCACATTCGGTTTTGGGATATATTTTCTGATGCAAATATTTTGACTAATCGAAAACAAAGTGTATATAAATAATATAAGAATACATACATAATCAGTTTTATATTGAAGTTGGTGCCAAATTTTAAGCAACTACGAGTATACTATTAACTAATTCTTATATTGCTTGGCACCGACCTCAATATAAAACTGTGATGTTGTATGTATTGTTATATTATTTATGTCTTTTTTGTGTTTTCGAAGTGGGTTTTATTTTTTGTAAAAAAAATTTCAATCGTTTTTGTTAAGTTAATACTCGTACATGCGTATTAGAATTTGCGCCAAGGCAAACACCAGAATACCTTAAAATAAAACGTCTTTCTTTCTAAACAGCTTTGTAAGAATTATTCCCGAACTCCTAATCTACCAGAAACCTCCCAACATCTCAGAAAAACATCGCAGTTTACCAGAAAGCTCAGTAACATGACATGATGATTACCAGATGCAAATACCATATCTTATGAAAAAACATGAAACACGTTGGACGTGCCTATGAAATTTAAGGGTTTCCCTCGATTTTCTCGGGATTCCATCATCAGATCATGACATGGTGACAATGGGACCATCTGCGGCGAGTGTATTCTTTCGATTACAAAAAGAATTTTGAAAATCGGTTCACAAGTGGCGGAGTAATCGGTGAACATACTTATAAAAAAGAAAATAGATACAGTCGAACATAGAACTTCCTCCTTTTTCGAAGTCTATTAAAAAATAGATGAAATTAAGGATCATGTCCGCTGCAATGCACATGAACGTCATCACAGCTCATATACGTCGCAACCGAGGGGCTCGAGTCTACCCTATGTTAAGGCGATTAGGCCTTAGTCAACCACGCTGGCCCAGTTCGGATTGGTCAACTTCACATACACCATTAAATTTCTTCACAGATGTATGCAGGTTGCCTCACGATGTTTTCCTTCACCGTAGGAGCGTCAGACAAATGTACATATGAAATTCGAAACGAAAAACACATTGGTACATGGCGGTCTCGAACCCCGACCTTCCCATTGGAAGGCAAGTGCCGAGCACAAAACTGCCGACTCCTTAAAAAATATAACAAGCAAAATAACACTCGACAGTTGTCGCAAGCTCGCTCGACACAAGCTCGCAACTCGGCTCCTCTATAACCCTGCTAACTCCAGCCTCCATAGCATGACCACCGAAACACGATATGATAATCTATATATATATATATATATATATAAAAGAAGAAACTGACTGACGGACTGACTGACTGACTGACATATCAACGCACAGCCCAATCCACTGGGCCTAGATATTCCAAATTTGGCATGTTGGTTCCTTATGGTGAAGGGGTGCACTAAGAAAGGATTTTTTAAAATTCACTCTCTAAAGGGTTGAAAAAGGACTCCGAAGTTTGTATGGGGAAACCGGATTACTTGCTCTATTTTAATCGAAAATTCACATGAGTACTCCAATCGATAACTAAGTAACACCTGTTTCAGGGGGGATATGGGGTGTCAAAGTGTGAAAATTGATAATATCAACGCACAGCCCAAACCACTGGGCCTAGAGATTCCAAATTTGGCAAGTAGGTTCCTCGTGAGGTGTAGGGGTGCACTAAGAAAGAATTTTTGGAAATTCCACCCCTGAGGGGGTAAAATGGGGATGAAAGTTTGTATGAAAGTCAGTCAATTTTGACGTTAGGATTTCCAAATTTTGGATTTAGGCTGGAGATTTATGCAAGTGCAAAAAGAATGGATTTTTCAAAAACCACTCTCTACGGGGTTGAAACGGAGATCTAAAATTTGTACAAAATTAGACTATCTATATAAACGACACACCAAAAAACCAAGGCAAACACCCTTACTTCGATTCTTTCAAAAAGCACCGGACCGCCAGTATTTAAATGGGGCCATCCCCGCGATATCACAGAAATCTGCTCTCAATTAACGAAGTTCCACAGTAACGAACATAACTGAATTGACAGCCCCCTCCGTTCTGAAGTCGGTTAAAAATGCAATGCAGCCAGTGCCAAGAAGGAAAAATATATGAATTTTTTTATCAAACTCACACTTCACCGTTTTTCATAAGTAGGTACATTAGATTCCTCTGGCTTATCTCTTGGGTATCACAGGGATCCAAAATTTCGTTATTTTTTAAGCTCCGACGCATACTTTGGAGATATTTGTAAAATCTCTAAATTTATCTACATAGGTAATAGGGCTCGGGATGAAAAATGATTTATTAAATATAGGTCTCGGCGACATATTACTTATTATCTTCTATCTATATCTGTATATTTAAAAGAAGAAACCGACTGACTGACATATTAACGCACAGTCTAAACCACCGGGTCTAGAGATTTAAAATTTGGCACGTGGGTTCCTTATGAGATGTACTAAGAAAGGATTTTCCAAAATTCACGCCCTAAGGGGTTAAAATGGGGCTCCAAATTTTGTATGGGGGAACAAGATTAGTTGGACTATATTATTCAAAGCTTCACAGGAGTACTCCTATCGATAAATGAGTCAACACTTGTTTTAGGTTTTTTTAGAATTCACCCTTTTAAATATATGGGGTGTCGAAGGCTGAAAATTAATATGGGTATCCTTTGTATGGTTTATCGGGTCGCTGCTGGTTACAAAACAATAACGATTTCTAAATCCAACCTGGCGGTCGTGAACTACCATCATCGTTTCTATCTTCTTCTTAATATGGAAAAGAAGAAACTGACTCACATATCAACGTACAGCCCAAACCTTCAGGTCTAAAGATGCAAAATTTAACAAGTAGGTTTCTTATGAGGTCTAAAGGCACTATGAATGGATTTTTCAAAAACGACCCTCTAAGGATTTGAAACGGAGGTCCAACATTTGTATGAGGAAACAAAATCATACTATTTTATTCCAAATTTCACAGGAGTACTGTTATCAATAAATGAGTAAACACGTGTTTTAAGTATTTACAGAATGCAACCCCTAAAAAAGGGAAATGGGATGAGAAAGTCTGAAAATCAACATAGGTATTCTTTTTGTGGTTTATGGAGTCGCTGATTACGAAAACAGCAACAATTTTAAAATCTAACGTGACAGACGTGAAATATCATCACCCATATAAGGGTTCTATATATTTTTTCATTTTAGGTATGCCATGTCGATCGTCGTCAATCGGGTACCTAGGCGAGCGCGGGCGGCGCGGCGAGACGAGAGGAGTAGTTATCAGGAATAATTCTGCATCTATAATTAGTACAGTTCAAGGTGCTGCTGGAAAGTGGTTGCCTTACCCCGAATTTGACGCGAGCGAAGCCGCGGGCAAAAGCTAGTATCGATATAAGATATTGAAAAAGTTGTTTTTTTGAGTTATCTTGATGTTGAGTGTGTTTCGGATATTGATATTGTTATTTTGGGCATTATTTATATACTAATGTCGATGATTAACCGACTTCGAAAAAGGAGAAAGTTCTATGTTCGACTGTATCTATTTTTATGTATATTTAGCGATTACTCCGCCATTTGTGGACCGATTTTCAAAATTCTTTTTGTAATCGAAAGAGTATACTCCCGAGGTAGTCCCATTGTTACCATGTCATGATCTGATGATGAGATCCCATAAAAATTGAGGGGAAACCCTTGAATTTCATATAGGCACGTCCAATCCAACGTGTTTCATGTTTTTGCTGAAGATATTCATATATTTGCATCTGGTAGTCATCTCATGTTACTGAGCTGATGATGAAAGGTTTCTAGTAGGTTAGGAGTCCGGGAATAATTTTTTCAATACTGTTTAGAACGCAAGACGTTTTATTTTAACGAAAACCAGAATTAGCGAAAAGGCTGGCTAGCCCGTCCAGGCGATGACCTCTCATTTCGAATTATACAAGTTCCACGGCGCCTTAAGGGTGTCTACGGAAGACCAGCGCCGGGGGATTTGCAACGCCTCGGCATTGTGCTGAGTAGATGCCCTTTCCGTGGCACGTCTATTTGTGTTTTCCCTTTTTATGTATGTTATACTGTGCTAGTGCCATCGAATAAACTGTTTTCTTTCTTTCTTTTCTTCTAAAACATTTCCATGCTCTAATATAAGCAAACACAGGAATTGACGTAACGTTGTATGCAGTCTGCTATGAGATGGAAGTACCTACTTACCCAGTCAGAAGGGTTATTGCAGTAACAATAACTATCTCCTGCCACTCATACGTTTTGCCTTCAACATTTCAGTGTTTCGTAACAACAGGAGTGGCACTGAACATAGGCGGCGGAGCGTCAGTGATGGCGTTTGTTACAGGAATGCTACCTCAGTTGAAAGCTATTAACTCCGGAATTTATGTGGACGACTCTATTGGTTCCTGGATTGGTAAGAAGAGTCTAATGACCCTTTGTTATGTATCCCTTCACTTGTAATCTTTAACTGTAACAATAGATTCAATTTCTTAATATAATACAGCTTTGTTGACTTACAAAATCGTATCTGAGCCTTAAAGCAATTGGTGAACGTAATATTGCTAGTCACGAGTTGCAAGGGGCTCTCGTCTAAAAAAATTACATTCTTAAAATAATAAAGACAAGAAAAAGGTCCTGCAAATATACATATATCTATCACAGTTCAGTTTATAGGTAAATGTTTCTATTGAAGATCATTAAACACATAAAGCAGTTGCTAAGAAAATAAACTAACAAGATAAATATTGGGAATGAGTTTGATAGATGTAGATGTTTATTACACAACAACAAAAACATTCTATAACTAAGAGATATTTATCTATTCAGATATTATATTTTTGTTATAATTTCAGTCCTAATAATAAATTTAAATCCAAATCCAACATTTTGCTGCGAGTTAAAGAACGTTTATAAAAAAGTCAGTTGCATATGTATGCATTATTTCAGTAATAATCACTTCTGTAGGATCACGGGCAAAGAATGATCATCATCATCATCAAAACAACTCAAATGCGTCCCCACCGAGGGGCTCGAGGCTACACTAACAGCCGGTTGCACCAAGTTTTACGTTATACGATTTCGTAAAAAGTAACAATACCTAAAACTGGGTCGTTTCACTATTAAATATATGATTCACGCCGTACATTATTTAACCTTTTTAAACGTAAAGGATAAAATAAAACTACAATTGATTGACTAGATTATGGTGTAATTCTTACGTATTTATATTGTTACTTTTACGAAATCGTAAAACGTAAATTTGGTGCAACCGGTCATTTAAGTGTATAGGCCTTAGTCAACCACGCTGGCCCAGTGCGGATTGGTCGACTTCACATACACCTTTGAATTTCTTCGCAGATGCATGCAGGTTGTCTCACGATGCTTTCCTTCACCGTAGGAGCGTCAGACATAAGTACATATAAAATTGAAAACGAAAAACACATTGGTACATGGCGGTCTCGAACCCTGGACCTCCTGATTGGAACGCAAGCGCCGAGTCCACAGCGCCACCGACGACGACAAAGAATAATCGATAGGTAGAATATGCGTTTTAAACAGTAGTAGAACATTGTAGACTTACAAAATTTAGAAATACATGTTTTCTATTTTTATTACAGCTGCAACACCAAGCATGTGCCTCTTGATCGGAAACCTAATAACGCCAACTCTGATGAACATATTCGGGAGAAAAATCACCAACATCATCAGCATCACTATTCTTATCATCGGCTGGCTGTGCCTCGCAATCGCTGAGGATATAACGCTCATCCTATTCGCCCGAATCCTCCAGGGAATCTCCATGGGCATGGCCCTTAATCTAGGACCCATCCTAATCGGAGAGTACACCAGCCCCAAAAACCGTGGAGCTTTCCTCATGTTCGTGTCGGTCCTAACAGCAATAGGAGTTCTCATGACCCATGCCATAGGATCTTATTTCAGTTGGCAGCTCAACGCAACTATTTGCATGGTTTCGGCTTTTCTAAATCTATTAATCGTTCTATATTCACCAGAATCACCTTCATGGTTAGCTAATAATGGTAAATACGATGATTGCAGTAAAACTTTTCGATGGCTGCGCGGAGAACACGAAGAGATAGAATTGAATGAAATAATTAAATCAAGTATGGTTAATAATGAAACTAAGATAATGCCAAATGCTCTTGAAGAGCCTAGTTTTGGTTTCGAAGCTATTGCATTATATATCAAAAGAAATATGTTGAGTAAAGAGTTTTACATGCCAATATTTATAATGATCCATGTTTATGGGATCGGCCAATGGGCAGGCATTAACATTCTATCTACCTATACTTTAGATGTTTGTCGAAATATAATTAGCTTTGATGGTGATGTTACACCTCATATTATAGCTCTAGATACTCAGAGAATAGTCTCTAATGCTGCAGCCATAATTATGATTCGAAAATTTAAACGAAGAGCTATGCTGTTTTCTATTACAAGCTTTGGTATCCTTGTCATGTTAGCGACAGCAGGATACACTTATGCGAAATCAAAAAATCTTTTGCCTTTCGATCATCCATATTTAGGCGTAGTCCTGGTACATATACACATGTTCACAGTAGCCAGCTGCACTATATCATTGCCATACATAATAGCCGGTGAAATATTTCCATTAAAACATAAAGGTGTTGCTGGTGGAATCAGTATATTGTTCTTTTCTTTACATTTTAGTGTTGTTGTTAAAACTGTTCCGTATCTATTTAATAATTTAGGCATTCACGGAGCTTACTGTATATATGCGGGGATAGTTGCTTACTGTCTTTTAGTCACTATGATATTCTTACCGGAAACGAAAGATAGAACGCTGCAAGATATCGAAAATGAGTTCAGATGCAAGAGGCTCAATTTGAAGTCAATTGAATCGGAAACCGAAATGCTGTGTGATACTTGAAGGATTTTGTAACTTGTAAAATTGAGATTGTTATAAGGCTATAGGCAACGTTGTTTTGTATACAATATTTTGTAGCAAATACTATTTAAACATTATTGTGGGGATCAATTACTGTGTGAAGTGAATAAATGCAGACATTTTTGAGTATACAGGCTTTTTTGGTAAATTCTCGGGATTTTAAGTAGGTTACGCGCAAGTGATTCTGGTTGCAGGTATTCATAGGTGGCATTATATGTGCGGTGTGTGTGTGTGGTTGTTTTGCTTGCCATCCATGTGAATCGTTAAATTAATTGTTTGATTAATTTTCCATGTCATCGTTATTAAAAAAAATACTGGAAATTCTTTTTAGTTTCTAATGTACAAACGGTAACACGCCCGACTTATATGTTGATTTTCGTAATTTCTTGTAATTAAAATGATAAAGAACTAAGCTAGTAGCTTACTTATAAGAGGATAAATCGTCAATTTAAAATTGGCTTGTTATTGTTAATATAATGAATTTAGTAAATCTAGGTCACGTCCTCCAAAAGAATTAGTAATAAAATATTATGCTTATACTGAATAAGCTAACTTGCAATAGTCTTTACAAAAACTAGCAGCGAAAGTCCATGCGTTTGCGCAAGTGACAGTTTAGTGATGTAACTAACATGTTGGAACTATCGATATTTTCGTTTATACAGTTTAATAGGTGCCCTATATAAAGATAACATATTGTAGTAAGTTTACCTGTACATGTGATATTTTGAGAGAAGTTATTATTTGACAATAATAAGGTTGTCTAGTAGTGACCACTTATGAAATAATGCCTTATGTGTAAGAATGTGTTTGGATGATATTATGGTTATTAATTATACTGTATAAAAACTTTATTCGTGTACTAAATTGCAATGTTTGGGAATCGAAAACAATCCTTAAAACATAAAAATAAAATACTTTTATTTTTAAATCTGACATTCATAAATTGATGATACTAATAGAACGATGAGATATCGACGTCCACGTGTTCAATAACTACGCGAAATCTCTAGAAGCTACGATTTTGTGACGAAACACAGATCTCAGTCCTGGCAGTGCTCCAACTAACCTAATTATTCACCCTTGCCCTTGCTGCTGCGACGACAAATATACACAAGTTTTGTATTAGTACAAGTGATTTTGATAAAACACTAACGAGTGTACAAAAGTTAGCCACGTATTTCTTCTATAATTCGTAAACTGCACAAAATACAGATTTGAATTAAACAAACTTATACTTCTTAAATTAAGACTGGGGGAATTGGTATCTGGACAATAAAACTGCCGCCAAACGAAAGAATCTTTAGGACTAGCTCATCTTCTTTTTTATTTAGTTAAAATATACCCATTTAAGCTTATATTTGCCGCAATATTTTAATTAATTAATTTAATTTGTATATAATAGTATTATAGTTTTAAACTTTAAGTAAAACATTATTACAGTTTGTGTTTTATTAGTTATTTCTGCAACTGTTGTAAAATCATCATCATCATCATACAGCTCATATACGTCCCCACCGAGATTTCACATACACCTTTGAATTTCTTCGCAGATGTATGCAGGTTGTCTCACGATGTTTTGCTTCACCGTAGGAGCGTCGGACAAATGTACCTACATATGAAATTCGAAAAACGAAAAACAAATTGGTATGGCGGTCTCGAATCCCGAACCTCCCGATTGGAACGCAAGTGCGAATTCCACAGCGCCAACCGGGGTTTCGACGATATTTTGAGATATCCTAGTCGTGATTAATACTCAGCATTAGAAATATCTGGTGGTATGTTATCAAAACTTGAATCGCTTATTTTTATTAACAAAACAACAAAGTAATAAATTGCAAACTAATCTTCTTATATAAATAAAAATGTATCTTTGAAATGTATGTACACCCATAACTCTCGAACGACTGCACCAAATTGGTTGATTGTTAGTATTCGTTATTGTTAGGACAAGGTTCGTATAAAAGAAAATATTAGAAAAGATATTACAGGACAAAAAAAATGAATTTAAAATATGTTTACGTAAAAGTGACGAACTTGACAGATTGACATTCAGTCAGGCTACTCCAAATCTATGGTTTCTTACACTGTTGTATTGTCAATAGGTTTTTTAGTATACACGTGCGGGACCGGGGCGGGCAGCTAGTATCGAATAAAAATGGCGGGAATTCGAATAACTTATAACCGTAGACAGAGATTACATTCTCCGTCTACGTCTATAACTTTTTTTGATTACGATAAGTAGTAAACGCATGCGAATGATAATGTTCTTCTTTTGAAATTCATACAGATACCAAGCATCGAGCAGTAAGAATGTGTTTGGATGATATTATGGTTATTACTACGTTGTTTTAATGTTTCAATAGAGGATTTAAAGCATGGATGTAGATTAACTTTATAATGTGTTATATTAATAGAATAAAATAATATAACGAGTAATAATGTTATGAACCATAATACTGTGCCTAAAACAAATCTAACTCCGAAGTTCTTATGTCTGTGACAATAAGGAAATAACATTGAGCGTTTTGGCATGTAACCAATTACAACAATATACCTACTCATAATAAGAAGGCACGTGTTTTATTTTCGACTAAAACTGAACTATTGCTGCAATCTCGAAATTGAGTTCAGAATTATTAGGTCGATCTAATAATAAACACTTTGTTTTGTTTAGCTATTTTAGAAAACGCAATTTATTCGAGAACTTTTTTAATAACAGACTATAACTTCAACTCATTAATTGTTTTTTTTCAGCTTTCAAATAAACTTGCTTTAAGAAAGTTTTTAAGAAAGTATTTGGTGTAATATTTGGAAACTCATTTGGATTAAGTATTTTTTATTTATATTTTTATTTATGTTTATTTCCAGAATTAGACAATTAAAAAAGGAAGCACATACTAACTTATATTTATAAATTTTAAGATTACCTATAAGTACTTACTTACGTAATAAAAATAACTTTATCGTGCTCTCTAGAACACAAAAAATTTATGAATATTAAGGTATGAGATCTTGAAGACGTTTTCTTAAAAATAACTAATTTGGAAATAAATAACAAAAACTAATAATAGATAGATACTTAGATAAATTCTTTATTATACATCACAAATTAAAATTAACAAAAGTATATTACAAAACAACGTAAAATGGGTGGCCTTATCGCAATGGGCGGTTTCTTCTAGGCAACCTCAGCATGGATAGCAATTGTGAAAACGAATAATTGGGGAAGTTGGCAATGTACAACATTAAATACAGATAGTCATAGAGGTATAACACATACTGTACAATACTTCTATTTCCTGACTTTCAAAACAGGATAAAAATCACACAACCTTATTAATAGACAGAAAAAATAGCACTTAAAACTGTAAAAAGATATGTAAAAAAGTTGAGATAAAATCACATTTATATACATCACGTAGAAAAAGTCAACCGGCTCAATGGGGGGGGGGGGGTTATTTTATAACTCATTGCCATTCTGTTTGATTGGTACTGATTTTTAATGCATTTAGCATTTCAAAGCATTTTTTTATTTATTTAATTTAAAGTCGTATAAACATCGTGGTCATTAACGACTAACATTGGGTTCTATATTTTAACAAACTTATTAATATAACTAATATATTCTAAAGTTTTCTTATACCCATCTAAGCTGAAGCATAAGTTAATCTGATTTTTCTTTCTTCTTTGAATCCGATGCATTCAACTTGGAGATGGCAGACTGTAATAGGTTCATTGCATTTGGGACATTTGTTTCTATCAGTCTTTGCTATTAGATGTGAATGGGAGAAGTTGGCATGACCAATTCGAAGGCGAGTAATATTGACTTGATCTTTCCGATTAATAAAAAAACTGAAGGCTTAGTGCCTAAGCGGTCTTAGCATTTTTGTCAAATGAATTGATCAATACCTCAATCAATACTTATCGCCGATGAACAAGTTGTATTACGTAATCATCATCTAGCTAGATTTACTCGCCTATCCTGGGCAAGTCTGAAATAAAGTGAAAAGCTAGTTAAGGCTAGTAGTAGGTATCGACACAAAAATATAACATCACAACACTACCAAACGTTCACTCGTCTTCTCGGTGACCGGTCATTTCAAAACGGCCGCGCGCGACTAGTTCTCAAACCTCAATTTTAATTTCAAACTAGAAAGTGTTTGCAAAAACAGTTTAAGTGTGTGCAAAATCACTTGTGCACTGGTGTGGTGTTTGTTATTTAAAATGTACACACGAGAAAGCATCAATCGCAAAGAGTTATGAGAGGTTAGTTTTTTCACTCATTTACCGGACAGGTTTATTGAATTTGATATGTTATTTCAGTTGAAGAGTGAACAGCTTTCAACGTAATAAAAATTATAAATGTTTTAATCTAAGGTGAATACCATACATTTTATATCTGTACGATTACGTTTGGATTCGTACCTACTGTACGATTATGAAATCGGAGTGTAATTTTTTATATGTTGGGAACGCACTTCAAATATTCTAACTATACCTTCACAATTCACGATGTGGCTTTTCTCTATACTAATATTATTAAGAGGAAAGATTTGATTGTTTGTTTGCATTTAATGGGCTCCGAAACTACTTAACCGATTTGAAAAATTCTTTCACATTTAAAATCCTACATTATCCCTGATGAATATAGGCTATAGGATTTTTCCTACGGGAAAACATGCAATTCCTACGGGGAAAACGAAAATAACCGTGCGAAGCTGCGAGCGGAAAGCTAGTTGCTATATGTTTTTTACACTCCTAACTATAATGTATAGTGTTGCTAAGCGCAAAACTCGAGAACGATGTAGGTACCCGTTTGTTTGGATGATTGATGATTTTTTAAACTATTTGAAGTCTACAGAAGATGTGATGAAGAATTCATACTTATTCATAAGCAAAGAAATAGGTAAAAAAATGTTTTAATTTCATTATGTTTTGAGTTATGTGTTAGTTTGGTCTTAGGCACTAGTCATCACTCCATTTTCCTCATCAATGTAGGTAGAGCATTGATGAGACACAAAAATAAAATCGTGTAAATTTATTTTATTTTTACGTCTGATCAAAGCCCTAGATTGATGATGAGAATTGTGTGATAACTGGTGCATAAAAAATATATGGTTTAGAGTGTATCCAATTTTTTTTAACCACGCCGCTTTTTAAATTTACTGAACTCTATCATCTATCTCTCGGCGGTGCAAGCAGCATAATTGTACTCGCAGGAGTTTTGAATTTGCAAGATATGCAACAAAACAAAAAATGAAAATATCTTTATAAATAATCAAAAAAATTGGCAAAAAGATATTTTTAGAGATTTTTGTATTAAATATCAAAATCATAACTGTGAGTTAAATACTTTAAAAGTTATCGCAGTTTGAATAAGATCTTTAAAGTACATTTGCCTGGCAGAAATCGCCAACGGCGATAATGCCGCCTATTTTGTTATTTTTGTATGTATTGTCAAATTATTTGTTATGCAAATAAAGAATTTCTATCCCTCTATTTATTAGTAGAGAAAAAAGGAGAGTTGATAGTTTAGTTTTACATGGTTTATTTTAAATTAACTACTTACCTATCTAGACGCACTAGGTCGTATTCAAAGTACAATTGTAATTTTGATGTTTTCTTTTAGATTAATATCTTATACTATTAAGATAATAGATAAATAATGTATGGTAACGAGCTTGTTTTTTTTAATGCAAAAAAGACAGGGTTTCTCTGCAAAAATCCCGTTTGTTTTCAGTGTTTCAGGATCTTTATTGCATATCTCTCCTATCAAATAAGACATTTTTGTCTTTTTGGGACGTTGCTGATTAAGAAAATAAAACACATGTCCATACTTCGTTAACCTTAAATTGTAAATGGCTGCCATTTCGTATTGGCGGGAGAGAATTCACATATATAGGGTCTGATTGAGTTGTCGATAAAATTGATCGTATTACCTACTTGCCATGGGCTCCGGCAACGCTAATCAAACACATGAAGCTAACATCAATTACCTACACTAGTTTACAAAATTTTACTTGTTGTCTGTTGCTGTGAATTTTGTGGGTGATATTGTGGATGCTGCCGACAACATCAACACTAAAGTTGACATTTTCACATCCGCACTTATTAGTCTATATGACAAGTATGCGCCAGTTCGACCTGTTCGTATCAAGCACATACCAGCTCCCTGGCTTTCACCAGAAATCAAAAAAGTAATGGTTCGGCGAGACAAGGCGAAAAATCAATACAAAAAGTTACAATCGGAGACAAATTTACAAAAATATAAAAAGCTTCGTAACTTGTCTAATAAAATGTGTAGAAATGCCAAACGTAACTATATACATACAAAAATCGAAAATGCTGGACCTAAGCAAGTTTGGTCCTTTTTACGGTCTTTAGGAGTGGGCAAGGCAAGGGATAGCAACCATTGTGGCGTGGATGCCAATGGGCTAAATATATGTTTCTCTACTCCACCTATTGTAGTGGATCAGCCTACAAGAACTGCATCCCTTGCATTTTTGTCAAGTCTTGCGTTACCAGTATGTCCTGCATTTTCATTTCAGGAAGTGACCGAGGATGACATTAAGAAATTTTTAATTAATATTTCTACAAAAGCAATAGGTAGTGATAACCTTAGCTTAAAGATGCTGATTCCTGCACTGGATGACATTGTCTTAGTCATCACACACATTATCAATTATTCTTTGACTAGCAATGAGTTTCCAGTCTTGTGGAAGAAGGCATGCGTTATCCCTCTACCGAAAATTCCTAATCCGTCCAACTTTTCAGAATATCGTCCTATATCTATCCTCCCTATCTTATCGAAGGTACTAGAATCTGTGGCGCACAGACAATTATACAACTATCTAGAAAGTAATTCCCTCCTTTGTCCTTATCAGTCTGGTTTTCGCCCTCTCCATAGCACTGTTACTGCACTGTTGAAAGTTACTGAGGATGTGCGGTGGGCTATGGATAACACCATGCTAACTGCACTTGTCTTATTGGACTTCAGCAGTGCATTCAATTCTGTTGACTATGAACTTCTTATTGCTACTCTTCGGTCACTTAACATTTCAACACCTACGCTTAAATGGTTTTCATCTTACCTTTTTGGTCGACAGCAGTGTATCAAACTTAATGACACTTCCTCGAATTGGTCGGAATTATCAGCTGGAGTGCCGCAAGGTGGTATCCTTTCCCCACTTCTTTTTTCTGCTTTTATAAATCAGATCTCCAATGTTATTTCATCCTCTTTTCATCTTTATGCTGATGACCTACAGGTCTATAGACATTTTCAGCTTTCAGATGCTACAATAGCAATCCAACAACTTAATAATGATCTTGCGGCTATCAACAGGTGGGCTGGTGCATTTGGTTTGGTTGTGAATCCTTCAAAATCGCAAGCAATGATTGTTGGTAGCTGTAGGTTAAGTAAAAATTTGAACTTTAAATCAATTCCTGAGATAATTTGCAACAATACGCCTTTGAAGTACTCTAAGACTGTAAAAAACCTAGGATTGATTATGGACAGTGACTTGTCATGGTCGGCTCAAATAGCCGAAGTGAGCAAAAAAATGCATTTCTCAGTTCACAACCTTAAGCGGCTCCAATTTTTCCTTCCTTTTAGAACTAAAATCATGCTTGCCCAATCACTCTTACTTCCTATACTGGATACTTGTTATTTAGACATTACCGAGGAACAGGTTAAAAAACTAGAAAGGCTTCAAAACCTTGCTATACGATTTGTGTTTGGTTTGCGAAAATTTGACCATGTCTCTGAGTATAGGGCGCAGTTGCATTGGCTACCAATTAAATATCGTCGTCAAATGCATATCTTAACTGTTTTATATAAAATCCTGCATAACAAAAATTTTCCTTCATATCTAAGATCACGATTTCAGTTTCTGTCTTGGTCACACTCTAAAAGATCTTGTGTCACTAACATGTTAGAGTTACCGCAAGGGAATACACAATTTGCAGTAAAATCTTTTACGTTTCGAGCTGCACAGCTATGGAATAAACTTCCTAGCGAGGTACATAGTAGCTTAACAATTGACTCGTTTAAAAGAAACCTTGTCAAACACTTCAAAACTAAAGTATCATCATGACAGTCTTTCATACTATGTACTAGTTATTTATGTATGTATATATATATATATGTGTGTGTGTGAATCTATATATTTATTTATATATTTTAGATGCATGTTTATATTTTTATAACTGAGTCTACTACTCACGAGAAACGTGTTATACACCACTATAGGTAGGCTGGAAGAGATCTCATATTGGGATAAGTCCACCTTTGTATACTTGTATTTTTGTTACTGACTATGATGTAAATCTATATATGTTTTTTTTTGTGTACAATAAAGAGTATAATAATAATATTGTTTACTTATGACATGTTTTTTTCAAATCTACCCTTAATTTTTTTTTGTGCACCTTAAATTTGTGTATCCTGTCTGTCTTAACCTACGGAGCTCAAAATTGGTCGCTTACCGAGTGTCAAAAGTTCAGGCTCGGGGTTTGCCAACGAGCAATAGAAAGCAGCCTACTGGGTATCAGACTTACAGACCGCGTAAGAAACACCACAATACGCTCAAAGACTGGAGTAGCTGATGTGAGTCGCAAGATTGCAAAATTGAAGTGGGATTGGGCCGGACATGTTAGCCAAATGCACCCAGAGCGGTGGGCACATATGCACATATTCTGCAGTCTGATACCCAGTGGGTCCCCCCGGACGGACAACGTCGAAAGTGTAGACCTCGAATGAGATGGCGCGATGATTTAGATGCCTACTGCAAGGACTGGTGGGAGCACGCACGGGATAGAGAGAAGTGGAAGGATAATGGAGAGGCCTTTGCCAAGCAGTGGGACAGTATAGGCTAGGTATAATAATAAACCTTAAATTTCTTTGTTTTTGACGTTAATCATTTTTGCGTATTGATGCATATTTTATATTTGTTAATAACGTGGATATTTTAGTGTGTTAACATAAATTTCATAAGTTTTTGTGACATAAGTGGTTCAAGGAGACGTTGTTTAAACAGCCCAAATTCCGGAAATGAATAGGTACGTAGGGGTACCTATTACTCATAGTACAAAGTTAAAGGACAAATATGATAACATCTAGTTAGTCTTGAATAAAATAAAATACAATGATCACAAATTAAAAATACACTTAAAAATTATATAATTAAGTATGTAATTGAGTGAGTCGTTGCGGACAGATAAACCATCATGGTTTTTGAGCCGCAGCTTATATGTTAATGTAGTAAATTGTAAGTTTTGAGAAATAAATAAAAAAATTGAGCTTCACAAACAGAGGAGTGGTATGAGCACTCATCCTGTTGCGATCGGTGCCGGCTCAGCGAACTGTTGCGAATACGGCGTCTTCGCTTTAGCAATAGCAATGCGCAAACGCAGCTATAGTTGACAGCATGTTGCGCAAACACACTCAAAAGCAATCGTTTGCATATTATGCTACAAGATACGATTTGAAAATGAATTACATCGCATTATTTCAAACTAGCTTTCCGCTCGCGGCTTCGCCCGCGTTATTATTCTTTTCCCGTGGCAATTTTATATTTTCCCGTAAAATAATTTTGTAGTCTATTATATAGAAGACTGTTATTTATATTGAGGAGCTCGAATAATAAATTTCATAGATATTGGAGCAGATTTAAAATATTTTCCATAGAAACTTTCAACCCCTATTTTGCACCCTAAGGGGATGAATTCCAATAAACCTTCATGGTTCAATGAAATGTTTTTGAGAGCATGAATCTCAAGTTTTATCAAAATCGTTGCTAATTTAAAAAAAATCCATACAAACTTGTACAATTGTACAAGTTTGTATGGATTTTTCATCATCCCTTCAGGGTAATTTTTTTTTAAATCCATTCTTAGTGTGCGTCCGCATTTTGAATTAAAAAACTGTCCAAGTTTCACGTTTCTACCATTAGCGGTTTGGGAAATTCTCCTTTTTTTAAAAAAATCTGAACTCATATTTTTAGACTGGAATAATGTATATACTTACATATTGCGCTTATTAGAAGGGCGACTTTTCAGTGCAAAGAATTTACAAGTCAAGTATTTTCATAAATGGAACACAGTAATTTAATTTATTTAGAAGTGCTACGATTTCAAATTTTACTAATTATTCTGTATTCACCCGAATTGGGCATTAAATAAGCCTTACAATTACAAAATAAAATTAGCGCCAATCACTCCATCTTAGCGGTTTGTTATTCATTTACCTAGCTAGCATTTACATAAACATTTCACGCAAGTCGCATTGAGTAACATACACTTATTTACTTGATATCTTCAAAACAGGCATAAGCAAGCTACACACACTGTGCAATCAAGTATAAGTAATAAATAATTTATTTATTTATTTATATATTGCATTACAAGTGTGAGATGAAGTTACACATTGTACCTTGTTAAGGCGTTGCAATTAAATATGAATAGAGAAGGGCAGACATTTAATTTTACTAGCTAGATTTCCTTGTTCTTGTATTTATTGAAAAATAATTATGAATTGAGATCCTATCAAATAAATTATTTAGTTACATTATTATGAAGACGCGAGTCAATAAATAATAGTAATGTGAATGAATTAACGAAATGTCAATATATTAATTGGAATGTCATGGAATAAAATGAAATGTCAATGTATTAAAATCAAATTAAATTAAATAAAACTAGATTAAATTTAATTAAGTCGTTCATAAAGTCAATCGAATTACTAGATTTATTTCGAAAACGTGATACTACGAGTATTAAACGCCTAATTAGGTAAGTAAATGGAAGTAAACAGGAGTAAAATTTTTATGAAGTAGATTGAACGTCAGTAAATAAAATAATAATAAACCCACCACACATTATACTCGTAACTGTTATTGTAACTCTAACGTCACGTCACTCGCGTCACAGTCACAGACACACCCACCAACACGTCACAACTACATAGTGTTAATACAAACAGTGAGAAAACTTATTTCGGTATAAAGTGATACAAAAAAAATTGTGAATAGTTTTATCATTTTGTTCTTATACATTATTATCATGTCAATGGATTACGCGCCTTTCTTCAAAATGCTGTCCAACAGTTGTTTTGGAGACTGGCGGGTTTCGGCCTGAAGTCGATTTTATTAAAGTAACAAACACCTTTGTAGAAATTCGCAAACTCAAGAAAAAATTCTTTTTCAATTAATTAAATCGATACATTTTAAAACTCGATTTTAGCGAATTAACCAGTTTTACATAGAAAATAATGCATTTACATATTATTGAATTATAATGCTTCATTTATATAGTGAAGATTTATTTATATTTTGTCTGAAATTAATGTTTTCAAAAGATTTGAGTATAAATGTAGTAGATCGATGAATCTATTAAATGCGACAACACTGATACGATGTTTGATCAGAATGTCAACAAATGTACATTATTACTCGTCTGTGGTAATTTGTGTTTGTGCGATCGATTTTATTTTCACTAACGTGTGGTGTATGTGGTGTATTTCCTATTGTGGTACTCAAAGTCAAGTCAAAGTCAAAGTTATTTATTTGTAAACATAGGTTACAATATGGTGTTACATTATGCGAGTACTAAAATAGGTATTTATGTCTTTTATACAAACTAATTTTTATAAGTTACTGTTAATTATACGACAAATTCTTGAATCAAACCAAAACATAACTAAAGTTATTTGTCAACATTAAACACACTATAACTAATTTTCTCAAAGTTCTTGACAAAATATTAAACTATTTTCATTTGTCTTATAGATTAAGCTTTGACGAGACGTTAAAAGATTTCGTGTAGGTAATCAGGCCGAATACTCCTAAGAAACCCGCCAGTCTCCTTTAGTAAAGATTTAAGTCTGGCATTGTCTCTATCTACTTACTCTTTACACGATTAGCGCAGAGGTGAATGATCGCCTACTGCGCAACGGGTCGCGGTCTCGATTCCCGTACGGGACATATATTTTGTATGGTCTACGGAAATTTGTTCTGGTCTGGGTGTATGTGCATGTGATATTCTATGTTAGTAACTGCACCCACGACACAGGAGAAAATCCTAGGATTTTCTCCTTTGTCGTGTGTGTTTTGATTATCGGACTTTTACTTTTCACGTAAAAAATATAGTGGATAGTCAATGAGTTCCGTATTTAGCAATTTTGAGGCTGGTCTTTTTTAAGTGTTTTTAGGTGCCTTTTTATTTTTTACGGGTACCATTGTTTATAAGAGCCTTCGCTGCTAAGGAACCAATTGAAAAACTAAAAATGTTTTCAGTTAAATCTAATTTCAAACTTGCTGCTGCCTGAAATTATTTTATTATCTAAGGTAAGCAACAAAAGATGTTGGAAAAGAGATTATTTTTGAGAAATGTTTCACAATTTTTATCTGAAACGGAATGTAGACTTCGTTGCAGTAGTATAGAGAGGTTACAATGATACGCTACACCGCTGTAGGTATAAGAGACAAAATAAAACATATTAAACTGCAAGCAAGGTGAGGTACCTACTGGCTTAAATTAACTATGGTCAAGCGATTCGCGAACACGGCGGGCTGACTGATGAAATGTCGGAATCGCGGAATGTCTTACGCAACTTGTTATTTTGCCAAAATTCCGGAGACTTCGCGGTCAGACTTGTATATTCATCAGTAATGTTGTAAAACTATCGGTCAATTGCTTTTATCTCAGCAGTTTGTATGGCTACAGTTTATCTAATCGTTACCGCAGTGCTATAATCGTATTTTCGTTGTGATGTGACCACTGTATTTTCATATAATTTATATATACTCAAGATTTTTAGGTAAACAATACTTTGAATCAAATTTAAATTATGAAATTGAAAAGATAGCTCGATGAATTTTTTAGTGTAGATAGATTGATGATGAAACGGACATGTTTTTGAAATAGGATTAAAAGAAAAATGTCGAGTGGTTTTTTTAAAACCTCTAAATAATTTTGTTAATGCTTTTTATGTTTGTTTTGCGGGATTCCTTTTTTGTTGCACTATGTTTACATCTGAGGACAAAGACGACGGTTTTGTTTGGCTAGTCATGTAACCAGCTACGTGAGAAAAAAATCAAAGCTGTATAGGTTTCTGTCATTATTTTATTATACACAAAAATGTCGTGAAAGTCATAAATTATAAAGAAACCTTAAAAAAATCATAGCTCTGTAACCTTTTTCGGTGAGCATGAGTCAGAATTTAGGTTAAGTTAGGTCGTGGGTTATTATTTGAGAGATTTTTGACTAAGAGCCTACCTGGAGAAGATTATGGATATGTTTATGACGGGTGCCTCCATACAGATGCAAGCAGACTTCAGATGTGGGAGGGATCTACATATTCTGTAAAATCTTACAGTTTTAGATTTAGGTAGAGTTAAAAGTTTTTGGCACGTACCTTATTTAATTACGATAGATATAAGTAGGTACTACTATTGCAGGCTTAGATCCGAGGAACCATCCTCTTCAGACTGCCCTCCGATTGACTCCTCCAAGCAACCTCGAATGCAGGTACAAAAAATGGGACGGCGGCGACTGGTACCGCCTTCACTTCAAAAATTTAATCCACGTCGAATCCATGGACTCGGTGGTACCCACCAGTTACGTAGGCGTAGTGAGAAGGGGTCGGAAGGCTTTTGGGACCAGGACCGCGGTCCCGATGGCCACCTTGAAATTATTATTTATTTTGGTGGTTCAGTGGTACCACAGTTTCTCGATACACTAATCGAATGACGACTTATTGTATGGGTAAAATACTCCATACATAGCAATTAATATAATAATTAATTAAGCATCAGGGCGATTCACCACCAATCACCATGATGGAAAAACAAAGTGAAAGAGACTAGGTACTAAATAAAATTCTTCCAAACATAAGAATGCGATATCGATATACACCCACTCGATAATACGACTTTTCTTCTAAATCAATACCGCGGCACTAACTCCACAGATGACATGGACCCATGAAGTTATAGATAGCTTCATGCATGGACCGCTCCTAATAAAAAAAACTAACCATCCTACATCATAGACTTTCATAAGATAAATCTATGTTCTACCTAAACTATGGAAGTTATCACGCGAAGCGCCTAAGTGTCTTTCAAAATATGGTAATATTATTAAAAGGTTTAAATATCTATTTATAAACTACTAACTCAAATATTACAACTTGAAACGAGACTAAAACATCACATAATATATTCATTACTCAGAAGGTTTTCGAGTTCCTTTGCCTATTTAAAAAAGAAACGTTAAAAGGAATGTTGACATTTTATTATCAGTGACGCAATAAGTAAACAAATTAATGTTTTTCGAATGAAAATTGCAATTATATCTCTCTCAAAACCGAAAATGCTGTGATTGTGAATTTATAGTGTTACAGCTCGAAAACTTCAAAAAATCGTAGAACATACATAGGGGTTATTCGGGTCTGTCTAACTCTGGGCTTCAGCTTTACACTACTTTTTGGGACATTTCTGTGGTACTATGATGATTCGATATGATTTTGCCTGTCCTTCCACTCTGACCAACTAAACTAACCAACTGAAACGGATCAACTATTTTTTTTCTCAACGATACAACTTTTTAGTTGGTCTGATAGGAATATTTTGTTAATTCAAATTTATCCTCATCCACACAACTTAAAACGGATCACCTATTTGTTTTTCTTAACGGTACAACTTTTTTGTTGGTCCGATAGGAATTCCCTTGTCGCGGTGAAGGCTTGAGTGTGGGCGGCGTTTTGACCGGCTTCGGCTGGTCCGTGCGTCTACCAGACGAAGACTTCTCCGGGTGTAACCCCTTTGTGGGTTTTTGGTGAGCGGGGTCCGTCTGCGGTTGCGTGCCCTCTTGGGTTCCGTGCCCAAGGGGATCTTCAGGTGTTTCGTGCCTGGCACGCGCGCAGGGGGACCGGCGCTTTGGGTGTAAGGCAGCGCTATAGAGGTCAGCCCTATTATGGGTGCTCTATTTGGTGGCTGGCTGGCCTACAAGGCCGGTGAAGAAGCCAGTTGCCTTAATGGTTTGCTGGCGTCTGGTGCCAGTAGCCGCTTCTCTCTAGAGAAGCGGTTTGCTAAGACCCGTAATTGGTGCCATGGTGAGCCTTGACAGGTGGGCGCTGGTGGCGACTTGGTGAAATGTGCTCAGCGCAGAGCCCGGGTCGCCCCCGTACAGCGCAAGGGACTCAGGCCGGGGAGGATGTTTAGTGGGTAGTCGGGAACGCCTTTACCGGAGTCCCACATACCTCTGCGGTTGGCACCACCCCGCAGGGAGATGCATAAAAGCATTTTACCTCGTCGCAAAAAAATGGTCCGATAGGAATATTTTATTAATTTAAATTTGTTTCCATCTACACAATTTAGTATCAAACCTGTAGATTATATTCACTAACCTGTTGGTTTATGGACAGAAACGAAGAATACATGATTGAATAAAACGACCACAGATTTAGAGTAGGCCTACTCTAAATCTGTGAAAACGACTGTGTTAATTGTCTATTTTTATTTTTATTGCCAGACTTTTGTGACCTTTTGAAAATGTTCATATCGTATGTATGGATGGGGTACCAAAATTGTGTGGAATGGGACAAATTTGAATTAACAAAATATTCTTATCAGACCAACTAAAAAGTTGTATCGTTAAGAAAGAAAATAGTTGGTCCGTTTCAATTGGTCGGTTCAGTTGGTCCCTTTGGAATAATATTTCTCAAAACAAAATAAATGATCAACTAGTTGGTTAGATTGGAATAAAACCCTTTATCGGGTTCCATTCTGCACAACCAGTTGGTCGGTTTAGTTGGTCGGAGTGGAATAACAGGATTTTGCGTATGGTTAAGTAGGGATATTTTTGCTCTTATGATAAACAAACATCAACTGCAGATGTCGAATCTTATTTACAATTTTCGTCTATAAGTAAGTTTTACCAAATCAATTTTCCTTTATCAAGTCTATATCCAGGTTTAGAAATGGTTGCTATGATGTACTTGTTTCAATATAATATTTGTCGCTAAATTGTAGAAATATAATTAAAAGTTTATTTTTTTATTATATGACTTAAAAATATTTTACGAAAAATAAAAACCGACTTCAAAACACTGAAAAGTTAAAAATAATATAGGTACAGACAACATTACACTTCTATATTGAAGTCGGTGCCAAATTTTAAGACTTTCTGGAGATCTTCGTTTGGCACCGACTTTAATATAAAAGTGTGATGTTGTCTGTACCTATTCTTATATTATTTTAAACTTTTGAGTGTTTTTGAAGTCGGTTTTTATTTTTTGTAAAAGAATTTTTCTTCGCTCGATTTTCTTTGCTCGCTCGATTTGCTTCGAAATTAAGGCTCGATTTTCATGAGATCCCATCATCAGATCCTGACTTTGGTGACCTTGGAACTACCCCAGGACTATACTCTATCGAATACAAAAGAAAAAGAATTTTGAAAATCGGTCCAGAATTGGCGGAGTAATCGCGTAAGCATACACACAAAACACGTTGGACACACCTAAACATTTAAGGGTTTTCCTCGATTATTATGGGTTCCCATCATCAGATCCTAATTTTGGTGACCTTAGAACCACCCTTGGAGTATAGTCTATTGAATACAAAAAGAATTTTGAAAATCGGTCCACAATTGGCGGCGTAATCGCGAAACATACACTAAAAAAATATACACATCGAATTGAGAACCTCCTCCTTTTTTTAAGTCGGTTAAAAATCAATGCAGGCGTTGTTAAAGTCAACTTACGATTTGTGCTAGTTTCATCAGTATTTTAACGTATTAATGTTGAACTCGATATCGATGCGTGCGTATTTAGTGCGATACTTGGCACGTAGTATCATACGATATTATATCGATATTGAGAATAACATTTTCAATTCAGCCGCATATTTGATGTCATGCAGAAAAGATCAACAAAAAATATTTTTTGTAAAATATTTGTTTTAACTTTTTAGTGAATAAAATCTTTTTAGTGAAAGAAACTCTAATTTAATACAAGCTCACCGAAGGTGAGCTGGTATTAAATTAGCGTTTCCCTCGTTTTTCATGGGATCCCATCATCAGATCCTGACTTTGGTGACTTTGGGACCACCCTAGGAGTATACTCTATCAAATACAAAAAGAATTTTTCATTACTCATACTCTGAAAGTAGGTCTGATGTTGCCTGAGGAGCGGGTTGAAAGTAATACTTTTCAGCCCTAGGGAGAATCACTTTCAACTGACAGCTGCTGTCAAATTTAAAAAAGAAAATAGTTCTTTTTCACATTTTTATTTAACCATGTTACGACTTTCTATACAGCCACTTAATTACAGCGCGGTGTAAAATTTAAATAACAAGTATTTAAAGAATATAGATTTTAAATTACTTTATTATAATTTATTTTTAACTATTTCTTTAAAATAACATAGATTTGGGCAAAATATTTACCATTCTTTAAATTATGAAAATGAAAAATAATGGCTGAATAGCTGGCCGGCCACAGAAAAAAAAACAAAATAAGCGAGAAAGCGGCAACGAGATCTTCGTTTGTTTTTTTCCATTTGTAGAGTTTTGTTAATACTTCCGTATAGCAGAGATTTGATTTAACTGTAAATTACATTTGTATAACATTGTGTTAATAATTAACACAATGAGTTCATCTGATTCAGGTATGGAGTTAACGCCTGATTTTATAAGAAAAAGCGGGCTAAAGCAGAAGTTGTTGATTTATGTAAAATAAAATTTACTCGTTTTTTCTTTAGCTAATTCATTGGTTTATTTTTACTTTCCTTGTATTCGTAATGAAAAGCACAGTGTTTACCTCGGGTTAAAGACTTATTTAGTCCCTCGAACTATTGGTGCCCTCGCTACGCTCGGGAGCCAAACACCGTCTCGGGACTAAATAAGTTACTTTCACCCCTGGGGTAACAATGTACTATTGAAAAATCGGTTCACAATTGGCGGAGTACTCGCGTTATATACCTACACGCAAAACCTCTTACTGATATCACGTGCTGTTTGTTATTTGCCGGTTTGCATCAACTGATGCCTTTATCGTGTTTTTATCAGCTTTAACCGGCCTTCCAGAACGTGATGCATCTTCGACGTTAAAATTGCCAGATGGAAATTTTGCAAACCACTTCGGGATACTGTCAACACAATCGTCTTCTCCATACACACCTCTGTATATATTTGTATCTGTATGAAAAGGTAAGTACGGCCAGCAGTAGAGGTATCGTAAAGGTTGTCTAGTAGAAATCACCGTCGGCGATGGGCCGCCTATTTTGTTGTTTGTGTGTGTGGACAATACATATTAAAATTGTTGCTGTATTTAATTTTGCAAGATAACGTATCTTTGTGTCGTTCTGGCAGGGATAATGATGGTGATGGCAATAACTTGATCAACCGAGAATTAAGTTTTTCAGTGAATGAAAATAGATGATAAGTCCTGTCTGCCGTTGACGATCCGACGCTCGCTGCAGTTGGGCATGTCAGCAGTTAGCACATTTTATGTGACGTCACGGCGCAGAGATACATAAAACGCGCTACGAAAAAAAACTTCTACTAACAACAACATGTCAAGCAGGACAGTGATACAAACATAGCTAAAATGGCTAAAACAAGGAAGTTATGATCGATAGCTTTCTTGAGCTGAAGCGATAGCCTTCCTTCACAGTGTTAAACCATAAACAACAGATAATAAATTAAACTATAAATATGTTTTGCAAATATCAATAAGTGAACTTGTGCGATAAAATGCGATATTCCTTGCTCATTGTTTGCTTTCTTTCGTTGGTAACATAACACGGCTGCTGACTTCTTGGAAAAATACACAGAAATCGTCATCAAAATACACAATAGTACGTACTCACTATGTCTTAAGAACTAAATTGAATTAACAAACGTAGATAATATTTAGGAAGCAAATATATACATATATAATATTTGATTTCATACCGCGAAAATTCGTTTTATCATTGACGATATTTCAGTTTGTGGAAAAAGTATAAACAAATATTTATATATACAATAACTCTTATAAAGCATGTTTACAAGTTTGACTATTAATAATTCAATGAATAGGTACTTTTGTTTTAACTGTTCAGCACTTGACAAAGAAATTCACGATAACTTTATACACTCACACATTATACTTATACGAACAGTAGCGGATTTAGAAAACATCATCATCATCATCATCATCACAGCTCATATAAGTCCCTATGTTAGGGTGATTAGGCCTTAGTCAACTACGCTGGCCCAGTGCGGATTGGTCGACTTCACATACACCATTGAATTTCTTCGCAGATGTATGCAAGTTGCCTCACGATGTTTTCCTTTACCGTAGGAGCATCAGACAAATGTACATATGGAATTCGAAAACGAAAAACACATTAATACATGGCGGTCTTGAACCCGGACCTCCCGATTGGAAGGCAAGTGCCGAGTCCACAGCGCCACCGACGCTCCTACGGTTCACAGTTGGTGATTTTTACGCCACCCTCCCAATTCTCGCAGGTACGTTTTATTATGTATTCTCCATAGGCGTTGAATAGAATGGGCGACAAAATACATCCCTGGCGTACTCCTTGGTGAAATTTAAAGGGTTTTGAGGTTGTTTTATCGACTCTTACGACCCCCTGGCTAGAACCATCCAGGGTGCGAAGTAGAGATGATTTGGTACTCCAAGTTCTTGTAGGACCCTCATACTAATCATTTAATAAAGGTTACTTGGATATACAAGCGCGGATACACCGTTGTGGGCACGATGCCCGATGGCATGCCCACAACCCTATAGTCCGATTTTTAATTCGACGGAATTCTGACAGATGTCAACCATAGACAAATCAGATATAAATAACCTTTTCTGCTTAGGATTTTTTTAACATTTAATTACAAAATAATATGAAACAGAATTAGATCAAGTAATGACATTATAAATAGTGTTTTCATCCCCCATCTCGGAAAGAGTTTTTGCTATTCGATATCTGACCGCCAAAGCCGTTTTTATTTACTTCCATCTCCATAGTGCCGAATTTATCATACAACTTTTTGAAAATTTGTTAAAAACTCAGACTCTGAACCTCCTTGGTGTACTTTTGTTTTTAATTCGCTTTGCACGCGCCATTTTGTTTTGATGTCGTATTGTTATAAGAAACTTGAAAACAAGTAAAAAAAAGCGAAAATGAGTGATTTCAGCGACGAAGAAGTTTATTTTAATGTTGTAGTAAATATGTGCCTAAACTAAAATAAAAGTATCTTGTGATTGTTAATGTTTTATTTTCCATTTAGTCATTTCCTCGCTGAGGGGGATGAAAAGTTACGTGTTGCACTCGAGTGCAAAGATTTTTCACCTTGTGCTCTTTTGATTCCCTTGCTCAGGATTCTAATTTTTGAATCACTCGCTCCGCTCGTGATTCAATTTTAGAATCCTTCGCTAGCTCGGTCATCAAAGTTGAGCATGCGGTTAAAAAGCAACTTTGCACTCATGTATAACAAATAACTATTGTTTTGTGCACTCAATGCACACTAGCTAGAATGTAATTTTTTAAGTGCTAAATGGAAAAACAAACTAAAACAACATATTTCTCAAAATAAAAATATTTATTAATCATCATCACTAATATCATGATTGTCGTCATCATTATCAACTCGGATTATAAAAGAATCACACACACTATCCATCAGATCATTAAGAGGGAACATTTTATCCTCTTCTTTTTTCTTTAATAATATGGTTTATGCATTCTTACCATTTTTCAGCTGTGATATTATTGGTGCCTTCTAATATTAATTCTTTATACCGCATATAATATATATAACGCATATACACCGCGGTGCAAGACGCGGCGTAAATAGTTTATTCAATTTTAGATTTGACATCTTGTTATATTGACCCTTAGAAGAAACAAAAATTTTACAAACAAAGAGGATTTTCTAAAAAAGGTTGGCAACCTACGGATTATTTAACAGGGATCCCAGTAATAGAATAGTAGATTATACACCGAGGGGATAAAGCACTGTTTTATGTCACGAGCGCGATATTGAATCCTGAACGTAACGAAGGACTCCAGATTTAACTCCCGAGCGCAGCGAGGGCGTTATTAGTTAATTCCCGAGCGAAGCGAGGAAATTAAGACGAGTCTTGAGCGCAGTGAGGGGTTCAAGTGCGCCCAAGACAAAAACAGCTTTATCCCCGAGGAGTGTACTCTACTTTTCTCACCTTTTGCGAGACAATAAAAAAGCAAGGCTACTAAAAACAGCGTTTCGTCACTCGACATTTTAACAGAACTTTTCTTATATTTTGATATATTTTTATAAAATCTTTGCAGTTGTTACGTATATTATTGCAGCGTCTTACAATACTCGCGGCTTTTGTTTAATTTCAAATGTGTTCCATTCAGCTTGCCGTGGCCAGCTCGATTTTAGAAAAAGCTCGATTTTCAAATTACGTTCGACGCGGCGCCGGCCCCGGCCCCGGCCTTCGAGTATTAGTTGATCTATTATTACGAAATTAGACTTTAAGGCCATTGCACTAAGAACTATGAAAAGTGAACTGAACTGAAGTGAAGTGTTGGACTGAATCTCATTTGGCATTGTCGAACAAGTGGTGTGAAAAAAAAATATCCTTGGCAATTATTGTAACATCAATAATATGATATTAAACAATGTAATTACCATTTTAAAATTATCAGTAATTTTTAAGTCTTAGTTTTTTTTAATTGAAACCTTAGATTCCATAAAGGGTTATTTTTTATTTTGCTAAAATGCTCTCCCTATTTTGGAAAAGTTTTTTAATGTTGGCAACACTTATGAAATGTCAGAATTCTGTCGAATTAAAAATCAGACTGTAATAGAACTGTGACGTCACACTTTCATGGTCTATTGCTATCGATAGGATGATGATATTTATATCCAATGCAATAAAAAAACCATGAATCTTGGTCAGATTGTCAATGTTTTGGAAAGTTAGCGAGGTCATAGTTCAACTCGCACTTGGCTGATTCTCGGATGGCTTTTTTGAGGGCTGGATCCGCGCCTGCCCGTGTACAATAACATAATAAACATGACTGTGTACAATAACATAATATACATATATAAATAATATTATTATTATTGTATATGGTCTTGAGATAACTTCTAACCAAGTTATCTATACAAATCATTGATTTACTACCAAACGTTTGGTAGTAAATCAATGATACAAATAAATAAAATTGAAGTGTCTGTAATGTCAAAATAAAAAGTTTTTACTAAAGGGGTATGAATTTATAACGGGTACCAATAACAAAAACACAATTTAATTTTTTTTTGTCTGTCTGTCTGTTTGTTCCTGCTAATCTCCGGAACGGCTGGACTGATTTTGACGGGACTTTCACGAATAGATAGCTAATTATATAAGGTTACTATTCAACAAAAGTTATTATTCCACGCGGAAGAAGTCGCGGGCACAGCTAGTCTCTATATATACGGTGTTTCATAATAACCAATAAATAATTTATCGTTATCTAAAACTAATTATTAAATTGTGTTTACCCCAACCCAATACTTTCATGTATATCATAGTATCATCATCATGTCTATAATTTACATGAAAATTTTGGGTTGAATGACATTACGGGTAAACACAATTTAATAATTAGTTTTAGATAACGATAGATTATTTATTGGTTATTATGAAACACCGTGTATAATAAAATCGTAGAGGTGCAAAAATCTGTAATTGCGAAATATTAAGAAAAAAAATACACAGGTCGCCCTAAAATCATTAGCAGAACACGACAGAAAAGTTTTGAAAAAAATTGTTTGTATTTTTGTTTGTCTGTTTGTCCGGAAAGATCTCCGAAACTACTGGACAGAATTTGATATGGCTTACACCACAATGCTTAGACCTGTTGCAGTCACTACAGGGCATCATGTTTCGATTCCGAGAAGGGCGAGTGGCGGTGACGGCAGATATAGAGGAGATGTTCTTGAGGATCAAAGTCAGACCTGAAGACCAGGAAGCCCAATTGTTCCTGTGGCGTGACAACGCGAGCGAATCACCGAGAACTTACAAGATGACGTCACTGATCCTTGGCGCCACCAGCTCGCCGTTCCTGGCCCACAGCGTGCGAGATCGGAACGCACAAGATCACGCGCAAACGCATCCTGCTGCGTTTCAATCGATCACCACGAACCACTACATGGATGATCTAGTAGAGAGTTACGAAAACATAGAGACCGCCAGAAAGACCATCAGTGAAGTATCATACGTCCATGCGCAAGCTTATTTTAACCTACGAGGATGGAACTCAAATGAAGAAGACGCATTGGCAGATATCCCTGAAGATCGGAGAACGCGAGCCACGACGCAATTAGCATCGGCACCAGGGAAGACACTGGGACATCTGTGGGACGCCCAGACTGACGAGTTGGCCTTCAACACTGTGCTGCCGAGAGTACCGACAGAGATACTCAACGGAGATCGATCACCGACTAAAAGAGAAGCGTTGAGCATCGTGATGTCAGTCTACGACCCATTAGGCCTACTGAGTCACTTCACCATACGAGCGAAGATATCGCTGCTAAGCCTGTGGCGGAAGAGTCTCAAGTGGGACGAACGATTACCCGAAGAAGAAGCCGAAACATTCCGAAGATGGCTACAAGAACTGAGGGGAAACATCGCTCAACTTCGCTTGCCGCGATGGTACGGAGCCACAGAGAACGCGACGAGAGAGCTTCACGTTTTCTGCGATGCCAGTGAGCAGGCATATGCTGCAGCCGCATACTGGAGGATAAAGAGAGACGACGGGGTCACAGATGTGAGATTGGCCGCCGCCAAAGCCAGAGTCGCACCCCTGAAGACGCAGAGCATTCCGCGGTTAGAGCTGCAAGCAGCCATGATAGGCACCCGCCTAGCCCACGCCGTGATCACAGGACATAGATGTCAACCCGAACGAGTAACATACTGGAGCGATTCACGAACAGTATTACAGTGGATAAGAAACGACGCACGTCGCTATACTACGTTTGTCGCGCATCGTCTAGGAGAGATTTGCGAACGCACAGAAGCTAAACAGTGGCGTTGGATACCAACAGAGCATAACGTGGCTGGCGACGCAACAAGATTAACCCACAAGACCGTCTCCATGGAAGATAGATGGTTCACGGGACCCGAATTCTTATATGCGCCGGAGGAGAATTGGCCTACGGAGATAAACAGTAATGAAGCGATAGACGAAGAAACCGCAACGCTCACGATCAAACAAGCCGAAACTGGTTTGCCTCAGATCGACCGCTTTTCCTCACACGAGAGGTTGATCAGGGCGACAGCTGTCGTATTAGCATTCATCGACAAGTGCATAGGGTAAACCGAAAGAGTAGAAGTACGACATCTACAGGAGGCAGAGAGACGCTGGATAAGAGAGAGCCAGCTAGACAGCTTTCATGAAGAATACGAGCTGCTAGAGAAGGCGAAACCGATACCTAAGTCAAGCCGACTTTACAAGCTAGACCCGGAGATCAAGGATGGCATTATACGACTGAACGGGCGAATAAAGGCAGCCGACGTGTCATACGACGTGAAAGAACCGGCCATACTAGACGGGCGTCATCCTTACACGCGCCTGTTAGTGAAGAGAGAGCACGAGAACGCCGGTCACGGAAATCGAGAGCGTGTAGTAAATGACCTACGCCAGAGATACTGGATATTGAACCTGTGACCTACTGTGCGAGCTATAGCTATAAGCTGCGCCTCAGAAAGACGCAACCAAGAGTGCCTGTCTTTGGAGACTTACCCCGAGCTCGTTTGGACCCCTACCATCGACCTTTCACTAACTGCGGTGTCGATTACTTCGGGCCATTGATAGTGACCATCGGGAGAAGACACGAAAAGAGATGGGTGGCCCTATTCACGTCTCACAACACGCGCAATTCATCTGGAAATAGTGAGTTCGCTGTCAACTGACTCCGCCATTATGGCAATGAGAAGAATGGCTGCGAAACGCGGGTGGCCGTCACTCATGATCAGCGACAACGCCACCAACTTCCGCGGAGCTGACGCCGAACTACGAGCTGCCTACGCAGAATGGACCTCGGCTCTACAGGAACTGGGCCACCTTCATCGGATGACCTGGCGCTTCATCCCGCCAGGCGCACCGAACCAAGGAGGAGCATGGGAGAGGCTGGTGCGCTCAGTAAAGACGGCACTGACGACGGTGCTGAATCAGAAAGCACCCAGAGAAGAAGTACTACAAACAGTACTCGCCGAAGTCGAACACGCGGTCAACGCAAGACCCCTAACTCACGTGTCCGTCGACCCTGCGGATCCTGAGGCTCTTACACCGAACCATTTTTTGTTGGGATCATCAACGGGACTACCGAGCACTGGGCCCTGTCATCTGGCTGATCGAAGAACGTGGAGAGCATGCCAAGCGCTCGTCGATGAGTTCTGGAAGAGGTGGGTGCGCGAGTACCTACCAACGCTCGCGCCCCGCCAAGCCGCCGCTGCACCAGAACGACCATTGCAAGTGAACGTCGTCGACTCATCACTACCGCGCAATGTATGGCCGAGAGGAGTAGTCGAACGAGTCTACACGGGACCCGATGGACGTGTCCGCAGTGCAGACGTCCGGACCAAAGGAGGGACCTTCCGCCGCCCAACGTCGAAGCTAGTCGTCCTAGCGGTTGAAGAGGCTTCGACAGAGTCTACACCGGGGGGAGAACTGTAAGGGACGACAAACACGCGTGCGAGAGGGATGGCGATACGCATAGTACGCGCTTATACCCCGCGCTACTTGCGACCCTTAGAATAAGTAGGTTAAGAAATTTGCATGTTATGCCCTCCGCTACTTGTGACCCTAAACGGGGGCTTATAAGAAATGTAAGTTGCAAATAAATTGTGTGTGTGCTCATGCTCAGTATTGCATAGTGAACCAGTTTTCGTTTTAATTCATAGTGCGGAAGTAATAGTGACTTGTACTAGTACCAGTGCCTACCAGTACCTGAACCAGCCCCGAACCCCTGAACGGATCGTAAAGAATTTGCCGACCTAAACCATACAGTCCACAACAATACCCTTTTCAACACAAAAGCTTTTCAAGGTATTTTGAAAGGTGTTATAATGTTTTTACATTAGGACTAAGGAATCAAACTCTTTCGTCCATTTAAAACTATTAAAAGTAATAGATTAATATTGATTTTAAAAAAAATATCTGACTGCAATGTTCTGGGTTACGCGTAGAGAGACGGGACGGGACTCTTGATCCTAATGTCTAAAATGACGGATCACATTTTTTTGGATCCACCCAAGGAACATGGATATCGAACGAAGAACCTAAAGAGACGAAAACATTGAACGTAGCCACGTTGAATAAATTTGACATGACTGCCGATAAAGTTCGTTTCCAAACCCAGCGATATGCATATCAAATGAAAGGCCTTGATGAGTAGAGCACTATGAACCTAGGAAAATCGCCCTAAATTCAACATGGCCGTCGCTCAAAAAAAAGAATAAAAGTTCGTTTTCAAACCCAGCAATATGGGTATCAAATGAAAGGCCCTGATGAGTAGAGCACTATGAACCTAGCAACATTGACATAAATTCAACATAGCCGCCGCTCAAAAAAGACGAATAAAAGTTCGTTTCCAAACCTAGCAATATGGGTATCAACTGAAAGGCCTAAAAGAGTAGAGTATTATGAACTAAGGAAAATTGTCCTTAATTAAATATGGCCGCCGCTCAAAAAATGGATAAAAGTTCGTTTTCAAACCCAGCAATATGGGTATCAAATAAAAGGACTTGATGAGTAGAGCACTATGAACCTAGCAACATTGACATAAATTCAACATAGCCGCCGCTCAAAAAAGATAGATAAAAGTTCGTTTCCAAACCTAGCAATATAGGTATCAAATGAAAGGCCTTGAAGAGTAGAGCACTATGAACCTAGGAAAATAGCACAAAAATCAATATGGCCGCTGCTCAAAAAAAACGGATAAAAGTTCGTTTCCAAACCCAGCAATATGGGTATCAAATGAAAGGCCTTGATCAGTAGAGCACTATGAACGTAGCAACATTGACGTAAATTCAACATGGCCGCCGCTCAAAAAAGACGGATAAAAGTTGCTTTTCAAACCCAGCAATAGGGGTATTCAATGAAAGTAGTCCCTGAAGAGTACCTAGAGCAGCCATGCTCTAAGTGGGTTCCACAATATAGGGGTTCCGCAATAATTTAGAAAAAATCAAAACACCCCTCTCTGGTCGTACTTTTATTATGCTTATTAATAAAGAATACACTTTTAAAAACTATTTTATTTTACAATTTATCGGAAAACTTACAGCTAGCTTAATATATGATTTATGTACTAGGTAATACAAAGCCAATTAAAAGTTTTCGCCTATAGCTAATCAGATAATTTTATAATATAAAGTGCCACTAAGCCACATATTTCACTTAGGTGGAGAAGAACTTCAAGCTATAATTTTTTTTTTAATTTTTTTGCTGAGGTTTTAAACAAGTCGAGGTCTGGATGAGTACGCAGAGACAAGCTGTTGAACAATCTGGGAGCTCTTATTACATATGAGTTGCACCTATATTTAGTTCTAACATAGGGTACATGCATGAGATTACAATGTTTTATTTTAGGGTTCCGTCAAGTATTTCGCTTTCCAAAAGGGTTCAGTCACCAAAAAAGTTTGAGAACCGCTGACCTAGAGTATTACGAACCTGCGAAAATTGTCCTAATTTCGAAATGGCCGATGCTCATGAAAGGCAGAACAAAGTTGAATCATTATGGAATAAAATAGAGGAAAAAACTAAACACTGTCTTAAGTATTTTGATGGCGAAACGTAGTTCGCGGGCAGCTAGTTCATAAATAAAACATTGAAATTGACGAAAACAGTAATCAGTTTATCATGCGGCACGTGTCGCTTATTGAAAACGCTCACTGATCGCTATCCTCAAGGCCGCGACTCCACTTGTCTTTCCGAAGGTCTCGTGACGGATTGGACTTCAGATAAAATCTACTTAGGTTTTTTCTTCTTTTTTGCGTCTTCATTGTACAAAATGGGTGGCTGCTTTCGTGAACAAAACGTGTATGCCCTACCTGTCTGAAATAAAATATAAAGTTAGATATTAAAGGTTAGATTAGGTTAAACAAATTGTAATAAATAACAATTCAAAACAAAAATAGCAGAAACAAAAAGAATCATATTCAATCTTCAAAATTATTAGTGTTAAGATAAGTCTATTAACAATTCTATTCAATACTGTTTAAAAAAACTTATCTAATATACTTAATCAAAGTTTTATATCTAAGCTGGATTTAGTCTTAACTGCTTGCGTGGTTAAGTGGAAGGTGACACCGCTGATCGCCATTTTTTGACATTGTCTGCCAGCGCGAGCACTCCACTATTGTGACCCTGCGCGAAAACTAATGCATCAGCGCGAGATTGCCAGGCTGGACCCTCCACAAGGGTGTACCCAGGGATTCTTAATCAATACCCTTATACTTGAAGTTTCTAGATTCTGATAAATAAGACTAGATATAAGACTTACATATATTTATTATTTTTCAAAGTGTATTCCCTCACAATTAATGCATTTTTGCATTCGCTGAAACCATTGTATAAAGCAGTTGGATCAGTCTTCTTTAGGGAACTCTTCAATGGCTTCATGGAACGCATTCACCGCCGGCGCCGATTCAGGCCTCGCTCGTAAAACGTGTGCCTCTAATTTCTGGAAACAAAAAAAGGCGCAGGGTGCAAGGTCCGGGCTGTAAAGCGGATACGTCATACATTCCACATTTGAAGCATTAATAGTAATACATTGTTACCCCAGGGGCGCCCGAGCGTAGCGAGGGCACCAATAGTTCGAGGGACTAAATAAGTCTTTAACCCGAGGTAAACACTGTGCTTTTCATTACGAATACAAGGAAAGTAAAAATAAAACAATGAATTAGCTAAAGAAAAAACTTGTAAATTTTATTTTACATAAATCAACAACTTCTGCTTTATCCCGCTTTCTCTTATAAAATCAGGCGTTAACTCCATACCGGAATCAGAGCTTATTGTATTAATTATTAACACAATGTTATACAAATAAAATTAACAGTTATTACAAATATTTGCTATACGGAAGTATTAACAAAACTCTACAAATGGAAAAAAACAAATGAAGATCGCATTGCCGCTTTCTCGCTTATTTTGTTTTTTTTCTATGGCCGGCCAGCCATATTTTTACAGCCATTATTTTTCATTTCATAATTTTAAAAATGGTAAATATTTTTCCCAAATCTATGTTATTTTAAAGTAATAGTTGAAAATAATAATATTATATAATAAAGTCATTTAAAAAATAAATTCTTACTTTACATAACATTATGTTATTTCCATTTACACCGCACTGTAATTGAGTGGCTGTATATGGAAAGTCGTAACATGATTCGATAAAATTTTAAAAAAAGAACTAGTTTCTTTTTAAAATTTGACAGCAGCTGTCAGTTGAAAGTGATTCTGCCTAGGGCTAAAAAGTATTACTTTCAACCCGCTACTCAGGCATCTACAGACCTACTTTCAGGGTATGAGTATAATGAAAAATAAGTTTATGTTACCTTAGCGCTAATGTGGTGAAGGAGGATATTGCTTCGAGGAGGCTTTTCGCGAACTTTTTTAAAGACTCTAGGCAAGCAAGTGTTGACGTACCAATCCGCAGATACAGTACCTTGATCTTCAAGTGATACTGTCGTGTAATGTCCTGATTTGCCGAAAAAAGACGCCACCCTTTTTTCTACCAATGCTTCCACTTTTCCCAACTTTTGTCAGTTAATCTTCAAAAGGAACTCGACTGGGCTTATTCTCGACTGGGCCAGGATTCGTCGCCTGTCACTACACATTATATACAGCCAATGACTGTCCTCCGTTAAGCTTTTATATCATTTCACGGCACCAGTGGACACGCAATCGTTTCTTGTCTTCCGTTAAGTCATGTAGTATATATCGAGTACAAGCTTCCAAACCTTCAGGTGCATATGAAAAGTGTTTATACTTGGCTTATTCCAATGCCTAACAAAGCACGGATTTACGGACAAGTAATTTTTCTGCCAGTTTCAATAAGTTTTCGTACAGTGTCAATATTAGATTTTGTAACTTCAGTCGCCGTCGTCGTCACGTACCTCGCCAAGGAGATGATCACATTCATGTCTAAATTCTCCACATCACGTATACAGAGCTACGACATGGTGCTTCATCATTAAGTCTCTTGTTCTGTTGAATTCTGTTGTTGACTTAAGCCACAGCGAAAATCATAAAAAAATATTGAACGAAAATGTTCACGAGTTAAATTCATTTTGATAGCGACATAAAATTTTCGAAAGGACGTTATAATGAAAAAACAAATGACAGTCACACAAATTAAAAAGTAACATGTTCCCAATGAGTTCCCTTTTCGACTCCCATAATTGTTTTTTCATTATTGGAAGTTTTATTTTAAGTGGCCAGATCCAGAAACTTTCAATATGTCCCACGTAAACACCCTGACCGTTTTCGAGTTAGAGCAACAAACATTGAAACACAAAAACAGTAGCATTTATGAATCACGGGATTAAAAGACATGACTACTTATTTTTAAACATTCACATAAACATTGAAGAATACAATGTTATCACAATGTCAATGCACTCTGTATAAAAAAGGTTGTATAATTAGAAAAATGTAACTGCGCAGTCTTAGCTGCGCCGGAGTCGATGAACGGAGTTCTAGTTTAGCTCTCTGGTAAAACTAGTTCAGTTCAAGTATTTTAGTGGCCATTAATGTCGGATAGCAACAGGTGAATCGATAATTAATGCATTAAAAAGTTCTCACTAAGGCTTAGTGAGAACTTTTTTTAAGATTTAAGAAAATGTAAAACAAAGATCTTACATTTTAAAACTTTTAAGTAAATCATTGCTTGTTCCTTTTACTTGCCTCCTTTTATTTAGTATTATTTTTCAAGTATTTGTGGTTTTTTTAGTGACTTAAATTGTAATAAGCAGATTGAACATAAGAAATGTTATATGCCGGTGAAAGCTCATCCTCCAGTCTAAACATAAATTCAAATAGGAGCTGCGGAAATTCAAACAACAGGTTGTAAAAATTATTCGATGTAATAAGAAGCTAGTTTAGTATACCAGGTACTCGTACTATATGTACACCTGCACAGCTTATTTCCTTTACGCACATTACTATAAAACTAAAACAATAAGTTAAATAACTTTCAAAGGGACTATAATATTTAGGAAGTAGGTACCGAAAGGTCCTTGAGACAATAATTGATCAAATGCTCCCGGCCGCTCACCGAATGCTGAACTAAGGGCGGTCACATACAGTTCATAATTCGAATTAACGAACGGAAAACTATTATTAATTTGTACGTGAATATGTCTTTAGGCAAGATAAAGATATATTCAAGTACAAATAAAAGTTCTCTGATATCACTTGCCAGGCGGACTCCGCGAAATAATTTTTTTCCATTCACATATTGTGTTGTATTGTGCGCATTTGCGCACAATACTCCACCGGAATTTTTCCATAAAAAGCGAGGACTCAAAAGCCCATGAAGCAGATTAATAGTAGAAGTGGCTTGTGGGAATATTATCGCATGTGCTATAGTATAATATGTAGTTCTGCACAATCACAGCCTTCACACTTAATAAACCAATAATATTATACTTTGTACATCATAATTTGGCGCTAGGAGCCCCCATTACGATCTAATGGTAGCACGGTAAAGAAACGATATTGCCGTATCGCATCGCATTTTCATTTTCTTTTCTTTTTCGTGAATTACTTAATTCGGTATCTATAACCCCACTGGAGGCTTCTCCAAGTTCGTAAAAAATGTTATTCACCTGACTAGACGCAGAAGCCCTATTATCAACCAAATCAAGAAGAAAAATGCCTACATGTGGAATTGAGCACTCAAAGCGGAACCACGTAGTTCACCTTTTAGAGTCTAAAAGGTGGACTACGTGGTCTAAAATTTAGACCATAGACTTTTTATTTTGTAAACATTTTACCGCTACCCCGTAGGTCTGCGTCGGCCCTTAAAAACTATTAGCCACCGATTGGATATGTTTTTTATTCAAATCGATATTTATTTCCTGAATAGGTCTTTGTTATAATATTTTTGATGTAATTACGAAGTAATTTAGTTATGGCGACTAGTTAAAAGCTTTCCATTTTTTTGTTAAAATATCAAAACAAGGCTTTTTTATGAAGGCGTACATTTTTATGGACTGCCCGAAACTCGAAGTGACAAGTTCCTTCTCAAACAAAACTTCTTGAATCAATCTAAAAATAAGCACAACGTAAGAAAACCTTGGAATTAGGAAAGTATTTCACAGGTTATCAACAAATGTTGTTGATATGTTATTTTTTATTTTCGTATTTGTAATCTTCTAATAATAAGTATATTTTTCAGTATGTAAACTTATGTTACTGGTAAGTACACTGTGTTTATAACAATTATTTAAAATAACATAAAAAACTACATCTATACAAATAAATAAAATTGTAATGAATGTATATCGGGTACCAATAACAAAAACACAATTTAAAAAAAAATTCTGTCTGTCTGTTTGTTTCCGCTAATCTCCGGAACGGCTGGACCGATTTTGACGGGACTTTCACTAATAGATAGCTAATTATATAAGGTATAAAATAGGCTACTTTTTATCAATTTCAACAAAAGTTACTATTCCACGCGGACGAAGTCGCGGGCTCAGCTATAAAACTAAACTTCTAATTGTTAAGTAACATTATGTCAAGGTGTAATAATTATGTGCCATTTTTAGATTTAAACTATATTTAAGAGAGCGAAAAAAAAATCATCGTGATGTTATATAGCCTAAAGCCTTCCTCGATAAATGGACTATCCAACACAAAAATATTTTTATAATTTGAACTAGAAGTTTCTGAGATTAGTGCGTTCAAACAAACAAACAAACAAACTCTTCAGCTTTATAATATTAGTATAGATTAGTAAGTAAGTATGTAGTAAAGATATGTAAGATTCAAAAGTAATAAAAAAATCTGAATAAATGCAAACTAATACCTAGAATGTTAACTTTGCGTGTACAATAATCGCCACGTCAAGCGTAACATTTGCACAACGAAAACCGTCCCTATTAAGAGCGACATTAGAGCGGTTCAAAGGTCAAACAGTATAGCTTGAAGCGGCGCTTACTTTACATCCCAACCATAAGCAAATACTAGTGGACCAAAAAAATATTAACTCGACATCTGTCTGGAGAATGGGAGAGCCTTCCAAAAAGAACAAATATTGAATATGAAAAATTGTGAATTACGTTAATTAATTAAGTTCAGAGTATCGCTTAATATCTACAAACAAATGAACGAAAGTCAACAAACTTTTTCATCACAGCCTGTTTTGACTTCACTATTTTTTATTTACGAGCCGAGCGCGTGATCGCAATAATTGATACTGATTGCGTCGACGCATTTGTCATATTGCTCACATGAAAATGAACACAACAGCTTTGCCCTCCTATTATGCTGTTCAACATCTTTACCTATTAGTGTTAATTTGTCAGTCATTGCAGTGTCGATACCAGACTCCGTAACGGCTGTCTTATTCTAGGCAGTGGTGGATGAACATCAAGTGATAAAATTGAAAACGGTCGCGATGGATTCAGTTCAAAAATAAATCGAAACCAATAAAAACGCTATGTTCAATTCGACCAATAGGAACTGGTAGATTATGTTCGATGAGGTGATATTGGAGCTCGCTGATTGGTCAAACTCAGCGTTCCAGTAGGGCTTTATCTTTTGTTTATTAAAAGAATCGCCCCCCCGGTTCTTTTTTGATAACCTCAAATGCACTCGGGAAGGCGTGGAGTATTCCAAACGAAATAAGCCCGATATCAACGCGTGACATTTTTACAACTATTAAATATTCAATTATATAATTTATTTTCTGGCGAACTTCGTTCTCCGTTAATGAGGTGACCAGAGGCGAACTCTGTACCAGAATAGACTTCATGGGAACCTCAACTATTTCTGCCGCCAAGCAGCGATGCTTGCATTACTGTGTTCAGGTTTCAAGAGTAAGTCAGGCGGTGAATTACTGGGTACTGTGACTTGACATCTTATATCACAAGTTGGCAACGTACATTGGCACCCCTGTAGGGGTTGTGAATTTGCAAGCCTTGCAGGAGCCACATGTACTATAGGCGACTGTAGCCACTACCATCAGGTGAGCAACCAAGTTGGTAACCAAGCTACCAACGTAGTTGTGTAAAAAAGGTTTTTATGTTGTACTCACTGTATGTTTGCAGAGTTAAATGCATTGAGGTAATATTTACTACGTATTTACCTCAATGGTTAGATGTACCTGACTCGATCCATGCTTGCAATTCCGAAAGCTTGATTTCTTTTTAATTAATTAGGTAGGGTACGACATTCTTCTCTCAATCATAAACCTTTCCACTGGAGGAAATTACTGAATAATAAACAAATAGGTACCAATATGTATAGATATGGTGAAAAAGTATGTGTAACATAATTTAATTAAGCATATGATTTAATGATAACGAAATGTAAAATCTATATGATCGTAAAATTATAAATCCTTTCAAAAAGCGGAAAGCGAAACCAAGGAAAGGTTTCCCTTTCAACCCCCTAACCATGATCGGCCAAAACAGTATTAAAACCGCGCTGAGAGCGGGATGGCGCTATACGCAGCAAGAGCGATGTCTCTATTTCAATATTGTTTTAACCTTGCTATAAGCGATCATGGTACGGCCCCTGGCCTCCGTAAGCGCTTACCCCTTCGATTAAGCGCTATATTTTTTGGGGTTTCCCAACCCAAGCGAAAGAAATACCCACATAAATGGTAGGGTTCTCAAATGACAATCAAATGATTACCCAATAAAATGTTTGAAGAGTTTTGAAATTAAACCGTTTGTCCAGTCCCTGGATGGAAGTGTAATGAGTCTGTTTTGTTAGGCGGAGATAATTATTTTAAAAAATTTGCATTATCTCTGCTAAAAGCATTCTTAAAATGATTCTCTTATCGCGCATTTCCGGGACCATTTAGATAGTATTGTTTAGTATTAAAAACAATTTTCTATAATGACAAACTTTTTTGGAATCTTCCTTTCTGATAATTTATTATGCACTTGTTAATCTAATGCTAGAGTTCCTCCTGCGTCGTCTCATAGCACGTTATTACGTCATTAAATGCAATAATTTTGACATCACGTTAATCGGTATGCGGCATTGTTAATGGTGTTAGGCGTTAATAATTTATAAAGAAACTCTATAAAGTAGATGTAGCCAATGTATGAGAGCGTTCTTTAACACGTTATCGATGCAGGCATTATCGCTAACCTAACATTAACGTTAGGTAAGGTTCGATTAATTTGAAATGGAAATTTGAATGCGAAAAACTGATGTAAATAAAGCGATGGCTATCAGTAGCAAAGTTTTAATGTTGAAGACAAAATTGATTAGTCGTAATATGCTTCATATGCAAAATTCGCATAAAAGACAAAGGCTGGCATGTTTGCTGGTATATTTTTTGACGCCCATTATTCATTTTCTCACTTTAAATGAAGATAGAAGATAATTCTGTGTGCTTGTTCAAACAAGTAAACTTGACTAGGGGACCAATCTTGAAATCGTGAAAACAATCAGCTGCTTCATACAAATGTTTAACATTCACTAAACCTAAATGTATTGAACAGCAGATTTTTTGCGCGATTTCAAAATTGCTCTCATAGTAAAAATTGTTCAGTTTGCTTTTCTGAATAAGCACAAAAAATTTGGTTGCTGACTGAAAATTAATCCTTATATAAACATAAAAAAAAAATATTTATACTGTACTGTGGGTTTTAATTAAATCCAAGTTCAATAATTCATCTAGAATCCCATGACGTGACAATAAACATTAAAAGCACGTGGTAGAAGAGTAGTTTGCCTAATGTCAGTGTAACCAAAACAATACAAACAGAGGTTAAGAAAATTTCCGCTCCCTGAGTGACACTTGCGATAAAAATTCGCTGGGAGGTAATCTTTGTTAGTCATCCGTCAGTATTTGTTGCCAAGTCTATTTAGACACGCTCGAACACTTGGCTTTGCTTGCGCTAAAAAATATATAGGTATAACTAAAACTGAGTATTGCTAAGGATTACTGAATACTCCATTGAGAATGATGATATGTCAAATATCGGTTAATTTTAAAATAATTTTAATTGACCTGGTTTAAAATAAGTTACTTTTATGTTATATTAAAGTTAATTAATATTAAAGTAGAATGTTATACATGATCACATGTTATATGGGTGTACCAGAATCTGATGGCTAATGTAGAGCCGAAGTTACTCTTATAAAAACAACGTTATTTTCTTTATTATCAATACTTACTAATATTATAAATGCGAAAGTAACTCTGTCTGTCTGTCTGTCGCGCTTTCGGTTGCTGCAGCTTTCAGTTGTTGTTAATGTAGAGCTGAAGTTACTCTTATAAAAACAACGTTATTTTCTTTATTATCAGGTACTAATATTATAAATGCGAAAGTAACTCTGTCTGTCTGTCTGTCGCACTTTCACGCCAAAACTACTGAATCGATTTAGATGAAATTTAGTATAGACATAGTTTGAGTCCCAGGAAAGGACATAGGATAGCTTTTATCGCAGAAATCACCCTTAAAGGGGAAGAAAAGGGGGGTGGAAGTTTGTATGGGGAATCAATAACCGCTGAACCGATTTAGATGAAATTTGGTATGGAGATAGTTTGAGTTGTGGGGAAGGATAGAGAATAGTTTTTATACCGAAATCATTCCTTAAGGGTGTAAGAGGGGGGAGGGTGTGGCATTTGTAAAGGGAATCAATAAAAAAGGGCAAAAGCTAGTATTATATAACTACTTCAGATCGCTAATTATTTATAGATTAACAATAGAGGTATACATTTTTTTTAACTATCCAGATAATTTTTATTAAACAAATTTTAGCTCTACATGTACCATCATATTCGGTTCCCCTATAAGTATTATAATTATTATGAAAGACAATTTATTTGCTATTTTAAGCAGAATAAAACTATTTATAACTACCACATATTACAACAAAAGCAATAGGTAATGCATCTAACAATTTATAATCGAATTGATTTTACAAATCGATGTATCTTTCTAATAGGCGTGTAACTCAGCATAAAGATTTTGAAAACAAAAAATTATGTTCATAAAAATACAATGACTACCAAATTAAATACTTGTAGGTATTACACAAAAATGCTTCCTGCACCGCGCTATTCTAAAAGTGACGACTGTATTTTTTTAAATAAAACACTACGGATCAGCATTAAAAATACAAAATTCACGAATACATAACTTTTTTGTCGCTTATTGGTACAATTAACTTGCACCGTTCCGGGTTCGATTCTCGTGATATGTCAATATAACAAAGGACACAGTTTTTGTGTTTTACGACTGTTAAAATGGCCGCACAGTTAAATTTGTCTTAATTCTGGCATTGATAGTTTAATGACTATTCCTTATTGACGATAAGTTGATAAGAGACAAAAAACTTAGGTAATTTTAGTTCTAAAAATAGTTATTGATTCCTTTGGCAGCATTGTAACAATGTTTTGTCTAATATTAAATGCCTCATTGGTCTATTGACCTGAGACTGACGATCGGATCTTGGCCTTGATATCCAAATCAAATCAAAATACTTAATTAATTATATTAAATCCGGTTTTATACAAGGTTTAGTTAGACATACTATTCCGGGTCTTGGGTTCGATTCCCTGATCGGGCAGGTCTCTCTGCGGAATATTCAGACTGTCATTCATAGCAATAAAACAAATAACTTATTGGCGATATCAGCGAGTTAGCGTAATAAACGCAATTATGAAAAAAAATCTTTTGATCATCGGGCACTTAGAATAATCCACTCAGGGTAGGACGATTCAATTTCTCATATAATAGTTCGGTAGGTATAAACATGTTTCACGTAGAATGTTTAAGATATACTGTTATTGACTTGCAGTTTCTTCTCATATATATCCTCAACCTGTCCATCAACACGGGTAATGGCTGAAAATCAGTCTTTTTGTTCTTTTCAGGGCAAAAAATCCCCACTGAGCCTTGGCCCGTTGGGTAGATACCGCAACACACAGGCGCATTTGTATTTCATTGTATTTATTATCGTATTATAATTATTTTTTATTATTGTTTTTATTCTGCTCATTCTGATATATATACGTTTTATCTATCTATCACATTTGATTGTTTTCTCTCTGTGTCTGAAATGAATATTACAGAATGAAGTTTTATAAAAACGCTAAAATTTAGTATGTTTTTTTAAGCATACTAGCATAAAAGCTTATGTTCAGGATCTCAAATTTTAAATTAACAAAAGCAAATCAATTGCTGATTTTTTTACATACTACACCGTAGCTCTTGGCCTTCATCTTACCTGATAGTAAGAGACGATAAGGCCGGAGGAGGAAGCAAGCTTCACCTGGACTCCTCAACAACTGAGGAACCTAACCTCTTAAAATTAAATTTAAAGTTAAAAATAAACCCGATTACATAATAAGTTAACAATAAATAAAAAATGGAAAAAATGTGCAAGCACAGAAGCACAAAATTTTACTAGTCGTACCCTATCTATATAAATATATTAATTTAAATAAACTCAAATACTCTCAATAATGTAATTTAAGTGGAAAACTATCACAAACAACAAGCCTTATATATTAGGCGATAAACTTATATTAGAAATTGCTGAATATTACTTTTAAAATAATGAGGCATCAGGTGTCAAGTCATTAAGTAACTGCTTTTTCGCATTCGCTTCAATCGCATGAATTCACATCAATAATGTTAAGATTTTTGCCTTTTACAGATCGTGCAAATGCACCGACAGAGTAGCAATAGGTTTTGTAAGTAATTTGATCTCGCATAACAGCTCTTGCATTATATTTGGAGAATTATTAACGAAGACTATCTTCGTAACGACAGTACAGCCGTTTTAAAATTACTTCGTGATGCTGCTTACCAATTTATTTACACTGCAATCGTTTGTCTCTTCACGCGGTAGTACTCAAAAAGTTCCCTTGCGAAGTTGACCTCGATAACTCATTTTGACTGAAACCTCAATTTAGATAATTGAGGTTTCACTTACTATTTAATGTGTTAAACTATTTCTTTTTCAACTACAGCAGCAGTTTTTTTTTTGTTTTTAGCCCTACTATCCATTTTAAATTCAAATTCAATATAGTTTATTCAAATTGGATTATTACAATAATCACTTTTGCACGTAAAAGAAGCTACACCAATGGTTCACAAGCCTACGGTAGGAGACCTTGTACTGGTACGAACATGAAAAAAGAAACCAGCAAGGGCTATTTTTTCTTTCTGTATTGATTCAGAGTCGTCAATTGGAAGCTGATCTCAAAGCAAAAGTTTGAGCTCAACTTCCATTACAAATTTAGATGTGTCAGTTCTCTTCTCACTATGTCGTTACCAAATACAACAACATTTGTTTACATAAATAGTTATACACAACAGCACAATTATTTACATTATAACAAGTAATATTTTCGTATTAACACCAGGTATTGGCATCATTCAAATAATCGTTGACTTTATAATAATTATTTATATTGATTTATATTGAAGTTAACCATACCTTCAAGATCTCTGTTAAATTCGTAAAGGCTTGTTACGGTGGATAACCGAACCTCATTGATTCCTTTTTTGGGCATGTATGTTGATTATAAAATCAATTCAGAATGTTTTAAAAAAGGGAAATAATAATGGTTCCGAAAAACAAATAAATCTCCAGCGATCTGTGGTCGACTACTATTCTAATTGACCAGTGTTATAAGAATTATCGACAAAAAAAACACAAAACATACCGAAGAAAAATCCAATTTAACAAACAAATAAGAGCATGCTCAGATTACATTTCTCCTAAAGTTCAGTTCAGTTCATCGAAGTAACTTGGTAAGAATACGATAAAGGGTAACATTACTTAAAAACAGTAACAGTACATAAAAAATTAACCCCTAACTCCTAAAAGTTAAGGATCCTTCCATCATCAACTCGGTTTATGACTACCAGACGCAAATACCTAAATAGCTTCGGCAAATACATGAAACACGTTGGACGGTACCTATGAAATTTAAGGTTTTCCCTCGATTTTTCTGAGATCCCATCATCTGATTCTGACTCTGGTGTATGAACATCGCAGGAGTATACTCTATCCACTAAAAAAAGAATTTTGAAAATCGGTCCACAATTGGCGGAGTAATCGCGCAACATACACCATACACACAAAAAATACATACGCCTCGATTGAGAACCTCCTCCTTTTTGAAGTCGCATTAAAAAAATCACCTAGATTGGTGCATCCATTCTGAAGTGAAAAAAAATAATATCATGCAAATGTCTAGAATGTATGTAGAGTAAATTTAACATAAATTTATTTTAATGGCTTTTTTTTCTTATTTACTTATAAAAAATTGACTCTACATAGACGTACTACACGTATGTAGTATTTTTCATATTTTAGTCAAATTATCAAAACATGTTCTTTTTAAGACGACGTAAATGCAGTCGTCGGATTTTTGTACATTAACTCCATTGCCTCTACAGGAAATTGAAAATTTTAATGTCACTTATCTCATCATTACAAAGAAGAAAGTTTACTTTCGTAAAGAAGGAAAATGCTTTCATCTTATGTACCCTAGACTACCTATTTTAGGTCGTTTGGGGGTTTTAGGAACATTTCTTAATTTAACAAGTAATAATGAATGATTTCGGAACTTTTGTTACTGTTACCCATCTTGTTACGCACCAAGGTGAAGGTTGCTTAACTTTCACGATCGTAAACAAAAAATGGCGTCCCCAATCGAACTCGAGCAAACAGAATGTGATTTAAGCAAATATACTTGAATAAACACAGAATAGAACTGACGGACAGACAGACTAGCGCATCGTATATTGATAAAAGGTCAGGGAAAGTTGAGTGACGGCTGAGCGATATGTGATACGTACGAGTACACAAGAGATTTCATAGAGGCGCCGCGTAGTGATTGTCAGTTATTTAGCGATATCGATAACAAAATTATATTGCAAACGAAGGTGATTTTTTTTGTACTTTCCGAATGATCGGCAATTATAATTGAATTGAATATTTTGTTGGAAAAAACGGAATTGAGTCCATCGGCTATAAGTAGGTCTATTCATTTGACAAATATGCCAAAAACGCACAGACGATGACATTACAAAACTCTAACTTAATAAAAAATCTGTTTCATACGACGACCAATTGCCAAAGATACCGCATTGCTGGAGGCAAAAACAAAATATTATCAACATATTATAGGACTGATTATTATCTTTCTTTTTCTTATATAAAAAATGAATCACTGTGTGTTAGTCTCGCTAAAACTCGAAAACGGCTCGACCGATTCTTACGAAATTTTGTATGTGTTCGAATAGGTCCGGGGTAGGTTTAAACGTACAGTCGGACCCGATAGGCGGCGCTGTAATCGGGCAGGACGACGTCTGCCGGGCCCACTAGTCTTCTTCTTCTTATATTTACGCTGTGTGTTAGTCTCGCAAGAACTTTTAAACGGCTCGACCGATTCTTAAGAAATGTTCTATGTGTGTTTGAATAGGTCCAGGGAAGGTTTAAACGTATAATGGGACCCGGTAGGTGGCGCTGTAATCGGTCTGCCGGGCTCACTAGTTTTAAATAAATGTTTTACCAGAGTGAGACTCAGTACAGTAATACCAATTTGCACTGGGACAGCGTGATTGACTAAAGCTTAAACATCCTAACTTAGGGTAGGCTCACGTCCCTCAGTGGGGATATAAATGAGCTGTTATGATGATGAGACTCAGTACTGTCTCCTACCCATGATTGCTTAAAACAATATTAAAACCAAAGCGAAGACGGCGCTTTACGCAGTAAGATCGGTGTCTTTAATATCGTTTTAACCTTCCTATATTAGCGATTATGGTTAAGTCCCTAAAGTCTTCCTCTACCTTAATACCGAGGTCGTCATTGTATAGGCAAACCATTAAAACAGCTCAGGGAAAGTTTACCCCCGGTTTTGTGTATGAAATCAAGGCCAATAGCTTTCGTCTATTCCCAAATGAAAAAAAAACAAACAAAAGGTAACATCGTCAGCTCTATCTATTGATCCATCCCTATCGCATAGACCTGTGTGCGCACGCGCTGCGACATCAGTATCAAACAGTAGTCAGTCAGTACAGTGATTGTGCTCCTCAAAACCAGTCCTTCACTTGTGCCGGTCGCTTTCGCAGCGTGTGAGCGTGTTATATCAACATTAATTACACTACAAAATATTCAGAGAAATCGTGCCTTTTCTAACACGTTTTTTTTATTTGGTAAGTTTTTATAATTAAGTCTAACAATTATACACAACGAATGGGATTTATTGAATATGTTAATGCGGGGTATGGCATGGTTCTGCCCACTTAAGCCCCGACCCCAAGAAAACCACAGGATAAAGAGGAGCCTATTACTATGGCATAATGTGGTTCACTGATGGTTTAAATTCGTTATGTTTATTTATTACAACACACACAAGAATTATTTGTTCTCTTTAAGTATATAGTTTGTGTGCTAAGAAAATATGTCATGGTTAATTTCTTTTACTTAACAAAATGATAACAGAATACCTACCTTTTTTCCAACAACCATTTATTTTTGTATAATAGTAATAATATTGTGTGTTTCTGTGGCTCGGCTTAGTAACAAATAATTTATAAGTTGACTATCTTATCAAAATTTAAAAATTTGGGCAACTAGTCGTCTGATATATTTTATTTAAAGATATGTATTTATATAAAATTATTTAGGAATATTTCTTATATAATTTTGTACGTAAGAATTCATATACTTACATAAACATGTTGAATGTAATCTACTCTATAAATGAAAACCACTAATCATATGGAGCGGCTAGAATGATTGATCTCTATTATAAATAAGTCCATCCATGCATACATTCTTTAGCTTGATTATTCAATAAAGAGTATATATAAAAAAAATGCTAACTTATGTAGTGTTTTGTAAGCTAGCGGTTTTTCGGGATTTGTGATTGTGAACATATAAACCTAAAATTGTTGTTTATATATTACTACATCCAATATTTTCTGTACTGAGTAATTATGAGTATCTTGAGAAATAATATTTCAAGTTATTATCTTTTCATAATGCAAAATTACGACGTCGATCAATCGGGAGGTAGAGCAGTTCGAATCCTGCCACGTACCAATGTATTTTCATATTTTTATTTTACGTTTATTCGACGCTTTTACCGTGCTTTTACGATGAAGGAAAACATCGTGAGGAAACCTGCACACACCTGTGAAGAAAGAATTTCTTTACAGGTTGTGCATGTGTGAGTCGACCAACCCGCACTTGGCCAGCGTGGTTGACTAAAGCCTAATCGCCGTAGTTTTGGGGTAGGCTCGGGCGCCTCGGTGGTGACGTATATGAGCAGTGTAAGATGAATACAAAATTAATCCACAGCATCTCGACGCTGTGTAATAGTTTGATGCTGCCGTAAAAATACTTATATCCAACAACTTATCTAAGAGAGGTCTTGTCTGTTTGTCGATTAAAATAATGTCGATGTCAATTAATGATTATTTGATATCAAAATATCACACCACAGACCATAAATGTCCTCACCGAGGGGCTAGAGCCAACCCTAAGTTAGGCTGTTTACGCCTTTAGTCAACCACGCTGGCCCACCGGATTGATCGACTTCATATACACCTCTGAATTTCTTCGCAGATGTATGCAGATTGCCTCATGATATTTTCTTTCACCGTAGGAGCGTCGGACAAATGTACAAAATGTATGAAATTCGAAAAACGAAAATTACATTGGTACATAACAGGATCGAACCAAATTTAGAATAATTCCGTCTGAGAATTTTGTAGAAAGCCTTCAAAAACTGCACAGTAACGTTGATTTGTCAGTTCATGAAATTTACTTAGTTTTGCTCATTTAAGTCGAGCTTACTACCTTATTAACTTTTCTTAAGTGGATATCGAAATTTTATAAGATAGACAATTTTTATGTGAAAAATATTAATCACGTCTATGTAAACTTCACTTTTTAAAATATTTTCGTTTCGTAACCCACTCAGGGATTTTCGCGACATGAACGGACAAGGTGGTCTACCCAATATCCACTGGGTCAGTCATGACGCGACCTCCCCTTTAACTTAATAAATACCGCATTGACGGAGTTATTGCACGTACCGTATTTTTTTTAATTTTCGACCTGCCTACCTTGGTATTATTTTGTCGGATATCGAACCTACTTAACCGCGCTCCTCGTAAATTTTCGTATATTTTACATTTCAATATTTCAATACTTAAGATTTTTTTCTCCACCTGCTGTAAAGCTTGTCTCGTCCGATGGTAAGTGACAATAAAGCCAAATGGAAGTAAGCTTCCTTGTTTTCAGGATTCTTCAATCACAAAATAGCTATCTTATCTAAATTTATCGCAACATAACAATGATATCAACATTGTTGTTATGGCGTCAAACTTAAGTTAGCTAAGCAGTTTCGTAAACCGTTCAAGCAAGCCAATCCGAAAATTTCTGTACACATATAGAATCAAACATGCTAAAACCATCTAGTTCAGAGCTGGAGCTTTATCCAGATCTGGATGTCGATTCTGTAAAATTCGAACAATAGCTCGCATCTCACTTCGATATTCACGCTCACTTCGCATAAGATACAAGATACCCTTACATAGTCATTATCACGAGTTAGTAGCGATAACATTCTAATAAATAACTCAGAAGTAGTTTTTATCACCTTCAGAAATAATTTTAAATGTATTTTTAAACTATGATAATAAATTTTGCCTGTTTTCACTCACAAAATAGCAACGTTTTATTTGACACTTTGTTTCGAGTTCGTGTGCGAAGTGAGCTTCGAAGTGATAAAGGAATTCCCTTTACGGAATGCCACTTCATACGTCATCCCATACTTATAATGTCAAAATCTCACGATCACTCTAGTTCCACTCGCTGCCACGCTCGCAAGTGTAGCGCTGTAGCACAGATTACTTAATAGTTTTTAGTAACTTCGAATCTACATTCGAATTTTGAGAATGCCAATCTAAGAACTCACTGCGGAATCAGATTCGAAGTTTAAAGTGAGGTTTTACAGAATCACACTACTGAACTAGATGGTTTTAACCTAAAGGCCGTAGTATAGTCAATAAGATTAGTGGATAATTTAATATTTCAACCAGTACCTGTAAGAAATTTAACTTGAGCTTGTGTCCTTAGGACTAAATTATCTTTTTCACTTCAGTCATATTATCTATATAAATAAAAATGGATTTTCGAAATGTATGTACGCCCATAACTTTCAAACGACTGCACCAAATTGGATGATTCTTTGTTTTATGTATTCGTTATTGTTAGGACAAGGTTTGTGTAATATAAAAAAAAACAATATAAAAAATAGTACAGTACCTAATATAACAAAAATACAATAAAAATGGATCTTCGAAACATTTCAGTAATTTTGTTAAAATACATGGCGATGCAAAGTACGCCGGGTCAGCTAGTTTCAAATAAAAATCATCATAATCGTATTGCCTTCAAATTCGATTTTGTTCAGATAAGATAAGCTAAAGCTAAGACAGCTAAAGTAAAAGAGACTCAAATATATAACCGAAATCGTCAAAATGTGACACAAGTTCGAATATTGTTGACTGAAATGCATTTTATGATACCAAACAAAAATATATTCTAATTTTCAATCCTGCCGTCAGCCACTCGATAAATATAGCGCCTAACACTTTTCATTATCTACTATTGTTTTTGCCTCTGACTTTGTCTGCCGTAGATGATCAATCAGGCTTAAGTCATCACATGAATCTGAAAAGTTTGTTGTTTGCGTGACGCATCGACCGAGTTGCACTTCAATTGGTTGATAACCAACATATACCTACGAGTATATGGAATCTCTACAATGTAGCAATATATTGGATCTTTAGCAAAACCTAAACTTTGTTTGGCACATGAACTCTAGTTTAGCCCATTTTAAAAATTATTTTGGTCTGACCCTATCATGGTTCGAAAACCCTAATTTTCAAATTCATGGTTTGCAGAAACTCGTTCAACTGGATTTTTGACGCGGAGTATGGAAATACTGATACTAGCATACTAACACGCTATGCTAATTTTCCCAAATTGGTAATACTTGTATAAAAGGAAACACAAATTCTAGCACCCAGTGCCTCGCCTCAGGGTCATACCACTAAGGTCATTGACACTGAATTCGCGAAAATTTGATTTATGGCTTAGTTTCTTGTAACTCTACTATCAGTCACTCAATCAATATACCTAGTGCCTGACAAGGCATTGCCGATATTTTTTTTTCAGCTTTACAATCACTAGAACAAGAATATCAAAAGTTTGTTGTTTCGAAAAATCTAAATACTTTGTTGATAGCCAGCATGATTTTGAAATACAAAGGAAGAACAATACATAATCTTCTTATATATAAAAAAATGAAACGCTGTGTGTTAGTCTCGCTAAAACTCAGAAACGGCTCGACAGATTTTTACGAAATGTTCTGTGTGTGTTTGAATAGGTCCAAGGAAGGTTTAAACGCAAAGTTGGACCCGGTAGCTGGCGCTGGAATCAGGCAGGACAACGTCTGCCGGGCCCACTAGTTTAGAATAAAAATAAAATATATTTACAACTGCTTTTAAAATAATAATCGATGCACAGCTATGGACCGTCGTCGGTGACGCTGTGGACTGGGTGCTGGCCTTCACTCATACTCATGTCACCGTATTGCAAATCTTTATTTACGTATTTTGAAGTCAGGAACTAGGCACATACTATCACAGCCCGGACGCCCTTTTCGATTCGGTTCGATGGTGGCGGAAACAATTTAATTATGACAAATAATCAACATTATAACTGTGCTTGTTTCTCAAAATAATATATCATTTCGATAAAAGCTGTTTAATGAAATATATACGATGATTGCAAACAAATCTGCTTTTCAATTTTGGGAGTAGATCATTTTAAAATCGATCATCTTCTTTGCTCAATGTTGCTTTAACCATCAACACTTTCAATAATCTAGAAACTTCTATTAGATCGCCTAATTCTTGTACTGTATACTTGTACTTATACCATATGACACATTAATGCATCTTGAGATTACCACATGTCTGCAATGAGGTCATATTTTTCCAGATGACCCAATTTTGATGAGTCAACCTTTATAAAACAGACAGAAGTAACCTAAATATGCTTACTGTTTATATAGAAACAGTAAAAACCTTGAAGTCTATGTTTTCAGATTCGTGTACGTCGAAGGGTCCGACAAACATGAATATGTCATGTTTGTCGGACCCTTCGACGTACACACATTGATACGATTATCTTGTAACCATTTCAGGATAGGTATTCTTTTTACTTTTAATTATTCATACAAGGATCATAGTATTATTCTAAGTACAATGATATTTTTAACCAAAAAGGAAGAGTGTTATTAATTCAACTGTATTTTTTATGTTTGTTACCTCATAAATCTGTCATTTATAAACTGATTTGGAAAAATTTTTTTGGTTTGAAACGGTATTCTTCCATTTTGTCCCATTATCACCAAAGCCAAGATATGATAATGGGACCCCAGGAAATTCGAGGGATACCCTCATATTTTATAGGCACGTCCAACGTGTTTTATATACTTTCGAACTGGCGTACATCGAAATCGTATACTTTAGAACTAACATACATCGCAATTTCAAACTTCGAAATTCAGTAGTGGAGTCATATTTTTCTGAAGCTATTCAGGTCTGGTAGTCATGAGGTTTTTTTTAATTAAAATAGGCACATATTCACCCTCAGTTGTATTCTTTCAAGCTACTTCGGTGAGCTGGTGTTAAATTCACTAAAAAGATTTTAAAAAATATTTACCAAAAATAAAAGCCGAAATGAAAACAAAAAAAGGTGAAAATCATATAAGCATTACAATAAACATTTAGTAATTTTTTTATTTTAAAGCGATGACAAATTTTAACTGATGATCATCGATCATCTGCACCGACTTTAAAATTAAAAATGTAATGTTGTTTGTATTCTTACATTATTTTTAACTTTTTGCGTTTATGAAGCCGGGTTTTCATTTTTGTTAAATATTTTTTTTTACCTCAGATACAAACTCAAAAGGTATTCAACTATTCAATAACTGTTACACGTGCACTTGTGTACTGTGGTAGTCGGCCAGGGGTTTCAGAGATTTACATTGCATTGTGTACGAAGTTTTCGATAAAAAGATGTCTTTTATCAAATATTCCTGAATCAAAATTTGGTAGGTATCATTAATTTGTAATTCAGTTTTATTAGTTCATGTAAATTGGAAACGAGATAATGTACGATAGATCTAACTCGGAAGCTACTTATCATACGAGGAGTAGGTATTAAATTAAACATAAATAATTTCACGTGTCGACTCGAATTGTGAGATGGAACTCGTTTAATTGCCGCCTAAAAATACAACTGAATATATAAAAACGTTATTCGCAAGTCACTGTGTTGTGCAATAATGCTGAAATATTCAAAAACCATTACAGAATTTTATTGCTATTCATTTGGGTCTCATAATCATCATCATCACAGCTCATATATATCCCCACCGAGGGGCACGAGCCTACCCTAACTAGTTAGGGCGATTAGGCCTTAGTCAAACCACGCTGGCCCAGTGCGGATTGGTTGACTTCACATACACCTTTGAATTACTTCGCAGGTGAATGCAGGTTTCCTCACGATGTTTTCCTTCACCGTAGGAGCGTCAGATAAATGTACAAATGAAATTCGTGAAACGAAAAACACATTGGTACGTGGCGGGATCGATCGCGGGCCTCCCGATTCAACTCGGAGCACAGTCCAGTGCCTAGGCCACAGTGCCAGCATTTGGATCTATGATTTTAATATTAATGTAATCAGCTAGTGGGCCAATGACACAGTCTACGTTAGACAAGAAATGTTGAATCCTAATGAGACAGTCGTAGGGTTCAAAACGGTACTCACACACGTTGACAGAACGTGCTCAATTTCAATTTCTTTCAGTTTCCCGACGGAGAAATTATCATTATCATATCTCTCATACTCAATTCTTTTTAATCCCTATGCACCAGCCTCCCTAAAGAACCAGTATGAGTATTATTCCTCTATTAACATCCAAGATCTTTGATCCTCTCATAAGATATAAATATATCTACCCCCACCTTCTTCGTGTTGTTCCAAGTCTTTTACTAGACAAGACAGAAGACAGCCATTAAACTCTTTGCCTGAGGTCATAAGACGCGCACCCACATATATTTTTATTGGACATAGGTTTTTCCCAAAGATCTCCGAACCAAAAACCCCTTACATAACAAAGTAACATAACAATAACAAAGTATATTAACAAAAATAATTTTCAATAGCAAAAGGGTCTACAAAGTATGAATTAAATAACAAAACTTCAGATACCCAAAAATATTGTTATTATAAAAGAATTGAATAAATTAATAAATTCAATTCTCGCGGATTATTTACGAAGTTATGTCCATCATTCATTTTGTTGCATATCTTGCAAATTTGAAGCTCTAGGTCGCGCGCCTGCGAATACGACCTGGGGCCCTACCATGATCGCTTATAGCAAGGATAAAACAATATTAAAACAGAGACACCGCTCTTGCTGCGTATAGCGCCATCCCGCTCTCAGCGCGGTTTTAATATTGTTTTAAGCGATCATGGTTAGGGGGCAGAGGCCCAATTTTATTATACTAAGGCGCATAACACATTGCACCGGACACCGCTGCGGTGTACGGAGGGACGAAAACCGCATGCGGCTGCGGCGGCACGGAACCGTGCCACCGTACGGTTTGCTCCGTATCACCGTCCGGAGCTGCGGTGCACGACGACGCCCCGCATCGCCGCATTATCTATGTTGAGATCTATTAAGCGTATGCACGTCCTTTCTACGCAAAAATCCGTACGATACTGCGGCACAGTGTGGCATACCCCGCGAACCGCACCGCATCACCGTCCGGGAGTGCGGTGCCGTCGCGCGCGCCGCTCAACCGCACGGTGATGCGGTGCGAGTGTGTTATACCCTGCGGTTTTTGTATACAAATTAAGATTCTCCAGTCAAAATTAAAAACCGCAGCACCGCACACCGGAGCGGTGTGCGGTGCAATGTGTTATGCGCCTAAGTAATAAATTGCAGCCGAATCGAAACTGAACCGTTGCGTTTGACTCTGTACGTGGAGCGCTTTAAAAGGTAAAGACAAAGCTAAGTAAATTTTAAAAAAGCGGCGTTGATAAAAATCTAATATTGGATGAAATCTGACACATATTTTTTATTAGTGTAATCGATTCGATCTGAACAAATTATTATTATTTAATTAAAGCGTTATGTATAAGGGTCATTTTATTATACATTCCACAGAGCACAGAACTTTCTGTATTCTGTAAACATTCAAAGTAGATAGGTACCTAAAAGAGGAAAAACATAAAAAATAAAGTATTTGCCATTGCTACCGATATTGAGAATAACCTAAACAGTAAAAAAACTCAATTAACTTATCTATGGTGACCATGTAGATCAATAAGGCCAACAAAAAAGTTTCTCAATTGCGTTTTTGTAACTACATATATTGAACTAGATACACATCACACCGCTTTTCGGCGCACATTTGGCGGCGCTTTGCCCAATAAATTAAATACATAACACCAGTTCCTTATACATGTTTTTTGCCGCTAATTGCAGTTCTAGGCTGAAGGCTGAAGTCGTTTGTTGACTGAAAAAAAAACAAAATGTGGCTAACTGCGCGATGTCGTGCCAATTTAGATCAATCTATTTGTGCCTTGTGCTTTCATTAAAACTGTAAACAATTTAATCTAAATCAAGTGTGTTTTTTTAAGCAATGGGATCTTTGTCCATACTAGCAAAGTCTTGTCTTCTTTAAAGGACAAAATTTAGGTATGTACTAATAAGCAAAAGAATACCTATGTTAGCGTTAACAAATACTTAGGCTCAAAAAATAATAATTCTTTTAAAGGATTTTGTGAACGTTTCTACAATAAACTCCCAACCAATATGAGAGACTTAACTTAAATAAATTAAAAGCTACAATCAAGTATGTAAAAAGCATCTATTATAAAGTGTCTGATTATAGGATAGATAAAACTACTTGGGATTGACAAAAAATGTGACAATTTGACGTTCATAAGTACACTTTGTGATTGTTTGATAAATGTAAGTACACTTTGTGATAGTTTGATAATGTTGATTTGAGTAAGTAACTCTTTTAATCACTCTGATAGGCATGCACATTTTTATAAATCCAAAGTTATGTTTGTAAGATACTATTATTGTAATGTTGCCAATTTAAAAGAGGATAAAAAAAATAGGCCTTCCAAGTTTCTTGCCTGTTCTTCTCGAGAAGAACAAGCAAGAAACTCTCAATTTCCGAAAAGGTATAGAGTCAACTTTTTTATTTTACTTGTATTTCCATACATCTTAATTATGGTTGGAGTGTATTTATACAGAAGGTTTAAATTAAATAATACATTGTATATCTTAGTTTATTACATATTAATTAGATTTTTGCTTACTAAGATTCTTGTATATTGTATGACGTCAATAAGATCCTGTATATATAATGTTGTTTTTCTTCTATGTCTGGTAGGAGCAGTTGTTATACACTTACACTGATCCTAAGTTAGAACTTAACACTAATTAAATATAGGTACCTTATTACTCTAGACGTCATTCCGAAATATCATTTCACACAAGTACTCATCTACTATATTCATTAATTAGTCTTTAGTCTGTTGCACTAAAACCTCACCTTCACGGGCAATTGAATCACGGCGAAAGTCTGTCTAGTCGTGCCATCATAATTAATAGTAACCAGAAATTAGTCTTCAAACGTCGATATTAAAACTAAAACAATATTAAAACTGCACTGAGAGCGGGATGGTGCTATACGCAGCAAGAGCGGTGTCTCTGTTTCAATATTGTTTTAACCTTGCTATAAGCGGTCATGGTAGTGAAGTCTGCAAAACGTCATAGACACGCTGCGTTTCTGCCGTTCGTGTTGCTCGTCTGGCGTCGAACGCTCGTTAAGCGTCGCCTTCGCTCGATTCTTACTTATTTTAAATTCGTTTTTTATGAAAATCAAAATGATATTGATATTCGTTGTAATATTATGTTGATTATCGTCGAAAATCAGTAGAAATTGAGCGCACATGACGCTCCACTAACGCTAGACGCCAGGCGAATGCTCCAAAAATAGAGCTCCAGGGGAGCCGCACTACACTCCATGATATGACATACAACGAATCATTGCAGATATGCAACGATATGTTGCAGAGCTTAGGACGACCGTGGATATGATAAGTGACTGACACTATGTCGTGTTAAAATCGTCCGTCCGTTAGAATATTGAAGTCATGCCGCTGCGATACTTAAACTCAATAAAATAATTATCACGTAACTGTGGGCCTAGACAAAAGCCAGCGCTCATTTTTCCGCGGTCGCTAAGCAAAAAAAATATATATGGAGATGACATTAGCTGCAGAAAAAATTGCGTGAGGTTGTCACAGGTTAATGTCATTTCCATACATTTTTCTGCGGTACGACTGCGGAAAAATAAGCATGTGGCTTTTGCCTAGGCCCACTGGGCCTGTAGCCAAAGTATCACGTGTTCGTTTCGATTTACGTTATACATGAGTTTCATCGTCATCGGGCTCGATCAATATGATATGAACATTTGCATTTAGTTAACGTAGTATACATATTCGCAGAAAATCTTGGTGCTGGTCACGACCCTTTGTCAGTATGTATTGTTTCGTATAATGATGTGAAATGAGAAATCACATTTCCCTATTATACTCTACCAAAAACTGTACAGAGTCGTCTTTATGGGTACCACCATCTTACCAACTTCTGCCGCCATGCAAGCATGCATTGATTACTGCAGTGTTCCGGTTTGAAGGGCAAGACAGACAGTGAAATTACTGCATGGATTTATAATAAGTCCATGGATTACTGAGTACTGTGACATGTTATGTCACAAGTTGGCAACATTGGCGTCGTTGCAGAGGTTGTAGATTCGCAAGAAGACACTGTAGGCGCCCGTAGCCACACACACATCTGGTGCGCAACCTGCTTGTTTGCCAATTTAGTAGAATAAAAAACATGTTAATCTTCTCTATATCTTTTTTAACGTGGGGAATGCATTTACGCACCATCCAAGCCTCCCGGTAGGGGTAAGGGTGTGTTCCAGGGGGCACAATCGGGGAATGGCTAACGCCGATCCCGATTGTGTCTCTACTGAGGTAGAAGTATCTGGAGGGTTTTTAGCCGGTATGGGGTCTTCTACCCGAGTCCGGCATATCCTTGGGGTGTCCTCGTCAGTCAGCCCCTTGTCGAATCCGTAAGAAGGATTCTCCCTCCTTAAAAAAAAAAGGGTAAGGGTGTGTGGAATTCCGCGGCAGAGTACCGCGACTACTCAATAAACCCCACGGGAACACCTCTCAGGCTATAATTGAGCGACTGCAGTGGCTCAATTATGGCCGGAGTTTAAATAACTTATTATTACTAAAAAATACTTATTGCTATAAATAACTTAGCGCATGCATGCGCAGAGCGCCGAAGTACATGTAAGTCGTTCGGCCTTATTCTTCTTCTCTATATGCCTACGCGAAAAATTCCTTTCTAACTTTACAACCAAAACATAGATGCAATTTTAAAAGCTTATTATCATTACTTTTAAGAAGGATATCTATTAATTAATTTTATAGTTTTTAAATATCATCGTTTGATGACCCATGAGGTGCCCTTAACCTAAGTTAGCTATAATTACTAGTAAGCTAGTACTTGCACGGTTATTTTGAAGTACGTCAAGGCAGACAAGTTAATTTATTAACACTAGGGTTTGAATTAGCATATTTCATGCAATCCTAGGCAATACGTATATCTTGGCTATTGCCTATGAATTTGTTAACTTAAATAACTTTTTTTATCCTGAATTTTTAAAAGTTTTTAGGTAAACATAATTTTTTTTTGGTTCCGATTTTTTAGTTTTTTCAGTATATTACAGTCCCCGCGTTCCTAGAAGCCAGTTATGACAGCTATAATCCCCATATAGTCTATATACTCAGACCAAAAAACCAATGGACTCGCAATAGTTATACTAACTATGGCACGAATAAATTTGCGTCCGCCATTGCAAAGCACCGTGTTGTTGTGCTAAAATATCAGTCAGTAAGCGTTGTTTGTGAGTGCATTTTACAGTTCTATGTTTTTCATTGATTTTTTAAAATAAATTGTACAAAGAAAACTATTATAAGTGTGGAATATTGGATGCGGCGTCCCTAGTTTTTTCCGCCATCTTAGAGCACCACCATACATTATTGGCTATATATACATACTTTTTTGTAGGTATTTCATGTCCTTTGGTTTCCTTAGTCTGAATCTATCTATCAGTTTTGACAGATAAACTATGGAGATGACGGCTGTCAAAACGAGTTCTTTAGAACATGAGGACTGTAGGACCCGTATTGACGTTTTTAATTGAATAATAATGCCGAGTAGATATGTTTGATTTAAAAACGTTATTAACTAACTGGGAATCGGTGTTAAATCGACTATATTACGTAACCAGAAGAATCACCAACCATTCAATGAAAATTAAACTCGGCTAATAGAACCTTCACCTGTCAATCGCCATCTGACTCATTGTTTTATAAATAATTCATTCATGATTGAATTAAATGTATATGCACTTACCTACTACGTAGTTAAAACACAATAAGCATTCACCAACAGTTTATAATTCTTAGTCCACACATTATTATTTGCTCAATTCAATGCTCGTCGATTCTGTCGTCTTGGAGATAAGATTGAACATAAAACACTCTAAACATTGTTTTAAACATAAACCTTGATTACGCTGTTTTCTCAGTAACTGGGTCATGAAAATTTTGATAACGATGCTCATTAGAATCTGTTTACATATTTTGGTTTTTCATAGTAATATTAGGAAATGTGACATAATTTGTTTTGGGTGGTTTTAAATACATGATAGTTTCTTTTTGGGAAAAATAGCTTCACTGAACTGTTTGCCTACAAAAAAAAACTATTATTTTTTTAAAGTTATAACAAAAATATAGGTAATAAATGCGACTGTTTCTAAACATGTGACAATTCCTAGGCAAGAGGAAGGGATTATCCCAGTTGGACTGACATCCGACTGGGGTAAATATTATAGTCCTGCCTGACCGTAACCGCCTCGACCGTGACCGCATCGTAACAGTTCCCCTGCCTCAAAAAAAAGCGAACTGGAATCCGGTTTCGAAGCCTGACATTCGTTCACCTCAACTCATACACGTCCCACTGTTGAGTAAGGTTGCCAGGTCCAAACACCGGATAGCCGGACATACTCCAGTTTAGCTGAATATTTGTGTAAAAAGACCGGACACTCGTAGTAATGAGATTTTTCGTCGTAACGTTATTTTGAAACTTAGTACACTACAGTGTTTTTGATGAACCATAGATATACAATTTTATTGTATATCTATGGCACATCCGCGTAACAGCACGCGGCGCGCACAGGAACAACCACGACCACGGGACTGGTTAAATGTAAAAAGTCTATATAATTAAAGCCGGAGTGGCCGGACACCGTCCAATTTAGCCCGACACGCATCTTAAAATCCTAAATATGCCCGATTTTATCCGGAAGCCTGCTGGCAACCCTAGTTGGGCATTATCTGGACAAGGAGGAATTGGCCTAAAACACCACGCTGGGCAGACAAGTTAGTGTTATAGCGGTTAAATCCCCTAGTCATCTCCTACACTATTGGTATGAAGAAAAAGAGTGGCAACATGTATTCTAGGCCCGTCACCGCACGGATCTTCACTTATTAATTTCATATATTAATAATCGCTCCCTAGCTTGGTGTTGCAATTGCTAATTGGACCAAGGGCGAGACAATGGAGTCGCGTGCGCAGCGTGCGTAATGGCCGCTGGAAACCACCACACAACAGCTTATTATAAATTCATACACATGGAAAAATCGAGATAAACAGTTATTTTTTTCTATTAACATAATCGATCCATCGGAACTCGGTGACCTAGTAAACATGGCTTGGTTAACCCACTATGTTGAAGGCGCAGGCTCGAATCTTGCCCGAAGTGAAATTTTTCTTAGTGATTTAATGCATTCACTGCGACACCTCCAAAATAACACCCCTGTTGGGGTGTCCATGACAAATAGCATTTATTAACGACACCACCGTAATTTTGGGATAACACAATTGATTTATAGTACATTACGATATACGTGCGATATGTTGGTTATAACTCACGCGGCGGAATTTCAGCCCGAGCCGAAGGCGAGGGCGTAATAGAGCCGAGTGTGTCTTTTGTGGGTAATTGCCAGCATCTAACCTAATTCTGTTGCCATAATAACAATGTTATCAATATAGAGGTGTTCCGAAAGTTAGAGGTAAGATAACCAGTCAAGAATCCACGTACATCTCGCAAAATAGAAGTAATCTGAATTATTACGAAACACACATGTTTAAAAATAGTAAGCAGATAATTTGTACGTAAACCACGATGTACTACGACGCAAAACTACAAATCTTTGGTCGCAAACTAACTGTAATTAAATGTTATCGTTATAGTTATGTGAATCGACCGCCCATTCAACGTCATAATGACCTTTTATCGAACAGTTGTCGCATATTGTGTATTGGTTTATCTAAATAAACTGCACATGGCACAGTTCGGTGCTTTGAATGTAGCTTCTAAATTTTAAAAAAAGTTTTGAACCTTTTAATAATTAATGCTATCTTACAAAAAAAAATCATGTCTATTATGGACCACCGACTTCTAGGGGATAAATAATAACATATGAATTACACGATGGCGTCACTGGCTTCATTATTTTTTGTGTGATCTAATTTTTAACACAGCTTGGTGCTAAGTGTGTTGCATGGTTTTCTTTTTCAAATCCACTCAGTCATTTTATTTCATTGAATGAGATCAAAAAACAAAGTAAAGATAGAATAATATACTTAATGTAAGATCAACATATTTGCTATTATTTAACCCGGTGCAATAGATTTGTTAAAATACGTCATTGTCTTGGTAAAACGAAATGTTTGTGACCAAGAATATTTTTTAAAAAGTGTTCGAAACTAGAATTAAAATAGGTATTTTAAGATTAATAAAAACGTAAACGCGAGAACCTAAATGTGTTTCATTAATGAGAAATAGGCAGTCCAACAAAGTCACCTCATTTTCGCATTAAGTTAAACCGATAAACACATAAAATGTACACGTGACAAAAATACTGAGGACATCAACCAATGCACGAGGCGACCCAAAAAACTTTGCACTCTTATCATGTCTAATGGTGACAAGTCGATATACAGGACAAAAATACTTTGTTTATAGCAATAATTTGTTTTATCTCAGTTTAGATTCGTGATGAAACCTTTTGACATCGACTCAAACTGTTGTTCATATTTTCCGCCTTAATTTATGGATCCGCCATAAAATTGACATATTTAATCATATCATAATGCTTATATTCTTTGTCATAATTTCTTGGTAGCAAACAAGCATACGATCCACCCAATGTTAATTTCTTGTGAATCTTGTGATCTCAATCCCGCTCAGGAACACGACACGTGACGAATTGTCTTAGTGAGCAATATAACTTGCACTAAATCATATTATAGAAAATATACTATTAATATTATTACAACATTTAACTCAAACATTTGAAATATTTCTATTACAACTAATCGCAACGTCAAATACTTTGTTATATAACAACATCTCAATGGCAATGCATGTTGTTACAGATAAGATATGGCTGGTGACACGGCTGAAAAGCGAGAATACTACGATGAACACTTGAAAGGTGTTGACTCAGAAACAACTAACACGGAAACCGCAGATCATCAAGTACATATTGAAGATGACAATGAAGATTCACACGAGCCAGACAATGCAGACAAGCTTAATGAAACTACTGACAGTATAAATTTAAACAATAATAATCATATTAACGCTAAAAATGTTAAGGATAACAGCGACTCCAAAGAGGCTGAAGCCAAAACAAAAGAAACTAAAACGTCACAGTATTTGCAGAACCTAAAAATGACCAATTCTAATGCTGGCTTAGTGTTAAGTGAAAAAGATGCCAGCCTTCTTAGTGATTCGAAGACGATCGCCAGATTTTCACCAGTATGGAGACAGGTAAAAAATTCATTTTGTAATTAAAATAATAACCATTCTAAAATAAGTACCAACACTAAACATTTTAATAGTGTACATAAGTATTCATTGTCCATTTCATATAAAGTATGTATATTTGCAGCAAAAATATGAATATATACCTAGTTTTGTGAGATAAACATAATGTGCAAATATGTTTCGAGACCATATTATGTCAAAACAGTATGATGTAGGAGAAACAAAAGTTAATTATAGATTTATTCATAACAATGTTTTATTTTGAACGTATACAGTAAAAAAAATAAAATCGACTTCAAAAGCACCCAAAAGTCATAAATAATAAATAAATAATAATATAAGAACCAGGTGATCAATGCTTGGCACCGACATCAATATAAAACTGTCATGTTGTATGTATTCATATACTTATTATTAATGACTTTTTAGTGTATTTGAAGTCGCTTTTATTTATTTGTAAAAAATAGTACATTGTTACCCCAGGGGTGAAAGTAACTTATTTAGCCCCGAGACGGTGTTTGGCGCCCGAGAGTAACGAGGGCACCAATAGTTCGAGGGACTAAATAAGTCATTAACCCGAGGTAAACACTGTGCTTCTCATTACGAATACACGGAAAGTAAAAATAAACCAATGAATTAGCTAAAGAAAAAACGTGAAAATTTTATTTTACATAAATCAACAACTTCTGCTTTCGCCCGCTTTCTCTTATAAAATCAGGCGTTAACTCCATATCTGAATCAGATGAACTCATTGAGTTAATAAGTAACACGTTATAGAAATATAATTAGCAGTTAATACAAATCTCTACCATACGGAAGTATTAACAAAACTCTACAAATGGAAAAAACAAATGAAGATCGCATTGCCGCTTTCCCGCTTATTTTGTTTTTTTTTCTGTGGCCGGCCAGCCATTATTTTTCATTTCATAATTTAAAAAATGGTTAATATTTTGCCCAAATCTATGTTATTTTAAATAAATAGTTGAAAATAAATTATAATAAAGTCATTTAAAAATATATTCCTTAAATACTTAACATTATGTTATTTCAATTTTACACTGCGCTGTACTTGAGTGGCTGTATAGAAAGTCGGAACATGGTTCAATAAAAATGTGAAAAAAGAACTAGTTTCTTTTTTAAAATTTGACAGCAGCCGTCAGTTGAAAGTGATTCCCCCTAGGGCTGAAAAGTATTACTTTCAACCCGCTCCTCAGGCAACTTCAGACCTACTTTCAGAGTATGAGTAATGAAAAATATTTTTTTCAATGTTTTTAGTAAATTTAATACATGCGTCTTAGAATTTGAACCAAGGTAAATACCAAAATAACTTGAAATAAAACTTCTTTCGCTTTAAACAGAATTGATAGAATTATTCCCAAGCTTCTCATTCACGAAAAACTTCCATTATCAGCTCAGTAACATGATATGATGACTACTAGATGCAAATACTTGAATATCTTCAGAAAAAACATGAAACACATTGGACGTGCCTATGAAGGGTTTCCCTCGATTTGCCTGGGATCCCATCACCAGATCATGACTTGGTGACAATGGGATATACTCTACCCCATTCACCCCCGGCATATACTCTTTCGATTACAAAAAGAATTTTTAAAGTCGACCTGCAAATGGGGAGTAATCGGTGAACATACATAAAAAAAAAACAGTTTAACATAGAACCTTCTCCATTTTCGAAGACGGTTAAAAAGAAACGTTTACAGGATTTTGTGGTAAGGCTACGTGACGGATATGAGACTGTTCAGCGAAGATTGATTCCATTGTCATCAACCTAATCTCGCCTCATACTCATTATCATATGTGTGAGATGAAATCTAATCGTGTATATCGTTACGTGAAAAATAAATAAAAAATTGTTACATGAAAATGGAAAGCATTTCATCATTTGAGTACGGAACAACTGAAATAATAAAATAAATCTTCCTGTCAGTTAAGTAAATATTCCATGAATTGTCTCTGATACGTATATCTGCTAACATCCAATAACAACATGAAATAAAAGCCGCAACTACTATATAAAATGCTGTGCAAACAAAATTTAGTGTTATCACGCCAATGACGTCTGATTGTAATGTTATCAAAATCATTCTAACTATCACTGAATATATTGTATCTCGACAAACAGGTTGTGGCCGAGTTCCTAGCGATACATATAAATCTGGTTATTCGTCAAATATTTGCCATCAATTTGTATTAGTAATGTAAATAGCTACCAACCAATTTAATCTAACAATTAAGGTAAAGTTCACAAAATGATTTGTTCAACATCAACTAGCCTGATTCGAATGTAATTAGCTCCGGCTTAGGAAGATACAAGATTCTGACACAAATAAGATATCACGATATCACACGATATTATGAAGACTGTGTGCCAAAGTTTTCTAATTCGCTCAGCTGCTTTTGCGTGTTCCAAGCATAAATGCTTTTGCGTTTATAAAATTTGTAGCATAGACTTATAGAGTCTGACACACGAAACAATGAGCTTGGAAAAAAGCGGCAAATTCAAAAATTCTAGCTCTGGTAATACTGTCTACAGAAGGTAAAATACATTTTGATACTTGAAATATTCTAATATTTTTTTATTTATGTAGTAATTTAGAATGTTAAATTTGTGAAAGGATTGTCTTTTTTTCCTTGAATATAGTAGGAAAAAAAGGAGTTTATACTTTTTAAAATTAAATATTAGGTACTTAATGTTTAGTTTCAATGAACTTCCAACAATGAACCTTTTATAAGAAATCGCTGTATTTGGATTTCATGAATATTAAAATTACTTAATATCTGTAATATTTCGACAGAAATTAAGAAAAAAAAAATTATGAAAATTGTATATTACAAAGTATCAAAATTACCATGTTGAACTAAACTATATGGGGACATTGTATCAGTGTTGCTACTTGAAAAAATGTCAGGTTCATGTTTCGTGTGTCAGACTCTATCTTATTTTTCGGCCATAAAACTCCCAGTCCTGGGCATAAGCTTCCCCAATGGAGAATTCGAGTTGTCTTCCACACAATGCTGGCTCAATTCCAAGGGCGGATTTACCATAGGGGCCAAGAGGCCCGGGCCCATAGCAGCGGATTTTTAAGGGCGGCAAAGTGGTAAAAAAACTGGGATTCGGAAAATAATAATATTTCAGTAGGTATAGCCTCCATTTTGAAAATGTGAGTTACAAATCACTCCCAAACTTTCTCCCGAAACATCTCCGCCCCCGATGGAAGTAAGTTCGAAATCGGAAAGGCTGTGTCTATCCCCCAAATGATTAAAAAACTGATAAGTATATTTCTTACCTTGTCTCTTTATTCTTGTTGTTAGTAAAAGACGCCGTTATATAATTCTTACTAAATCATATGTAAACGAAGATTATGGTAGTTTTTGGTAACAAACACTAATGTCAATTTACAACAACAAACATTGTACTGACAATGATCTGACTGAAGTCTTTTGCCTAGTATTTCAGTGATGAAGTGTTTTGCACCATCTGAATTCCATCAGGAGGTCCGGGGTTCGATTACCTATGAAGGCAGAAGATTTTCTGCATGTTTTGGTTGGTGTTAGGGTTTCCTAGCCCGCCTGGATAGCTACCACCATCTTACCTAAGATTGTCACCAAACGAACAATATTAATACTACTGCTGGTTCCGGTAATTAGAAGCAAGATAGCCTCAACCTATGTTTGTTGTGAAATCCATATGAATTGTCGTCGTTTACTATCACGAATTTGAAGGCAAGCACTTTCCTCTCGTATGCGAAAGTATGGACATACCATTACGTAGGAGGCCGTGGATTTAAGGGGGCACGTGGTTTTCTAGAAATAGAATTGATACCATCTTGCTCATTTATATATTAGTATGTCAATGAGACTGCCATGAGTAGTTACTTTATCTTGCATATTAGCTCTCTTTAATCATTTTTTTCTTGAATAATAAACCTTTATACCCGTCTGAGGACCACAACAGTTACATACTAAAATTTATATTTAGAGTATTTTTTTATGTTAATATTGCTTCCTTTTATCTCGTCTAGGAAGCAAGTGTGATAACCTCTAAGTCAATTTATTAAACGTTGTATTCAACGTACCTAAATAGCTATAACATAAGTACCTATAGTGTGCTTTGTTGTCTGGGTATTATCACCTAAATAAAGCTTTAAATATGAAGTCTATTAACCTAAAAGCTATACCTCGTCCGTTGATGGACTAGATGAGGATGACATGCGTTCGATAGATTTGTTTCAAAACCCCTTACACCTGTTTTTTAACCGACTTCGGTGAAGGAGGAGGTTCTATATTCGACTATATCTTTTTATGTATGTTCAACTTAGAGCATTTAAGATGTTCAACGATTACTCCTCAGTTTTTTCTTAAGATATTTAGGTATTTGCCTCTGGTAGTCATCACATCATGTTACTGAGCTGATGATGGAAGGTTTTTGGTAGATTAGGAGTTTGGGTTGGGAGTAATTCTTTCAATACTGTTTAGAGCGAAAGACGTTATATTTTAAGTTATTCTTGCGTTTGCCTTGGCTCAAATTCTAATACACATGGACTAACTTACCTAAAAAGATTATAATTTTTTTTTACAAAAAAATAAAAACGACTTCGAAAATACCAAAAAGTCAATATAATAAAATACATACAACATCACAGTTTTATATTGCAGTCGGTGGCAAGCAATGATTACCTGGAAAGTCTTAAAAATATAGGAAAGAACAACTAATGTATTTAGATAAAATTTGGCACCAACTTCAATATAAAACTGTGATTTTGTATGTATCCTTATATTATTTATGACTTTTTGGTGTTTTTAAAGTTGGATTATTTTTGTAAAAAAAGTTAAGCCTAATGAGCTCATCAAATCATACTGCAATCATTACTGTATTTAAAATGATTCGGTAGCAAGTACCAAATATTAAACCCAGCTTTCTTAATTCTTTCAGACTATCACAGCAGCGGCGTCGATTCTATTAACTTTCGCTGCTGGTCTCACGTCAGGGTACTCCGCCATTTTGCTGCCACAGCTTGAACAGCCGGACAGTCCCATTCAGACAGATCTCAGCACCAAATCTTGGATTGGTGAGTAAATACTCTGTTTATCCCGTGAAAGATGTTCCGCGTAATATCTTGCGGGACAATAGCCAGCCTCGAGCTCACAGTACATCCTGATCAATGACAGGGGTCCTGACGTTTTTTTACATACGACAGGAAAGCTCTTAGCCTTCATATCACCTGATGGTAAGTAACGATAAGGCCGAAAGTGGAGGCGAGCTTCACACGGACTCCTCAACAACTGAGGAACTAGCTATCTTTCTTACCTCTTATTGTCGGAACAACAATAATATGCTATAAACATTGTTATTATGGCGACAAACTTAGGTAAGACGGTGGTGGATCAAAAGCCCTACCACCAACCAAACCGAGCAGAAAACTTCTGCCCCCAAAGGGAATCGAACCCCGGACCTCCCGACCAACACCCGGTGGTCTCAACCACTAGACCACGGAGGCGAAATCATCAACCCCCACTAAATATCGTGGAATAGTTTCCACGATATTTAGTCCGTCCTTGCGGCTACAGTTTAATAGGCGGAGATGAACTAAGGAACCTTGCGCACTACACGACTACGACCAGTGGCCGCATGCAACCAGGTTATCTATACAACCATAATGATCGCCGTGCACTAGTCAAAGGGGCCAATGACCACAAGTAGCCACAAACAATAGGCCGTCGCGATGCAAATTATAAGGTTGAGTTAGTATGGTGACCAATCTATTGTTGCCGATCAAGCAAAGACTTATCGATAACCTGAGAAGTATCAAAACTGCTAGCCAGAATAGTCATGTTAAATGTTGTTGTTCGAAATTAATTCACAAAATTTTCAATTACCTATCCTGAGTTGTCAAAAATTTTACATTCTTCCTGATTGCATTATTATCCTGCGACAATTATAAGAGCTGGGTATTAAATGTAGCGCAATGTAATGTCTTCGCTTCTCGAAGTAGAAATAGATGATAATTCAACAAACACCGTACTTATTGTTACAGCTGCGATGGCTGCGTTACCAATGGCACCAGGATGCTTAATTTCCGGCTGGCTTATGGAAAAATTTGGAAGAAAGACCTCTCACTACATCATTTGTGCACCGTTTCTACTCGGCTGGATCCTCATCGCCTGCGCCAACAACCTCGGCTTGATGCTTCTGGGTCGATTCTTTACGGGGCTGTGCGTCGGACTGCTAGGGCCTCTAGGTCCTGTTTACATTGGCGAAACTTCCGAACCTAAATACCGCGGGTTCTTCCTCGCCGCTATATCTCTTGCCATCGCAGTGGGCATTCTCGTAGCCCACATCATCGGGACCTTCGTGACTTGGCAATGGACTGCGGCTATTTGCTGCCTGTTTCCTATCCTGTCAATTGTCCTACTTCTGCTGGTACCGGAAAGTCCTACCTGGCTTATTTCGAAAGGCGAGGAGGCAGAAGGAATCAAGTCATTCCAATGGTTGAGGGGCTACGGCGACGAAGCCAAGGCGGAGTTGAAAGGCATTATAGACTGTAACAAAGCGTTAAACGCCATGCCAGTGATGAGCTGGAGGGAGAAAATCGTGAGCCTGAAAAGTCCAGAGCTTTTGAAGCCCTTGTTCATAATGATAATGTTCTTTGTAACCTGCCAGTTCTCAGGAGTGAACGCGGTTGCGTTTTATTCCATCCAGATGGTGGAATCGGCGGTTGGAAAAGGGCTCAACCATTATGTTGTAATGCTGATCATCGATTCAGTGAGAGTGCTCATGTCGATCGTGGCATGCGTTGTCTGTAAGAAATACGGACGAAGACCTCTATGTTTCATAAGCGGCGTTTGGACGTCCATTTCAATGGTGGCACTTTCTATGTTTTTGTATTTTAAGCCAGAGAATATGTCGTGGATACCGCTCACATGCCTTATGATGTACATTTGTGCAGTCTCTATCGGTTTCGTGCCGCTCCCATGGATCATGTGCGGGGAGGTGTTCCCCACGAGGGTGAGAGGGCTTGGCTCCGGCATTAGCTCGGCGACGACCTTTGCTGCGTTTTTCATCGTCGTCAAAACTGCTCCCGGCATGATGACGCACATGGGAGAGGTGCTCACGTTCCTCTTCTACGGGACTGTATCCCTCGTTGGCACGGGCATCATGTTCTTTATCCTGCCCGAGACTAGAGGGAAGAGTTTGCAGGAGATAGAGGAGAGATTCAAGAGAGGAAAATCCAGTGGACCAAAAGTTTAGATGATAAGTGCCAATGAAATTACTTATATTTTTATATAATTTCTTAATTCGCTAAGCGATACATATTTAATCTGTGATACTCATTATTATCAGTGATGACTGAATAAAAATCGTATTATTGTGATACATGCAAGATGTTTAATTTAATTTTATACTCATTTTGAGAGCTTGATTTAGTGGTTGAAACCCTCTTTAAATTGGATAGGCTCAATTTTTTGCATGGGCAGATATTGTTTTGAGTAATGACAGATATTGTTTAAAATTATTGTGCTGCGGCGATATCGATAACGACTGATAATTTTTTTTAAATAAGTAATTTGTTTCGAATTCGTCGTGTTACTGACTTGTCGTATTCCAGATTCGTCGCGTTATCCGCATTATCCAGGAAGATAAGCTTCTTGATCTTAACTTACTTATTTATCTTTCTCTCTTTCTTTCTTATTGGAATATTGATAATCTTGGGTTTTCATATATTGCCGTCAATTCATCTAATACAAAAAAGCTTACGGTGTTACTACAAAAAAAATTAAACACTGTCTAAAGTTAGACACTGTTTAAACATGATGCTCTTTCTGTTTTTCGTAAAGAATAGATAGTTATAGCATCATGTTTAAACAGTGTCTAACTTAAGACAGTGTTTAAAAACTTTTTGTAGTAACACCGTTAAAGTCTAACTCGCTTTCTAAGCATAAATGAAAGTATTGTCCTTTTTATAGAAAGGGCGATCTATATTGAAGCAGTATAATTATGCCAATGAAACCCGTAAAACGAGGCTTCAAGGTATCATTATTTCATCTTATAAATTTAGTGGCAAACTATGTTCGGTTTTCCCGAGAAGAATCTTTTCTTTTTCTTTGCTTGTTCAATATCTAACATTATTTTAATGTTATTATAGATACGTGTCATGTTGATTATAGATTGTATACGACAAATCTGGAACAAATGATATGGAGTCATTTCATAAGGCAATACATGAATTGTCACATTGAAAGGGGTTTTTGTAAATGAAACTATATAATAATTCCGTTTTAATCCATATAGATATAGGTCCCTAATAAATCAAATTTTAATAGCATTCATTCACCATGAAAATGAAACTTATTTTCAGGTATAAAAAAATACCTATACTTGATTTCGAAAGTTACGATTCAATTTTTACTTTATTCTCATTATTACCTGTACTGTTTTATACAAAATAAAATCTATGTAAGTATAAAATTAACAAAAAGTAAAAAAATATTATTATTATCTTTCCATGGTCTCCCTCTTTTACTTATTGTTTTATTTAAATTACAATTTTCGCCGCATTTGACCCAAAGATAATCAGTTATGTAAACTCGAGTTTATCGTTATCATTTTATTTTTAAAATTATCGCTGGAATTGAGTTCGGGTCGGACATGTCAAGAAGTTACCGGATAAAAATGATAAAAAGAGTTTAATTAAAATCAGAAAAAAAATATCAAAATATAAATTATTTCTAATTACTAAGCAAAGAAACTGAAAGAAGTATTGCATAAGACAGTAATAACATACACACTTAAAAGGTTACAATAGCATAATAGTTTTAACAGCTCTATGACTGATTTCTGTACAATATGTTAACGTTATGGAGTCTCCATAGGTATTCCCAGTAAATAAGTGCCTGTGTTTATCAGAGTTTCTATCACGAAACATATCGATTATCGACGTTGTTGCTTGTTATCATGTTGGTGATCCGGGGACTGAGAAAACCCAATTATCCGGGTTCGGGTTTTAACGACTGTAGAGGATTACCCTGGACCTTTGGATAATCGGGGAAATAATAAGGGGAGGGTATATAGTCACACGCATCAGTAGCCACCCTAGCGCGCAGGCCACACCGAGGGCGGTCAAGAAAGGCGGGCTGCATAGGCCTGCCTTCTATCGCCCAACCGTCTGCGTCGGAGAGGAGCGTCGCGAGGGTCGTTATCTGCTCCCTCTCCGCTGCCTCCTTCTGCGAGATTACATCGTTCGACGACGCGCGACGTTTTTGATCCCGCCGATGTTTGGCGGTCCGCTTATAAACCGCCTTCTATAAGCCTAGCCTAGTTTGAATAAGTATGAGTTTTTTCATTGTCTTTCTAAAGTAAATCTATACCTATGTTGATTACTTACTACGTGGATGCATAGCCATGAAATACTGCAACGTCCCTATATACTTAATAACTGCGCCATAGAACCTACCTACATAGACGACAATCCTGCATCATACTCGTACATACCTACTTGCACAGAGTCGATCGATTGGAGTCTAACCAGTGGCGTAACTATAGGGCGGTACAAAGACATTATAAGAGTAGACCAACAATGCAAACGAAATGTATGAAGTCCCCTTCAACCAATTTTGATATGATAATAGCTAAATAAATAAGCATAATTAAGACTCATCGGTAATAAATAATGTTACAATGTGATTTAGTTTTTATTACTGTTCGTTTTTTACACTACAAAACGAAGTTATTTGGGCATGTTTAAGTATTTTTATAACTTGACGCGCGCTCGACAGTCGAATGCAGTACAAATACAGTATGAGTAGCGGCCACCTGACCGCTGTTGTGGTTGAAGGGGGTTTCATAGAGGCCGCGCGTATTGTCGGTCTATCTCTTATAATGTCTTTGGGGCGGTAGGGCTGGCAAAATGCCACGAACCCCCGACGTGAGAGGGCCCCGGCCCAAAAGGACTCGTGCTCAGAAATAAACCGAACATTTTTAACAAATTTTGTACCTACTAAGTACTTCAAAATTACATTTTTTACGTACTTAAAAAATCAATTTAAGTGAGACACAACTAAAGACCGTAGTAAGTATACACAAATTCAAACTATTCATTAAGATATCAACACATTCAAAACAAAAAGACGTCCATCCAAGGAATTTGCTACGGACCTCAGATGGTATGGTTACGCCACTGAGTCTAACAATATTGAAGTAGATTGCCAGCAGTTCAACTTTGAGCACCCTTGCCCTAGGGGATCCACGTGTACTTGTCAAATCATCGGAATTCATAAGTGACGTCTGGTGGACCTGGGATCTCGGTCTACTCGTATAAATATTCGTAGTGACGTCCGTCCATACATAGAACTCGCGATACCTGACACATTGTATTATTTCGGCATTTCTGATTCAATCACGTCGCAAAACTCCGATTCATGAACGTAAACAAACAGCAGACTAGTTAAATATTCACATTTATTACTGAAATAACAATGATAATTACATATCTTTGAAACCAATGGCACTTTGATTAGTATCTACTTAAAATAAATTAAATAACATCAGAAATTAAATATCTACATAATGGCATTGAACGAAATACTTTAAAAGTAATCTTCATTACAGTAGTGAATCTATTTAGACAGTAAACTAACAGTTTGTGTTAAATGTTATGTTATTATGATTGTCATTTTTTTAAATATAGGTACTCTATGTAAAAATTACAATTAAAATGGGACCACAATGCGATACGGAATAAAAAGACCTTCAAACAAAGTTAAAATATTTTCCGCCGTCAAGTGCAAAATCTTTGCCTCCAAAAATATAAATCAAATTATTCAAATATGTCTCAATTTTAACATTACAATATATACCTATCCACTGCTTCACTTCAAAAAGAAAAACTACAAAAACAAAACATCGCAGAAACTAAACATTTCTTTGTTACACATTGTAAACAGGAAGTAGTTAACATTGGTAAAGTGCAACATATTTATTAATGGCTCAATGGCGACGGAGTTAAAATTTAATAGAGCTGGCCAGACTTCACTTGCCCCGTGGCTTGACGAGGCGCGACGCTGGTGGTGCGAACTTCGTGAAGCCTTGCTGATCGAATACCGGCAGAAGGTCGCGCACTCGAGCTGACACAGTGCCACCTGTGACCCTGGAAGACAATCGTACAACAATTGATGAGAAACAACTTGTTGGCAACATATAATATAAAAAATGTATTTTTTTATTGCTGGCAACATTGCCTCTCTCTCTCTCTCTCTCTCTCTGCTCATTGTGAAGCTAATACGTACCGATTCTGCGTCGTGCCTGTGATTCGAAGTGGTGTTTTTAATGACCAAACAGCCCCTACAAAAATACAGTCCACTACGGCATCCCCACACAACTTCTCAATCGTAACTATTCGTAACTAACTATTATGTACCTACTATTTCAACTTTTTTATGACATTCTATTGTTTTTACGACAGAGAAGCTGTTGGCATTCATCTCTTCTGACTTTTTATGCAACTAAGTTGAAAAAGAAGCCAACCTGATGGTCAGTCACTGCACATGTGGCTTCTGTTGTATGCACAAATATACAACCTGTATAAGGACCGCAGTGTTCTTTGCTAACTTGTGACATAAGACGTACCGAGAAATTTCTCTTCATATGAAAACCGGAACGCTGCAATGTGAAGTTCTGCTGGGTTACAGCACTCATTGCCAATGAGTGCGCTGATCTAAACAAAGCTGCCAAACTTCATAAGCCACCTGATTACGATCACTTCCCCCTTTCATGGGTTAAGCGTCGCATCAGTCAAACCAACCTAGAAAAATGAGAACTAAGATACAAGTCAGCAGACCAGGGCAAAATATTTTAAAAACTCACTTTCAAAATATTACAGACATTCACATTTTCACAAAGACAACACCGCATCAATTCCATTGGACACAATTCCTGACCGGTCACATCACGGTTACAACAAGACTTACCTCCACCGATTCCATATTACCCCGGACGACCCTGAGCCCATGTTATAGGACATCTCCCCAGGACTGGAACCACTTAGTATCACAGTGTCCAATATTTAGGTCACTGAGGCTTGAACACACCGACATATGCAACTTTCATAAATCAAAAACCATACAATACTAACGAATGTCTGCAACACAAGTCTACCTTCAAATCACTAGACAAATTAATTAGCATCACCTCAAAAACATAAACAAAACATAAAAAAACAAGTACGCACACACACAAACATAGACACATACACACACGCAAATAACATTCATGGGATCTTATAAACTTTTAGCTTATTCTATGCGGAAACCGCTGCACTTTCCGTTGCTGGGGCCACCTACTCTTACTAGGCCACCCCCTCCCCAATCGGACAAGACTCAACGAGTACCCGCTAATGAGGAGGTCTCGGGCGAATCACCAGCGACACTCAGTTGGGGTTGAGTGATTCCTCTTACTCCCATGAGGCGTAGACGCTGCCACGGTACACAAATTAGTCCATGTGAAAAGTTCCACTGGGAACGGGGATAAATTACAGCGAAAAGCGGAACATAGAGTGAGAGGCTGTATTTTCGACCATCTTTCGCGGGAGCCGGGGACAACTCTGGCTGGCCCAATCGTCGGAACTACCAACCCGAAGACATTTCACCAAATCGAGCTACGCAGCAAGGGTTGGAGGACCCGGTGACGTCACTGCAGCATTTCATCCAGGCTGGCAGGCCAAATGAGATCATTCACACTTTCATACATACACCACACTTATACGATCGAGCTAGATATACACTCACATTGTATACACACAATCACACATGCATTCTTAAACATAACAAAAAAAGTACGATTAAAATCATAAGACAACACACCAATACATTTATTAAATCACCTGGTAACTATCTACACAAAAAAACAACAGAACTCATCATCACACATGAATAATCACACACCTAAGGCACAAAAATCACCTTAGCTAACACACACACATACACTGTCTCCCGACCATAACACTCGACTCGACTCATGCAATCACACAAGCACACAAGAAGCACACACATACAGATACAAAACCACAGTTCCTCCTTCCAGCTCCCCTTCCTCTCTCTCCCTCTCCTCATCAATCAGCGAACAAGCCACCACTCCCTCATATTTCATTAAAGAACAGGGAGAAAGAATGTATGAAATCGCATTCTTGGCACACCAATGTAAAACAACTAGGAAAAAAACTCGCAAATACGCATGTCTCTTTTAAACATAAAATGACGAGTTTGCCTTATCTGTATGGCCTTATTCATGCAAGCCATTTTCGTAAAATTGACTACATATTTTAGCACGTTCGGCGCATAACAAAACAGATAAATGATATATTACGGTTATTTATGTACGGGCGGGCTGTGAATGTAATTGCACGCTAAAAACCGTTTTAAAATCGTTCCACAGTGCTATTGCTGCTAGCATGTTTGCAGGCATTTGCATTACAAACATATCACTTACAGGAGTTACACTTACAGGTACCTACCTACTTTAGATACTATGTTACTTGAAAGAAATTGATTTGTTCCATTGGCACCATTCAAATATAGGATGTAATATTTTAGGGGTTTCATCATCATCATCACAGCTCATATACGTCCCCACCGAGGGGTTCGAGCCTACCCTATGTTAGGGTGATTAGGCCTTAGTCAACCACGCTGGCCCAGTGCGGATTGGTCGACTTCACATACACCATTGAATTTCTTTGCAGATGTATGCAGGTTGCCTCACGATGTTTTCCTTCACCGTAGGAGTGTCAGACAAATGTACATATGAAATTCGAAACGAAAAACACATTGGTACATGGCGGGTCTCGAACCCCGACCTCCCGATTGGAAGGCAAGTGCCGAGTCCACAGCGCCACCAACGCTCTTTATATGTCCGACTTTGCATTTTCTTTAAAAATGCTAAATAATTAGAAATAAATATGAAAATAAATCAAATACAATAAAAAATTTCGTCTCGGGCGGGACTTAAGCCCATATCTCCAACACACCGTGTTGACGTGGGGTTCGAGTCCCGCCCGAGACTATTTGATATGATATGTCTTTATTTGACGGCATGGCCAGGAAGCATTTTTCTGGGATATTAAAAAAAATAGAAATGTGCATCGCAAAATTTAAATATTATGACTAAATCAGTTGATATACCAACCAGAGACCCAATTTTACTAATAAGTTACAGCTGCACCGAAACTGAACCGTTGCGATCGACCAATCGGAGCGCTTATATTGCCATACAAATGTTCGATGACGTGTTTAGGGGTTTAATTGGTTATATTTCCGGATTAGACAAAACACGGTACTGCTAATAAAATCGTTAGGACGACGGACGTACTTCAGTGAACTATAGTTATTTTCCTAATTCCTTATTAACTTATTCATGAAGCTGAAGAGATTTTTTCTTTGAGTAAACTTAGCTAGCGCTGCTTTGCTTCTATCATTACTACACCATCTTTATTTTAATACTAGGTATATGTCTTTGACGGTAGGTACGACATATAAGCATTTTTCTGGGATATTAAAAAATAGAAACGTACATTTCAAAATTTAAATATATTATTACTAAATCAGCTGAAATACCAACCTGCTGGGCTTGACGAGCTTAGCGGCCTGCGCCGGAGTCGCCAGCTCCGTCGGAAAGTATGTCGCTCCATAGAAGTCCAGACCGTTCTGCAACAGGATGTTGGCTTCCTCGATGTTGGCCAGGGTCACGCGGATGACGCTGGAGGCCTCCTTCGGCACCATGCTGCTGACCAGCTCGCCGTCGATGCTAGTCAGAGCGCGGGGTGGAGTTTTCTCCAAAGGCTTTGGTGTCGAAGATCCTGGCAAAAAGAGGGTTAAAAAGTTATGATAGGTTTAGCAAATGCATATTTTTACATAAAACAATGTACTTAAAGTAATTATTATTTTATATGTCCGACTTTGCATTTTCTTTAAAAATGCTAAATAATTAGAAATAAATATGAAAATAAATCAAATACAATAAAAAATTTCGTCTCGGGCGGGCGGGACTTAAGCCCATATCTCCAACACACCGTGTTGACGTGGGGTTCGAGTCCCGCCCGAGACTATTTGATATGATATGTCTTTATTTGACGGCATGGCCAGAAAGCATTTTTCTGGGATATTAAAAAAAATAGAAATGTGCATCGCAAAATTTAAATATTATGACTAAATCAGTTGATATACCAACCAGAGACCCAATTTTACTAATAAGTTACAGCTGCACCGAAACTGAACCGTTGCGATCGACCAATCGAAGCGCTTATATTGCCATACAAATGTTCGATGACGTGATAATGTGGCGATCGCAACGGTTCAGTTTCGATTCGGCTGTAATTTATTAGTAGAATTGGGCCTCTGCTAAGGCTTGACGAGCTTAGCGGCCTGCGCCGGAGTCGCCCAAGACGATTTTTTTTTGTATTTGATTTATTTTCATAACTTTTCTAATTATTTAAAACTTTTGAAGAAGAGGCAAAGTCAGTTTTCAAGAAATCTGTGAGGATTTCTGAATTGGATGTTGATACACAGTTATTTACAGTGAATAAACTTTAGCTAAACAAAGTACAAAAGGAATCAGTACAGTTGAATGTTTCGGCGGGGCTGGTAAGTGCTCGATGGCCCAATGGTTAAGGGCGTCAATAGGGTATATTAGAGACGTGGGTTCGCGTCCTGCCCGAGACGCATTTTTTTTCTTGTATTTGGTTATTCTTGTAACCCTGCCGTGAAAGCCTTAAGGCTTCTCAGTCCTGGTGATCTCGGACAAGTCCCCTTTTACCATCATTACGGTCGAGCACCATTATGGTGGATTGAACCATTATGGTCGAACTAGCCCGGACGCGTGGGTAGTGGTATCACATCCCCACACACGCTCGTCGTCTAGCCAACGGCAAGTACGGTGCGATCGCGCTTTCCCCTCGAAAAAGAAAGATTAAAGCTCGCTTCCATCGCCGGCCTTATCGTCGTGTGTAGAAAAATTACCCCATAGCTGGATATTTTCATGGCCATTTCCGGTCTTATGCGGGAGAGATAGGAGACAAGTGTCCGTAATGGCAAAGTCCGTGAGCAATAATCTTTGAAAACGACAAAAGCAGTCTCCCAACCGATTTTCGGTAACAGCGGTATATCAGTAGAGACATCATCACTGTGAGCAATATTCTGGGCTTTCCCTATGGTAAAGGGGTGTGATGCAAGAACACACGATCTTTGGGACGCGAACGTCGCTGGCGACGTCTCCAATGCTGCTACTAAAAGGTCTGTAAGGTACGTGGGCTAAAGCTGGCTCTGATTATAGGGTACACCACGTACCTACAGCAAGTGTTCGTGTAACACACATGGGAAAAGATCAAGCGCAAGATCCGCTACCTTCTCATCATCATCTCTGATTATCCTGATCACGTGAACGTTGCTTAATTTAAGCAATACCAACGCCAAGCGTGACCAGGCCACCGAACTATTTTAGCTCCACAAACAATGCAGTACCAACCGATAGATACAACAAATGCCCTCTAAAGTGTTTTCTCTTCCATAACCTTAAAGGAAAGGGTCATACAGCCATCGATTTGTTAAAATTTTAATATCATACCGGTATTGCCGTCTCTGGGTGACCCAGCGTAGTGCAGGCGCACCACTTCGACCACGGAGCTGTACTTGTAGAGAGCGTGACGCACGTCTTCCTCAGGGACCTCATCAGGGACGTCGTACACGTACACCGTGAACGTCTTCTGCGGTCGGCAGGGGATTGCGATCTGAAATTTTGAAGAATGATATCTTTCAAAGCTGTTTTATTCAACAACTGTTTGGCAACGTTTATTTCTTTATTCTTAGCTCCCTGTTTAGGAAACTCTGGCCTTAACCTTGTCATCTCAGTCACAATTTTACAGCTGGGCATAGCATAGAGGGAGACTCTGTACCAGGGTCGTGTGCTTGGGTACCTCCGTCTTACCTATTTCTGCCGCAAAGCAGCAGTGCTTGCATTGCTGTGTTCCGGTTTGAAGGGTAAGATATGGCACTGAAATTACTGGGTATCGTGACTTTACACCTTAAGTACGTACACTGTGGCCCTTGTGGGGGTTGCAGTTTTGCTGCGAATCTCACAGGAGCCACATGTATTATAGGTGACTGTTACCACTTACCGTGGGCAGTTTGCTTGTTTGCCAACTTAGTAGCAACAAAAAAAACCAAGTCCTCCCTCTACCACGCTAAGCCTGTACGGGTTGGTGGGCGCGTCGATAGGATGGCGAAGAATGTCGGTGTGGACTTACTATCTCTTAACATGCGTTAGAAAATGGAAATAAGTTTCAACAGGATTCTGAATCAACACACAGGACACTTCAACAGACCGGTCGCGGCCCTTTGATGTAACTTAAAATATATCACGATTGCTTTAAATGTTGACATTCAAAGTGCATCCATTTCTGTTTTATAAAAGACAATCCACCCAGAATACTGATAGTGACACCAAAACGGGTCTCAAAAGTGAAAAACATGACAGATTTTTTCGTATGACAATAAAGCCACCTGGCTATGTTTATACTAATGCGGCTAAGATTATTATGATGATATTTAAGTATAAGTTGGCTGGTGTCATTTAGCCCATTTATTGCAAAACCCCTAACGATGAATTAAACCGACCATGACACCAATGAAAATCGCGAGATGAACTCACAGAATGTCGCCAAAATTATTGTACGAGTAATTTATGTATTAACGGTCTTCAGGAATATCATAATAATTTCAGTAAAATCAGATCTCTCCTGAGGATCTCTAATGGGATCGATTCTATGAATTCCAGAACATGATTGTTACCTTTCTATAAAACCTGGAGCCAGTGACTTTGTGAAAGCCTTTCTTGAACACCATCTGATAGTCGTCGACACTAGAGAACTTGAAGAGGATGCCAGTAGCCGTCTTTGTGAGAGAAAAGCAGCCCTTGAACTCCATCTTTTCGCAGATAGCGGAAGCCTTCTCCATACTCAGTCCATGTGACGGTGTCAGCAGGAACGCTCCCTTAGTCAAGAAGTGCTCAGAGTCTGAAATGTCAGACTCGCTCTCCCCTCCCTTCATTAGAGTGTGGATCTGCTCCTTCCACATGTAAGAATCTGACATCTGTGTAGGAAATTTTGCGATTTAATTTTTGCCAATTAATATACGAGTTTGTTTTTGATAAACTGACCTTAAATAGCATATTCAGTGTTGTGTAAACACTGTTTTTTTAACTTATGTTTAAGGTAGGTTTCCAGGATTCTTTTAGAGTATAAATCAAAGATATAAACTGTGTAGGTTTGTATATCTCCATTCAGAGATTTTACAGAGTTCCTCGAAAAAATAATTTTGGATTTGCCCAACAGTGAGGCAATGTTGCGTAATGCATATACTAACGCAAAATCAATTATCTTAAAGGAAAAAACTAATGATGTCTTTTAGTTAATAGGAAACAAACTTTATTTAGTTCCTAATGATGAATGAATGAATGATAGTTTTGTGTGTAGTAAAATGATTTTTATTTATAAACATTTTGGAAATTAGGGATTGGAAATTGGAATGAACAAACATGAGGGAAATTTTGATCAAATTGCTGAATTTTTTGTTGGAATTACAAATACATATATAGGCAAATTTAATGATGTGGAAATAAAAACAAAAAAGGATCAAATCAATATTGTAAAAAATTTTTCATTACTCATACTCTGAAAGTAGGTCTGAAGTTGCCTGAGGAGCGGGTTGAAAGTAATACTTTTCAGCCCTAGGGAGAATCACTTTCAACTGACAGCTGTTGTCAAATTTTAAAAAAGAAACTAGTTCTTTCTTCACATTTTTATTGAACCATGTTCCGACTTTCTATACAGCCACTCAATTACAGCGCGGTGTAAAATTGAAATAACATAATGTTAAGTATTTAAAGAATATATTTTTTAAATGACTTTATTATAATTTATTTTCTACTATTTCTTTAAAATAACATAGATTTGGGCAAAATATTTACCATTTTTTAAATTATAAAAATGAAATATAATTGCTGAATAGCTGACCGGCCACAGAAAAAAAAAACAAAATAAGCGGGAAAGCGGCAATGCGATCTTCATTTGTTTTTTCCATTTATAGAGATTTGTATTAACAGTTAATTAATTTGTATAACACTGTGTTAATTAACACAATGAGTTCATGTGATTCAGGTATGGAGTTAACGCCTGATTTTATAAGAGAAAGCGTGCTAAAGCAGAAGTTATTGATTTATGTAACGTTTTTTCTTTAGGTAATTCATTGTTTTATTTTTACTTTCCTTGTATTCGTAATGAAAAGCACAGTGTTTACCTCGGGTTAAAGACTTATTTAGTCCCTCGAACTATTGGTGCCCTCGCTACGCTCGGGCGCCAAACATCGTCTCGGGACTAAATAAGTTACTTTCACCCCTAGGGTAACAATGTACTATTGCAGTAGAATCACAGTAAATGTAGAACTGGTAACTTTTGAAAATTATGAGATGATTCGAAAAATTTACACGGAAAGCGAAACTGTATCTAGAAAAACACAAACATATGAGTTTATCTTAATGCAAAGAAAGAATGAAGTCAGGTCGCTCGAAATTATAAGACTCATTGATCACATCGCGATCATTGATCCCAAATCAATTACAGGATGAAAACAAAAATTCCAATATGAATACAATGGACGCCAAGCGCATGGCGTCCGCATCGCGCGACCAAGCGCGGATGATTACGGCATTGTTTTAAAACTTCCTGTTTTGAAAAATAGGAACACACCCAATCTGACAATACCTCTTGATCTTCTAAGGTACGATCAAATAACTCCAAGTGAGCATTATTCTAAACATTATTACATTTATGAATGAATGTAATAAAGTTATGATTTTATTAATACGCAACCTTAATAATGTTTCAAGGATCACTTTCCAAATTGGCGGATGATGGTGCAAAAATGGTGAGGGGTTGGTTGGTTGGTCATTGGTTGAATAGCCAGCGATAACCATGGCTTGTTGGGATTTCTTTACCAATGAGTCACACTGTTACCCGTTATAGTGTGACTGGTTGGAAACAAAGGATTGAATGTGATAGGATCTCTGCTACTTACCTTATTAACATGTATTACGCTTTCAATTTCACAGTCATTGTTGCTATGCAAGACTGTGAAGACTGCTTTTTACTTGGCTTGCTTGCTCCAATTTTATTACAAGCGTACCTATTAAAATTGGGGCCAAGGTAAACGTCAGAATAAATTTAAATAAAACGTCTATCCCTCCGAACTCCTAACCTACCAGAAACCTTCCATTATCAGCTGAGTAACATGATATGACGACTACCAGATGCAAGTACCTGGAATGTCTTTAGAAAGAAAAAACATAAATCACTTTGGAAGTAACTATAAAATTTATCGGCTTCCCCTCGATTTTCCTAGGATCTCATAGTCAGATCATGACTTGGTGACAATGGGACTTCGCTCTAAACAGTATTTAAAGAATTATTCCCGAACTCTTAACCTACAAGAAACCATCCATCATCAGCTCAGTAACATGATATGACGACTGTCAGATGCAAATACCTGAATATCTTCAGCAACAAAACATTAAACACGTTGGACGTGCCTATACGATTTAAGGGTTTTCCTCGGTTTTCATGAGATCCCATCATCAGATCATGACATGGTGACAATGGGACCACCTCAGGAGTATACTCTTACGATTACAGAAAAAAAATTGAAAATTGGCCCATAAATGGCGGAGTAATCGGTGAATATTATATTAAAAAAAAAATGGATACAGCCGCACATAGACAAGAACAAGAACATAACTTAAAATGTAATATAATAGGTTGGGGAAAAAGTTTCTTCGCATTTTTTAAGAAAATGCAAAACATTTTTTAATATAGTTTATTTACATTTAACTAAAGTATGTAGGTACCATTTTGTTCGATAACTTTTTGCCATCTTGTAGGTAGGGACATGATCCCATTGCTATAGAAATTTTGGGACTTCTGGTCAAAACACCGCGACAAGTGGTTTTGGCAGTCCTCTCGTGATGTTAACCTGACACTGCCTAAAGAATTCTGAAGAGACCGAAACAGGTGGAAATCTGAAGGTGCAAGGTCAGGACTATACGGCGGATGCATTAACACCTCCCAGCCAAACTCTCTTAATTTTTGCTGAGTGGCTAAAGATGTGTGAGGTCTAGCGTTATCATGATGAAAAACCACACCCCTTCTGTTGATTAATTCCGGCCGCTTTCTCTCAACTTCTTGCTTTAATCTCATCAGTTGTTCGCAGTAGAGTTCAGAATCGATGGTCCTGCCTGGTGGTAACAGCTCATAATGAATAATGCCCTTCCAATCCCAGCACACACACAGCATCATCTTGTTGCGAGTTAACCCGGGTTTCGCCACAGTCTGTGAAGCCTGACCGGCCTTTGACCACGACCTTTTTCGCACGTTCTTGTCGTATGTGATCCACTTTTCATCACTAGTTATCAGCTTCTTCAAAAATGGTTCGGTTTCATTACGTCGTAATAAAGAATCACAAATGAGTACACGGTTCATTAGGTTTCTTTCAGTGAGCTCGTGAGGTACCCAAATGTCGAGCTTTTTTGTGTACCCAGTTTTTTTCAAATGCGCCAAAACTGTTTTGTGGTCAATTCCCAGTTCTTCAGCTACGTCGTAACTACTGACATGCCGATCTTGGTCCACTTTTTCAAAAATGGCATCCATTTTATCTGTAATAGGGCGACCAGAGCGACGTGCATCTTTGACATCAAAATTTCCGGATTGAAAACGCTTAAACCAAATTTGTGCTACTCTCACAGACACTGCACTAGGTCCATAAACATCGCAAATTTTTTTCGCGGCTTGCGTTGCATTTTTACCTTTTTTGTAGTAAAATTTTAAAATGTATCGAATTTCTTCATTAGATTCACTCATCTTGGCGGTACGAAAAACAAATGAAAATCACACATTTTCCTAATTTGAATTTGGAATTATGTTCTTTAAAATTTAAACTTTCAATGATACCAAAACCAGCCAGATACAAATAGTATAGCCAAAGAGATTTTATTACAAGTTTATACATACTATAATGCGAAAAGACTTTTTCCCCAAATATGTGTAATTTAATAATAATAAATAAATAAAACAAAAGAACCTCCTCCTTTTTTGAAGTCTTTTAAAAACCCTGTGAACCCTTAATGAAGCGTATCATCATCATCATCATCACAGCTCATATAGGTCCCCACCGAGGGGCCTATCCTAACTAGTTAGGCCTTAGTCAAACCACGCTGGACCAGTGCGGATTGGTTGACTTCACATACACCTTTGAATTGCTTCGCAGGTGTATGCAACTATGCAGGTTTCCTCACGATGTTTTTCTTCACCGTAGGAGCATCAGATAAATGGACATATGAAATTCGTGAAACGAAAAACACATTGGTACATGGCAGGATCGATCGCGGGCCTCCCGATTCTACTCGGGGCACAGTCCAGTGCCGAAGCCACAGCGCCACCAAGGACGCTCAAGAAGCGTTTTTTTTATAGTGGGCCTATCAAATGACTCCATTCCACCTGATGGCAAGTGGAAGTGGGGTCCAACCGCGAAGATAGCTAGTGCAGCAGAGAGAATACACACTGCACTAGCCACCCTCACCTTGTCGACCTGCAAGGTGCTTCTTCACGCCTCTTTTAAAGGACCCGCGATTGTAAGAGGGAGGGAAAACGTGTGCTGGCAGTAAATTCCATTTTTTCATTGTGCGACAAAGAAATGAGTTACCAAATTTCTTTGTACGCGTTGGAATGATAGTCACAGTATGACGGTGACAACGCAGACCAGGCCCTAGACAAATGCCACACGCTAACTTTTCCGCCCCAGAAAAAATGTATGGAATCGTTCCCCAGAAAAAATGTATGGAAATGACATTAGCTTGCAACAACCACACGCTATTTTTTCTGCAGCTAATGTCATCTCCATACATTTTTTCTGAGGAACGACTACGGAAAAATTAGCGTGTGGCATTTGTCTAGGGGGGCAGCACGTGTAGTCCTTAAAAGGAATGGAGAGGAAGGGATTAGAGAAAAAATATCTTCAGAGCACTCGCCGTGGTAAGAACGCGCTTAGTGACGCTATGTCCCGACGCAATTGCAGAGGTTCGAGGTTATAAGTCACCTCCACATCGCCAATGATGCGTGTTGCGCGCCGCTGCTGCAACCTATCCAAAGCATCGAGCAAGTACTTGGCGGGGCCATCCCAGATCCCGGAGCGTGCCTATATATTTACTTCCTACTAAACAAAAAAGAAATTCCAATTAAAAAAAAAAAACAAATAATGTCTACTATCAGGGGGCCGTTCGAAAACCCGTGAAGTTTTCACTCGGTAAAAAAGAAAAGGATAGATATATTGCGAGAAAGAGAAGTTTAACTGGTATTCAAACGCTAGCGAGTGATTTTCGCACTTCACGAGTTTTCAAACGGGTTCTGTCAGTTAAAAACGAAAAGAAGAGTTCTTATGTTTTGCAACGCAAACTAGCTTTATTTTACAACTGCACAAAGCTTTACTTAACATTTGTAACCTTTAACTTCAACATAAAAACGAAATCAGTAGCCACAGATCACAGAACAGTCAACTGTCAATGTCAGGTAAAATTTAACGCTGACTGGGGGCCGTGAGAAATTCACTCCTGTCAGGCGAAAATTACTCTGCACTAATGCGTTCAGAAATACGAGCGGAGTAATTCGTCGGTTAACCTCGGTTTCACTCGGGTGGTTCTCGAACGCTATCGGGTGAAATTAACTCTACCCCGAGTAAATATTACTCGTTTTCAAACGCACCCTAGATTGTTTCATTTCATTCATTGATACATTTGAAAAAAAAATGTTTCTAACATCAGTATTTACAAGTAATCAATTGCAACATAGTCGGGGGAGTGGGAGCAATCAGTGTTACTTTTAAAATATTAATAACTTTTTTTATTGAAGAATTTAAAAAATGACAAACATAAAAACCATCGTATATCAATTCTGAACATGCTCGTAAAAGGGTTCACAGGGTTTTTGTTACATACTCGTACTATAAAACAAATATTGATATACTTTTGACAATACATCAAACTTTGCACGTACACAAAGAAAACTGTCGGTTTTACGAGCGGAGCGACACCTAAGGACCAAACTATAAAGTGGGATCTATTGTCTTGTTCACGTTAGCTATCAGATTAAAAGCAATCGTGATAGGTATTCAGACCAATTCAATGCTATGCTCGATGGCGATAGCGAGGCACTTAATTTCAGAATTTGTGTGCTATAATAGGCGGCAGCCCTACCGCCTAACTAATTCACTCGCTATCGTTTTAGCTTTCTAGTCTTAGGCGCGTTCCAGATAAGCATGGATTTTCAACTTTTTTAGCAAAACAATTTAGTAGCAGTAGCAGTTTCTAGTACGTTTTTATAGCGAGCGTGTGCAACCTCTTTGCACGTTTTCCTTTTTTTTTACTATAATCCATATATTCGCGCACGTTCCAAATTCATTTTTTTTATTCACTCAGTGAAACAACGAGCGTTTTATTCACTGTTTTTGAAGGATCGCGAGCCGTCGTCGTCAATGGTAAAAATAAAGTAGATATAACTAATATACTAGTAACTTTTATAACCTTATTAACTTTGCCACCTGCATCTTTTACCACGTTTTAGGTAATAGCTTGAAGTACAATTTGACGAAACAAATGAGAGTGGATAAATAAATTTAAATTTATAAAATAAAACAATTTAGGGTTAAATTAAATATTGTGTCACTGATATATGTTTTATTCCATCGTTACAAATATAATGAAAAAGGCACTACATAAGTGCCTTTAAGATTTTATGATATTCGTTAAATTATTTCGTCAGATTTATAGAAAAAGGTGCTGATAAAAATATTAATTTATGTTAATTAGCCATCGCTACTTTTTCACGTTTCGAAGGGGATTACAATTCCATGTCATGTTATCTAGAATTAATTTCTTAAATACACTTGCTCTAGTGGTCACTATGCCAATCTTGGTATAGGTACCTATTTGTTGAATAAATCAACCAATGATGACTAATGAACATAATTCAGCTTTTCTTCATCACGTCATCCAGTTTGAAAACGATTGCCGATCAATCGATGAGTTGCAAAATCACCGCCCAGGGCGTGTATTATCACATCTTAATTCCAGCCAGTTTTCTGAATTGCTATTAGTGCATTTCTTTTACTCATTATACAAAGATAAAGAAATGACATTATAACAATTTAGAAAACTGCCTGTAATTAATACGTCATAATACACCCCCAGTAGGGTTACTCTTGAATCAATTTCGATGGATCGTCATTGGGATTGTGATTTTTCGTACTCTTGAGTAACAACACTAGCGCCAAATTGGATCAGTATCTTGAGAAGATTTTATAATACTGAGTTTGGTTCACCCAAAATTCGCACAATACGGGGTCAATTTGGAGCCAATGCGCAAAAATAAGCGTACGAAAAATCACAATCTCAATGCCGATTGATCGGATTCGGTTCAAGAGTAACCCTACTGATCTGGGTCCCATACTCGAATCCCCTTGAAGGCAGACAGTTTTCTGCTCTCTACATTGCTCTACTCAATCTATAAGGCTTCCGAGTCCGAATTACAGGTACACGATGCGACATAAATATAATTGCAAAACCAATAATTTGCTAAACCTCATGATACTGTTAAGAACAATACACTAATATAGTTACTGGCTAAGTCAATCGTCCGCGTGGGAGGTTATTACTGATTCCCACGACACCACACCATACTGGGGTGGACAGATGTCATTGTTGGTTAATTGGAAAAACATCAACTCCAAGGTCCGGCTTGATTGCCACTATTTCGGAAACTAGATAAACCAATTTGCTCCAATTAAAATTGAATCTTGTTTTTGTGTCCTTTGTTTTGTCTAGTAGTTAAAGTGTATGTTTTTATATAATTATATTTAATTTATATTTTATTGTAAATTTTAATGTTATTGTAATGCTATGTTAAAAAAGATGTATACCTGTGAAAAATGTAATTATTATATAATAATTGTATACATATAGAGTATGATGAAAAACAAGGCCTTTACTTGCCTTCCAATCGGGAGGTCCGGGGTTCGATCCTGCCATGTTCTAATGTGTTTTTCGTTTTTCGAATTTCATATGAACATTTGTCCGACGCTTCCTACGGTGAAGGAAAAGATCGTGAAACTACCTGCATATTATACCTGTAAAGACATTCAAAGTTGTATGTGAAGTCGATCAATCCGCAATGGGCCAGCGTGGTTGACTAAGGCCTAAACACCCTACCTTAATGTAGCCTCGGGCCCTTCGGTGGAGACGTATATGAGCTATGATGATGATGAAGAAGATGCAAATAATTTTCTTGGAACTCTACCTCATTGAACTTTACTTTTGCTTGAGATTTTCCTTGATAAAATACAGTGGTGGTGGTGGTGGATACTACCACTTGTCTTATATTTTCTCTATCCACGAGTATTGCAGCCCTTAAAGCGTCCTTCTAATGACATCGGCCTCCTCTTTGCTTTACCATTCGTATCCAGTTTGTATATGTATTTTAAATTGTGAAAATATTATTTACTTACTCGTATATACTTACTCAAATCAAATCACACCAATAAAAAATATTTTACAAAAAATAAAAACCTAAAAAGATAAAAATAAAAAATATTTTATAAAAAATATTTAACAAAAAATAAAAACCGATTTCAAAAACACTAAAAAGTTAAAAATAATATAAGATTAGGTACAGACAACATCACACTTCTATATTGAAGTAGGTGCCAAACGATGATCTTCTAGAAAGTCTTTTTTGGCACCGACTTAAATATAGAAGTGTTGATGTTGTCTGTACCTATTCTTATATTATTTTTGACTTCTCAGTGTTTTTGAAGTCGGTTTTTATTTTTTGTTAAATATTTTTTATAAAATATTTTTTATTTTTATCTTTTTAGTGAATGAAATTTCAGGTCCAAGATCACGTTAGGTCAGGTCAAGTTCAAAAGTTAAGGATCCTTCCATCATTAGCTCGGTTCATGACTACCTTTGTTTCATGTTTATTCGGAATAGCTTCGGAATAAACATGAAACAGCACGTTGGACGAACCGATAAGGTTTAAGTTTTTCCCTCGATTTTCATGGAATCCCATCATCGGATCTGACTTTCGTGACTTTAGGACCACCCCAGAAGTATAGTCTATCGAATACAAAAGGAATTTTGAAAATCGGTTCACAATTGGCGGCGTAATCGCGTAACACACACACAAAAAAACATACGCATCGAATTGAGAACCTCCTCCTTTTTTGAAGTCGGTTAAAAAGGAAGATATTTTTTAAAGTGAAACTTTTTTTTGCTTGGAAATTTTAAAATTCAAAAATCTTTTTTCATCACAGGCCTTGACAAGCATTTATTAACAAAACAAAATACTAATTTAAAGAGAGACACGTTTTTAACTCTGTATTTCCATTTAGGGTTGATCAAGATGCCTACAAATACAAGTAAGGAGAATTATAAGTTGACTCTACACCTGTTCGGAAATTGGGGGAGCCTTCTTGAGAAGAATAGGCAAGAAACTCGGAGGGTAATTTTTTTTGTTTCTTCTCTAAATCGTCATTGAAAATATTGATTATTTAACATATACTTAAAGGAAACATCGCGCTTAAAACTACAGACAGTTTAAACTACAGACAGTTTAAACTACAGACAGTTTAAACTACAGACAGTTTAAAATAATTGTCAAGTGACATAAAGGAATATAATAAAGTTGATAATGTTCTAATTTCATTCTAAATCTTTCTGGTTTCATTTTAGAGCTATCAAAAGTCTTGGAACTTACTTCAATTGTTTTTTAAAACGTAAATTTGTTAGAATTCGTTAATCAAAGTTATCACTTGTCCAAGCTTAGCAACTTTTTACTTAGCATGTCGATTGGTGACAAAGTAATATATTTACTGATATAAACACATTTATTTACATCCCTTTTCGTCCTTCAATATATTTTAGGTAAAAAGATTTTCGTTTAGCTATTTCTTTTATGTAGCAGTGTGTGGTTAGATGTTTTTTTTTATATCGAACAAAGTAAGCTACCTTGCTAAAAATCCACCTTGACAATAAGTGTTTCGCGAACTTTTAAAAAATGCTTACCTACAATACTTGATAATTTTGCAATGTTTTCAAACAACATAACGTAAAGACAGTATGCAACTCACCTGACTCCTGGTCTTATCGTTTTTCTTGGTTTGCTCGTCAGCCCTGTCTTCGTGTTCAGCGCGGTCGACCCTCTGTTCGTTATCGGAGGCGGCTTCTGCTAAGGACATGGTACTCCGACTGCGGGGGACGCTGCGCCGCGGCGGGTATTCGTTGGCTACTGCTGCCACTGAGCCGTGGAGACGCACCTATCTTGCCTCAGACCAGTGAAGACGTGGAGACGCTGCATTGGTTTTTCATGGTGAATTTTTACTATACCCATATTTTTACAATTTTGGTGGCAAAAGACTTACCGTAGCTTAGTGACACATGTGAACAGACACTCGCCAAGTCGCGACCCAAAACAAGCTCAGAGTACTCACAGTGTAGCTGGGTAGGACTGACTTCACTCAAACACACTAACACAACATGAGGGTTTGTCTACGGTCTTCTTTGATGCTATAAGTTATGAAGCGTCAGTCTCAAGTTGTCTAGATAGCATTAAGATTACACTACACTAATGACTACTTTATAAAAATGACTAGGTATCATTTCGCCTAGGCATTTAAATTGGCTACATCCATTTGATGACTTGGTATTTTCACTTCCGTTCAATATGAAAATGTTATGAATGTATTTATAAACTATTTTTGACTTTTTGATGTTTTTGAAGTCAGTTTTTATTTTTTGTAAAATATTTTCATTTCAATCTATTAAGTTAATACATGTGTATTAAATTTGACCCAAGTTTTGAAAGAATTATTCCCGAACTATTTGTTTAGAAGTTATACTTTCCACTATTCATCATCATCATCATCACAGCTCATATACGTCCCCACCGAGGGGCACGTGCCTACCCTAACTAGTTAGGGCGATTAGGCCTTAGTCAAACCACGCTGGCCCAATGCGGATTGGTTGACTTTACATACACCTTTGAATATTACTTCGCAGGTCAATGCAGGTTTCCTCACGATGTTTTCCTTCACCGTAGGAGCAACAGATAAATGTACATATGAAATTCGTGAAACGAAAAACACATTGGTACATGGCAGGATCGATCGCGGGCCTCCCGATTCTACTCGCAGCACAGTCCAGTGCCGAGACCACAGCGCCACCGACGCTCCGCTATTAGCTGACCAGAATCACTTGAGAAAATAGAATGACCATCAACAGGTTCCCGTTATACTAGAAGAAGCTTCCCCTAACTCCTAACATACCAAAAAACTTCCATCGTCAGCTAATTATCATGATATATGATGAATACCAGATGCAAATACCTGAATATCTTCAGAAAAAACATGAAATACGTTGGACGTGCCTATGAAAATGAAGTGTTTTAGTTTCCTGGGGTTCCATCATCAGTAGATCATAACTTGGTAACAATGGGACCATTACAAAAGTATACTCTTTCGATTGCACAATCGAACATAACGTTTTTTGAAGTCGCGTAGGCCTCATTGCCACCAAGTCCTGATCTGATGATGGGTTCCCAGGAAAATCGAGGGAAACCCTTAAATTCCATAAGCAATTCCTATCGGTTTCATGTTTTTTTCTTTCTGAAGACATTCAGGTATTTGCATCTGGTATAACATATTATCATGTTACTGAACTGATAATGGAAGGATTCTGGAAGGTTCGGAGTTCGGTAATAATTCTTTCAATACTGTTCGGAGTAAAAGACGTTTTATTCAAGTAAGTCTCAAAGTAAGTAGCCTCAAATTCTAATACCTACACATGTAATAAATTTACTAAAAAGATTGAAATTTTAACAAAAAATAAAACCGACTTCAAAAACATCAAAAAATCTAAAATAATATAAGAATACGTGCAACATCACAGTTTTATATTGAAGTCGGTGCTAAGCAATGATCAGGAGCCTTCCCAACAAACATTTACGATGTTGAGTAGACGTTTTGGTGGGAACTTAATGCTATTTAGTATAATCGTATAAATGTCATAAGGACGTTTACTCGACGGCATTTGGGCCCATTTAATTCAACTTAAGGCGCTAAGAGTTTCGTGTATCAGTCATATAAATACCTACATAGTCGCATAGTCGTCATATACACGTCGGCGATTTGACTACATATCATGTAATGAAAGCTGTCGCATCACATATACGACTTCGTGTCGAGTAATTAAACACAATTTATCTTTTATATAATATAATCGTTGTGTTGTTGTCATTTAAAGATGATTATTACTTATATTGAGCAAATTATATGATAGCAGATAATCACGTTAATTTAATTTGGCAGTATTTTTGACAGCTGAGTTAATATTGATTTTTTATTTGTTATTTGAGATGATACTATCATTTTATCAGTTGTGAACCATTGTCCAATCAAGTTTACTGATAAATGTAAGGTAAGTTTCTAACATTTTTTTTTGTGCGCCTTTAAAATTTTAACTTTTTCACATATTTTTGGTAATAATTTATTAAGTGACTGCGTTATATGACAACTATATAACTTCGCGATCTATAAACTGCGTGTTCATTGTAAATGTGTACGCTATGAAAGTTTATTTAGGGATCAATAATAAAATAATGAACACCTTTTAGCACTTTTCATAACTTTTATATATTATGTTAGAAAATATACTATTATGTACCTATAACTTGTTAAAAGTTAGTAGCGTAATTTCCACGCTGACTGTACTTACACGGAGCCAATATGTCGCTCTCAATCTCTTTTAAGGCCGGCCGACGATGACGCGAAGTCTCGATTGCAGAAAAATAAGGTATCTTTGCTTCTCGCTCGCGCACTTTCGCTTTGTCAGTCAGTTGTAGTAGGTCGGTAATAGCAAGTGGGCGCGTGGCTCTTAGATTATAAGAAACCCAAAGTGTCAAGTAGCAACTTGCTAATATTTTATTTTTAATAAGATTATTTAAGAACCTATTGTTACTTAGTAAGTGTTTGTTGTTCAAAATTCCTAACTTGTTTACTTATTTTTTAGCAAAATGCCTTTTAAAATAGCGGAGACCACAGAAAATGGAAAATCTTTATTAACAACTGTGCCAGCACAATGGGAACAACGTGGAGCTGAAGATTCTATACCAGAAATAAATTGGAAATCGATGCCATGTATTCTAAAGCGAAATAATATTCCTAATTATGAAAGTTCCGAACAACAAATCGCTCTTATGTCGGATATGTCCGATACGGATACGGATACGGATCAGAACTAACTTGAAGTGTCAATTACATTCCTGGAGATAATTAAAAAAATAATAAATTTTAAGTGCCTTTTTTATTACCTATTTCTTATATGTATGAATATATATTTGAGTCGTATGAAACACTAACTAACTTACACTTTATATCAGTAATATAATATATGGCTTCTGTTTGCAAAATTTCGTTATCATATATCATAAATATATTAAGATATGAAGATTTCATAAGCGTTTTAAAAACATCATATTTGAATTGATTGGTTGAATTTTCGTTTAAATGTGATACGGAACCTTTCACATTTTCCTTACTCTCAACTTGAGGTGTATTACTTTGTATTAATCTATGTGCTTGAATAGAATGATAGTTGTTTTTAACTTTTCTTATGAATGCATCACTCCTTTTAATACTTTTCCACTTTTCGATCCATGTCAAATCCAAACAGTAAATAAATATGATAGTTAAATTTGATTTCAAAATGGTGGAAGTTGTATACAAGGTTATTATATACCTTTAATATATGTATTAATTAAATTGCGGTCGTATTATCATGTTTGTGATACTTTAGGACGTATACAGGTTGCACACGTAATACTTATTCAACTTATATATAACGATTACGAATACTACGTGTAAACAATTATTATCCGTTTAGCAGATGTTTAAAAGGTAATTATATGACACAATTGACAGTATTATGACGTTTATACTATGAAAACGTTTACACGACGAAAAGTTATATAAATATGTTTTATAAACGTGGTCGTAGGCGCTATTATATGACGATTGTACAACATTTTTGCAAGAACGTTTATATGACATTATTATACGACAAATAATGTATATGACTATTTGGACACATAATGCACCAGTACATAACGAAAAGTAAAAAAAACTACCGTTAAATAACTTTAATAAGACTCAAGGTCATATAAATGTTTAATTACATAACAAAAATGTTTGTTGGGTTACCATCATCGCTTATAGCAAGGTTAAAACAACATTGAAACAGAGACACCGTTCCTGTTGCGTATAGCGCTATCTCGCTCTCAGTGCTGTTTTAATATTGTTTTGGGCGATACTGGTTAGGGGGCTAATCACCTAGGAGAGTCTTAAAAAATATAAGAACAATTAATGTAGTCAGTTAAAATGTGGCACCAACTTTAATTTGCTTTAATATAAAAATGTCATGTTGCATGAATTCTTTATTATTTACGACTTTATGGTGTTTTGAGGTCGGTTTTATTTTTTGTAAAATAAAACTTAAAATTGATTAAAAATGTCTAAAATTTTATTATGTGAAGTTAATTCCAAATAACCAAATGAAAATTAATTGGAAAAATAAAAAAATACACTTTTAAGTGAAGAAAACCGTGCACCGACCAACGGCTTCGTACAAAATCTAAGTATGTTATTCCTAATTACATATTTACGATTATCAATTTTTTCATTTACATGAGCTGTGACTGTGAGTCATTACTTTTTGCCAAAATATATGATGCTAGGTTAACGGGAAGTTAACCTAGAATTCGGGTGTCGCATCGTGGTAACTTGGCGACCCCTCCCTAGGCTAGTCCCAGCTCGTTTACACCGCTGGGCCTGTCTCTAGGGGGTGCGATCGGGGAATGGCTAGCCCAATCCCGAGCATGCCTCCACTGGGGGCGGAGAAGTTACTGGAGGGTGGTTTAGCCGGGTATGAGGATTTTAACGGAGTCCAACGACATATCCAAGGAGCGGCCATGTCAGCTTTTCAGTCCCTTGCAGAATAGTAAAGAGATTACCCCGCCCTAAAAAAAAGGACCTTTGATACCGGAAAGATTTAATTGGCTTGTGAAATCGCAAAATATGTGAAAATTCGCGATATAAATGGTCATATCTTTTGATTGCGTTAACTCAAAATTTGATTGTTTCACACCTGAAAGACACTGTAATTCCTTAGAGCATTTTTCCGAGTATTTGATAAAATATCTCCACACTGAAGCGGCACTTGCCTTCCAATCGGGAGGTCCGAGACTCCGCGGTTCGAGACAGCAATATACCAATGTGTTTTTTGTTTTTTTAAATTTCATAATTATGTACATTTGTCTGACGCTCCTACGGCGAAGAAAAACATCGTGAGGCAAGCTAAATACATCTGCGAAGAAATTCAATGGTGTATGTGAAGTCGACTAATCCGCACTGGGCCAGCGTGGTTGACTAAGGCCTAATCAACCTAACATAGGGTAGGCTCGAGCCCCTAGGTGGGGACGTATATGAGCTGTCATTATGATGATCTCTACACGCTCTTGAGAAAGAGGGTCTAGATCGACAGACGGACAACGAAGTGATCCTATAAGGGTTCTGTTTTATCCCTTAAAATGACGCAAAGATTTTCAAAAGAGTAAAATTTTCATTGAAAATTTTTACTCTATCGCGCCAAAAACGAAACTGTTGGAATAAAAATATTTCATTCGTAAATTATTGCAACAAAAATCGACCTGCTTTTTTAACTTGAGTGCTTAAAATATAAATTTGGGATGTGCCTAGGAGAATTAATAAAAAAAAGAATATTTGATCAACATTCATTACCTTGCTGTCACATAGTGAATCACTAGGACGGGAGGTAAGGGGTATTGTATTTTGTACCCACCTACAAATTCAGACTTGTAGGCCTATTACCGATATCATAGTTTTCAAATGATGTCATGATGAAATCATAGTGCAAAACGATAAATTAGACTCTCGTTAAAAAATTTTTGATTATTTGCTTCTTGTATCATAATGACATCATTGAAATTATACCATAATGATGATATCATTTAAGATCAGTTATATCAAATGAAGCATTTCATGACTTCCTAATCTCAATATTTATACCATGTCATACGATGAAAGATCCATAATAGGCCTGTTGATCTTGTTTATTGTACTATAGTTGTTTTATTTTTTTGTCTTCCTTATTTTGTGTAAGTAGGTACTGTCATTACGTTGTGCAATAAATTATTATTATATAAATATTATATCTACATTAGAATTCCCTGTGCGTCCTGAATTAATATTTTCTTGTTCTTCGAACAATGAAGAGATTAGATTCTTTATTTCGCGGCGGCTCCATTCTATCACAAACCATTTTTATTGCCGTATAGGAAGATGGTACTGTCGCATATCACAACGGTACAGTCATCAAAAATGATCATGGAAAACAACGAATCAACAAGTTACACCTTCATCTATAGAAATGGGACTGTTCGCCCTAACTCAAAATATTCTTGATAAATCGTGAAATCAAAATATGACTTCAGAAAAAGCTCTTTTTAATCATCTACTAAGACTAGGACTTCATCTAGGACCCATAAATAACCTTTGAAGTTTTTTATAAATATATACTCTTTATTCCATATCATTCATGCGCGATCAAAGATGAAGAGGATGATCTTTCCAGCAGTGGGCAAGTGGTGAAGATGGCAGCACGGGTTGCTGACGACGCAGAGTCGAATTCTAACTGAGATGGAACCATTATTGTATTTAGTGATAATTTTGTAATGAGTTTTAATCATTTTGAAGAAAATACAAAGTGCACACATATATTATATATATAGATAGATCCTTACATGCTTAAGTGCACGACGACAAAATTAAATATACAAAACTGTAACTAAACGTCAACATGATATCTACATATTAAAATACTCCTAGAATAGTATAAATTCTACTAGTAGAAACTCGATTAACCGGACTAATTGTTGTCGTTAGGCATCCGGATAATCTAAAATCCGGATAATCGAATGTATGAAGAAAAGCGGGTTTTGTGCATATGTAGTAGGTACCTAATGTTATGTGTTTATTCAAAACAATAAATACATATCAACGAAAATCTATATTTTTAAAGAATCGTCTTAGGGATACATTTTCCTACATAGCGTGTATGCCTATGCACTTATTTATGTACACACAGCAATATGCTAGGCTTTACATTTTGACCATGAGCCCGCCCTTATGTCGCTCGCAATAGCGGCGGCTTTCGTAATGCAAAAGCCTGACGTGTTGCTGACTGTACGTACATACATATTTTCTAACATTACATACTAAAATACTGCAGCCTTAATCATGAAATAAAATATTTAGGTATGTATGTACGTATTATTAACTTGTTTACAATATTCGGTAATTTGCATTTGGTAATCATAACATAAAATAATAAGTTTACTTTGTTTTAAAATATTTGGTAATTGTCATTTGACGTGAGGCACTTTTTCTCTTCATTGATACTGTATCACGAATTCGTTTCAGCTGCAGTAAACTCACAGTATGTATCACTCTCGGTTTGTTTTACAAACCACATGAAAGCTGCTTCCAGGGCCTGAAGTGCTTCATCATGAGATGGTCCTGCATCATTTTCTGTGTTTGCTGCATCTAGATTAGCTGATATTTTTTCACCTTGTATTTCCAATTCACGAATTCCACGACGAGATTTAAATCTGTACAACCATGCGTAACTTGCCACAAACGATTCATCGCCACGAAATTTTTTATTTTACTGTAATGCTTTTTCACAGAGCAAAGGACCAGATATCGGTTGCCCAGTTGATCGTGTTTGTAAAAACCAACAATACAAAGCGTCTTCTAAAAGTTCATTTTTGGTTTCTTCATCATTTTCCGATGTTTACTCCCGTCTTCACTATCTAATTTGCAGGTGTACAAGAGAATTGAATCGGTATTCACTTATCGTGGATGTACCTACACCATATACTTTAATGCCAGTCGACACGTTCAGACTTATAGTAGGTATTATATAATTCGACGGCGTGGGAGGCTGTCGCCTCCTTCTGCGAGGACTTGATCTCGCAGGAGGAGGCAGCGGAGCGGGCGCGAGAGGTTGACCCTCTCGCTCAAGCTGGAGATGGAATGGCTCGGAAGGCCGACAACCGGTTGGGAGACACTTTTCTACCCCTGGCCTGCCCGTCTGGGGAATGGCTAACGCCGATTCCGATTGTGTCTCTACTGAGGTAGAAGTTGCTGGAGGGTGGTTTAGCCAGGTATGGGGTTTATACCCGAGTCCAATGGCATATCCTTGGGGCGGCCTTGTCAGCGTTCAGCCCCTTGTTCAATCATAGAGATTCCCCCGCCTTAAAAAAATAAGTATAATGTAATTGGTCGCGGTCGGTAGTCCGGATAATCGCGAATCCGTATAACTGAGGGCCAGATAATCGAGTTTCTACTGTATATTGTATTTTAATTTAGAGTGCATTCCATTCCACGGTTCATTCATATTGTCATCTAAGGTATGAAAATGTCGTATCACAGTATTTGTTATCGAACTCCTCCGAGACAGCTTCACCGATTGTTATGTTTTTTGTGTGTATTTTTTAGGTCTGAGCATATTAGATACCCCTAGGTGATAAGGGTGGCCCTTTCCGGTTTTTTTGGACAATTATTTGGCTAGTAATTCAAAAGTTTTAGAAGGTATTCATATTATTTTAGTAGATAACGAGCCCACACGTTTAAGTAGGTACAGAAACTAATTTACAATAATTACTGAAGACCAAAAAAAATCCAACGTTATATTTGTTTTTGCTGTCTGTACATCTAACTTTTCAAACTATTTTATAAGCTCAATAATTGAAAAATCGCCTTCAGCCGTCAACTGTCGACATTGAGAAAACGGAGAAGGACCTAATAGTTTTATAAGACTCATTACTCTAATTACTATCAATACCATATCTTACGAGTATTATGAAAAAACCGCAACCACTGAGTAGCACACATTTACAACTGTAATGGCCAATTGAACTAACCTTGTCTTAGCTTAGGACGATCTAAGCGGCATCTGTCATATTCTTTTCATTAAAGACAGGAAGAGACAGCATCCTTTTTAGGATTGTCTTAGCTAAGACATTAATGGCCATTTTCACCAACCTCTTCTTAGCTTAGGGGACTCTTAGGTAGCATGCTGTCACATTCTTTTCATTAAATACAAAAAGTGACAGCATGCGTCTTAGGGGCTACCTAAGCTAAGTAATGGTTGGTGAAATCGACCATAAAGACCAATTGCTCTAATTTATCTTAGCTTAGGACGATCTTAAGCGACATGCTGTCAACAGCATTCTTATTAGGAGTGTCTTAGCTAAGACAAGCTTAGTGCAATTGGCCATAACGCTACTGAAAGATAACTTGCTTAGTAATGACTGGGTTAATATCCTATCTCTCTCTAGATTTGTTTACTGTAGATAGAATTGTGACGTATTTTGTATGGAGCTAATGTCAAATGAGTGTCGCTCGGTGCCGCTGTGGACTCGGCATCCTTGGGCTTCTAATCGAGCAGTCCGTGGTTCGATCCTGCCATGTACCAATGTGTTTTTCGTTTTTCGAGTTTCACATGCGTATGTTTATCTACAGTGAAGCAAAAAAATCGTGAGGCAACCTGCATACATCTGTGAAGAAATTCAAAGATGTATGTGAAGTCGACCAATCCGCACTGGGCCAGCGTGGTTGACTAATGCCTAAACAGCCTAACATAGGGTAGGCTTGAGCCCCTCGGTGGGGACGTATATTAACTGTGATGATGATGATGATAATGTCAAATACTTATCGCTAGTTACCAAATCAACAGACAGATAAAATATTCTAGTCCCCATTTAACAATTTTTCGTTACATCAGCTAGGGTTGCATGGACGAAATCTCTTTCAAAGATAAATCCGCCTTTGTGACTATTGTTTTTCGTGTACTATGTTTGTATTTGTTCAATAATAATTAGTTTATATAATATTGAATCCGGCCGTTAGAGGTCAGACCCAGATCCAAATTTCAACCAGGCGCCTGATTATGAAATCATTATATAATTGCACAACTAAATATAATCTTTCACCACCACAGCTCATATATGACCCCACCGAGAGGCTCGAGCATACCCTAAGTTGGAGTGTTTAGGCCTTAGTCAAGTCAATCACGCTGGCCCAGTGCGGATTGATCGATTTCACGTACACCGAACTTCTTCGAAGATGTATGTATCTGCAGGTTGCCTCACGATGTTTTCCTTTACCGTAGGAGCGCCAGACAAAATGTACAACAAAAAAACACATTGGTACATGGCAGGATCGAACCCCGGAACATCCATGAGGCCAGTGCCGAGTCCACAGCCCCAGCGACGCTCTTTTCACCTTCGTCACTACTAAACCGTTGTATACATAAAATTGCAATTCTCATAGAGACACGAATGTCACGTTTAAATAACAAAATAAAAGTAATACATTCTTCAACATTCAACTGCAGAGTTCGACAATAAAATCTTGTTTGGTAAAACTCCTAATACAGCAGTAGGTAATTATGCATGTACCGTATGCTAACATATCGATTTAAAAGCAGCAGTTGCCTATTGCGTTTCTTGACGGTACTGTCATGAATCTCTTCCCTTTTATGAGAAAACGAATTACGTGACTTAGTTAAGAGCTTACAAGAAGGAATACGCTAATAAATATATGTGAGCGTCGGTGGCGCTGTGGCTTCGGCACTGGCCTGTGCTCCGAGTAGAATCGGGAGGCCCGCGATCGATCCTGCCATGTACCAATGTGTTTTTCGTTTCACCAATTTCATATGTATATAATCTAATATTTATCTGACGCTCCTACGGTGAAGGAAAACATCGTGAGGAAACCTGCATTCATTTGCGAAGTAATTCAAAGGTGTATGTGAAGTCAACCAATCCGCACTGGGCCAGCGTGGTTTGACTAAGGCCTAATCGCCCTAACTAGTTAAGTTAGGTTAGGCTCGTGCCCCTCGGTGGGGACGTATATGAGCTGTGATGATGATGATGATATTGAATATAAATTGCATTTTATGCCGTTATTATTCAAAAGGGAAAAACGTCTGTCAGTCTGTCCGACTGTCTGTCAAGACCCTTTTTCTCGGGAACGTGTAGAGATATCAAACTGTTTTTTTTTATTTCACAATTTATTGTTCACAAAAAGAGAACACAAACAACATACATATGGGACAAAAAAGTTTGGCTTATCTTTTAGGGAATCTCTTCCAGCCAACCTAGAGTAGAAAAATTTTCAAAAACAAAAAACAGCCGCGGTGTGTACACTAAATCCAACAAAACAATTATGCTAAAAAAATACCTATAAGTACACAAAACAAATTTATATTAAATTCGCCGAGTATTTGATATAAATATAAGGAGTCTCTACGGTCTCATTCAGCTGTGAAAAAAATCGAACTTGTAAATCAACGCCATCAAAAGATATGACCGTTTGTCGTACATTTTTGAAAATTTTGCCATTTCACAATCCTTTAGGGTACTTGCCGTTGGCAAGAAGCAAGGTCAGAAAAATCTCAAAACTGTAAATATGTACATGAAAGGAACTTATACTTGTCGCGGGCGATCAGCCTCCTTACGCATAAGACTGACCGACTCTATGACATGACAGCTGACGACTAAACAAAATTGGAATACTTGCGACGACAGAACATTGACGGACTAGCCGAGACAAATAAAAACTAATAAATTCGTACCGTTTATATTATATTGACTTTGATTTAGACCAGACGACTCAACAATACTTAAGTACTTTTAGATTAGTATGCACGGAACGGAACCCTTGGTGCGCGAGTCCAACTTGCACTTGGCCGAATTTTTAAAGTGAATCTTTTTTACATCGCCTCTAATTTTTTCGTCCATTTATCGCATTTCGCATTACGCAAAAACATGAGATCTTTAATTTCACTATTTAATATAGGTCAGTATTGGTCTAGACTAGACTCTATGCGTTAAATCTTCCACTTTAAATCCGTGTGGCGGTGGTTCGATCCAGCATAGAACTCACGATAAACAAAATTTGACAGCTAAGATCGACATACCTACATACATAAATTTGACAGATATTAATAAGGAGTGAAAAAAGGACAGATAAGTCCTGCATGGTCGCAGGGGTATAAAGCGTTATTTTTTCATAAATTTGTTTTTATTATATTATTTTGTTTATTATTATTATCTTTATAGCTTTTTATTTATTTGTTTTTTATTAGGTAGTACTTTTTAGTTTTTATTAATTAGATTTAAGTCAAAGTTAAAAACGCGATTTTAAATGTTGTACTTACCTAACATTATTTCTCTATATGTATACTATACATATTATAGTAAATGGCTTCTATTCGCAAAACGAGATTAAAGGCTCTAATTGGCAATACCATTTCGGCCTAAAACTTAAAGCATAGTTTAATAAAGCGACCATCCGTGACGAACATGACACAACTTTTTTGTTTCTGCTCCGCCCTCCAGTTAAAATTGATTGATGTGTAACGCATGGTCAGTTCTAACTCGTTTAATAAAATAAATTCCGATAATGAGCTTATTGAATCATAGATAAATCCATGAACATGGCGCCTGGAGTTCTCGTCAAAGTTGTGAGTACAATATGATATAGTGTCCCGTTTCAATTCAATATCAGGTATTTCCGTAGGCAAACGAATAGAAATGCATTTTATATGAGGAATTGGCAATATGGTGAGTCAATATGTGAAATGTGTACGGATAAACGCCGAATACTAATTAAGTTTGATTAGATATTCGGACTTTATCCAAAATTACTAACTATACCCAGCTAAACCTATGTACTACTTCTCCTAGCATAGTGGCTCTTAACGGTGGCCTGCGGCCCACTGGTGGTTCCTGGAAGCAGCCGAAGTGGTCTGGAAAGAATAATCCGAATGATAATAATATACATATATCGTATCCATACATGATAATAATATACCATCCGAATAATAATAATATACATATAACAAACAATCCTTTATTCATATGCTCTATATTGTTGTAGAGTTGGTGGCCCATGGCTAGAGAGATATTTGTAAAATGGTCCCTCTTCACTAAAAGGTTAAGAACCACTGTTCTAGCATTACCTGCAAGCTGAAATATACAGTATATTACAGCTTACAGATAATGCTAGCATATACTCTTAATATAATATACCTACTCTAAAATCTATTAACTCCTGCGAGACACGATCCCAAGCGCTCTTAAAAAGTCGTGTTAGTTACACTATTTATAACTCAAGAACGGCTAAACCGATTTAGCTGAAAATTGGTGGGGAGGTAGCTTAGAACCAGGAGACGGATTTTTTTCGCAGAAATCACCCCTTAAGGGGGAGAAAAGAGGGGTGGAAGTTTGTATGGGGAATCAATAACTGCTGAACCGATTTAGATGAAATTTAGTATGGAGATAGTTTGAGTTGTGAGGAAGGATAAAGAATAGTTTTTATCCCCGAAATAATTCCTTAAAGCTCTTCACACACAGAAGCGGCAAGCGGGACGGTAGCGGAGCCAAATTTTTGTAATGTTAGTGTTGCTATGGACAATGCCACACAGAAACCGCCCGCGGAAGTGGCGCGGCGCAAGTAAATCGCTTACCGCAGTTTCATCGCTACTGTCCCGCTTCCACCTCTGTGAGTGGAGCGCATTAGGATTTGTAATGGAAATCAATAAAAAAGGATTTCCACGCGGACGAAGTAGCGGGCAAAAGCTAGTTTTACTAATACGCAAGATAACCAGTATTAGAAACGCATATCTATACCTATTATGTTATCTGTATCTATACTAATATTATAAAGAGGAAAGAATTGATTGTTTGTTTGTTTTGAATAGGCTTCGAAGCTACTGAACCGATTTTGATGAAAGTTGGTACAGGGATAGTTCGAGACCAGGGGAAGGACATAGGGTAATTTTCCTACAGGGAAAAATAATTCCCACGGGAAAACAAAAATAATGCGGGCAAAGTCGCGAGCGGAAAGCTAGTTGACCAATACCGCATAATGACTAATACGCGAATGACCAATCTATACAAATAAATAAAATTGAAGTGGCTGTTTGTAATGTCAAAACGTTTGGTTAGATAGGTAACGCATGAACGTTCGAAAAGTGGGCCGGTGAAGAACTGCCCAATCGGGCCTCGTGCAGTTCTTTTCCATGCGTTGGAGCGACAACGCGATAAGCAATTTGGAGCATTATGTTTGAGAGTATAAAGTTGATATTTTCTTGTAGCAATTACTAAAACGTCAAATTTAATGTGGCTAGGTATGAAATGATGTAACTACACACGGTTGTACTTCAAATAGTTGCCGTAATAATATAGAATAAGGTTGAATTCGATAAATACGGTACTTTCTTTATGGTAATTTTAATTCGGGTGTGCATATTCAACTACCTATTTAACAGCGTACAAATGTATAGTCGATTAGGTGACAGATTTCAAGCGCGTTTTTGTATGAAGTGCTCTATCTACGTTTGGTAGTAAATCAATGTGTCAAAATAACAAGTTTTTACTAAATGGGTATGCATGTAAGTATATCGGGTACCAATAACAAAAACACAATCCTACTAATATTATAAATGTGAAAGTGTGGATGTTTGGATGTTTGTTACTCAATTACGCAAAAACGGCTGAACGGATTTGGATGCAATTTGGCATGCATGTAGCCTTTGACATAGAAAAGAACATAGGCTACCTTTTATCCTGATTCATTAAGTAGTTCCCGAGTGAAAATTGAAAATTATTTACGAGCTAAGCCGCGGGCAGACAGCTTTGAAGTATGCATGTCATGGAAAAGGACATGTACTTTATATTCCTTAATGATCTCTCAAATAGTTTAATAGGAGTACTAGCACATACTAGCTTCTGCCCGCGACTTCGTCTGCGTGGTCTTCAGAATTGGGTCTAAAGCTTCGCTCGTTAACAATTTATTTTTAATCTTCCTATTATACTTTAATAGGAAGATTAAAAATTGTTATAGAGCGAAGCTTTAGACCCAATTCTGAAGTCCAGGCAGACGAAGTCGCGGGCAGAAGCTAGTTCAAAATATTTTTGTCTGTCTGTTTGTTCCCGCTAATCTCCGGAACGGCTGGACCGATTTTGACGGGACTTTCACTAATATAGGTAGATAGCTAATTATATAAGGTATAACATAGGTTTTTTATCAAGATCTAAAAATAAATCAAAATGCTACCAAAAGTTACTATTCCACGAGGACGAAGTCGCGGGCACATCTAGTATTCTATACACAAAAGGAAAAAATTTTCCAATTGTATTTCTAAATAAATAAATTTTAAAACGGCTGCATGCCTCCAGCTTATTCTGCAATTGCACTACTAAGTTATTTACTTTTCCAGAATTTTTTATACAAATAAGTTGGCAATCAAGAAGGCCCAGTCGCCTCTAGTACACGTAGTTCCTGTAAAACTTGTAATCCCACAACCCCTTTTTTTAAGGAGCGGGAATCTCGTTACGATACGACAATGGGCTGAACGCTGACTAGGCCGCCCCAAGGATATGCCAATTGGACTCGGGTGTACACCCTGGCTAAACCACCCTCCTCCAAGCAACTTCTATCTCCATAGAGGAACAATCTGGATCGGCGCTAGCCATTCCCCGAGTGCGCCCCCTGGAGAATAGGCTTGACTGTGAGCCAGCGTAACTGACCCAAACGCCGGGGCTTACTCTACGGAGAGGTCGACAAGTGCAACAATTCGACCCCCCAGACGGGCAGGCCAGGGGTAGAAAAGTGTCTCCCAACCGGTTGTCGGCCGGCCGGGCCATTTAATCCCCAGCTTGCTTAAGGGAGCGGTGCAGCGACAGGATCAACCTCTCGCGCCCGCTCCGCTGCCTCCTTCTGCGAGATCACTTCCTCGCAGGAGGCCAGAGTCAGGAGCGCCGCAATGGTGACACTCTGGTATCGAGAAGGGAGCACCCTTCGTGCGACATGGTGCTGATAATGGCCGAAGCAGCCGTGCCCGGTCATCTGCACCATCCGGTAGGTGAGGTTGCCCTGCCTGCGCCCAACCCACTCCTCCAACAATCCCACAACCCCTTTTTTTTTTAACATTGGGAAATGCATTACGCATACCTCGCGTTTGAGAAGACGCAAGGTTATGTCGGACTCTCCGCTGCCACTGGGATAGTGTGTTACCCACCGGCAGTGGCCTACCGACTAAAACCCAACGATTTTTTTAAAAAAACATAGCCCCACACTAGGATTTTCTCCTGTGTCGTGAGTGCAGTTACAAACCTATAATATCACATGCACATACGCCCAGACCGAAACAAATTTCTGTAGGCCTTACAAAATATTTGTTGCGTACGGGAATCGAACCCGCGACCTGTTGCGCAGTAGGCGCTCACTCGACCTCTGCGCTAACCGTGTCGTCAACGATGCCCCCTCACAAATGCCTTGGGGCGAGCACGTCCATCACCGCCGCATCCTCTCCATCATTAGATGAAGAGGGTACGTCGAGGAGAGACGTGTCACTACCTGACAAGGTCATGGGAACTCTATCGAATACTTCCACGACCTCGTCGGTGTCTGCTCGCCTATGGCGGGCCCCTCTCACTCTCCCAAAATAGGAAGGCTGAATATCCCCCGAGGCATCCGGGGGGTCAACTACTGGCGGCGACCTGTGCAATGCAGAGTCCGGGTTTCCCGGACCTGGACCCTGCTGGTTGCCGTCAGGAGGTAAAAGGCGTGCGTAAGTCCGCCTTCTCCGCCCTGTTTTTCTGCGACGGCATGGAGCGGCCAAGGGTTCATCCTCCCTAGCCCTCTCCGCCATCTCCTTCTGCGTCATAACTTCGACGCAGACAGAGTTTACCACACCCCACGCGTACTCTCCCTCCAGCATGGCGCTAACCACGTTCTGGAGGGAAAAGTCCTCGCCAACGACGGCGGCCAACTCCCGGCGCTGTGAGGAGAAAGCGGGGCACACCTCTAAAGTGTGCTGCGCGGTGTCCTCGCTTGCGCCACAGTGGTGGCACTCTGGGATCATTTCTCGCCCAATGCGGTGCAAATAGCGGCCAAAAGAACCATGGCCGCTTAGGATTTGCACCAAGTGGTATGAGAGCGACCCATGGTGCCTGTTCGCCCATGTGATGAGGAAGGGGTTTATGACCTCCGAGGTCCTTTTTTTTTTTTTTTTTTTTTCGAGGAGAATGCGTGACCGCACCGTACTCGCCGTTGGCTAGACGACGAGCGTGTGTGGGGCTCTCCCGGCAGAGTGCCAGGCCTACCCACTAAACCCCTCGGTGTTCTTCCTGCCCTTTTGGACGCGCGTGGTAGGATCCTGGACAAAGTAGCAGAAATCGAGGCCGAACCTCTCTGCTCGTAAAGCTCCTCAAACCACAGGCGAAACGCCTCCACTGTGGCCTCCTTTAAGGCGGAGGCCCTCTCTCTAAATCCCACAACCCCTACAAGGACGCCAATGTACGCTATCAAATTGTGACATAAGATGTACCCAGTACTTTCACTGCCTGTCTTTGCTGTCAAACCGGAACAGCAGTGCAATTACCGCTACTTTGCGACAGAAATAGGTAAGACAGAGGTATTCATACAGACAACTCTGGTAGAGAGTCTGCCTCTGGTATTTTATTTTAATGAGATTAGCTTATATTCACTTACAAATAACATGACTATGATTTTTCTTTTCCATAGATCAACTCTGATAGTGACACAATGTTTCACCTGTTTTAATTCCATAATTTATTTAATCCGGTAGGTCCTTTATCTGGCTTCTCAAAAGCTATAAATTATGTAACCCACCAATCCAGGAACCAGAGGTCCAGAGCTGTCATCGACTCGCATGGAAGACGTGGACTCCCGAAGTTGAGACACCATTGTGGTGGAGATCCCCATCACCATCCTCACCTGCATCATGTTTAGCGCTACGCCAAGGGTAACGTAGCACTGGTACGAAAATAATATTGTACTTTTAAACGACAAAGTTGGCAAGCAAGCAGGCTGCCCTGATGGTAAGGGCTAAAGTTACCTACTTGGATGTAAACGCAACCCTTTTGACGACATGACACTTCTCTTTTTAATCGCCTCTGATCAATTAATTTGTCGTTTTGTTTGTTGCCTACCGATATACAGTTTGTGTCCAATACACGTCACTAATTATTTCCTTTGTCTGGTGTTTTATTTCTAAAATAAGTGCTCTTATGGCTCCTACAAGACCTGCAAATCTATACAACCCCCGCGAGGGCGCCAATGTACAGTCAGGAATTTGAATGTTTAGCAGGTCAAAGATTTCTTTATTTTGTCTTATTATAAAAAACAAATTAGCTCTATGAAACACAACAAACTGTCAAAATATAGGTAGAGCCTGTTTCACGAAAGAGTCCCCCAGACGCTCCACTTTATACGTCAAGACAGAGCTTTCTATCAAGTCATAGTTGTATAAAGAATTTTGATTTTGATTCTGAACGTTAGCTACAGCTAGCTAGCTAGCTACGCCCAGCGTTGGGTTGTGACCTCCCGTTGGATGCTGGCTGGTGAGAGAGAACGGGAAGTAGTCGTCTCCTTTTACGTGGATGTAATCTCGAAGGACGTAGGGGAGAAAAGGCAGGAAAATTATTATATCACTCTGCTTAAATATTAGAATTGAGAGTTCAAAGAAAACATAATAATTATAAACATTCCTAGTCTCGACATTGTCCCCACTATGGACTAGATGAAAGTCGAGGTTGTTTGGCCGAAGGGCGGTGCATACCCAGATTGACCCCGCTATGGACAAGATGGATAAGATAAGATATAAAATCTTTTCATCTCGTTAAAAAAGGTAGGTGTACCGATTTAATATACAGATATGCGCGCGAATGTTAAAAAATATAAGAATAATTAAGTACCTATTCTTATATTTTTTAAGACTTTTTAGGTGATCATTGCTTGGCACCTTATGCCCTAAGCTTGGCCACAGAATAGATAATAGTACTACGTACAGAACGGCCACTCACCTCCTCGCACTCATTTCAAATACCTCACCCCACCCGGCACTTCGTTGTAGACATCACTGACACATAAATAAACAAGGGTGCGCGCGATCGCTCGGGCATGGCGACACTTCATGAGACACTTCACCGTTCATCGAGTAGACGCGAGCGCCGGCCGATAACAGAGACAGCGCTATGCGGGTAAAAGAGTAATAAGTAATTGATTTGCGAACGTTGCATGGAGTGTCCGGGGTGTGGCTTGGCACCGACTTCAATATAAAACTGTGATGTTGTTTGTATTCTTATATTATATTTTTATGACTTTTGTATTTTTGAAGTCGTTTTTATATTTTGTAAAAAAAATTCTATCTTTTTAGTTTATTTAAAATACCAAAACTTTCTCCTAAATGTAACAAATACTTTCTACCGCATCAAAGTCGATTCAGCCAAACGCGAGATAATCGCGGACAAACATACATACAAACGTACAGGTCAAACTGAGAAGCTCATTTTTTTAAGTCGGTTATAAAATTCGCCGAGTATACGCTTTAAGTAACACAAGAAACACACAAGATGGCAGATTGCTGATTTCAGTCGTTGACATAACATTATCGCGATGCTGAATGGTATCACAGATACCCCGTTCGATATTACGAGATAAAATCTGTGAACGCGCTGAAAGATGAAAACACGCACAGTGTTGGAGCGATGCCGAAGAAAAAGAATATCTCGCCATTCCTGAAACAAGTTAGTTATTAATACTTGTGCTATTTTTACATACATTAGTGTTATCTGTGCTGTTTCTTTGCAACTGTTTGTAATTTAAGGTTTGTTGTGTGCAAATAGTTTTAACGACGACGTGCGTCCATTTCCGTATCTAAGTTTTTTTTCAGGGGGCCTTGCCCGTGATTTTTGTATGAAGTTATCAGTATTTGGCGTCCATCATGGAATTTTGAATCGGTAGCACATTTACATTCATTTACTGGAGGGAGACTCTCGCTATACCAGGGTCGTATGCATGGATACCTCCGTCTTACCTATTTCTGCCGCAAAACAGCAGTGCTTGCATTGCTGTGTTCCGGTTTGAAGGGTAAATTACTGGGTACCGTACTTGACTTTACATTTTAATGTCACAAGTTGGCAACATACACTGTGGTTCTTGTGAGCCCTCACAAGAACCACAGTGTATGTTGGCAGCTGGTTTTACTGCGAATCTCACAGGAGCCACATACAATGTATTATAGGTGACTATTACCACTTACTTACTACACATGTACGCTGATGACTTGTGCTTCTTAGCAAAATCCCCAGACTTTGTATGTGGGATAAGATTCGCAGTAAAACCAGCTGCCAACATACACTGTGGTTCTTGTGAGCCCTCACAAGAACCACAGTGTATGTTGGCAGCTGGTTTTACTGCGAATCTCACAGGAGCCACATACAATGTATTATAGGTGACTGTTACCACTTACTTACTACACATGTACGCTGATGACTTGTGCTTCTTAGCAAAATCCCCAGACGGCCTGCAACAGCTGATGTCTGTTTTCCACCAAGCATAGTGTAAGTTCGGCCTGAAGATCAGATCAGTGTCAATAAGATGGAGGTGATGTCCCTAGACATTCACGGTCACGAGACACTGACCATTAAGCTTGGTGTGGATGTGCTGAAGTAGGTTAATAAATTTCGCTATCTGGGGAACACTGTAACATCTAATTGTGACCTTGATGCTGAGATCAACAGCCGGCTCGGTGCTGCAGTTGCAGCATTTGACAAGCTGTGTTCCAAGGTCTTCTGCTCACGTGACCTTAAGTTAGCTTCATTTTATATGGCAATTGTGCTGACAAACCTCTTGAACTCCTCTGAGACGTGGTGTGTGTACCGCCGCCACATACGCACTCTGGATCGTTTCCACCTTAAATGCCTCCGTACCATCATGAAGATCAGATGGTCCGACAGAGTGAGTGACCGAAATACCGAAGTTCTGCGACGAGCCCATGTTGAGGCCTATTTAATGCGTCAGCAGCTACGGTGGTGCGATCACATATCGCGTATGGCGGAGGATAGAGTGGCGAAGCGCATCTTCTACTCTGAACTGGAGGAGGGCAAGCGAAAGCAAGGCGGACAACTCTTCCGGTTCAAGGATGTCCAAAAGCGACACATGAAAAGATGCAACATAGAACCCTCTCAATGGGAGCGTTTGGCACCACAGCGACCAGAGTGGCACAGGATGGTAATTTCGCGAGTTCAAGGATCAGCGTAAAACTGACCTCGATACCAAACGCGACCAGTTAAAGGCTCGCCCACCTATTGCCATAACATACCAATACGAAAACGGCGTATACTTACGTGCCCGCAATGTGCACGGAGTTTCGCCGCGAAGATAGGCTACTTAGTCATCTTCGGGCGCATGAGCGCCAAATCACCGGCTAGGAGTCGAAGTGGTCGCCATGACCGAAACCAGTCGGACTAATCAACACCATCTCCAATGATATCATGCACTATGGCATAATTACAATGATGTCATCATGATATAAGCGAATGATCAAAAATCGGTACGAAAATCTTATTTTTCGTTTTGCACTATCATGTCATCATGATATCATTTGAAAACCATGAGATTGGTAATATAGGCCTGCAGGTATTTGCGTAGTGGTCAAGAACCGAGCTGATGATGAAAGGACCCTTAACTTTTAGAAGTTAGAGGTTAGTTTTAAAAAAAATAGAAAAGGCACGTATTGACCCTTTGTCTTGTCTTATTCTTTCAACTTACATCGGTAAGCTGGTATTAAATTCCCAAAAAAAAATCAAGAACATTTTACAAATAATTCAGACAGACAGACTTCAAAAACACTGAAAATTTCACTTGCCATAAGTCTTTATGTCATAACTTCATAACGCATAATATTATAGGGCCGAAATATGTAAGGCATAACTATGAAAAGGCATAATTTGAATAAGCAGTTAAATTATATCAAACAAAATTATGAATATTAACAGTTATGCGTAGTAAAATTATGCGTAATAAAATTATGCCAAACCAAATACCTTTAAAACCATTATTATACCTTTTAAAGATTATGATTTTTAATATTATGCCTTTCGACAATTTTGCATTATAATGTTTATGCCTATTAATATATATCATCACCATCACAGCTCATATACGTCCCCACCGAGGGGCACGAGTCTACCCTAACCAGTTGTGGTAGGGCGATTAGGCCTTAGTCAAACCACGCTGGCTCAGTGCGGATTGGTTGACTTCACATACACCTTTGAATTACTTCGCAGGTGTATGCAGGTTTCCTAACGATCTTTTCCTTCACCGTAGGAGCGTCAGATAAATGTAGGTAGGTAGGTACATATGAAATTCATGAAACGAAAAACACATTGGTACATGGCATCGATCGCGGGCCTCCCGATTCTACTCGGGGCACAGTCCAGTGATTGATATATGTATATGATGATGATATGCCAAACATTATTATGCTTTTTGATTTTTATGCCGTAGTAGCATGTCAATTGAAATTATGACAATCAACAGTATGCGTTTCAAAGTGTCACCAATTTTGCCACTGCCTGTAGTCTTGAATAAAAAAATAAAACTTAATTATGCATATCGTCAGTGCTTCGTGACTGGCGCGGTGGGGCTGAACATCGTGGGCCATGGCTGCGTCCTGGGATACCCCGCGGTGCTGCTACCGCAGTTGCACCAGAAGAACTCCGCCATCCCGCTCATGAAGGACGCAGACTCTTGGATTGGTAAAAAAATTAACTTCAAACTGGTGTTTAGGTAACTATGTCATTGTTAAAACGAAAAAATAACATCAAAACGGAACCTGTACCTGAGAGTTGACAACCCTCACGGAGATTGGTTACAGCTCTTAGGATTAGGAGGCGCGTCTGCCTGAAAAACAAAATATTATGTAACATAGTTAGGGGTGCCAGCGTGGTACTGAATTTTTTTTAACCAGATGAAATGCTTTTCTTCACCGTACCTGTCGATGGCTATTCGACAGGCGTTGTCGGTATGCGAAGCGTAGGTACATACTAAACCAACCTCGATGAATATGCTGGACATCATGTCCGAGGTGATCGATTTACCTACTGAGAAAACCCAATTATTCGGATCACCCCGGGACAACCCGACCAACTACGGTTTGGGTCTTAACGGCTGTGGAGGATTATCCCGGACATTTGGTTAGGGATGAGACCTCTTGGACGAGGTTGGTTTAGCGGGAATTAGCGTATCTAGGGTTTTTAATTTTAAGTTATCAGTATTTTGGCGTCCATTATAGCAGGGCTGCCCAAACTGCGACCCTCGGGCCACTCATATTTGTAATCTACCACAAGTACCAAAATTTTCCATTGATATTTTTTGATAAAATTACGTTTTATTTACACAATTCCATTTCATCTCGAATAAAATAATTAATATAGTTAATTATACTTCACATTAATTTACTTAACTGACAAAGACCTAGGTATTTATTTCGTTCTAAAGACTCGTATTCAGTGCCGTAATAGCCGGTCCACACGACACCAACTTATGCTTGCGCAGCGTGTTTGCACAAACGGAACACGTAGACGTCAAGTTTGCAGTTGGTGCGAAAGTTTGTGCTTGTCATTTGTATTTTGATTTGTGTGATTTGTATTTTCTATTTTATAACAAAAATCGGCGCAAACATGTGTTTAGGCTTACTATTGCAGCGTGTAGTAGACGTATGTTCAAAATTGTTTGAATGTTATTAAGGTAATTACAGGCGAGAATTAAAAAAATAGGAATGAATATTCGGGTATGGGTACTGATGAGGTACCATCTTCCAGTTTGTGGTGCTTCCATTATATAGACTTTTTCGAAGAGCTTGGTGGCGCATTGGCGCGTGCGCTCAGCGAACGATTGCTAAGATTAAACAACGTTCTGTTATACGGGATTGCCGAAATGTCTTTTTAAAAAAAAGAATAAATTCACTCGCGGAAAGAATAGGGATTTATTAAAAACAATTACAAAGGACACTGAGATACAATAATTATTGACGCGAGGATTAGAATTATCCTTAAGCAACCGCTCAGACCGGGAGATGGAACCAGACTGACTTCGAAGTACGAACTGAGTAACAGCTTGGAGGCAAAGACTGCTGACTAGGCTCAGCAGTCGTTAGGGTGACAATATTACTGACAGACTCCGTATATAACACCTCCCCCTTTAAGAGGAGACTTGTGGTTGAAACAAGTCTTCACTATATTCTAGTTCTGATTGGAGCGATAGAGCTCAATTCTATTTCAGGTTCCTGGTTATCTGTTTGTTCAGGAAGCTGAGCTTTTGAAGTTAACTGTCGGTTTGTATTGAAATTAAATTTAAAGGTCTGGTTGCTGCCGGACTTATAAATTTTCTTAAAAACTATAACATAAGAAAAATACAAAAATAATATAATAGAAACTAAAATTATTAATATAGAATAATGAGTGCTATATTTTACAATATGAGATATTGGTTGTATTTCCAGTTTGTTTAAATTGTTTAGAGATTTGACAAGCACTTTGTTTTCTATATTAAAATCATCGAGGTCTACATTTTGTAAACGAAGTGGAGGCACATTATCTATTACATTTTTAAACTTATTGAATTCACAACAAGAATCATTTAATACATTGAAATCTGGAAAATGGTTGATAGGAGAGGTAATATTTAAAACATTATATTTTGGTAGTAACGTAATGCTTTTACAATATCCAGTACATTCATTGGGGATTGTAACTATTCCTGTTCCTAAAATATTCGTTTCATAGAGGTTTGAATTTAGGCAATCTACTGAAAATTTATTAGGTTCTGTTTGGATATAAATCCATTTATTATTTGCTAATGGTTTCCAAATGTCTATGTTTCCGTATACACTCATAGTGTTGCATTGTGCTGGTTTTACACTTATAACCTTGGCTAAAAGTTCGCTTTCACAAATCGGCTTAGCATCTGTTGCATATACATTTTCAATATCGCAAATAAAGCTTCCTGGACTTACAGTTTTACACATCTCTATATTATCTAAGACACAATAGTGAGATTTATCCTTGGTTATTGCAATGAATTTATTATCTGGTACTATAAGGCTGTATGAATAAGGTTCTTTAATATTATGAGGTGTAGGAAGAGGGATATTATGATATAATATATATTCTATGCTATTTACTAGTGGCACTTGTAAGACAAATATTATTTTGCTATGTATATAATAACAAGTCAATTTGGAAATACTTAACAAAAGATGTACAGTGTTAATATTCAAGGTTACAGGTAGTTCGAGGTTACTAGGTAAGTGGCGATAGTTATCGGCAAGCTCTCGGTGTAGTTGGCTTGGTGTCAAAATAGCAGGGTGAAGTATATTTTGACTGCTAAAAAGAATAGCATTGGTTATATCTTCTAATTGGAATGATAATGTGATTATTGATGTTTCTAATGCATTTAAAATTTGGTTGACTTCTGTGAGAACTTGTAAGCCATTGGTTATCTCTGTAATGTTTTTAACTCGAATCGAGAGGTTGTCGATAGCTTCATTCAAATTTGCTTCATTTTCTTTAACAGTACTTAGGGTTTTATTATAAGAACTTATTATGAAACTAGTAACTAAAATATTTTCTTTCATAAGTGAGACTAACTGCTTTTGATTGTTTTGGAGTGACTCTATGGCTTCATTATATTTTATTCCATCGGCTTCATCAAGGGTACCAAAAATATGTTTTAATATTGAACCAATACCACCTATCCAAGCATTACGTCTCACACGATTGTCTATTAAATGCGAAATGGAAGCAAATAACTTATTCATGTATTGATATTGTGCTGATAATGGTTGTAGTGAGTTACGGCAGTCTGAGTTAATTTCTATTATTTGTGTTTGTTTACATAAGTGCCTCGTGATCTCCAAAGCGGTTTTAATATTTTGTATGTGGGGGTCAAAATGTGAGATGTCAACAGGTGTTAAAATTTTCAACTGAACATTATTAATTTTAAGTTTACCTAAATAGTCAAAGTATAGACCCGGACTTGTAGTGATCGGCTGGACGAAGTTTCGATGTGATTGACCGCATACTGAACTGCAAATGACAATAAGGGTAAAATGGTTTATAAAGGTAAGTTCATTATTCTACACTATATTATTCTTTATATATGTTTACTTATTTATTTATTCTAATTTAATCTAATGTTTATATTTACAGGCTACTACTACAGATTAACTACTACTGTTAACTTCAGCTGGCTTTAATTGATCAACATGGTGTGTGACGTGGCGTCTATTAATGAGAAGGGTAAGTGTATTGTTACCATTTACCTTCACAATTTTGTATGGACCCTTCCAAACGGGAGAGAGTGCCTTGCGCAATCTCAAATGGTTTTTTAAGTATACGTAGTCGCCAATTTTGTATTTTGATGGGCGAGTACGTGTGTCGTAATGAGCTTTTGAAGATTCTTTAGATCTTCTTATAAATTCTAAGGCTTTCTCTCGCGAGTATTTCATACGATTTTGAAGCATGCGAACATAGTCAGGATAAGTTGCTCCAGGGGATTCCTCATAAATGGAATTAGGAATGAAAGGTTTATTACCAAACATCAATTCGTATGGTGTGAAATGGGTTGTGGAATGAACAGACGTGTTATAGGCAAGCATTGCTGTATATATGTGACGAGGCCAATTTGTTTGACTGTCATTAATGTATGATTTTAGATATTCTTTTAGAGTCGAGTGGCTTCGCTCCAATGCGCCTTGGGTTTGCGGGTGATACGGAGAAGACCATAGATTTTTTATTTTAAGAAATTGGCAAGTTTTTCTAAAAAGATCTGATGTGAAGTTGGGTCCCTGATCCGTTAGGATCATTTTTGGAATGCCGAAAATAGATATGTAGTGAATTAAGCATTCGCTTGTTTCTTCTGCTGTGGTGCTTCGGATTGGATATGCGGATGAAAATTTCGTGAGGTCGTCCTGAATTGTTAAAACGAATCTTAATTTTGCTGGGCCTGCTTCGGGAAGTGGACCTACAATGTCGAGTGATATACGTTGGCATGGTTCAGTTGAGCTACTTGTTATTTGCATTGGGGCACGGTTTATTTTCCTAAGCGCTTTGTTTTCTTGACACGCCTTACACTGTTTTACGTAGGACTCAATATCATTACGCATTCCCTTCCAGTAATAACTTTGTCTAATCCTATTATACATGCGGGTTGAGCCTAGATGGCCGGCGATAGGGATGTCGTGGTTATCGTAAAGAATTTTTTTAATGTCAGTTGGAGCCGGGTAAATTATATTATTATGATATATTTTAATCTTAATTTGGGTATCGTGAAAAAGGTAAGCTAGTATATTGTATAATTTTACAAATGAGTGTTTTTCAAATGGGTTTTTCAAATCTGATATTCCTACTTCATTAATTTCTTTGTTTGTGACTAATTCGTTTCTAATGGTTTTCAGAGTTTGGAAAATTTCCTTATAGGATGTTTCATCGAAATGGTGTACCTTCATATAAAGTAAGTAACATATTTTGTTGTTGTATTCGATCTTTTGAAATGAGTAGAGTTCTCTCTCAGAATTTTCCAAGTTGGAGCTTATTTCGGAATGGCTTAAGATTTCTTGGACATAAGGATTGGATTCATCTAAGTCGATTGATATCGGGACAAGAATAGTTTTTGCGGGACATTTCAAAAGGCTTTCATTAAATTCTTCGATGTGTGTATTAAATGAATGATCTTTATTTGCAATTATTTTCAGGAAGGTGGAGTAATCATCAGGTAAGTTTGGACATGCGCTAGTGGATGGAATAGGGATATCATCAATAGGTAATTCGGGACAACTGCTTGTAGAAGGAGCTGGGGCGTCGTGTAATGGTAAGTCTGGACATGAGCTTGTGGAAGGAATTTGAGTATTTTCAGGTTCGATTTCATGGGATTGTTGTTGTTCAGGTAAGTTAGATATTTCGTTTTCAAATTCTTGTAATATATTTTCGGTATTGTTAGCAGGTAAGTTTATTTCAGGGAATAGCTGGTTATCATCGAAAGGTTCAGGAGGAGAAAGGAGTATGTCATCAGCATTAAATGATGGGGGTGATACTAATAAGTCCATAAGATCTCTATCTAGTTCTAGGTTGGGGTTTTCGATACCGGGATTAGGATAGGATTCCGGATCATTCCCTGGTTGGATTGGATTCACTGGAAAACGTGATAAGGCGTCAGCGTTAGCATTAATTTTCCCTTTTTTATATTGGATATCATATTCGAACTCCTCTAATTTTAGGCGCCAACGGATAAGTCGGGCCCCGGGATCCTTACAGTTAAATAGCCACTGTAATGGTTTATGATCCGTCAGGATTTTAAACCGACGACCATAAAGGTAAGGTCTGAATTGCTTAGTGCCGAAAATGATGGCGAGACATTCCTTTTCAGTGACACTATAGTTGCACTCTGCTTTGTTGAGGGTGCGGGAAGCATAGGCTATGGGTCTATCCTGTCCTATGGTGCCTTGAGATAATATTGCAGATATTGCGTAGCTTGACGCGTCGCAGGTAAGTGTAAAGGGTTTTGTGAAATCGGGATAGATTAGGACAGGAGCGGAGACTAATTTTTGTTTCAGGATTTCGAATGCCACTTGCTGTTCATTGGACCAGATAAATGGAATATCCTTTTTAAGGAGTGAAGTAAGGGGTTTAGAGATCTTTGAGAAGTCGGGGATGAAGCGCCTGTAGTAGGACACAAGGCCTAAAAAGGATTTGATGTCCTTGGGACATTTTGGCACAGGGAAGTTTTCGACAGCCTTGACTTTATTAGGATCAGGCTTTACACCATTCTCGGTGATAATATGGCCTAGATAACCGACTTCTCGGCGAAGAAATTCACATTTGTCGGGTTGAAGTTTCAGATTGAACTCTCTAAGTTTTCCAAAAATGTGGGATAAGTTTTCAATATGGCGGGGCAAATCATATGAATAGGTGACTACGTCATCCAGGTACACGAAACATCTTATGCCTTGGAGGCCTGAAAGAGCGGTGTTCATTAACCGCTGAAATGTGGATGGGGCATTTTTTAAGCCAAATGGCATACGGGTGAATTGAAAGTGTCCCTGTGGCACACTGAAGGCTGTTTTGGGTGCGTCTTCTTTATTGATTAATATCTGGTGAAAACCAGAAGCGAGGTCAAGGGTGGAAAAGTATTTACACTTGCCGAGTTGGTCCAGGATTTCTGTAATTTGTGGAATTGGGTAAGTATCCCCGATATCGATATCGTTGAGTTTTCGGTAATCAATGACGATACGCCATTTTCTTTGGCCAGAAGAATCTATTTTTTTGGGAACAATCCAAATTGGAGAAGACCCGGGAGAGACTGAGGGACGAATAATATTTTGATCAAGCATTTTCTGGATTTGGGTCTCAACTTGTTTCTTGTGGCATTCTGGGAAGCGATAGGATTTGGTGTGGATAGGAGTGTCGGACGTGGTTTTTATTTCATGCTTAAGAGCGGAAGTATATGTCAGCTGGTCATCAGGTAGATGAAAGATATCAGCATATTGTGTACAAAGTTCTATAAGAGCGTTGGATTCCTCCTGGTTTAAATGTTCAATTTTAAGTGAATCTATGACTCTTTGCATTCGGTCGGGTGTGTTTTTAATCGTATTGACATGAAATGAGGATGAGTCTAGAGGTTCCATGACAAGGTTTAGATTAGGATTAAAATTAATGGGTGATTCAGAAATATTTGCTATTGTTATATTAACACGGTTATTATCTTTAACTTTTACAATGCAATTGGATATTAGTAAATTTTCAGAAATGTGCTGGTCTACAATAATTCCTTCTTGGAGACCAGTGTCTCGTATTGAACATTCGACAACGGTTTCGGTACGAGGTGGAATGACATAGAACGGTTCGAAGAAATGGAGTTTAATATCATATTTTCCTATTTTTAAGAGATCGTGAGTATAATCAATCTTACAGCCGAAGGTGGTTAAAAAATCTGTGCCTATTATACCATCGTAAGGTAAGTTAATGTTCTTAACAACATGAAATTTAAATGATGTGGATTTGTTATCTTGTAGTTTTAGTTTTAGATTAAAATGACCTTCGGTAGGAGTTGGCTCATCACTAGGATCTATGCCTTTCAACTGAATTGGTTCTTTGATAATTTTCTGTGTTTTGCGAATACTAGATTGTTTAAGTAAGCATATAGCTGAACCTGAATCGACCAGTAGGGATAAAGGGATATCTGAAACTTGTGAATAAAGTAGAACATGCGGCAACAATCTTTTAGTTGTATCTAGGTTAATTTCAAACACTTTTGTTTTGATTTCCTCGGAATTGGATTTAGGTAAGTTATGGCCTGCGGTTTGGGGCTGGTTACCCTGTCGGTGGGCCTGGGATTGGGTAGAGACATGGCCTGCGGTTTAGGGCTGGTTACCCTGTCGGTGGGCCTGAGATTGGGTAGAGACATGGCCTGCGGTTTGGGGCTGGTTACCCTGTCGGTGGGCCTGAGATTGGGTAGAGACATAAGGACGGGTGCCGTTTAGAGTGGATGATAGTAGTCGATGGCTTGGGCTCTCGAGACACCGCCGTGAGCCCACTATTCGTTTAAAGAGGTGTCTGAATGGTCTATTTCGTCATTACCGGCATCATCGTCAGGTTGCTCCACATAACTTACGCGTGGAGGTGGCTTATAATTTCCTCGGTTAAATGAAGTACTTTGTTGGACTTTGAAGCGACTGTTGTTGAACTCTCGTTTCTTACAAACACTTATATCGTGACCGGCTGTTTTACAATACCGGCAGAAGGGTTCTTGAGGTCCAAGGTTCGGTGACCTTTGTGGCATAGGCGCAGTAAAATTTGGTCTAAATGAAGAACTAGGTTTGGGACGGCTATTATTACTTATATTCGGCTTCTGTTCTACTTGTGGTCGCTTATAGAGACTTTGTTGGATACGTTCTTCTGACACGGCTAGATTGACGGCTTCATTAAATGATTTTGGTGACCTACATCTCACAATGTTCGAAATTCTTGGGTGTAATCCCATGAGAAAGTGATGCAGTGCAAGGTCTTCCATGGCTGCAGTGCGGCCAGGTAATTCTTTGGCTTTGGTTGTGGACAATGATATTTCCGTTAATAGTTGTGAGAGGTGGGTCTCCACACGTAGAGCGTACTGACTGACGCTGTCCTGCGGATGTTGCTTGCTCTCCTGTAGGTCAGTTAGGAGGTGAGCATAATGTTTCCTTACACTAAATTGGGTTTTTAGAAATTCCCTGAGTTGGTCCCATGATGAGAAATCTTTTATTTAGCAAGCAATTTCCGCCTTTCCATTTAATTGGCTTAGAATATATTTGAAAAGTATGGGCTTTTGAGATTCTGAGGCAAGTTCATAAGCATTATTGCAATTAACAATAAACGAGTTAATAGTTTCGCGGCTTCCGTCGTAGGGCTTAATAAATTTAAATAAGATACTTAGTTCCATTTCGATTTTAACAGAGAACGTGGCGGTAGCTCTCGTTACACGGGGAGAGCAAAGAGGTGATTTTGTTACTTCGGTTTCGATTTGTTCGGAGATTGGAATATCAACAGTTAACTTGTTCTTTTCAATTTTAGGTTCTTTTTGCATAATTATTTATAAACAAAATGTAAATTGAATTTCCTTAATTAATAGAAACATAAAAGTTACAATGTACAATAAAACTGTTATAAGTGTAAAAGTAAATTAAATAACGGAACCCTAAGTTTTGCCCTAATGAAACGATAAACTTAGTCTAAACTAAACAATGACTTACAGTATAAACAATGCGTAGGCGACGGAGGCGAGCGCGATAGCCGGATGCATGGCGAGCTGATAAGATGTTATCGATTCTTCGAAGCGACGATCTCGACTTGGACGTTTCTTGGATGAATTATATTTATATTTTAGGAAATATTTGATTTCTTTTCAGGTACAGGATAGCGACGACCACAAGATAAGTGTATGATTTTACGGTTCTTCTTTATAGTTGGAGATAGCAGATGAGGTTCAGAACGATCAGGTAAGTTCTCTTCTAGGTATCTTCTTGGCGGATGGAGTTTGGACAACGGCGCGCTTCAGGATACGGTTAACACGCACTAAACGTACAGGTAAGTTCTCTTCTAGGTGTCTTCTTGATGGATGGCGTATTTCAGGATACGGTAAACACGCACTAAGCACACAGGTAAGTTCTCTTCTAGATATGTTCTTGATGGATGGCGTATTTCAGGATACGGTAAACACGCACTCAGCACACAGGTAAGTTCTCTTCTAAATATGTTCTTGATGGATGGAGTCTGGATGAATAGCGTACTTCTGGATACGACAAATACGCACTTGTGAGTCTAAACCGGCGCGGCTGCTTTCGGGCACCGGAATATTCGGATCCCACCGCTGCCACCAAAAATGTTATACGGGATTGCCGAAATGTCTTTTTAAAAAAAACAATAAATTCACTCGCGGAAAGAATAGGGATTTATTAAAAACAATTACAAAGGACACTGAGATACAATAATTATCGACGCGAGGATTAGAATTATCCTTAAGCAACCGCTCAGACCGGGAGATGGAACCAGACTGACTTCGAAGTACGAACTGAGTAACAGCTTGGAGGCAGACTGCTGACTAGGCTCAGCAGTCGTTAGGGTGACAATATTACTGACAGACTCCGTATATAACAGTTCGCTGTGGTCAGTCCTAGGATGGGTGACCAAAATAAGAAACATCTCAAGCTCCTCCGTGCTTCGGAAGGCACGTTAAACAGTGGGTCCTGCGCCTGATCTCGCCCCGGTCGTGTCGGTTAACCGTCCCATCGGACGAGGCGAGTGAAGGAACAGAGAGAGCACTTGCGTTTGCGCAGTCACTTGTGCACTATAATATCTCCTCGCAGATGGCTAGTCTCTGTGGAGATTGGCCGCCGTGACCGAATATCGTTTAGGAGGACATTATTATTATATGGACTTTTTAACGGACCAAGATCCTCCTTATCAAATTTGGAACAAGAAAATACACAGGTTAGTAGAAATATAACACTTTTAATGGCAAGTTAACAAAAGATTCGGTATATTCTAAATACTATATTTGTTCATTTAAGTGGCAACTGTGCCATTGCCAGGATACACTACCCTCTTTGCTAAAATATTCAACGAAGGTATCACGAACACGCTTCGCAATATTTGATTGGTGTCCAGCGGCAGCGTTCGTAGACACTTGTAGCCCCTGGTAGTCTGTGTCATGTGTGCTATATCCTAATGTAATTGTATTATTGTTACTTTCAATATCCATGGCACCATTAGAAGTATACTGATGCGACTTCCTTCGTAAGAAGTTTGGAGTAGGTACACATGTAGCCATATCTTTCATTGTTCGCTTTACTTTCACCACAGCTGGATTAAGACATATACACCTCTGCTACCAACTGCTGCCAACGATCAACTGTATTGTTTGTGCTGTCTGGTGATGAGACTCTTACAGACTTTTGTTTGTGCAACAGTTTGCACAGCTTAAGTTGGTGTCGTGTGGATCGGCTATTAGTCATTACATTATAAAATATTTCTGTCACTCATTCATTATTCGGGGAATTCCGATGGAATTCCGGAACCGATTGAAGACGTCTTTCACTTGTCGTTCGATGTGAGAGCTATGTACTGGACGTTTGAGTAGGTAGTTTAATTATGTATGTGTACCTATTGCTGTTTTGTGTTGCACACATAATTTTTTACCAACAGAACAAACATTATGTTCTTTCTTTTTTAAAAAAAAACGTCGTCCCACACTAGGATTTTCTCCTGTGTCGTAGGTGCAATTACAAACAGAATATCACATGCACATACACCCAGACCGGAACAAATTTCTGTAAGCTAACAAAATATTCGTCAAGACATACTTAATGTTTGTTATATGAAATGAAATGAAGCGAAAAGTAAGAAAGTAAGTAATAAAAATCGCGCATTTAATGAGAAATGGGCATCAGACTATTTTATCTGTAAATAACATTGATTTACTACCAAACTACCTTTGGTAGTAAATCAATGGTAAATAATAACAAAATTCAGTGTATGATTTGTATGCAAGTTTTATCTATGAATAAGAGCAGAGTAAGTATACATTGTACAATGTTAAACGACATTATACTATTTCACGTGAAGAAAAGCGTAAAAAGTATATGGGTGAGTCAGGAAAAAAATGTTGTGGCTGAGTATAAGAATTCCAAGTAGCAGAAGCTTCTATAACTAAGGCGTTTTATCACCAAACAGTGATATAATAGGCCTATAGCAGAGAGCACTATTGTAGTACTAAAAAGCGTTTCTTGACACTTTAATATTTCAACTATAGAGTTAATTTATCACCATGAGAGCCTCTTTAATGTTTATATATTAAATCATTGATAAAACTAGGGCCTTTTCGGAGTTGTGTAGACGTTTACAAGACGATAATATGTAGTACTAATCATGAACACTAATTAGAGACTCCAAAACGTTTTTAGGGCCTTTATAGTACCAAATTTTGCTACTTGGGGTAGTACTATTATCTATTCTGTGACTGTGGAAAAAACCAATTCACCAAACAAGTATGTTTGACAAAGTAGGCTCTGACAGTGAATAAAATTTGACTGCTACGTAGGTATATAGTAGGAAGTTTCATTGTAATTAGCCCAAAAATAAACATTAACCTAGGAATTTATTTCTGCGGCCCTCGAATCTATACAATGATGTGTATTGGCCCGCGATCGTATCCCGTTTGGACAGCCCTGCTTTATAGAGTTTTGAATCGGTAGTTTAGCATCCTGGGATGAACACTAGACCATACTGAGGTGGGCATGGCCCACCCGGTCCCCATCTGTACTTACCTATACGCCAATAAAATGCTCTGCACACGATGATACACATATGGACGTCGAGCTTGATTTAATGGGAATATAGCTCTGTAAAATGCGGGGCGGGGGTCCTACAAGACTCCCGTCCGTCGGCTAGCCATGGGCAGGATAGTGTAATGGGGTAGGTACACTAAGTCATTCGTTTGCCGAACTTTACACTCTTAGAAAGCCTGACCCTTGCCCCAATTTTTCAACATGACCGCAATTTCCGTTAGTTTCTCCCAAATCCTATATAGTAAAACAACATCTTAGCATGCCCTAAATTGACGGTTTCCTTTCACAGCCTCCATAACCGGTATAATGATGCTGATCGGCAGCTTCGTGATGTGGCCCATTATGGGCAACCTCGGCAGGAAGGTGGCACATCTCGCCGTAACCATACCAGTAATACTGGGTTGGATTATCACAATATTTGCTACCAACTTTACGGTAGGTACATACTGCTTAAGGTTATCAACAAGAAATCCTCGTTTCGTCTTAGGGGACGTTCAAATACTACTACATAACGCAATTTGTGGGAAGGAATCTTGTAAAACGTTACGATGCGCTACAGGGGCGGGAGGGGGGTTTGAACTGCGTGTTACGAAACGTTTTTTTATTTAAATAAAAAATTGGGCCATAAAAATCTCCCAAGTTGGCAACCCTTCGCGTAGTGAGTTTCAGGTAAAATAGTCTTAATACCTCTATTACGACTATTTTATCTGAAACCCCCGTACAGTAAATGTAACGGCGTGTTACATGGAAGGAATGGAGGGTCAAAAATTGCATTACGTAATACTTCAACGTCCCCTATATAGTTACCCTAATTACTGTAGTATTAAGTATCGCTCTTAGCTTGGCATCGATTTCAACTGGCATTTTTTTGAGGTAGGTTTTTATTTTTGTCAAATATTTTTGATTGGGCCTACAATTCCTTTGCGATTGAACTATACTGTTTAGTAGTTCCGGCCCCAGCCTCTTTTAGTCTCCAGTGAAACCACTATGACCTGATATTCAGACTAGACGCACTGTGTTGGCTTTATTCAGCTTATTCAGTATTTTAACTGCACTCATTGTATAACGACAGCGCTTTGAGAGTTGCACGATTGTCGCTGAGAATGTAGACAAAGGTTGTAAAGACCGGTACATCACCGCTCTTTACATTTACAGCCTTTGCCTAGATTTCTGTGCTCAAGCATGGAAAACTGGAAACACGGTAGACAGCTTGCCTGTGCTGGTGAATTTTTCAGTTTTACTGTGGTTGATTAAATTCCTGCTTCCATACCACATTTCATTTTCGATCCATCTGTTTACAACATTATGCTGTTTCCTTGGGGGGATGCTAGCCCCCCTTCCTATTCCTACCTTGTTGGAAATTGAACATACTTCTATAGTCACCACAACACTCGAAAATAAATTCTTTCCTTCATGCTTAAATACTTGTCCTGTGAGCTGTGCGTGACCTGTCGCCGTGGCATCATCGCTTAAAACATTGTTTTAAAACCGCTGTGTGATCGAGATGGCTCCGTACGCTGCAATAGCGGTGTCCGTTTAAATATAAGTAAGCGTCTCTAAGTAAGCGATCATGGTAAGGCCCCATTTGCGTTCCACGGCCCAATAGTACCAAGCCTGTCAAGTGCTATCATCAGGTCAGACTGGAGTCTACTTAGTTCCTTGCATAGGACCAGAACAGTTGTTCTAGGCCACCAATCAGTACTGTCATAAGTGATCACCGGCAGTTTCGTTATATATAACATGAGAAAGAAATTATACTGAAAAGTAAATCCAATAGATTATTCACTCACTCTTAAATAAGTTCAGGTTTAAACATTCTCTTACAATTAATATTTATAGGCTCTCTTCATCGGAAGGATATTAGGAGGCCTTTCATTCGGTATGCTGAACCCACTCCGGTCCGTCCTCGTCGGCGAATACACCAGCCCTAAGAACAGGGGAGCCTTCCTCACAACCATATCCCTGACGCAAGCATTCGGAATATTCTTCGTACATCTTATCGGCTCCCTCATGACATGGAAGACAACTGCCATCGTTTGCCTTTCCTTCTCCATCGCAAGTCTCGTCATGATATTCTACTGCCCCGAATCACCGAGCTGGCTCGCTGAAAGAGGGAGGTACGAAGAGTGCAGGACAGTGTTCAAATGGCTGCGAGGTGATGAAGAAGACGAAGAATTGGAGGAAATGATACAAGCCAGGATCGTTATCAACCAAGGCCAAACTACGACCAGAAAAAAGAGTAACAAAATAGTTGGTATGTTGGAAACCATTAGGAAGAAAGAGTTCTATAAACCAATTATATTAATGGTTCACGCAAACTGTATGATACAATTCGCTGGGGGCACCACCATGGCCTCATACTCCACAGTGATTCTGAGCTTAGTCCTGGGCCCTACAGTCAACGCCCATTTTTGGATGATAGTTCTGGATACTCAGAGGATCATAAGCAACGCCGCCGCAGTTTATGTCATAAACAGGACAAAAAGACGGACGATGACGTTCTCAACTGGAGGGTTGTGCGTCGCAAGCCACTTATTGATTGCTGCATATGTATACCTAAAGCTTAAAGGTCTTCTACTATATGACGCACTGTGGATACCGATCATCTTAGTCAATATTCAATACTTTTCTGTCGCAACAGGTATGGTTCCTATGCCTAACGTGATAGCTGGAGAAGTCTTCCCTCTGGAGTATAGAAGTACTGGAAGTATGATTAGTATGGTCTCCCTGTCAGCTTTTATGTTCGTCGCACTGAAAACTTTCCCAAGCTTGGTAGAAAATGTAGGCCTGGATGGAACGTACGTAGTGTACGCTGGCGTTTTGTTTTACAACTTGCTTGTCATGTGGTTCTTGCTGCCAGAAACTAAAGGGAAAACGCTACAAGAAATCGAGGATGAGTTTAGGGGGAGACCCTTAAACCGTCAAGAGTTGGAAGCGAGGAAATCTATAGAAATGGATCCTGTGTACGTTTACAAAAGACGGGAATCTGAAAGAAGATGTAGTACTCCTTTGTTGGGCTGATAAAGGTAACTGCAACTTTCATTTAAGACTCCATCGACGAGGACAATCTAAGACCTATTTAAAAATACTCATTAAACCAATATAAATGAAAAACAGTGTTATTTTTCTATAATAATCTATATTATTTGGTACACGATGCACTCGCCCTGTCCAACCATACGTGGTGATTTTTGCTTTCACTGTTACTAATTTTGGCCAATCACTACATTATGCACTAAATATAAAAGTCTGTCTATACACAACTAATTTCGCGGGGCTCTCCAGTATAGTTGCACAGGCGATGGCTTTAAGCTAACTGTACAATTTCATACACATATCGGTATCAGATCAGACCGGTAACAAGCGCTTGGAAATGGGTTTGAGACTGGTATGTAACTAATGCTTACATTGCAAATCGATAGCATCTACTTTAATATTTCTTTTGAACCACAAACAGTACAACACAGAATAAATTTTAAATATTTATGCATTACAACTTTTTACCGTGCACGTAAAGAACTAGAGCTCGCCAATTTCGTACCAGCTTGTCTGAATCTCAAATCGCCTTCCAGGCCCTCATTATTTCACAATCGACGCCAATGGAGCAGAGATCAGAGAACAGCGAAAACGCTGCGGTCAGTAGCTATATTAAAAGTCAATTGTATTGATAGTGCCATTTCTGTGCGCAACAAACTAATTAGATTATCGTTTATTTATTTGAAGTTTGATAATGTGATAAACAGTAGATTACATTAAAAAATATTTATCTTTATTGAAATTATAAACAACAAATCGTTTTTGCAAGAAAAGCTGGTATTTATATTGAAACACAAAATAAGACTATTGTTGTTCACGTTAATGAATCAGTATCTTTATTGAGTATCTTTATTCAACAAAGATAATGAATCATTCAACTTTAATTATTCTTATAGCTGTTTTAATTAATTGTAGATAAGCCAGATGGCGTTATGAGTGCATCTTACATTTATTCAATCAAAACCTTATAATGACGCTTGCATTAACAACAGTGAGACATCGTATTAAGAAATTTAATATGATGACGATTAAGTTTTCAAACGTGCATGACTTTCATCAACAATGATAATATCGTCAATATAAACAATAATGTGTCAACATTCAGTTACAGAATCAGTGCAATAAAGCGCTAATCCTTTATGTTTGTGACTCGATGTTGGTTCGAAATACACCACCACGACGTCAAATTTTTTAATATTGGGTTGATTATAAGCGTGTGACTGGAATCACGATGAATCTATAATATGACGTTATCCTGATACCAAATGTCAGATATTAAAATCTTTATCAAACGAAAAATTATACAAACAACTGAGTAGTAGTAGTTTTGGAAAGATATAACTAAAATGCACTAATAGCTCCATAAGACGTAATAGTTTTCTGTGACCCTAGAACATTCTTTGGAGACCAATTTTCAAATGGAATGTAATAGTACTAATATATTGTTAGATTTGCTTTTAACAATTAATCTATTGAAACTCAATCAATAATAAAATCCAGAAATAACACTACCAAATGACACTAACATACCAACAATTTAAAAGTCAAAATTCAATTACAAACACTGGACTATATCGATAAATGGCTTGCGGCCTACACCGTCCTTAACTGAACTTAAATCAATAAAAAAATTCACATCGGCATACAAACTTTGTCATACAGCTCCGAACTATCGTACCACCTGATAAAGCGACCAAATGTTATGGTGGAAATATCTATAAGGCAATCGCATCACTAGTCAACATTTAAATCCGTATCACTAAGAAATTATTCTATAATTCATTATTATACGCAAACATTGAAATATTGGTACTCCGTAGTCGCGGAAAAATAAAAGATAAATAATGTACTTAGATAAATTACAAAGACAAACACTATATCCCAAAAAAATTGCGTGTTAATATAACATCAATAGGTATATATGAAATGGTAGACATTTATATGTATTTGTTACCACTATGCATCACTCATTCCTTTCGTTTGTGTTAACAAATCTAGATGTATTTGACTGAAACTTATTAAATTCATCTCATTTTACTAGAAATTAATTTAAAAACTTGTCAAAGTAACAGTCCAAACATAGAACTTAATAACAAGAACTCGTTCTAATGTATCATTTCGAAAGGTCACACACTAAAAATGTCCCAAAACAGAATATTTGCTCAGTAAGATATAACGCGTTTCATAAATAAAACTTTACATCTTTGAATAGTACTCTAATCCAACATTAGCGATATGAGTTCGGACCAAATAAAAACGCTAACAATGTACACGATCACTTAATATTTACAGTTATGATTTTTAAAAAGGAACCATTATTTACAAATGTACGCATAAAATATATAAATATTTTGCGCGTAGAAGATTGGAATACGTACAAACTGTATAGTTTTAGAGAACAACATGCAACCGTAATATTCACGTCTGTGGTGAAAAAAGTACACCATTTTGTAATTTAAAAACGTTAAAATTAATAACTCAAGTCGCTGATTTTGATCGCATCGTAAATAATGATATACCGAGTGTAAAAAAACCGAACGCGAAGCCGAAACCCACGTATTGAACCTATCGTCAATATCGTTTTTTCTTCTAGAGTCTAGAAGAAAAAACGAATACGAATTTTCCAGGTATGGTCTTGAATCTGGACCATACCTGGAAAATTAATAGTTACCGAGATATGTAAGTTTAAAGTGGCAATTATTTTTTCAGGGTTTTTCTACCAAACTGTTCGGACATTTTTTGTTAAGTTTCGTCCAAAGAAACATCAAAGAAAGTCTTTAATTTACAACGCGTAACGTATTTACAACGGATGCTGTCTTTTGTCGCCACGAGCCGCTGACTCACTCAGCAAAGACGATATCCGTACATTGCGTAGTGCTTTTTGCAGTTGCTTTTTTAAAACCTAAAAATAAGTTTCATTTCCCATAAAAAAATTTTATATAAATTAATTTCAATGGTCTGAATGCATAGACGCGGACTTCGTTGTGGGTCTTTTTACATTCTGTATATTGTAGTTGCAAGAATTGATCGAAAAGACAAATAAATTAATATAAGACTATTTTACGAGTGAACTTTTACATTATTTTAGGTCCATTGCACATGACTTAACATGAAAATTGCTAAGAAGGGGTCAATGAATAACAATTAATTATATTTGTCTCATAAAAGCGACACTTAATAATTTGACAAAAAGCTTAAATAGTCACAGATGGTACCATCAGTAATCCAAAATTACAATTAAACGCAATATTACAAAATAAAACCTTGGGCCAACCGCGCAAGGTTCGAAATAGAACGACCACTTTGTCGTTATATTTGGCCATGACACACGCTGTCTTGTTTACTTACACTGCACACGAATTAGCCTATCAGTTTCATCGTAAATTTCCAATTAAGATTTAAAAAATTCTCCTAAATATGTTCTTATTCTTTTATTAAAATTGTCCATATTTAAAAAAATATTTACAAAAAAAATCTTAACAACATATCGCGTTTACACTCACCTTAGATAACACAGAAACATTACATAAATAAAAGCTTTTGACGTACTTATACAAAAAACAATAATATATCTACTACACAACTTATAATGTGTTCGCAAATTATTAAAAAGCGCGAATTCTTATGTAGTATTGAATATTGTTTCTTATTGAAAGTTTATTAATATTGAATATATTCACTAACAGGGATTGGTTCTAACATTGACACAACGTGCAAAGCTTCTCTAATTCAAAAATCTAATATAGAAACATTGTAAATTTTCTTTTAACATTTTTATATCTACATACCCTTTTATTTTTCAATCTATGATCAAAGAAGTCTCCTTATTTTCACTTTAAGTATAGATACGATTATTATATCAAGAAGATTGCATTTCATAATCCACACAATATTTAAGAATAAAAACATCAGGAAATATACGCCTTTTTAAAAAAATGTAGGATCGTGAAATGTAATTTTAACTCTAGCAAAAGAAAACGATAATATTAAGTAACACAATTAGTATCTATAAAATATTATTTACAATGAAAGAGACTATAAAAGTAAACAAATTCATTGTGATACAATAATCGTAGTTTTACGACAATAAACTGAGAGTATAGATAGTTTATAAAAAAATAAAATGACAACGTTTTACTTAATGTTGTCTTATCCATCGAATGCGTTAAATCACTGGTGATTGGATAGTAGTCGGTTCAGTAATATTTTTCCATTGAAGGTATTCTATGAGAAATGTGTGCCCAATAAATGTCACCACAAAATAATTTTTTCCCTTAGTCTTTAAGATATTTAACTAGATACACACATTCTTGTTAAAATCAGTGATTCTCTTTATTTTTTGAAGTGTTCTCAATAAGAAACGAATCAATAACAGTCAGTCCATATCAGTGCTTAAAATTAGACGCAACATCCTTATTAATTGTCACCGATATTAAAACATTGTATCCTTTTACTTCAATAAAATGAGAACGTGAGTTATAAGTTTCAATTGTTCGAAGTCACAAACACAATTAATAAACGATTCCCAGACATCAAGATAACGTTTTTAAAAATTTCCGCAATTTTCAAATATTTCACAGCATACCACAAATTTTTGCACAATCTTATTCATTAGTTGCTTGTCAAGGTAAATCCCCTTGCATGTAATGATCTTCATTAGATTTGAAATAGAAGTTACCGCAGTGCATAGATATTAAAATTTATATATATAGATTATAACAGATTTTAAAATGAAGTTTTTCTTTTATGATAGGTACAGCGTATTTGAATTGAAGTGACTCAATGTTTTCCTTCGGGGTTATAAAACATGCCATTTGGTTATAAATGCTTTTCGTTGCATTTTTATTAAAGATTTATCCTATAAACTTAGACGAAACATTATCATAAACTCGAGAAGTTGGCAATACTTAAGACTTATGGTTTTATTTACTCTTTTCTGATATATCTCATATATTGAGAAACATTTTTGTTTTGTCAATATATAGTATGTATATGATATTACGCCAGGAAAATTTAAACCTTTATAAAACATCGATTTCTCCACTAAATGTGAACATGCTTTGTTCTTGAATTTCAAAATGACAGACACATACAGCAGTGTACTTTAAATTACAATTCTTCTAAAATCTTTCACTTTGAATTCTAAAAACAAAGAAAGTATATTAATATGTACTTATTAATATACTTTCTTTGTTTTTAGAATTCTAAGTGAAAGATTTTAGATTAATTGCAGATAAACAAAATTGTCACCTCGCTGGTTGACCGTAATATATCTCTCCCTTATTGTGTAAATAAATTACTAATTTCTCTCTTTTGTTACATTATCATTTGTAAGATATTATAACTATACTAGTATGTATATTTTAATTAATGTGTGCCGACCAAAAAAAATGTTTCTTTCCTCGAAAGAAATATGTTTCGAAGCTCATTACCTGTTAGAGGACTTACACATACGTACATACACGTATACGTTCACCGTTTCACAAGCAATGTTTTCAGAGTTGAAGTCCTGAGTAAATAGTAAGTGCCTCACGCGAATCCTTGCGCGCTTTCCGGCGGGTTGGATGGTGAGTGTGGGGGTTTAGGGGGTCGGGTCGCCGCACAGGCCCCGCATACATAATCGTCGTCCTCCCTTAGAGCGCCCCGCCGTAGACCCACACAATGCATGTGGAACCACTGGTCGCAACCACCGTCGCATTGCACCCAATCCACCTCCTTGCCTGTAAGCACAATTAGTGTCATCAATGTCGGTGAAGTGAAGAGTCTTTTTAGCAATGGATAACTGATGTTTTGTGAAATAATGATAATCTTTGACTTCGGCATGCCCTTTGTTACTGTGGATAGCAAATTATTAAAGGTGAGAAGTTTTCCGAAGGAAACATAGAATAAGACGCCCCAGACTAAGTGGAGTACCGATCTACACTAGGTCGCTGGCAAGGGCTCGAAGATATCAGTAGTGAACTCAGTGATGTAGACAAGAGGTCCATATTCAGCCTAGTGTAGGCTAATGATGATGATTACGATGTTATCCAGTAGGAAAGCTAGTCTGTTTGTACGGGGTTTTACCAAAACATTGTTGATTACGTTGCCATGTTCCAGTTTGAAGGGTAAGACTGAGATCTGTGACTAGATTAATATTAGCGTAAACACATTCATTTCCGCGCTCCAAATTGTAGATTTCGTGAATGACTAAGAAAGATAGGAATAGTTGAACATTCTAGAATATAAGCGTAGAAAGTTCTGGAATCTAATAGAAAAGTGTAGAATGTTCTATAACTTTACGACCCTACAAGAAAATTTCTATAAGGAAAACGAGTAGCGAGACAACCGTATTTAAAGGCCGTTAGTGTGTAGATTTGACTCGAATCGATAAGCGACAATTTGTGCGATCTACAGCGAAAAAAGCATGTAGTGTGATTTAAATTGTGTTGCTGGCTCTGTTAAGTTTGTGTTTGTTGCAGAGGGCAAAATAAATGTTTTCTTTTGTGGAAATTTGCATTTTAAATAGCTCCACCCGTAACAATACACTATAGTCCTCGCACGGGTTGCACATTTACGAATTACATTATACATACTATAGATGACTGTAGTCAGTTTCCATCACCGGTCTGCTTGTTCGCAACCTAGTTGTATAAAAAACGTGAGCAATAAATTGTGTTATTATATCCATACCCGTGGGGCGTAGACAGTCGGCGGCAGCACAATCTTCGTCATCATCGGCGGAGGAAGCTGACGAACTGGACGAGTGAGCGCGGTTTCTGTTCGCACTAGCACCGGCGCTGGCACCCCTCGATCCTCCTACCACCGAAATAACTATTATGATCGAGTTCAGTGAAAGATTACCAAAATGTAAACCATATTTTATTGTTTTCTTAATGACTTACTTTGAACATTTTTAATTTTACAAACAATTATAATATAAGCCTATTTCAAAATTGACAAACCAAAACATATCCCACTAGCTTTTTTACATTATTTTATCAATTACAAAAACACGCACACTGTCTACAGAAATCGTACTACCACGGTTAGCAATAAAATGTAATTTCATGGCTTTAGTAGTCATGTTCAATTTTAAAATTTAATGCTATGGTTGTATGGATTTCAATCCCTTTGCTTTACGGAAAAATTGATAAGAAAAAGCGTTCGCTCACCTCCACGTGGCAGCCGCTTACCCCTCGAGCCAGTGCCTCGCTTGCGGCGCTCCTGCCGAGCCAAATAGTGCTTGCGCATCATTAGACCAGATGTCGATGACAAAGTCTGTGAAAGCCAAGCATTATAGTTAAAACACAACATTGTCACAACGCCTGTCGGGAGACAGGATGACAGGTTAGGAAAATGTGTATAAACACTCACATTTCGCAATCATCATTTCCAATAATTTCAAGGTTCAAGCCCCATATAATAGAGGCTAGGGGAATCCATCATTTTATCGCAATTCCTTTCAACGATTTTCATTACCCATAAAACGAACCGCAGAACTTTTTTTTTCAATATTTAACAAACCCTAGAATTAGGTTACATCGCATTTTCGTTTCCTCGAATATTTATTATCTACAAACACAATTCATCGTTATTTCTTTTCATGTTTTATACATTTTATCGAAGTAATGTTACATCGAAGTTTTGTTACCCATATTTTTGTTTCATCGTAAGTTTCAGTTCGCAAAATAATGGAAACATCCATTTTTACTTTAAAAAAAGTGATTGTATAGGTATATGTAGAAACTGTAGGCGGGTCAAAAATAGGTAGCGAGGAGCGAAGCGACGAGCGTAGGTTTGAACATGAACCAAGCGCGCGAGCCGAGCTAGCGAAGCGAGCGTGCCGCGGCAGCGGCCGGCGAAGCGCCAGAAACGACTAATGTGTATTCTCGACTTTATGCATACTTATTGCTTGTGGAAACTGCTAATTTTGAGGTTAGTTTTTCAAATTTCAAATGCTCATATCTCTGGAAGTATGTACTTCCTCACCCTGTACTGCGATAAAATGTTGTTATGTGAAAAGTATTATGGGTTTCGATACATGTTTTTACGAATAGTTTCATCGATAACTTAATACTTTTACGAAATGTAAGTTCGATATACCGTTTCTCTGGTAATCAAAACAACTTTAAAGATTTTTTTAAGAAACGTTTTTCGATGATATAAAACAGCGATGATGAAAAATTCGATGAATTGAAAAAAATATATATTAAAAATCGTGGAATAGTTTTCGGTAAAATGAAAATCGATATCAAAAAAATCTGTATTCTGATAGACACCCAGAGGCTAGTCTAAGCTGTGACTGCAAACTTCTGAATCAGAAAAAATCTCAAGAAATTGTTGTCCGAGCCAGCAGTCGAACCCGAGACCTACGCATTTGTGACAAACTAGCTGGACCAACAAGCAGTCAAATACAAGTGAGTATAGTTTAATACAACACTATAAACTAATATAGCATAGCATTAAACATTATAATGTATATGCTAAAAACATCTTTAAGTTCTTTTAGTTTTCCCACATAAGTTCTGATCCTGTCAGAAATCCAGAATGAAAATTATTTTCAACAAAACGATTGAGAAAAGCCACACATAATATAACCTACTGACCTGTTTCCTGTTCAGGTAATTCGTTGTGGTTGCTGAGCCACGTTTCATCGTCGTCTTGGGTGCTGTCACAGCTGCAAAATATTGGTTATTTATTAGCTATATAACAATTCTCTCTAACAACAATACTTTTAATGATTAATTAATTATAATGAAACACAAATGGTAGAATGCGAATGTTATGGGTTGATATTGATGGTAATGATAGTGATACTGCAATACAAAGGTTTCTTCTTCTATCATGTTTTTAATACAATATAGGTGACAAAATCATTGGCCCAGCCCCCTTAAACAAAAGCCACATGTTTATTTTTCCGTGATTCCGGAAAAAAAATGTAAAAAAGGTTCCATGTCAAATTTGAAAGCTGCAAAATATGGTATCAGAGAACCCATTAGCATGGGTATTTGATGCTAACTTTTTGTGGCAAAAATATTTAAATATAACACACGAAACCAACACGAAAAATTAACACCGAAGACTAATGAAACGCGTGATGCTAAAAACGTTGAAAATATTGCAAATCCGTTCTTATCTAGAACGCGCCTAAAGATGATTGAGACATGCGATGACAGGTAGGCACAGGCGCATATACAAATAAACCGCACTCAGAGTATGTATTAATCAAGTCTTTTACTATAATATTTATACTTTATGTTACCTTTCCAAACTAAGTTCTTATTTTCACAATATATCGATAGTAAGGTATCGACGTCATCGATATATTATGAATGAGTTATGAGAAAAATATGATAAGAATAGTAACGATAGTCTATCGATATCAAATTCTATCTAATATATAAAATTCTCATGTCACAGTGTTTGTTACCAAACTCCTCCGAAACGGCTTGACCGATCTTTATGATTTTTTTTGTGTATGTTCAGTAGGTCTGAGAATAGGTCGTAAACAATTTTTTTGTTATGGCGAAACGTAAGTTCGCCGTTATTATGGCGAAACGTAGTTCGCCGGCACAGCTAGTAATAGTAGTTTATGAAATAGTCACATAATAGGGGGTCTTAAAACACTAGTGTGTGTTTAAAATTCGAGGCTTGCCGAGAATTTTAATAGTACCACACGAGTGTTTTAAGACCTAATTATGTGCAATTTCATACACTTTTTTTTTTACGGTGGGAAATGCATTACACATACCCCGCGCTTGGGAAGGCGCGGGGTTATGTCGGACTCTCCCCGGCCCCTGGGGGCAGAGTGCCACCAGGAACCGCGGTCTATCGACTAAAACCCACCGATGCCCCTCACATACGCCTTGATGCGAGCACGGCCATCATCGCCGCGTCCTCTTCGTCATCGGACGAAGAGGACATGCCGAGGAGGGCCACATCGCTGTCGGACAAGGTCATGGGAACTCGGGTGAACACATCCACGACCTCGTCGGCGTCTGCTCGCCTAGGGCGAGCCCCTCTCAACAATTTCATACACTACTTTATCTACACTCATGCAATCAGTGGTTACCTAAATTAAATAAAAGACACAAAATTAAAACAAAATCAAACTCATTTATTCTAATAATTATTTGCATTTTGAACAGTGCAATTGTGAAACTAATACAGAAATCTGAAACTACATACATTTATATTATTTATTATTTTAACCAATAACAGCAAAATAATGAATGAAAAATTCAGAGAAATGGCGCCAACACCAACATTCTACCGCGCATGCGCTGTTGCACGCGCCGCCATAGACAATGTACTGGCACAAAAGAAAATTGTGACAAAACCTCCTTGGTCGGGCTTCGTCAATCGAACTGTATTTTATTGGAATTAGAGTTACATAAAAGTACTGGTTTTGTATGGCGAACCTGTATTATAATGTAATTTGTAAAAGGCCAACGGCTTTAAGTTATGCCTTTAAAATATTAGTGTTGAGTTCTTAATATTAGAATTAGAACATGAGTGTAGATAAACATATATAATATGACATACCTGCGAGAGGGGCTCGTGCCCGCTTGGTGGGGCGGTGGTTTGCGGGGCGGGCCCTTTTTCGTCTCCCTGCGTCCAGCACCCGGCCGGGGTTAGACCCCCCACTCCCGCCGAGCCCCCCACTGCCCATGCCCTCGGCAGCGCGAGCGCTCCACACGCACGACCACAATCGCGTCTGCTCTTCTAGGCGGACCTGTACAGCGATCAATATTCAAATAAGTCGTACACACAGTTCACATAAAAATATTTAACAATTATCAATATTATCTGTCTGCCAAAAACGATCACTTTCTGCACTCTCCTTATTTTATTCTAGGGTCAAAAAAATTGCATGGCAGTTTAGTCAGGGAAGTGTTTCTTTGAAAAATTAATAACACTTAATACTCTGATACTGATAGTGATATATTCTTACTTTATCGCCAATTGTTAACATACATAAAATAAAATATCAAACTAATTTATTCATAAACTTACAGAAACCTAATTAAAATGATTCAGCACAAAAAAGCTTGTATCTAATGATACACTTGTGTCGATCTGTGTGATGTCTAAAATTTAAGCGTTACTATATTACAACCAAACCAAACCAAAACCAACCATTTCATAATATATCTAGTCTACAGTTTGACATATTCCGATTTTTAATCTGTATGTATTCAAAACTCTAATACCAATGAAGTATTTGGAATACAAGCTCAATCGGCCATAGCTATGGGCGTATCCTTCTCTCACGCACACTTCACAGACCCTCACCTCCAACAAGTCTCCTTCCAGCATGAGCTCCTCCAGCTTCTGCAACAATCCGGGAGCCACGCGTCCGCCAGGCGAACGTGGTGTCGCGCTGTACGCGTGTTCTACGCTCGCAGACGACCTGACAAAGTAAACAGAGTATTTTATACATTTACAATAAAGCTATAGACTAAGTATGGATAATTGGAAAATCGAAATCTATACATCCGGCCATCAGTTAATTCATAAAAAATATCAGACATAGTCAGCAAAAAAAGTGGTTTACCACCCCAAGGTTGACTGAAATTCAGTTTCTTGACATGAAACAACACAGTTGACTTTCTTTTACACTAACATACTGACATCTACCAAAGTACCCTTAATGAAATTTGCTTACACGCGAAGTTTTGTCAAAACAGCCCTGCGAGCATGGACATATATCGATCGATAAAAGCATCCGTCCTTTTCACTCCTTAGGAATATCTGTCAAATTTATCGATTTTTGTCGAAAATGTCGATCTTAGCTGTCAAATTTTGTTTATCGAAAGTTCCATGCTCGCAGGGCAGGAGACCTATTTTTGAATTACGTATGCGATTTAGAAATCACCGCTGACTAAATAGTCAGCGATGACTTTGAAGTCACGAATTCCTAAACATCCTATTTTTGAAAGTCGAACGCAGAGCTGCCAACATAGATAAAGTACACACATACGTAAGGGTTCGGTGCCACGCAGAATGTAGCCGTTTTCGGTATATACCGGTTATTATACGGCTAAAAATTCATTGCAACTAAGCCAAAATATAAGAAAATACTGGTCTAAGTTTGTTTATAACACAAATTTAAAAGATTTTAAACTTATACACGGTTATTTTTTTATCACCCTGGAAAATGTTAGGGACGCTTCAGGACACATCCAATATTATATAAAAAAAATTAAAAAATGTAATTTAAAAAAAAATAGGTATAAAAAACTAAAAAAATCTCTAAAAATGCTGCTCTCAACTAGTGCAGCATTTTTTGTATTTAAAAAAAAATAAAAAATTAAGTGAGTTATTTTTTTTTATTTATATTTAAATCATTCTAATACCATGTCGTGAAGCGTCCCTTAAATTTTCCAGGGTGATAAAAAATAACCGTGTTTATTTACTTATATGACAAATTTTAAAAATTTTAAATCCAACTCAAAATCAACACACATCAACTTCAAACTTGTCAAATGTTCTCTAAACAAAACACAGATAACGTTTCCACAGTTAGTATGACTTGTTTACGAGTGGGTGGGGGCACTCGTAATGAAATCACATCCGTGACTAAGGTAGTCACATAAGTGATATTCAAAAATAAGAATTATTGAAAATCGGTGATTATTAGTCACATCGGTGATTTCGAAGTCGCATACGTAATTCAAAAATAGCTCTCCTGGTACACCACTTGCTTGGCCAACCGTACTTTCTGCTTTGTCAAAATAACAAAAAAACTACTGAGATAAAGTGGAGTTATGGAGTTGGGGGCCCGTAACGTTACTAGCAAGTACAAAATTTACCTGAGTATGACGTCATGAGGAATTTCAAATTAATGTATCGTCGCAAGTTGTCAAGTACGTAAAAAAGAAAAAAAATAAGAGTACATGTTCAGAATTTTTAAGTAATCCGCAGGATATTTAAAAACGGATATTAAAACAATTTCAAATTGATAATCATACACAAACAGTTACCTTGAGTTCTGAGCCACGTCGTGGGCCCTGCCCGTGGCTTTCTTAAGTTCCGCATTAAGTTTGTCAGCTTTCTCTTTGTTGGCCTGTAAACAAACCACAATTTTAATTCATCGGTGCGTATTTTATTGCAGTTAGTCCTTCTTTATTATTTAGGATTTTAAATAAAACTTATCCAATATTTATCTTTAAAATAATCATTGCAAACACAGGGTCAGGAACTTTTTTACATTATATATTTTGCTCTCTCTATGTTTCAAATTATGGCTGTTCTTGTGAAGTCGGTCCAATAATAATAACTATATTAGTTCATTAACAAAATCTTCCTCATATTATTCTGTGATTATTATTTTTTAGAAAGGTGGAATGCATTTAATTCAGTGTCGTTATGTTGGGCGTATGTAAAACTCCTCAGTGCGGAGACAGCCCAATAAACCATCTGGCGCCTACCACACCAGTGTGGTATAGTCTCACTACGTTGTATACCTTGGCGGCAGAGGCGGAGGTAGAGGTAGCGGGTGGTAGGGCGATAGTGGCGGGGTTAGACAGTAGCGCCCTCGCCGAGTCCTGCCACGCCATGGCTCGCTCGGTCACGCACTGCAACGCCTCGCCTTCAGCCAATCGGACTGGAAGCTTTTGCAGCCACACCTGTAGACAATACGTTACGGTTACTTTTGTATAAAGAGAGGCAGGACGTAGCGTAAGAGAGGTAAGACCTAGCTTTAACATTGGCGTGAACAGTCCAACTGAAGTGGGGATAACTCTTACTCAGCAGAGGTCACAGTTCAGCAGCGAAACTCTTGTGCTGAAGGTGGGCGACTTGACAAGAGTCATTCTACTCCATGCTAGAGTTGCATCGATCTCGCTCTTACCAAGTCTTCAACATTGCTTTAACATAGTAATCATAGTAAGCCGACAGGTGTGTCATACGACTGTTTGCCACCCATGCTGTCCAAAAAAATATGTGAGAATAAGGGTGAGGCCAAACGGACGTAATTTTTTGAGTTGTGAGTCACGTAATTTCGGTCGCGCAATATGCGTTGCATTCGGTTTCATACATAAGTGCAGTTTGTGCCACACGACGACGCAAAATGAGTTGTCTGCCGACTCATGCGCCTAAACTGGCTTGGCTGACCGATTTTCGGTCGGGTTGAGGGATGGGGGCCCTGGAGAGCGGACGGTGTTGCTGTTTTGGCCAGATCTAGCTAGCTAGCTAGCTTTGTGGCTAGATCTAGCGCATTTTCTAGGGTTTTAGCCAAAAAATAATCAATGTTAGCCAACAAATGTTTGTGTTTGATTTAGTAATAAAAGGTTTTACAAGGTGTAATAATTCTTGAAAAACATGTAATGGCATATGGTAGTACTTTTCAAATATATCTGGATTTGCACATAAGCGTTCATATAAAGTATGGAACTGTCCACATATCAATCTTTCACTATTGAATGGATTTACCCAGGTTAGTTTTTTGACATCATCTTATGAATATGCTTCGTTAATACACAATAATTTTAATCGATCCATCGCACTCGATGACACAAACAGCCTATACTACCACTCAAAAGCAACTGAATAAATTACGTCGTTCTGGCAGCTCAACAGAATTTCAGTTGAACGTAAATTGCGCGACCGAAAATACGCGACTTACAACTCATAAAAATACGCTCGTTTGGCCTCACCCTAAGAGGATGTAAAAGCTGAATAGACGAGTGAAAAAATAATAAGCTAATAAAGGAAACATACTCTTAGATTATTTTCAAGCCGCGTCTGTAAATCGATAATAATAGGAATCACGTACCAATAACGCCAGGATCTTGTCAAGACGTGGCCGCTTGGTCCTCATGCAATCCGGGCACAGGAATTTTGGCGGAGGGAGGGATGGGTGAACAGACTCTGACCCCATGGGAGAATCTTCCCGACCCTCATTGGCTGAGGCTATGCAGGTTGCTGTAAAAATATAGAAGAATATTAACGGTTGCCAACAAAATTCCCTTACCTAGGCACATACACAAAACATGGCACAATTTGTTATCTAGTAGAGACGTTATAATATCTAAGGAGATCTATATAAAAGTAAACAGATTTACTTACTAGATTGAGCACTTTACACAATAATTATGCAGTTGCATACCATGGAACCAGTCCTTGCAGAGCTCGCACTGCGTCATGACCCCGTACTGCCTCTTCTGACAGATGCAGAATGTGACGCCAGCGGATGGCGGCGCTCGGACCTCCTTGCGAATATTACGTGCTCTGTGGACAATAGACGTCACAGTCGTCACAAATGTTCTAATTTTTGAAAAAAAAAGGCAGTCGAATTTTAAACTGTACGACTCGGTGAGTGTGTTTAATAGTTTTCAGACAAGTGTAGATTATCTTTTTATTATTTTCAGTTTGTGTTAGTTGGACATTATAATTCGAATTTAAGGTTATACTTATCATTCCTACTTATATTATAAATATACTGTGTGTCTGTTTCGTTTTTGCACCTTAGCCTTTAAATAAACTGATTTGAAAAATCACATCATACCCTGCCCGTCAGCTGGTATATTGAGTTCTGGTATAGAGAGGGGTACCCATATACCAGAACTCAATGCTCACACTGTAGTGTAAAATAAACTCACCTCAGCTCCTTTACACCGGTGAGCTCCCTCATCTCGGCCTGCTTGAAGGCGGCTACGATTTCAGCTGGGGTGGCCTCCTCGCTGAAGTGGCGCAGGAACAGCCCCGCTTCAAGCGACGATGGAGGAGGGGATGTAGTTCCCCCCACTCCACCTCCTCTTCCGCGTCGACGGGCCCCACCGCTCAGGGGGGACCAGTCGGTGCGGGGCGAAAGAGCCTCCAGCAGCGATTGGGACCACTTCTGCGACGTAAACAATCGAAGATTCAAACTCACATTGAACGAAACTAAGTCACAAGACCTAACTAACCAGTAGTGCATTGGTTGACACCGACAGTGACCATGAACTGTCAACAAATCTAGGACTGACATAAGAACGTTAGTAATGCCAATTTCACTAACCTTGTCTTAGCTTAGGACAATCTTAAGTGACATGCCGTCACATTCTTTTCATTAAAGACAAGAAGTGACAGGATACTACTTAGGATTGTCCTAAGCTAAGACAAGGTTAGTGAAATTAGCTGTAAGTGTTTCAAGTCAATATATATAGCTATAGCTTAAGACCTATGTTGAATAAAGATTTATTACTTTTGAGTTTTGATAAGCATTAAACTAGCCCATAGATGATTTTTTACCTTCTTGAGGAACATGTCTGCAGCACCTCTCTTCCATTCCTTGGCCGAAGCGAGCGCAGCGGCCAGTTGATCTTTCTCATATAGCGCCAGGGGAATACTCTGAGAGCGCTTTACCAACGCCTCTACACTGTGCATGTATGGATACAGGTCTTTAGACTGCATCTCTTCCACCTGCAATTAAAAAGAGCTTATATCCTCTATCAGCTAGAGCTGATGGACGTTGAGAACCGAAGCTTGAATAGTGATCATGAGCTTGAGATTTTTTAAGAGTTTGTAAGCAATATAAAAACGAAAAAACCTCTATAAATTGATTCTTACCGCAGTTCTATAACAATTTTGGACTTACCTGTGACTTCCCTATCAAAAAGGATATTTGGCTATGAAACTTCCGATATAAGTTGCAAATGACAAATAAAAGCAAGTTCCCACTGTGCGTAAGTATGTGGTGACCAACGAGTAAGTGGTCGCTGCTTTAACTGCTTAACATTAGGTGGGTCGTATTCGTATATTTGTTTGCCAATGTAACAAATTACCACTATGTTACTACAAATTACAAACCAACAAATTACCACTATGCTACTACGTACCTTAGCAAGCCAGTCAGCAGCGTGGTTCCTAGCTGTCTGCAAGGAATGTCTTGATGGTAGTGCAGCTGTAACATGATCAGCTGCAGCCAGTAAGGCGTCTATGTCAGCCAGCGTGGTGTACAGCTCCTGTCCCCCATCTCCATCTCCCTCTCTATCCCTCTCTCCTTTCACGTCGGAAACCTTAGCCCCCCCGCCCTCCACTAGCAGTTCACGGGCGCGGCTCTCCCATTCTTCGACTTCAGCTGTAGGAGAGAGAAACACATGTTTGGAAAGTTTTAACTTTTTGGTAATAAGTAGCGCGTTTAAAGCAAACTGGCTGCCTCAATGTAAGTATTGTTAAACATGCGTATGTCAATCTAAATGTCATCAATGCTTTTATATGACAGTTGAGAGATCAAGGTTGGCTTTCCTATTCTCATTTGTAATGCATAGTACAAATAATATACTCACCCTTCAGCTTATGCAATAGCGCCCTCTCGGTTTCCACTCTAGTATGGGGTATCACATTAGACCCCTCCTCCATCAGTCGGTCGATGACCTCCGGCGTGAGGGTTGCGGGCTCATCCCGGTAGCTCCTTACTTCTTCAAGGAACTTGACTTGCTGCAGCCGCGCCTGTAGCGGCGGCAGCTGGGGCAGCACTATGCAAAGCTGGGACCCGAGTTCCACCACCTAATATCATGACATCAAATAAGAATATAAAGATCAAATATAAAGGGGTTACTCTTATTTTACTTTTGTTCAACTAATTTAAAAAATAGCTGAGGATTTGCATTTTTTGCACTCCATGCTGCTCTAGACTATATTGCAATTTTGATTAGTAAAAATAACAAAATCCAACAAATAATATTGTTAAAGGTAAGTGTGACTCATTAGGAGCAATTACTAACAATCACGTCACAACCAAAAAATTACAAGATTCATATAAAGGAGACTGAAACAATCCCATACAAATCTGGGCCCAGTATGTAAAAGGATAAAAATGGTGTGAATAAAAAGGTTCCAACTTATAAATTCATCGCTGAATATTCTGCAAGTTTAGACAATCTGAAGTCAAGATATCTAACGGTCGTCAGCCTAGTGTATTATTGCAGTGCAATGACTAGTTGCTACCCCTTAGTTGACACAGCGATCCAGTTTAAACAATATCCAATCCATAAGCCGGCAATAAAATCCAAAATAACAATAGGCCAGATGAGTAAAAAATTTTTTTTGCTTTAATAGAAGCTCATTCATATAATAAACTGAAAGAAAAAATCGGTTTTTGAATAACTAAAAAAACAACCAAGATATAAGGTATTAAAGATTTTTCTCCGTCTCTTTCTAGCAAAACGGCAATTTACATGGAGTTTATATGGCCGTACCATAGACGAAGAATAATATAGACTGCCAATGTCATACAACTATAAGAAAGGTCCTATTCCCGCCTTATATCTAGATGGCGCTGACCTATAAGGTTGCTAACTTAAATTTTGTTGATAATTTATACTGAATCATGCCTGAAAATTAATAAAAAGTTGTTTTAATAATAGTAAATTATAAATAATTCTACAATATTCCGCCAGAACAATTTTAATCTTTATCGAAAAGTTTAATCCTATTACACGGTTTCTACGGTTTCGCGCTAGATGGCGAATACAATTAAGCACGGTGCGGTCAGTGCGGTGCTTAGATTGTTATAATACTTTTTTACTAGATGGCGCTTAATTTAATGGATAATGTTACATTCAATAATATTTTTTTTTAAATTCTTTCTGTGTATATTATAGGAATTGTAAATGATATCTCATGTACACAAATATTAAAAGAAGTAACAAAAAGTGTATTTTAAGCTGTAAAAAAAAGAAAAAATACACGCGGAGAAATTAACTTTGTTATACCCGATGCTCCGATACATTTTAATTCTATCTTGATTCTATGCACGGCAGGTACCTAAACTTTTAGGTGCTGAGTTGCAAGGCTTCTAGTCTTTTTTTGGAATGCGTTCGGATTTATGTGGCGATCGGTTATTTTTAGAAGCGACCTACTTTTATTATTTTAGTCTAAATGATAAGTTGATGATATCTTTAAAAGACTTCATTTTTGTTGTTAATGATATTATGAGTTAAAACATTATTTCTTATATTTTTTATTAAATGAGGCACATCAAAAATTGAAACAATTTTGCGTTCTTCACTATAGAAAAATATTTTACAAAAAATAAAAACCGACTTCAAAAACACTGAAAAGTCTACAAATAGGTACAGACAACATCACACTTCTATATTGAAGTCGGTATCAAACGATGATCCAGAAAGTCTTAAAATTTGTCACCGACTTCAATATAGCAATGTGATGTTGTCTGTAACTATTCTTATATTATTTTATTAAACTTTTCAGTGTTTGTGAAGTCGGTTTTTATTTTTAACTTTTTAGTGAATGAAATCTTTTTAGTGAAAAGAACCCTAAAATAATATAAAGGAAATTTGGGATTTCCCTCGATTTTCATCAGATCCCGACTTTAGTGATCTTGGGGCCACCCCAGGAGTATACCTACTCTATCGAATACAAAAGGAATTTTGAAAATCGGTCAAAACACGTTGGACACACCTAAAACTTTAAGGGTTTCCCTCGATCTTTATGGAATTCAATCATCAGATCCTAACCATGGGACCACCCTTGGAGTATCCTCTATCGAATACAAAAAGAATCATCAAAATCGGTTCATAAACGACGAAGTTATCCGCGAACAAACATAACAAAAGCATATATACGGTCGAATTGAGAAACCTCCTCCTTTTTAGGGTTCCGTAGTAAACAAGGAACCCTTATAGATTCGTCATGTCTGTCTGTCTGTCCGCGCTTTTACTCAGAAACTATTAGTACTAGAAAGCTGTAATTTTGTATGGGTAATGTATATTAATCATGCCAAAAAAGTGGTAGCAAAAAATATTGAAAAAAAAAAATTTTTTTGGGGTGGCTACCATACATAGTATAGTGGGAGTAACATTTTTTTCTCGACTAACCCATCGTGTGGGGTATTGCTGAATAGGTCTTTAAAAAACAATGTACGGTTCAGAATACCATTTTTCGATTTAGGGATTCGTTTCTGAAATATTTGGTTTTAAAGTTCAAATTTTTCTTAGAGGTAAGTGTCCTCTAACTGCTAAACGGTTATACACGGTTATTTTTTTATCACCCTGGAAAATTTTAGGGACGCTTCAGGACACATCCATTATTATATAAAAAATAAAAAAAATGAAATAAAAATTTTAAAAAATTGAAAAAAATTAGATAAATCTCTAAAATGCTGCTCTTAACTAGTGCAGCATTCTTTGAATTTTTTTGGGAAATAATATAAAATTAAGTATGGGAGTTATTTTTTTATTCATAGGTAATTTAAATCATTCTAATACCATGTCGTGAAGCGTCCCTTAAATTTTCCAGGGTGATAAAAAAATAACCGTTTATATGGACACGTGAAAAAAATTACAACAGTAGTATATATATACAAGGTTATTTTTTAGTTATGACAAAAATGTGTGCTTGTTCAGACAAGCAAACTGAACAACTTTCACTATGGGACCAACTTCGAAATCGCAAAAAAAATCTGATGTTTCATACATTTAGGTTCAGTGAATGTTGAACATTTGTATGAAACAGCTGATTTTTTTTTGCGATTTTTAAGTTGGTCCCATAGTGAAAGTGTTTCAGTTTGCTTGTCTGAACAAGCACACCAAATTTTTGTCATAACTAAAAAATCAACTTGTATAACGAAGTTTAAAGGAAAACTATCAGAGTTGAGTATTAAGTACAAACTAAAAAGTTATAGACGAAAAATTAGTACTGAATATAAATTTACGAACCAGGTGAAGTTAAGTAAATATAAAATCATTGGAGCTTTAATCATAATAATAATTACTAATTTAATAATAATTTTTAATATATTTAATGGCCGAGAAATAGGTATCTAGAAATGCATTCTGTCTGGTTTTCGGCATGGTGGCCGAAAATACGATTATTAATGGCCTTATTTATTAGTGAAAATTCCGGAATCTTTCAACTTGCCGAAATTGAATTCATTTTAATTCAGTAGACCTACGTTTATACGAATTATAAACTAGTTTCCGGCCGCCATTATGTTTTCAATTTTCAAAGATATGATCTTTCAAAGTATCTATTTATAAGCGGCCGAAAACTAATACAAGTTTTACCGGTTTTCGGCCATAGGTAACGAAACACGGCCGACTACTAGTAAAATTTTACCAGAATGCGGCCATAGAGAATAAAAGACGGCCGATTACTAGTAAAATTAAAACCGGTATTCGGCCATAGATAATGAGACGGCCGACAACCAGAAATAATTATTGTTATCATCATTATCAGTTCAGCCAAGAGACGCCCACTGTTGGACATTAGCCTCCCCCAGAGATTTCCAAACCGATCGGTCCTGCGCCTCCCGTATCCAGCGGCTTTCCGCGACCTTTACCAGATTGTCGGTCCACCTTGTAGGCATACCAACTCTGAGCGGTACGCGGTATGCGTCCGCCACAACTTCTCCGCCCCAACGGCCGTCAGTCCTGCCCACTGCCACTTAAAGTTTACAAATTCTTTGGGCTATGTCGTTGACTCTAGTTCTTCTACCGATCACTGGCAATACGCAAGTATTGAAGACTTTCGTCTTAAGACACTGCGGCAGATTGGCCGTGAATATGCTGCGTTGCGTTGCTGCCTAGTTGGATTTATCGATTTATCTCATTCTGGAAGTTGGACTTACTGAGCTGAATTATTTACCCCAGGTTAATTAACACATTTGTCAACAACTTACAGTGTAGAGCCTCCAACTTTCACAGGAGTGGATACTACATGGGAATTCGACGTGATTTTGGTCTTGTCCATGCTCATTTTATGATCTTCCACGGTCTCAGCCATGACTACGATATCATCGGCAAAACGAAGGTGAGTCATGTACTCGACATTTATGTTGATGCCGAGTCTTCTCCAGTCCAAAAGTGTAAATACATCCTCCAACGCAGCTGTGAACAGTTTCGGTGATATAACGTTACCTTGTCTCACACCTCGTTGAAGTCGTTTTGGTTTCGAGTTTTCCTCCTAAAGGCAGACTGACATAGTGACGTTTTCGTACAATGACTGCAACAGTTGGATGTACTTCCGGAGTGACCTAAGCACATCCCGGGTCTCGACAGAATTAAAGGCTTTCTCATAGTCTACAAAAGCAACGCTGCCACTATGGCAGATTATACTCCTCGGTGTACTGTATAACCTGCCGCAGCGTATAAATGTAGCCTATGGTAAGGTACTATAGCCTTTACGGAATCCGGCTTTTTCGCGAGGCTGGAAGTCGTCAAACCTGCGCGGGAGACGATTCGTGATGACTCTAGAGAACAGCTTGTAGACATGACTTAGAAGCGTGATGGGTCTGTAGTTCTCCAACTGGGCCCTATCGCCCTTTTCGAAGAAAAGTGCCACCACGGCCCTGTGTCATGCTTTAGGCGTTTTGCCTTCAAGTATGACGGAGTTTAATAGCCTCTGCAGCACTTTCCGGACTGGTAGTCCACCCGCTTTCAAAAGCTCAGCCATAACTCCATCACCACTCGGCGCTTTGTCTTTCTTGAGCTGTTTGAGAGCCACAGTAATCTCGTACAGACTGACGTCCGGGATGTCTTCGGTGAAATGCCGGATCAATTTGAACCTAACGAATCTAGAGAAAGTAAGTCAAATATTTGTGTAGGCTTAGAAGAAGAGGTTCTGGAAACTGTAAAAATTCTCAGCTTCAACCCTTTTCGAAAATATAATAATCCATACATAAAAAAAACAGAGAACTCCCAAGGTTTCTTATCCCAGTGCCATCTGAAGCTTGGCGGAATTACTATGAAAATAAAACACGAAGAAGCAGAACAGGAAAGCAAAAAAATAAAATAAAAAGAGATACGAAGAATGTTTTACAATGGGTCTCATCAGAAGGCCTAATGTCACTCAAAGGGCAATGGAGTGGGCTATGCTCGGTATTTCTCTAAGCGATCGCATCAGAAATTAAGAGATCCGTAGAAGAACTGATGTCACCGACATAGCCCAAATAATTGTAAACCTTAAGTGGCAGTGGGCAGGACACGTAGCTCGCAGGACTGACGGCCGTTGGGGCGGAAAGGTCCTCGAGTAGCGGCCGCGTACCGGTAGACGCAGCGTTGGTAGGCCCCCCACGAGGTGGACCGACGATCTGGTGAAGGGCGAGGGACGCCGCTGGATGTGGGAGTCGCAGGACCGATCAGTTTGGAGATTCCTAGGAGAGGCTTATGTCCAACAGTGGGCGTTTCTTGGCTGAAATGATGATGATGATGACGAAGAATGTGACCCATTTCCAAGGTGAAGAACTTGCTAAGGAAGATATTTTGAAACTTACTTCCGTATTCAGGGTTGATGATTATTAATTTCATAAAACGTATGTTTCTTTAAATAGGTAAATATTCAAAAATAATGTTTATGGTTACGTTAGTAGACGTTGATTTTATAATGACGTGGCTTTAAAACAAAAATGTAACATTAATAAGTTTCGTTTGATTAAAAACTTGTATTGGACCTTAAATTAGACCTTAAACATAATTCAATAGGACTGAAATTCCAATTATTATTTTAGTGGCCGAAAACTAGAAGATGAATGGCCGAAAACACTTTAAAATGGCCGACAACCGGTGAAATCGCCCTTGTTTGATATATTTTTAATTATTAAATTATTCTTAAGTTATTGCATTATTTTTTCATCTAATTTGAAAGCGAGTTAGATTATGTAACCATTCTAGCTCTAATTAAAAACGTAGATGCACTTTTTGATAATAAGAATCGTGCCTAAACAGCAGAGTCCTGCTAACTGGCCGAAAAGGGGTACCTCTACCCTACTCCACTTTGCTTCTCGAACGTTATCAATTACCTTGTTCTCGAATGAGAGGGAATGTCTGGCAGAAACTGTCAAAAATGTATATAGCGCTATCTATCGTGCTCTTGTATAACTACATAAATCTATGTAATCACTGCTGTGCACCCTAGGAGCGTGTGTGCTTTGTTGCTTTTAGAAATATCGACAAATTTTGGATTTGATACAGCTCGCTCCATCTATTGCTCGTGGTTATAACTAATTTTAGAAATGTTAGACATTGACAATCCTTTCTTTATATCATCCTTGGCCGTACTAAACAATGATGTCACGGTTGATGTCGGATCTCTGTCTAATCGCTTCCAAATTAACAACTTAAAATGCTTATCTAATGTATTTCTAAGCCGATTTTAATTCTTATTTCACATGATTGTATCTTTTTCTACGGTATTTTAATATTTTATGACAAGGCGTGAAAATTAGAATTCAGTCATCATCCCTATTTCAAGTCAAACGTACGGGCCATCTTCAGTGTTCAACGTACAAGCAAGGCCCCATACAAGGTAGTGTGGTGACCTCCTTGCGTCTATGACACCGCATTCCACCTCATTGCGTAAATATGCTCAGTGGCAAGGAATGTCACCCTTTTAAATATAGAATGAGAATATTCTAGAATTATAGAGATATAAAAGGCGATCACCAAGAGTATCTGACACATTGCGCATTGCAGCATTGTAACATTGTAACTTGAGAGATCGTAAAGAGAGTTGAGAAATAGAACAGATTGAAATATATCTAAATGGTTTAAGTTAACGTCCCAAGTTCCCAACGATCCCGGAGCGCGCGTAGGGCGCTACATGGTGGAGGCGCCGGGTACTTGGGACGTTAACTTAAACCATTTAGATATATTTCAATCTGTTCTATACATCAGAGAAGACAATGGTATCGTACGTTTTAATTCTACGTAATGAAAACAATTACGTACATCATTGTCTTCTCTGATGTGATCCTCTCATCAGGCAATCCACTTGTTAAATACAGAAATAAGAGATTTCTATTAGTTTTATTGTGCTTCTCACAAAGATGTTCTGTTTTATTAATTAGAGTAATTTAATTCAATTTAATTGATTTTGTGATAGCGTAAGTCAGATTTGACAAATCATAGGTCACAGACTAATTATAGAATAAGTTCCATAGACTATACATACCATAAGTAAGATGATTTTTTGTTCTATGGCTAGGAAAGGAAAAGGAGTTAGGTATTATACGGCCTGAGTCTTGAATGATGAATTTTAAAATAATATTGAAAAGGACGTATAATAATTAGCAAATATATACATGGCGTGTATTTTCTTTTTATCTGGGTTTTTGAAAATATGGGGTTTTTCCAACCATAATCTTTTTCAAGGATCAGGTTGTAAGAGCCAGTCTAGTAGCAAAGACCGTCATGTCAATTGTAAAACTTTCCCAGATAGGCAGGTAGTTAAGCAGTAGAATGTTTAGTGAACTTTTAGTGATTAGTAAAAAATTATTCATCTTTTAAATAAATAATTTTTTTAGCGGTACGGGGGGAATGTGGTGACCTCCTTGCGTCTATGACACCGCATTCCACCTCATTGCGTAAATATGCTCAGTGGCAAGGAATGTCACCCTTTTAAATATAGAATGAGAATATTCTAGAATTATAGAGATATAAAAGGCGATCACCAAGAGTATCTGACACATTGCGCATTGCAGCATTGTAACATTGTAACTTGAGAGATCGTAAAGAGAGTTGAGAAATAGAACAGAGTGAAATATATCTATATGGTTTAAGTTAACGTCCCAAGTTCCCAACGATCCCGGAGCGCGCGTAGGGCGCTACAGTAGGCAGGTTCGAAATCCGTAAAAAACAATGAAATGGTTGTTGAAATCAGGAAATAAATGGAAAAGCACTCAATACATTATAACAACATTAAACATGAGAACATGAGCTACACCTCAGAAGATGCTTTAGTTATTGTTCTGAGCAAGGCTCGGATACCGGTTAAATTTTTAAACCATTATCATGTACCTATTCGGGGCAAAACCTTTTCATTGCGGTTTCGTTCCAGTAAACCGTTGTAACTGGTTCTTGCAAGAGTTTTTACATAAAGGTTTTTATCTATAAACAGGTTTAGAGTAATAAAAACCGGTTAATAAAACGCAAGATTGATACTGTTTAGTGTTAGTACCCACTTGACTTCTTCACAGTTTGAATAAGTGTTGTTTGCGACGTAATAAAGTATGACCCTATTTATTGTATTCTTTCGCTATCTACTTATCTTAAATACTTACAAAAGATAGTGGTTTGTAAATCCACTACGCAAATCAGACGTCAACGTACATACATTAAAACGTTCTGCGCAGCCGTACGCGTCTTCAAGTCAGTAACACGATATAATGTCGATTAAACCGGTTTATTATTCGCATTCTCAAGAAAAGATCGAAGCAAAACCGAAGTAAACCAATATTAACCAGTATATTTTAAACCGGTTCCGAGCCTTGGTTCTGAGATGAGAGCTACACTATAATAATCTGTGAACATGAGAATCACAGACTATATATATATACTAATGAGAATAAAGAATAAAACGAGTTAGCAGAGCAAGCAAATGACATGTCAGTGCCATAGACTAAATATGGGACTGATCTGAATCAAATCGATAGGTGTGAAATCGATAATTTATAGTTATTCAGTAATTTACAGACGTTTGTAATTAATATACACTTATATACTACATTTTATCTGAAAACTTGGCGCAAAGATTTTCATTCTATAATTGTGTAATCGATCAAACAAATATTTAAATATTCGATTATCTCACAAAAATAATCATTGTCATATTTTTCTGTTTGTAGACTGCGAATTTATGCAGATTTTTGGTATTTTATATAAAAATATATAATATAACTAATTATGAGACCAAATCCCAACTCATTACATTTTGGACCTATTTTCATTCTCCTTTTAATTAAATACACATCCCAGCACCTATCCACTTTGACTTCAGTACAACCTACCTCCTCTAACTCCCTCACAGTGGACGCATCTGCCTTGTCCAGCTCTTCGTTCAACAATTCAGCCGCGCGCGTCTCGAAATCACATGTCTGTCTGTACACTTCCTTCACAGAGGAACCTGGTAACAAAAAGTCTCAGTATAGTATACAAGCTTTTGTTTAAGTTTACATGTCCCATTGTCTATGTTTGTGTATAAATACGCAATACGCAATTCACGCTATATTTTGACAATTTTCTGATGAATGTTAAATTGTTTTAAAATTTTGTATAACTTGTAGGAAATTTATGAAATCAGGATGATTGTAAAAATCTCAATAATTCAGGATAATGGTTAAGTATATGAATTAATTCAGAATGAGAAGTTCAAATAAATTCATCTGAGCTGTAAAAGGAGAGTATAATGTTGAGCTTTATTTAAACGAAACGTAGTTCGTGGACATAGCTAGTATGACAACAAAGCCGGAAGGTAGTCATTAAAATGTTCGTAATAGTACTTGAAGCTTGTGTATCAGGTGCAGTATGTTACGGTACGCGGTGTACCAATGGCGTACCCTCGGGCAGCACGCACGCCAGTCCGTCGATCTCGGCTGCAAACAGCGTGAGCTCGTGTACGCTGAGGCGATACTTGGGGTCAGCGTGCCTGGTGCGCGTGCGCATCTTATTGAGGTCCAGCTGCTGGATGACGCTAGCGCACTTTTCCGCATCCTCGATGGCGGTCTCCAGCGCGCGCACCAAATCCGTCTTATGCATCTGACAGAACCGACGACACGTTCATAAAAAAATTTCGCTTTTATACATGAAACATGTCGACGTCACATCGGAGTCAAAACTAATGAGTTTCTTTATTCAATTCTGAGCTTTAAACATGTTAAATAGAGTTAGAATTGTCAGAAAATAGTATATCGTTAACACAGCTGCAACTGACCTTTAAGTCATGCGCCTTCCGTAGATGCGCCCTCAGCCCATCCAGGTCACAGGTCTTGGGGGTGTCAGGGTCCAAGGCATTCTGGACCGCCTCCGCCCACTCACGGAACAGCTCCGACTTCTTCTTCAGCTTATCCAGCATTGCTGGCAACTCATCCAGCGTATAGCGATATCTGGACACACAGAAATGTTTGGTGTTGGACAGAGTTGTTAAAAGATGATGACTGTGTTTTAATACAAATTCGGGTGTATTTAAAATTAATTATTAAAATTAATGAAATTTATCAAGACCTCATCATAGTGCCTTATAATTCCTTAATTGTAATGTATGTGGTTTTAAAAAAAAGTTAATGCTATGGACTACATTTAGGCCTTAAATATTCAGTGTTGAAGGATTTTTATAACTAAATTATTAAGTACAAAAAAATGAAATCACTTTCCATAACGAAGCTTAGTATTTTGCCATTGTTTGTATGAAGTTTGCATAGGAGGCACATTGTATAATGATCAAAATCTCTACTTTTCACTATCGACTTGGATTCGAATCAGTTAATACATAAAAAAATCAGCATGCCTGATGAGTTTTCGGTTCGTATGCTTTAGTGTGGGACAACCACAGGTCACGTGTCGCATACTATACCTGAGCGTGTGCCTCGGCGGGGGACAGCGGCATAGTGCGGCGGCGTGTCGCGGGCAGGCCACGCGCGGGGAGCACACGCAGGTCACGCACGACAGGAAGCACGTGGTCTTGCACACGTGGCACTGCCGCTCGTCGTCCGGCAGCAGCTCAAACGCCTCGCGCTCCGCCTCAGTCACACCCTGATAAGTACATATAAACATTAAAAACAAAATTGCAATAAGCAATGTGAAGCGTTAACGCGTTGCTCCACTGCAGTGTACGCGGTACACGACGTTCACGCTAGCTGCATTTGACCACTTGTCAACCCACGTGGATTGACTTTTCCACTATTAACTAAATCCGTATTTATTCGTATTATTATTATTATATATGGTGTAGATTCAACTTTTTTTTTTCATTGCTACTTGTATTTGCAGACATCTTGAGTAGGTATATTCAGGATGTATGCACATACAAGGTAAAATATGTTTCTTTTAAATTAGAATGTTTTGCTTTGTTTTGGCGTCAATAAGTGCCTGTAAAGCCCTAAGTTGAATAAAGAATTTTGAATTTTGAATTATACGGAGCCTTGAGACGCGTGAGTGACATATCCGTTTACCGATGACGTCAATTCATGCGTCGCGTGTGCGTGGGTTACAGTGGATGTTATCACTACTATTTTCATACATACATAGCGAAGCTAAGTCAACGTGTGCAACATGGCCATGCTCCGCAGTGGAGTAGCGTCTTTAAAGACACGATACTTTTAGCATAGTTTAGCTATTTTCGGAAGCTTAATAAAAATAACCTACAACGAAAACAACAATATCCACTATGATGTTGCTCAAGATTTGTACACATTTGCTGCTATTAGCTCTAACTTTGTGAAACACACCCATTAACTAGCCCAGCAGTTATCGCACACCAAACACTCACCCAGTCCAACAGCGCCTTCCTCAGCCGCCTTTCTTCGTGAAGCATGGCCCTCATATCGCGGTAGGCTGCTAGAGCCACCGTGACACTCAGTGACTCGGCCTCTAGCGCCATCTTGCACACGAGCTCGTCGTGCGAGAACACGCAGTAGCGACGTAGCGTTGAGTAATGCTGGATGCACTCGCGGCCCATCTTTAACTGTAGTATAATTTTGCTAGTGAAAAATACAGCTTGACAACATGGATGAGTCCTCGCCCGCAGTGTAACAACGCCGCGGTGTTTGGCAAGGTCAGGAAACTCAAACTCCAAATCGTTTTTCAATATAGACCTTTACAGGAATTTACTGTGTCTAAGCTGAAGTAAATAATATGAAAAGTAGAATCCCATTAGGAGACAGACACATAATGTAGAATAGCATGAACTTTGTAAATACACTGAAATACACATTTGTACATTTATTTAGTAGCCTCTATAGATATCTATACTTACTAATATTATAAAGCTGAAGAGTTTGTTTGTTTGGTTGGTTGAACGCGCTTATCTCAGGAACTACTGATTCAAATTGAAAAATTCTTTTTGTGTTGGATAGTCCGTTTATTGAGGAATAGGATATGAAAGGCTATATAACATCATGATGTTGTTATTTTCCGACATCCACGCGCGGTCCCAGCTAGTCAGCACAGTTAGTTAAAAGAATCAGCTACAACTACCCAAGTATTGTAAAGACAAATATAAATAAGAATACAATTGTTGTAGCATTATAACATTTCTTGTTTAGACCATATTGCAACAAAATTTTAATTGATCAAATAACCCTCATGTAGCCTTTCCCCTAAGAGTCAAGCCTAATCATAGGATGGACAGACACACTCACCCAGTCTGCAGGTGTAAAGTTGACGGCTTCAGCGAAGTTGTACCCTTGATTGAACCCGGCGTGGTACGCGCGAGGGAACGTGATCACGAATTCACCCGCGTGCTGATCCGTCCTAGGAAACGATACCACGTCCTCGTTACACGAAAATATTAATAAAGTTGACACAATTTTATAGTATATTTGAACTTGATAAGTCCCGATTGGGCATTGCAATGGAAGAGATTGAGAAACCATTACTTTCAGTCATTTTTTATTGTTTTCATCACTCTTGCTCTGAAAGTGTGCCCAAGCTTGCTCCACGCATGCAATGTAAATCGAATTTACCTTCCATGGGATGCAAGTAAATTTGAAAATCGAGCGAGGCTCCTTGCATGCTTTATATCCTTTGTTTGTTGTTCGTTGTTATTACAATAATTTTTTATCAAACATTATTTACACAACACACATTTATAATTTCCTTCAATTGGGATGATGACTGAATTCTAATTTTCACGTCTTGTCATAAAATATTAAAATACAGTAGAATAAGATGCAATCGTGTAAAATTAGAATTAAAATCGGTTTAGAAATACATTAGATACAAGCATTTTAAGCTGTTAATTTGGGAGCGATTAGACAGAGAGATCCGACATCAACCGTGACGTCATTGTTTAGTACGGCCATATAAACTCCATGAAAATTGCCGTTTTGCTAGAAAGAGATGGAGAAAAATCTTTAATACCTTATATCTTGCTTGTCTTTATAGTTATTCAAAAATCGATTTTTTCTTTTTGTTTATTATATGAATGAGCTTCTATTAAAGCAATATCTTTTTTTCATTCATCTAGCCTATTGAGTGATGAAAAAAGGGTATTCACCCTGCAAGTAAAGTCACTTGCATTCCCTTTAAGTTTTATTTAGTGATATTGACTATTTACGTACTATTTACGAACAACCTACTATTGTTTATATTCTATTTCTCATAGGTGCCATTGTTACGATGAAGCTTTTCGGTTACGCGCTATGTGAAAGTAAAATAACTGGTAATTCAAAGATGTGAGGAAGTTATTTTTAACTGAAGAGGGAATGCCAATACTTAAAAAATTATGTAAGTGTTTTGCATGTATAACAGTGGCTGCACACTTGTACCAGTCAGTACCAACCTGTAGACTGGCACGCCGGCCTTCATGAGCACGTTGGGATTCATGATGGTGACCAGCTGATGCAGCAGATCTGGCTGCAGCTGGAACAGCTCGGGCGCTGCCGCCTTCATCGCCGCCTCGAACTGCTCCGCCTTCGAGCTGGGCACTCCGTACCTTCGCAAATATAAACGTTGTGAAGTAAGTATACTATCTTAATGACAATTTTATTTGAGAATCCACGGAATTCTCGGGAAACCTACAAAAGAGATTATGTTATGAATGGATTGCATATGAAACTAATATAAAAATAATGTTTTCTTTTTGGTATTCCAGTTCAAATATTGATGGTATCTATAATTAGTATGGTAGATCTTTCTTAGATTAATTTGACCACCAGTGATTAATCCAACAGAATAAAAGTATATATCGCACATCCAACGCTAAAGAGACTTAACTGCAAAAATCACGAAAATGGCTTAAGGGCGCCATTATATTTAAAAAGTGTGAGATTGTACGAGGAGACAGACACATAATAAATTCCTTCGATTTGCGGTACATTGCGCCAGGTGTCTTTGTAGCTTTACTGTGAAATTGCACTGTTATAGGGTGCGACAGCATCTGATTAAACTTAATAAAGAAGATGTATTATCTTCAAGTATGTTACTTACCTTTGGAGAAACAGTGACGTAACTGGGAGGATTTCTTTAAAAAACGCTTTATATACTCCCTTTTTTCTCTGTAAGCTTTTTGTTATAAAACAATATCTGAGCTATATTCACCAGTTTATCACCCTTGTCGTTTCCAGCTAATGATTCCAAAATAGCAAAAAAAAATTGTAATTTGCTGCAAATCAACAAAATGTAAGTTAAGTCACTGTAGCACCGTATGTGCGATATCTAAATAGTTTTGCATTGCATTTTACATAACAATCTTATTTTTGTAACTGTATAAAAATCAAATTATCTAAATATAATCTAAAAATATATAATTCCTTTTTTACATCAAAAGACTTACCATGTCTTGGGTTCTCCCCAGTGGAGATAGTTGATGGAATAGCTCCAGTGGTCTTCGTTGTGCCAACAGAACGTCGCGAAACACATACCCACATATAACCAGGGTATCTGTATACAAAAATAATTATAATGTAGCTTGATATGGAAGAAAAGTTGGATAAAATTTTACAAATTAGAAAATTACAAGTTTTCAAATTTAAATCAAGAATAAACAAGAAAGAAGGTGATAATATAACAGGAGTAAGACGTATAAATCGCAATAAGAAAGTCATACTAACCTTCATGCCAGATATGTCCGCGTTAATATGTCCTAGTACCGAGCCCTCCAGAACAGGCAGGTTATTCAAGTTCCAGCTGGACTCCGCATACTGCTGATCGCCAGGATACAAGTGAGCACTAGCCTTTGTTGGGAACCCTGTATAGCACACACAACTTGTTGAAAAAGTGCAATCTTTATTATTTTAAAATTCATCATCATCATCATCACAGCCCATATACGTCCCCACCAAGGAGAGCCTACCCGATGTTAGGGTGATTACGGCCTATTTAAAAATTATGAGACTATAATTTTTTTTGGGCCTTATACAAGTACATATACATAGTATATACATAGTATGTCCTTAATAATTTGCTATCCTTGTTCAATTGTTAAGTTTCTTAAATTTTTCAAGTCATTAAATGCCTTCCATATTATTCTTTAAAAGTCTATGTTGAATAAGAATATTTCATTTAAATACAAATTAATGACACAAATTGTTGAGGTATTGGATATTCCACATGATGGTACCAAAAGCATTTCAGGATCTTATTCTTGGCCTATTTTTATTTCAATGTGTTTAATTCAATAATGCAAAACCTCAAGAGACCCCAACATATTTTTTTTTATAATAGAAGAACTATATATATAAATTTAAAAATTCAATTCTCGCGAATTATTTACGAAGATATGTCCATCTTTCTGTTTTGTTGCATATCTTGCAAATTTGAAACTCTATGGTCGCGCGCCTGCGAATACTGTAGTTGAAAATTTTTTTTTTGGATAGAATCTGAGCCAAAATTTTTATTTGTGGAATTGATTCTACTCTCGATTCCGAACAAACTATATTCAGGTTTTGTGTAATTTAATTAACACGTTTTTCGTCCGTTGCGTCTTTTTTGAAGCTTGCTTACACTCAGTCTGTATAAATATTACCTGAGCCATGGTCCATGGAATGAAGATCGGCTCCATACTCCACTGTGACGTCCTCGTCAATGGAAGAGACCACGCGCCAGAACTCCTTCTCTACAGTGGACGTTGGCACCATCTTCGCAAAAAAATTCACTCTAATTCACACACATAATTACACTTCAGAAAGTTCAAGTAAACTATGCTTGAATTAAACGGATACTTGAAGCTCCCATCTGTACATTGTAAAATAGGCCGTTAGTGTTTTATAGGCCAGTAAATCGGCGACAATATACAATGTACTTCTGTGCTGATTAATGCAATGTTACATCGGTTACAAGTTACAGCCAAAAGTAGAGATATGTTACAAATCATACATAATTGTGTAACAACTGATAGACAATGTTAACAGAATGTAATATAATCCCCTAAATATAATTCATTTATTCTTCTGTCTTCTTTAAATCCTCTCAATACTCACGCACTCAATAATCTATCATTAAGAAATTATGTTATAGATACTTCACTTCTGATTTTATTCTTTTATTTTTTTAACATAAATAATCGGGATTGTAAAATTATTTATCAAGTTTTTCCAATGTTGGCTGTAGGCATTAAGAAAATGAGGGCGAGAGCAACATCAACTCAAATTCAAATTTATTAGCCAAAACTCACTTAATCAGTTAAAAAATAAACTCACATGGACGGGCATGTTGAAGTAGTCCGATTTGAACTGGTCCGCCATTTCGCCGAACTGCTGAAGGGTGTACTCACGCGACGCTTGCTCGAAACCAAATGCCTCAGTTGGTTTTGATACCTGAGTACGCAGACGAAAAGTTATTACTATATTTAGCTTATTTGCAGCTAGGTTGACATGTATGTAACCTTGTGGCACAAGTATAGGAAAGGAATATTAGCATAATTAATCACGTTGAACAAATATTACAGTATAAGAACAATATTACACTCAAACTCAAACTCAAAAATCTTTATTCAATATAGGCCTTTACAGACACTTATTGACGTCAAAATAAAAACATAAAAATCTTCAACCAAGAATCTAATTAACTAAATTATTTAATCCTTGTATGTACACACACCCCAACCATTATTAAGATGTGTGCAAATACAAGTCAAATGAAAAAAAAAATTGACTCTACACCTGTTCGGAAATTGGGAGAGCCTTCTCAAGAAGAACAGGCAAGAAACTCGGAAGGTCTTGTATTTTTTTTGTCTCCTCTTTTAAAATGCCAACATTACAATATTATATTTCACAAACATTTTTTTAAATAATATAGAAATGCCTGTCGGTGTGAGTGGAACAGTTACTCGAATGAAATTTATATCCCACTATCACAAAGTGTTAACACCCTTTAAACGTCAATTATCACATTTTTTGTCAATCCCAAGCAGTTTTATCTGTCATATAATCAGACACTTTATAATATGCTTTTTTCATAAGTGCGCCCTTGATAGCGACTTTAAATTTATTCAAGTTAAGTGCTTTAATATTATTTGGGATTTTATTGTAGAAACGTACACAAAGGCCTTTGAAAGAATTATTAATTTTTTTAAGCCTAGTATTTGGTAACGCTAACATATTCTTTTGCCTAGTATTTACTGAATGAATATCACTGTTTTTACAAAACGAATGTATATTTTTATGAACATATACTATATTCTCGTAAATATATTGCGACGCGACGGTCATAATACCAATTTCTTTAAATTTTTCTCTCAAAGAGTCTCTTATTTTAAGGTTATAAATAGCACGAATAGCCGTTTTTTGCAGCACAAAAACAGTCTGAATGTCGGCAGCATTTCCCCACAGCAAAATGCCATACGACATCACACTATGAAAATAGGCAAAGTATACAAGTCTTGCTGTATCAACATCAGTCAGCTGACGTATTTTCCATACAGCGTAGGCTGCAGAACTAAGTCTCTTCGACAATTTATCAATATGTGGGCCCCACTGAAGCTTTGAATCTAAAGTAATACCAAGAAATACTACGGTATCCACAAGGTCCACATTTTTATGCTTTATGTTAACAGTGGTGTGAACCTCTTTAACATTGGGTAAAACAAATAATTTTATACATTTACTTTTCCCTTCATTGAGGCACAAGTTATTCGCATTAAACCAGTAAACTATTCTTGAGATAGAACTATTTACATCGTCATAAATTTTGTTACAATTAGTAATACCTACACAGTTTGTTACAATTAGTAACACTGTTATAAACATTGTTACTAATTGTAACAAACTGTGTAGGAAAATGTGAAATTATAGTTTATTGATTGGATAATAAATTGTAAGACCGGTGACCACTAAATTAATTCATGGTAAGTACAAACCTCTTCAGCGATACAGACAGGACACCTCCAGTCGCCCTTGGGCACGTCAGCCAAAGGCGGCACCAAGCAAAACGTGTGGTAGGAATCATCGCATCCGTCGCATAGCAGCATCTGTTCCTCCACATCGCCGCGACCGCACACGTGGCACATGTATTTCGCTAGCTGCAGCAAAATATATCATTGCCGAATTATGAATTTTAGACATTCGCTAAGGATATTGACGCTTTTATTAAAGCATGTAGCACCACCTGCTTAAAGCGCGGTTACAATATTGTTCGATCATGGGAGACCACTTCAACATATTTATGTAATCATTGTGCTGTAGCATTTTCGATACTCGCTAAGGAATGTGCATATCGATCATGATGAATTCAGTTCACAAAGTCGGCTAACAAGCAGACTACCCGCCTGAAGGTGAGTATAGTTCATGTGGTTCCTGTAAGATTTGCTAAAACCACCCCAATATACACTGCCATCTTGTGACATAAAATGTCACGTCACAGTACCCAGTAATTTTACTGCATGTCTTACCCTCCAAACTGGAACACAGCAATGCAAGCACTGTACAACTCCATTAGACCAGTCTAGTGGTCGAGACCACTGGGTGTTGTCACAATGATAACAATTGTGTTCTGACAACTAGAGATAAGAAAGCCATTTCCTCAGTAGTTGAACTTGAAGAGTCCAGGTGAAGCTCGCTTCCACCTTCGGCCTTATCATCACTTACAATCAGGTGAGATGAAGGCCAAGAGCTTTCTTCTCGTATGTAAAAAAAAACTGTTGCTTAAAAAAGTAAGATAGAGGAACCCGCTTACAAACTGTAAACTCTGAATGAGTAAATAATGAGTCTAATGAACAATGTAAACTGTGTTTCATTGCAAATAAATCATACACTATTACCGGAAGGAGACTCTGTACCAGGGTCGTCTGCTTGGGTACCTCCGTCTTACCTATTTCTGCCGCAAAGCAACAGTGCTTGCAGTGCTGTGTTCCGACTTGAAAGGTAAGATATGGCAGCGAAATTACTGGGTACCGTGACTTTACATCTTATGTCACAAGTTATAATAGAGAACTTACCGGATCGTCGGGCGCGGCGGGGGTAACGGACACTGTCATGTTCGACATGCGATGTTCCCGCAGCCTCGTGGAGCGCGCGCCCCCGCCGCAAGCGGCGCCGCTCGACATCCATTTGTTCTCGCGTGGACCTGACAAAAATAAATGTATGAATATGAATAAAGGCAAAGGAAATTTGTTGAGTACGTTAGTGGTATTTTTGTGGTATCCAATATACCGGGCTATTTTTCCAGCAGGAGCCAAATTTTGTGTGCTTGTTCAGACAAGCAAAATGAAGATCTTTTACTATGGAAACAATCTCGAAATCGCGAAAAAAGATCAGCTGTTCCATACAAATGTTCAACGTCCACTGAACCTAAATGCTGATTTTTTTTTCGCGATTTCGAGTTTGGTCCCATCGTAAGTTGTTCATTTTGCATGTCTAAACAAGCATACAAAATTTCGCTCCTGATGGAAAAATAACCCGGTATAATTATACAGGAAGGAAATTTTCAACGCCACCTGGACTGGGGTAAATTTTCAACGCAAAAATTTTTACTCTAAATACAGAAAATAGCAAATTTTACTCAAAGGAAACATACCTTTATTTTTAACAAGAAACATTAATATGTAGATATTAAATGAAGTTTCTTTAACGATTTGAATGATGGTGTATAGTGAAAATCAAGATTTTTTTGTACTTATTATAAATTTTGCACTCAAATAAAACAAAAATATGACCTGTCAAGAATGTGTTCCTTTTGTACAAACAACTAAAACGTCATTCGCACGAGCGTTAAAAATGCGTTGCGTTAAATCCCGGCGCTAGCGCTTTAATAACGTTCACTATACGATAAAAACACAACACTGTTATAAAAGCGCTGTTGTATGTTTGTTACATTTCCATCGCGAAACTACCGAGCTGGAGAACGTCATCATGGACTATTTTTGTTGTGAAATTGAGCTCGAGAGGGGTGAAGAAACACAGGAGTTTTAATGTTGCGTGTCTGGCTGTGGAGTAACATGAAAATTCGGAGTAATGCGACTCACTCCTCCTCGTCTCGGGGCTCTCCTCCTTGACGGGCGTGAGGTGGAGCGGGGGCTTCACGTCGCGTTCGGGCTCCGCGGCCGCCTCGGGCTCCGCGGGCTTGAAGCGGCGCGCCGGCGGCGGCGTGGCCGCCGTCGGCGGAGCTTTAGCCCTGCGGCTCGGGGTGCTGGCCTTCTCTGGTGTTTGTTCACCTTTCACTTCGATCTTCTGCAGGCGAATTCATACGTGTAGTTAGTAGAAAATAGCGGTGAGGAAATTGGGTACCTGCAGTGCGAGCGAGCATGGAACCCTCAATAACCATATTTGGCAGCAGCAGCTAAGATCGACATACTCGACAAAAATCGATAAATTTGACATTATTTTTAAGGCGTGAAAAGGACGGTTGCTTAGCTGGTACATCTGACTACCCAAAGGATCGGTACCTGTACGCAGGTAAAGCGCGGAACGCAAATAGTAATAATTTTTTTAAGATTAGAAATTTAATTGCCAAGTTTTATTTAATTTCACTTTTACACTAAAATAAGGTTGTTCTAGATTCAGTTTTTTTTATTTCATCAAAATTTAAACTCTCAGATGCATCTCTTACATTGTAATGAGAGATAAGTTGTTTATAATCAGAAAAACTAACTTGCTAGCCTAGCTTGTCTTTATAAAACAAAAACCGGCCAAGCGCGAGTCGGACTCGCCCATGAAGGGTTCCGTAGGATTTATGACGTATTAAAAAAACTACTTACTAGATCTCGTTCAAACCAATTTTCGGTGGAAGTTTGCATGGTAATGTACATCATATATTTTTTTTTAGTTTTATCATTCTCTTATTTTAGAAGTTACAGGGGGAGGACACACATTTTACCACTTTGGTCGTGTCTCTTGCGCAAACTATTCAGTTTAGAAAAAAATGATATTAGAAACCTCAATATGATTTTTGTAGACCTATCCATAGATACCCCACACGTATGGGTTTGATGAAAAAAAAAATTTTGAGTTTCAGTTCTGTGTATGGGGAACCCCCAAAATTTATTGCTTTTTTCTATTTTTGTGTGAAAATCTTAATGCGGTTCACAGAATACATCTACTTACCAAGTTTCAACAGTGTAGTTCTTATAGTTTCGGAGAAAAGTGGCTGTGACATACGGACGGACAGACAGAGAGAGACAGACAGACGTAACGAATCTATAAGGGTTCCGTTTTTTGCCAGTTGGCTACGGAACCCTAAAAGCTAGCTTTCCGCTCGCGGCTTCACCCGCGTTATTACTGTTTTCCCTTGGGAATTTTATATTTTCCCGTAGGAAAAATAATGTTGTAGCCTATTATATAGAAGACTGTTATTTATATTTCGGATAATAAATTTCATAGAAATTGGAGCAGATTTTAAATATTCTCCATAAAACTTTCAACCCCTATTTTGCACTCTAAGAGGGTGAATTCTAATAAATGGTGAAACATGTATTCAATGACATGTTTTTGAGAGCATGAATCTAAGTTTTATCAAAATCATTGCTAATTTAAAGATTTCTCCATTCAAACTTGCAACCTCTATTTTATCCCTTTAGGGTTTAATTTTTTTTAAAATCCCTTTTTAATATGCGTCTGCATTTTGAATTAAAACAACTGCTGCAGTTACGGCTGTGCGTGCTTCTATATGTCAGTGGGAACTTCTTCTATATTGCATAGATAGATATGTAAGTTATCAAAAGTCTAAGCAGCATTTCATCTACCATAGTGAAATGTCTCAGAAACAAAATGTCTAAAATGAAATATCGCGCGATCATATTTGACATGGCTAAACCGAACCAAACGGGTCACCTAATATTGTATAGTTATATGGACCCATAGCATAGAGTTTCCAGCTTAGGGCTTATTTATTATCATTACAATCTATACTTAAGTTAATAAAGGAGATGAGCCAAAGCTTTATGGTTGTATACAAAGGCTTATTACAGTGTTAAAGACTTTTTTAATGATAAGGCAACGTGGCGGTAAAAGACATGAATTGCTCGTTCTCTGAATAGTTTTGTAATATTCGCAATTTGTAAGACATTTGACGATTTTAAAAGAGTTTTGGCACATGAATTTCTTGCCCGATTCTTCTCATGTTAGCCCCTACATTCGGAATCGGATCGCTCTTGGCGATTACATGCGCGGCATCAACTCCGCGGATGTACTTGCCATTAGCGCACGGGTTATCTTGATTTTAGTAGAATATTTTTTGTTTCATTAATTTTGTAAAATTTACGATTTTAAGTGCCCGCAGGGGTCTATGAAATAAAGTAATTTTGATTTTAATAGTGTCATTTGATGAGATTAAGATTAGATAAGTTCTAATAATATTCGAATAGTTGTTATGCTTTGTAGATGTTTAGCTTTAAAGACATTCGGCAAGTTCTTTATCATAGCCGTGATATATAACGTGGTTGATCTATGGTCACATTAAAGGTCTATCCGCACAGATCAGTGCCGACACGTGACGATCAGTGCCGTGACGTGCTATACGCACTCATCAGTGGCATTCAGTGCCGACGCGCGCTGTAACCCCAGCAGATGCAGTTGCACGAGCATCTTTGAGTTTGTTATTTCAAAAATGCCTCGATTTACAAGAGCCCAGTTAGCAGCAATCGCTATATTATTAGATGAAGATGACAACATAAGTCGTGTGAATTGAAGGCAATTTTAAAGTTGATGTCCATGAATTTTCTATGTGCAAGCAAGGTAGTAGAAAACAGTATGTGATTAAATCAATTCTATAAATTTTTCGTAATCAATCTTCAAATGCTTGAAATCGTCCGTGCCGTCAGTGAAAATATTTTCTCCGAGAACTTCGAGTCGGATCACGGCGAGCGTCGGCGCAGCACTGAAGATCGCTGAACGTCACTGACACTGACGAGTACGGATGGCGTCGTACAAAATGTATGCTACCATCGGCCCGTTCCAAATAAGCATTTTTAGTCATAAATACCAACATTTTTAGCATCTCTGCGTTTCATTAGCCGGTGATGCTAGTTTTTCTTGCTGGTTGTCATGCGTTTCATTTAAGCATTTTTAACACGAAATGCTAGCATCAAATACCCATGCTAATAGATGGGTCCTCTGATACCACTTTTTGACAGCTTTCAAATTTGACATTTGGAATCTTTTTTTCATGAATCAAAAAGGATTTTCAGCGGATTTAAAAAAAATATTGAAAGATATTTATAGTATTAGCCAATTCTGATTTATATTATTAAAAATTTTAAGTGGCTGGACTAAGTAGGTGAGGTGTCAAAAATCAGCACGAAAAATCAGTACCTTGCGTTTCATTTGTAACAATTAGCGCGGCTAAAAATGTCAACATTTCTTATAAGAAACGCAAAACGAGGCTAACATCAGATGTTAGCCTCAGAAAGTAGCAGTGCTTTATCTGGAATGCAGAGAATATCATTTATCATTGACACTGATGGATACGTTAGTGATCGTTGCGTGTCGACACTGATGTATGCGGATAGACCTTATGATGAACATGTTATATACTTTTAAAATCACTTTTTTAGCAAATGTAACACTCATACAATCATTGCCACATAAACATGTACATACAAGACCTATAGGTAATTATAGAGACTCAACCTTTTTAGGATCTTTAATAGTGCATACTTCTTGAATCATTTGTATTAAATCATAAGTTAATATGAGAAACTGAAATTTAGCTTTTAATTAATATGATAATGTATATAAAACATCAGATTTAAATGGGTCTTTAGAACCTAAGCATGTTAATGAAAATATAGATCTAGGGCCGCCAGATTTTTTTCCGGTCTATAAGGGACAAATTCTCAAATGGGCCAAAAATACGGGATTTTAGTTTTTTACACGGGACAAACAAGAACTATATTTAGTGACATTTTTTAACTTCTATTGTTGTTATTTTTCCAAAGAGTGAGTCAGTTTCAACATATTTTTATTTGTTTTACCATATTTGTAAAAATCAATACAATTATATCTAATCGTAATTAAAAACGGTCATCATCTCGCTTTTTATTCAGTTAGGGGTACATTTATTTCATACATCAGTCGCCTGTCTCGAAACAATAGTCGATCGATTTTATAATAAAATGGAGCACGGTTCAAATACGGGACAGAGTCAGTCCCGCCGGGACATTTCAAATTATGCCCAAAATACGGGACGTCTGGCAACGCTTTCACAAGTATCTAAGTAAGTTTTTATTTATTTTGACTTGTGACTCATTAAGATGTCGATAGAACCCAACGTTCGATCTTTTCAATGCTAAAAACGTATTATAGCAAGAAACTAACCGTCTCCTTATTATCGCCGACAACACCGCTGCTCTTGAACACGTCGTATGGGTAGAGGATGCGCTCGTAGTGGTTCTTCAGGATCGAGCCGATGCCTTTGCCCTGTGGAAAGCCCATGCGACGGGCGATTTTGGACCAGTTGCGCTCAGCCGAACACACTTCAAAGCCACCTGGGGAATTATTGAATAGTTTTTATAAAGTTGGCAGGTAATAGTCTAAACTCTAAAAGACAATATATCTTTTTAACCAACGTGTCAATTAAATTGCGCCAAACCTAAATATAGTTTGTTCACTAATAATAATAATGCGTTTATTCTTGTTAATAAAAATTGTGTCAGATTTATCCAAAATTTATAACTACGTCACTTTTTAAATTTACTTTACTCTGTCGTCTTACCTCTTATCTGCGGCGTGACGGCTAAGCGACAACAAGGTAATTGCAGGCGTGCGACCATAGTTTCACATTTGCAAAATATGCAACAAAACAGAAAGATATATCTTTGTAAATAATCAGCAAGAATTAAATTTATTAAATTAAGAATGTCTGAGGTTTTGCGTTAGTTAATTACCACGTTGTATATAAAAATGATTCTAACGGAATTTTCTGTGGGTTTGAATAGGTACAGGAAAGGTTTACACATACACGGCAGGTGGTGCGGTAATTTGACAGGACGTCTGCCGAGGTCTACGGGATAGGCAATAAAACTGAAGGATTATCATTAGTTATTACAACTTACCTGCTTCTCGAACTATCTTGTGCAAAGAATACAGATCCAAAGGTTTTCTCTCCACTGTCGGTATCTTTAGAACAGAACCCTGCAGCTCCCAGAATTTTATGATTTGATCCAGAAAATTCAGCTTTACTCGAGTGATGGCCTGTTGGGAGAAATAGTACTTTGGAATAAATACCTTTATGGATTACTTACTCAATACAAATTTAAACTATTCATTTGTCTCAAATTTACAAGAAATAATAGAACCACAATGAATGTTTGCGAAATTGAATTCAGAAACAATATTATATCCAAAGAATAAATAAACATTAAGGCTCACCACATATTATAACATCTTTCTGTTAGAAAATCTCACCTAATGCACGGTAATAGTATATACAGTATGTGAACTCGGCCCCTCTTCGAAATTTTATACCTACGGCCGCTCGGCATCGCTTGGTGCGTTGGCCCGCGATACGGCCGCGCGCTTACAGTTTCTGCCTAGATTTGTAATTATACTATTTCAGAATGCATATAGAATTACTTTGTCGATCTAAAGGAATGAATTAAAAAAGTTTTATGCAATTAAATAGGTTAACGAAACTAACATGTAGGTTGCCTAAAATGCCTTCGATATAATAAATAAGCAAATATATTTTATTTATTTCACTCACTTACTAACCCAATAGGCGAATGATCGCGTGAAGAACCAAGAAAACCCATTTTTGTGATACGTCAAGCTTATATCCTTACTAATATTATAATATTAGTACTAATATTATAAAGCTCCATTTGGCTCGTGCGTGTAACCTGCGGCGAACTGCGTTCGTGATTCGTGACTGCCCTTGTAGATGCGATCCAGTTGCTATCCAGTATTGAGGCGCGTAGGCATAGCGCGTGTTTCGACTGTTTCTATGAAGTCATTCTACTGTATATATTATTACCGTGCCTATTGTCTGCTCTACAACTGATGCGAAATCCCGCATAAGTGTGCGAGGGTTTAGTACAAAATGTACAATAAAGCGCGCCATCCAACATTTTTATAAAGAAAAATATGTCATCGATATCATGGTGACATCTGGACTCAATGGATGCAGTCGTCAGACACATCAGAATTCTGACAGTACAAAGCAAAACATATGAGAGCCTTTCGGTAGGTATTATCAATTTACTCACAGAAAAAATATGCGGTCACTTTCAAGGACTGGGTTTTTTTAATATTAGTAATGAATAGAAAGAAAATATAACAATGATCATCAGAACATAATGATTACCTCAAGCTCATTAAGCCGTTGAATACGAGGAGTAAATCGTAATCTATCCACGTCCACAGCAAAAGGTGGTTGCCAGTGCTGTAACAATTAAAAATGTAACACTTCAATAAATAATTATAAAAATATTGTAAATGTTCATTTATTTATAATTTTACAGAAAAAGACAATAAATCACATAAGCAATAATGAACATAGTTACAAAAAAGTATACAGTTAAGTTCAAAGTTGTCATTTTGTGATAGCCCGATGTGCTGTTGACTTTACATAACAATTCAATAACAAATTTCAGAACAGCAAATATCTCCAGCACAGACTCGTGGTCCATGCCTTTATTATACTTTGTTTTCTTTTTGATCTTATTTGTTAGCTATTATTTAAGTCAAACTACTCTACTCTGATATCTAGGGTGAGTTTTGCATCACCAAAATATAACTATCCTGTATGTTCTATCTGTGATTTTGCACACACACATACATGCATTTATACAGTGTGTCCCCGGATAAGGTGCACAAACGAAAATGGGTGAAACTAGACTACAATTTATCAATAAAAAAAAGAGAAAAAAAAATAAAATAAAATTGTATTTAATATTGATTTTTTATTTTTTTGTTCTCTTTTTAGGACCTTTTGTGATTGTAAAATTGTAACATTGTAACCACTGCGTGGATTTTGTTCAAATAAAAACAGTAATGATGCCAAAAGATTAACACTGTATGGTATATAAAAAAAAAGTACATAAGAGCAGTCAATAGGGAGAAAAACATATTTTTTTTCACTAATTTTGAACATAAGTGTTAAATTTTGAGTAAATATTTATTTTTACCAAATAATGCCCCCTGTAACAATTTCTTTTTATTACCTCTTATTATTCCAGATCTTATAACCTTTTCAACAAAAAAAAATCAACATTCTGTCTCTAATACATGCTTAGCTACGAGGCTTTAATTGAGGGGCCTGCTAACGCGCCGTCCCCTGGCGTCCGCGCCGCTGCCTTTTTGTCAACCGCTGAGGTAGCTTTTCTTAAATTGGAATTTAGTTAAACATATTTAAGCATTTTTTAAATTTAAGCTAAAATTTTTCAGTGTAAATGAAATTGATTAAAACAAGAAAAACAAATCACAATAAGTATTTATTACAAAAAATCTTAAAATACACTTTTAATTAAATTAATGCATTAAATGTTCAAAATGGCCACCACACTGTTGCAAGCACATCATTGCACGTAAGCAAATCTGTTGCGTAGCCCTATGGACCATGTCGGGGTCATTTTTGATATTTTCCGCACATTGGACAATGCGATCGTGAAGTTCGGCCTCCGTATTAATGGTAGTGCTGTACACCCATTGTTTCATCACACCCCATAAAAAGTAATCCAGTGTACATTTTTTTTCATTTGACTTGTATTTGCACACATCTTAATAATGGTTGGGGTGTGTGTACATTCAAGGATTAAATAATTTAGTTAATTAGATTCTTGGTTGAAGATTTTTATGTTTTTTTTGACGTCAATAAGTGCCTGTAAAGGTCTATATTGAATAAAGATTTTTGAGTTTGAGTGGTGTCATGTCAGGTGAGCGTGCTGGCCATCCCACAGGTCCTCCTCGACCTATCCAGCGATTGGGGTAGGTTTGATTCAGGAAATTTCGCACAATCGTGGCGTAGTGAGCAGGGCATCCGTCCATTTGGACAAACATGTGTCTTCTTTTTGCCAGCGGCACATCCTCTAACATAAGGGGGAGATCATCTCTTAAAAGGGACAAACACCGTTCGCCGTTTAATGTCCTTGGCAGAATAATCGGCCCAATCAATATGTCGTCAATTAACGCCACCCACACATTTATTGAAAACTGCACTTGAAATGACGGTCTCTTAAGGTGCGGCTTTTCGTGACGCCATTGGTGCAAATTTCTACAATTTGTTATGCCGGCTCGTGTGAAAGTAGCCTCGTCTGTCCACAAAATCCGTTGGGGAAAATCAGGGATGTTTCTTTTTTTTTTTTTAAATCCAAGCGGACGACGCACCTTGACTGCCTATCAAAATCTTCATTGAGGTGTTGCACTCTCTGATAGTGAAAAGGGTGCAGTCCTTCTTTTTTAAAATGAGCCATACTGCAGTTTTGGAAATACCATGACGTGCCGCAAGAAGTCTAGTACTGGTTGTAGGATCAGCGAAGACATCGTTCAATACAGCTTCTTCACGTCAGCTTGTTCGCAATGTTCTCGATCTAATCCAAGGCCAACATTACTAAATCTTCTATGTACTTCTTGAAAATTCCGAGCAGAGGGTTGCATACGGTTCGGGAACGCAGCTATGTACGCAGTACGTGCGGCTCTAGCCACTCCTCGGCACATTCCATAATAAAAATGAATATCTGCGATTTCACGCGGAGAAAACTGTTAATAGCGGCATCTCGAAAAAAACACGTGTTAACTGCGAGCGTTTCGGACCCACTGAGTCTAACACGTTTTAGGCCGGCCGCATATTGTAAGAAATTTCTGACAGGAAAATTCCGATGCCCGCCGACCACCACACCGCACACCTATCAGAAACTTCCTTCCAGCGAATCTGAGTTTAGTTCGCGACTGGCCGGCAGCATAGTTGGAATAGTCTTGGGTTTACAAAGAGAGAACAAGAAACAAAATAAAACCGACTTCAAAAACACTGAAAACTTAAAAATAATATAAGAATAGGTACAGACAACATCACACTTCTATATTGAAGTCGGCGCCAAACGATGATCTCCTAGATAGTGTTGAAATTTGTCACCGACTTCAATATAGAAGTGTGATGTTGTCTGTACCTATTCTTATATTATTTTTAAGTTTTCAGTGTTTTTGAAGTCAGTTTTATTTTTTGTAAAAAAACTTTTATTTTTAACTTTTTAGTGAATGAAATCTTTTTAGTGAAATAAGTCCTCGGTTTTCTATGGGATCCCATCATCAGATCCTGACTTTGGTGACCATGGGACCACCCTTGCAGTATACTCTATCGAATACAAAAAGAATTTTGGAAATCGGTTTAAAAATGACGGAGTTATGAGGTAACAACCATAAAAAAAAATTCAACCGAATTGATAACCTCCTCCTTTTTTGAAGTCGGTTAAAAATGGAAGACGATCAGTTACCTTTATTAGCGTTATTGTTCTACTTGTTAAAAAAAAGAAAATTAAACGTCGATACTGGGTTCATCCACTTAATTGCAGAAGATTGCAAGACAGCCAATTTTATATGAAACATGCGAAAATGAGAAACCACTCGGATAATTTTTTTTAATTCTATCGAATGTCGGTCAGATCGTTTGATGAACTTCTTGAAAGAACACGCGAAAAAATCATAAAAAAAGGGCACTAAGTTTAGATTAGCACTTTCTTATGAAGAAAAATTATTCATGTCCGCCATGGTCTTGCAGTATCAAAGTGCAGACGTGCGTCCGCGTCGGGCAGGACTCGACATCTGATGGGAATTTCTGATAGGTGTGCGGGGTCTAGTACAAAATGCCATCCGATTTGCAATTTGATACGGCAAGACCATGGCGGGCATTAATAATTTTTCTTCACAAGAAAGTGCTAATCTAAACTTAGTGCCCTTTTTTATGATTTTTTCGCGTGTTCTTTCAAGAAGTTCAACAAACGATCTGACCGACATTCGATAGAATTTAAAAAAAATATCCGGGGGATTTCTCTATTTCGCATGTTTCATATAAAATTGGCTGTCTTGCAATCTTCTGCAATTAAGTGGATGAACCCAGTATCGAGGTTTTTTTTTTAACAAGTAGAACAATAACGCTAATATAAGTAACTGATCGTCGTCCATTTTGTTTCTTGTTCTCTCTTTGTAAACCCAAGACTATTCAAACTATGCTGCCGGCCAGCCGCGAACTAAACTATGACTCGCCGGAAGGAAGTTTCTGATAGGTGTGCGGTGTGGTGGTCGGCGGGCTTCGGAATTTTTCTGTCAGATACTTACAATATGTGGCCGGCCTAAAGTTCCTAACGCGCTCCCCTCCCGCACCCTTTCTTTGTTCTGCGATAGTGAATAGCTGAACACTATGTAAAAAATCTACCTAAACGATGACGTAAGCGGCGCGTTAGTAGCCCCCTCAATTAAAGCCTCGTAGCTAAGCATGTATTAGAGACAATGTTGATTTTTTTTTGTTGAAAAGGTTATAAGATCTGGATTAATAAGAGGTAATAAAAAGAAATTGTAAAAATAAACATTTACTCAAAATTTAACACTTTTATGTTCAAAATTTGTGAAAAAAAAATGTTTTTCTCCCTATTGACTGCTTTTATGTACTTTTTTTTATTTACTGTTCAAAGATTAACTCTTTTGGCATCATTATTGTTTTTATTTGAACAAAATCCATGCAGTGGTTATAATGTTACTGTTGCCGACGTGAATCCTTTTATTATGTGTTATTTTTGTTATTTTTCTAAGTTTTGAGTTTGAATTTATTATTGTCTTTGGTCCAAATTGATTTTTGCTTGTCATGTCTGCTACGTTGTCATAAAAATAAAATGTGTAAAAAATACAAACATTTTTTTATACTCGCAACGTCCACAGTTACAATTTTACAAACACAAAAGGTCTTAAAAAGAGAATAAAAAAATAAAAAATCAATATTAAATACAATTTAATTTTAATAATTTTTTCTTTTTTTTTATCGATAAATTGTAGTCTAGTTTCACCCATTTTCGTTTGTGCACCGTATCCGGGGACAACTGTATTTACACCATACTACACCATAATGTCATTCAACCCAAAATTTTCATGTAAATCATAGACATGATGATGATACTATGATTTACATGAAAATTTTGGGTTTAATGACATTATGTGTAAACACATTTAAATAATGAGTTTTTGATAAAGAATTGATTTTTTATTGGTGTGTGTATATGTGTGTAACACCGTGTGTGTATATACACACATTTTTTTTTCTTTTTTTTTTTTTTTTTTTTTAAAAAACGTCGCCCCACACTAGGATTTTCTCCTGTGTCGTGGGTGCAGTTACAAACATAGAATATCACATGCACATACACCCAGACCGGAACAAATTTCTGTAGGCCATACAAAATATCTGTCCCGAGCGGGAATCGAACCCGCGACCCGTTGCGCAGTAGGCGATCACTCGACCTCTGCGCTAACCGTGTCGTCGACATTCATACACACATGTATTACAGCCCTATTACATTACATACTTTATCTAAATTCTGTTAGTATCTAACAAAATTTATTTATTATACAAAAACAAGAAAACAATATTCATGTTCAAATGCACTTTCTATCTATTTGTGAATTTTCAAATCACTTTATACACATTCGTAACATTTGTTTTATATATTGAGTTTAATATATAACCATGGAAAATCAGGACACATAAATAATAATCAAATCCAGAAATGTTTTTACAGTAAACATTTGCACAATAGCTAACTAATATCTTTTGCATTCGATTGATTTTAAAACACAAGCATTCAACAACAAATGAACAACATGTAGTATAATGTTTAGTATCCACCGCAATATTATATTTCGATTTCACAATGGCAGAAAATATGTATAAGTATATACCGGGTATAAGTGACTGTGTACCATTTCTTTTAACAGTGAGTTCAGACCATGATCCTAATTTGAAAATCTCTGAAATTTTGTCACAAATATTTTTTTATTTTTTTCTAAATTTTGTGGCGTAATATAACTTCGTTAACGTTTACAAATCATATTCTGTAAAAAAACAATAATTACACAAAAAATAAACTTCGCAATGTAAATTGTATTACATTTCCATCATACTGCGCGCGAAATCGGCTGTTTGGATCATCGAATGTCAGCGCACCAGTGTGAGCGGAACGAAAATAATGCCAGCGCGCCATTCATTGTGTAACAGAATAAAAATTTAAAAATTAAAACTCCCTTTTTCGCTTTAAAAGCTTTACCGGGAAAAATAAACATTGGTAAACAAATATTAACATTGGTCAGAACTCACTGTTAAAAGAAATGGGACAGTGTCACTTATACAGGATCATTTTGAATGAAGCAACAACCTCTCAGGGGCTGATTCTAGTGCTCAGATGCAACAACTTTTTGTATGGGACCAACATCGATATCTCAAAAAAAACACTTCTCCATACAAACTAGGTTAGCTGATTGAGACTTTAGTATGGGAAAGTGGATTTTTTTTTGCGATTTCGATGTTGGTCCCATACAAAAAATTGTTGCATCTGAGCACTAGAATCAGCCCCGGGGAGGTTGTTGATTCATTCAAAATGACCCTGTATATATACCTGGTAAAAAGACACACATTTGCATTATTTTTTATTAATAAAATTCTTCAGTTTCTCATGTTTACTGTGGAATTACCAATATCAAATTCAATGGAAGTACCTATGTCTATGTGATTTTTTACCAGTTTTGGCCTTTATTATATCTTCAAGTTTCAATAGTATGTGATGTAAGTATCATTTATAAGTAGGTGAAAACAAGTAATACTTTGGTTGATTGATCATATATAATGAAAGATAGATGACTACTAGTAGCAAACTAACAGAAAATGCCAACAGTATTTGGTCTTAGATAAAACAGCAACAATTTAAAATCAGTATCTGGTCTTAAGGCCAAAGTAATTATTTTTTTTATGTCATAATAATAGAAGAGCAGTTGAAATGTTCACACATTATCAGCCATAAGAAATGAAAGATTTAAAAGGGCAAGAATCATAAATACTTGTACAGTAAGATCCACATCAAGCTTTACATTTGTAGTATGAAAATCACTGCTATTATGAGCGACATATGTTCGAAAAGTATACACTGACACAATAGTAACTGTACACAATAACAATTTTTTTTTATGTCTATGGATATTAATTTTACAATCAGATTTCTTTTTACAGTCAGGTTCAGCCTCTTTGATGCTTGAAAATAAAAGATTTTATTTTATTTATAATTAATATTGATTACATCAATATTCTCTGATTTAGAAGTAACTTAACAAATAAAGCAATAAGATTCAAATTAGTGGTGTTGAATATATTCAACCATTTAATTAACTAATAAAAAAATTAACACATATATTCAATAAATATTTTGAACCATATCAAATGAAAATATTAATTCAATTCAAGTTGATTTTAATGTGAGAGTAATATTAATTTGTATAGATAAATGTAACCAACTGATAAAATTATTGTAATGAATAATTTCAATTACAGACAGATTATTGACCACAACGGTGCTAATAATAATATCAATATATTGTATTTGAATAAAAATATTAACTGACATTTTCAACCATTAAAATTATGTGGTATTTTTATTCAACTATTAACTTTTAAGTAATAATTTTTTTCAACAATTAACACCAAATACAATTATTATTATACTAATCGAAATCTAGAGGGTATAAATAGCTGAGAACTCGTACTAATGGTCAAAAAACCTTAAGCTATGCTTAGAAAATATAGGTGCATTTTTTCATACTGAGAAGCTAAGCTTAATTCCTGAACCTTACTTACTAGCCAAAAACGGATATGTCTATTTAACCTATAATGTTCCTTTACCATAAATATACATTTTATCAAAATTGTGTATTATGGAACAGACTTGGGTCTAATATTATTGATATCTTGAGTAATATATGTAATTTATACATAATTACAACATATTTACAAAAATATATTTGAATAAAAAATCAGTAGAGACATTGTAATAAAATTAATCCTATATGTTACATACATGTATTAAAATGTACAATTGTGCAGAATTCTTTCCATGTCAGAAATAGGTAGGTATATTTTAACTGACATTATAAAACTTTTAAGGAGGAAGGTTTAAAATGATGGGTACATGGGAGGCCATGGGCAAAATAATAAAATATAATTCTAAACAAAGTTATAAACATAATGTGATGTTTTTCTATGAAAAGGTAAATAATATTACAACAAGTTTAATTATACTGACAATAACTGTATTTTTACAATAAAACTAAAACAATGGCTATCAAGACGAAAATTCGAAAATTATGTCAGAATCACAAGCATTCACTGCTTGAACAGTTAGAATCGACAAAAAAGTCGCGGCTGGTCTTTTTTTATCTAAAGAATCGTAGGCAAGAGGGCACGACACAAAATGGCAACCAAACTACAATATTGCATCCTATAATATAATATATAATTTATATGCAGATGCATTTTGTTGTGCTAGAGACTGAAACTTAGAGATGTTATTTTTTATTTTCAATTGAAAAAACGAAATAAAAATAACGCGAGGATTCATTAGTTATTATTATGGTTGCATCACACGTAATATTCGAATTGTTAAAAGGTTAGAAAATTACGATGCAACTGAGATAATTACACAATTATACAATATAAAGGACCAAAATATGATATTCACAGAGAGAAACAAAGAAAATCACTCACCGCTGGTGGTTTTATTTTGCATATTCCAGACTTCTCGGCAATAGGTCTTATTTTACTGATGTATGCAAGAGGATCCAGGAATTCCTCAGGCGTTGGCTCAAACACTGGAGCCTCCGGTGGCACAGTAAACGTAAAATTATCAGGTTTCATGGGGGACGCCGAGTCCCCCATATTAACTTCGACATTAGTCTCGTCACATTTTCCCATTTTTAGGAAAATGTGCAGTCCAGACAATGCAACTAACTATTGAGAACTCATTAACACTATCTAACGTTAAGGAATAAATAATGCACGACCACAAAGATATAAAAGCATCGGAATTACTCTTTCCATAAGGACACACAATGAATTAATTATAAAAAATTTATCACCAACAAAATAACACAACCCACTGGCACGACCACCATGCGAAATTGAACTTTCGAAATAAGTGTTACCATTTCGAAAAATACCAAATAAACCTGTTTACAACGCCACTTTTATTTCAACAAAAGAATTATAGCAAACACAATACTCTGTCCAAGATAGATAGAAATGGATTCAATGGGTTGATTTAGTAGAATGAAAACACTAAAGATATAAAACATAGTAAGGTTGTTATTTGTGAGAGCCTGTAATTGGCTATCTGTTGATAATTTTAGAAAATCATGACACGGGCAACGGCTGAACCGGATATTTTTTTCAAGTTGTAACACTGATACAATGTCCCTCTGTAGTTTAGTTGAACATAGAGATTTTGATACTTTCTAATAAACTTTTAACTTTGTAATGGGCCAGATAGAATAGGCGCGGGCGAGGCGCACCTGTGGCGCGCCATCGGTGCACCACTTCTATCTGTTTTGTGCCGTTTTGAGACGTTTTGAGGGACTTCCGCCCGTCAAAAAACATTTGAGGGCTCAAATGTTTTTATTACTTCAATATTTTTTCGTTATTGCCAAAAAAATTGGAGCTATAAAGTTTTGTTGTGCTTTGTTGTTGCTGCAATATATGACAACAAAAATGGTCACAAATACCTATGTGCTGTTGTAGCTCCAAGACACAACTAACTCACACGGAGGTGCGGTGCTGTCCCTACTTTTCAATCAGACGCTGTTGTCCCAAAAACCGTTTAAAAAGTAATGAAAACCACAAAGGCACTCGCGCCATCTAGCATAACATTCAAATATTTTCGTAGCTGTCTTTGTTTCCCCAAACGAAGGCATGGTTTACAGACAATTTGGCATCCTAAGGTCATTTTTGCAGTCTCACCTACTTGTGACTGTTGCACCAAAGGTGCGTCTTAACAGCTAAGATCGATAATTATACTCGACAAAAATCGATAAATTTGACAGATATTCATAAAGAGTGAAAAGGACACATGCTTTTGTCAATCGACAAGTCCATGCTCGCAGGGCTGAGCCAATATATGAGGAAGACGAAATTATAAGAGAGCATGGTCATGGGGTGTTGAGAATTCCTCCATACAAATGTGAATTGTGATCTTAATCCTATACTTAGAGGTAATATGGAGTTTAGAACACAAGGTTGCAAACAAAATCATGTCTGTGTCAGCAGCGGAACTAGAAGAAATGATAAAAAAGGTTTTCATAAAAATGCAAAACATTTGTTTTACGTTAAAAATCGGTACAAGAGCAGGGATATGATCACGGAAGAGATGGAGCAATTTATAATAAGCGTCAATGACATAGGCGTATATAGAGGGGGGGTGGGTAGGCCGTGAACACCCCAGAATGGTCTAGTGCCCACCCCAGGATGTAAGGCTACCGATTCAAAGTTCAATGATGAACGCCAAAATACTGATAACTTCGCACAAAATCATGGGAAAGGGAAAAAGCTCTAGATACTGGTCAGATATGGGTGTTGAATATTTGGAAAGTAATTTTCATTAAGTACAGTAAATTAAATAAAATTTAATTTTAAATATATGTTGATTGTTAAAAGCTATATGTACCAATGGTGTCGATTCCGACACACAAGTTACTTAAACTAAAATAATTAGACAGCACTAAAAATAAAGTCGTCACTTTTAATCCTTTCGATAAAATGAGATATGACAATAGTTTTAATCCTGTCAAATTAGTTTAGTTTAATTAGATTGTGTGTCTGAATTGACACCAATACCAATTGACTGAAGTCTTATTTTTAAACATTTTATAATATGTTTTCTTCATTTCTTTCGAAATGTAATAGAAATCCAAAACTGCGATTTTTTTAAAAGGTTCATTGTTGGAAGTTCGTTCAAACTAAACATTAATATTTAATAAATAAGTATCAACTCCGTTTTTTCCTACTATATTCAATATTGCCCACCCAAATTTTTAAATTTATCCAGACTTGAGCCACGGTAATATAACTGTTTTGCATTACAACAAAACAGATATTATGTATGTGAGAAAACACACAGCGTTGGTTGGTTGAAGAAGCATCCATAGATTTTACTGTCTTAAGTATTAAATTAAGGAACTTACCAGAATTATTCCTATGTATCAAGAATTTTTCTTTCACTCACCAAGGCTGCATGTACTCCATTCCCTTTTACATGTAGCTCAGTAGTGACATATACCAGCTGTCACTGTCATAGTCTTCAATAAACACCTGCAAGCCCTTGCTCAACGCTGTGTGTTTTCTCACACACATAATATCTGTTTTGTTGTAATGCAAAACAGTTATATTATATGTGTATCTAAAACACACAGCGTTGGTTGAAGATCTGTTTGATATCTGCTGGTGAAAGAAATTCTACAAATGCTATGTGAAATCTCAATAATAAATAATATAGACATCATAACTTGAAATCAAATCAATTATATTCCTTTACAAATCAACAAAAATAATTAAATTAGGAAATATATAAAAAGTATGGGGTCAACAAATTTTGGTTATATACACTATTGTCTTTCCTTTTTACTTCCTTATAATAAATTTATAAAAGGTCTAGGCATTCTTCTAGATAGATCTGTTCATAATATCCTCAATAATAGCTCTATTTTCTATCCAACCTTTAGATACTACTACAGAACAGTTACTGGCCATTCAAATCAGATTCTTATTTGATCCAGCCACCAATTATTGTTCTAATGACTGGTTTAACTACTCCAGCAATAGATATAAGTATCCAAGATCTGTTCACATTCCCTGTACTCTCAGTTAATGCATTATTTTTCTCACATGATGAAATGGACAATTGGACATATTAGATGGATCAGGTACTGTTTCATTAGCCCACCCTGATTGTCTATTAGTAGCAATATCAGCCTTTGAGCCAAACTTGGACCAAAAACATATTTCTTCTTAGGTTATCTATTCAGGTAGTTCTAAAAGAGTGAATACCCTTCTGCCGGGGGCCAAAAGTATTATTATCGCTGTTCTGATTCCACAATTCTACTTCTATCTGAGTTTAGAATTGGTGTCTCAATTTATTAATAATTAATTCTCAATTAACCAATCAAAAAGTATCTTGGTATCCTAAATTGAGCTTTTATTGTCTGTAGTCTAGCTAGCGGACCAATTTATTTATTTTTTATCTTGTCAATGTTAGTAATATTATATGTATATAGCTGACTTGTGTAAAAGTCTGATATGATATGACAGCTTGTCCTCTAAATAAAATTTTGCTAAAAATCTAGCTACATCTTGACCCTGAGGTGATTTATGGTCAATATCTGTATGTTGCACCAATCAGTCCACCTCCTGCTTGGGGCCTTGTAAGTTGCCACTGTTGAGTCACGGCAACTATTTGTAAGCAGTTTCCTTTCCTGCGTTGACTGTTGTTCCTGCGTTCGCATCACGTCGCACAACTGTGCGACGTGATGCGAACAAGTCAACATCTGGCTCGCCCCACTTTTTAAATATAGGCTCCAAGGCCTGGGGCAACAAATGCCATTCCTGCACCGCTGGTCAGGCTGCGCTTTTTCGAGACGCGAACAATTCAACATGTGGCACACCCCATCTTTCGAATAAAGCCTCCGAGGCCTGGGGCAACAAGTACCATTCCCACACTGGTTGGACTGCGCTTCTTCGAGACGCAAACAAGTCGACATCTGCCATGCCCCACTTTTTGAATATAGCCTCCGAGGCCTGGGGCAACAAGTACCATTCCGGCACTGGTTGGACTACGCTTCTTCAAGACGCAAATAAGTCGACATCTGCCCTACCCCACATTTTGAATATAGCCTCCGAGGCTTGGGGCAACAAGTGCTATTCCAGCATTGGTTAGTTTCTGGACAAGCGGCCGGCAATGCCTGTACCTCCCCGAGAGATACGCCGCTAAGTGTGGTGTTAAATTTGTTTGATCATCCCTAACAATTTGATTGCTAATTCAAGCAAGGTGAGCAATAGCTTGGAATGTGTGCTACAAACGTTCTGTTGTACAACTGTACAAGTTTTGGCAGCTGACTGCTTATAACATGTGTACACAGCAAATATCCCTTTTAGGTTTGGGTGCCAACACTTTGTCTTTAAAACCATGTTTCTGATAAATCCGACTCGCCGTTGAGTTTTGTGACTCAGACCGCAACTTTTTTTTTTTTAACATAAGTTACAACTCCCCTGTACAGTGGGATTATACTGTGATCAACTGACTGATCTTAGCCACCAGCTCAGAACCTGGTACCTACCTCCCTAGGTACAATTTATTTCATTCTGAGGTGGTGCTGCCTGAAACGTCTGAGAAACATCAATGTATGACGACAATAGGCGCCCTTTCAGAGTTGTTAAGCTTGAAAAATTCAGTAAACTTAATTTGCTTTATCTGTTGTATGATAGCTTGTCTTTTGTTGAGAATCTAGGTTATTGCTAGCTTTATTCTTGTGGCTTTGTTTATATAGCTGTGATATGTTAATAATAAGAGGTCTTTATATTTATCGTACAAGTAATAACATGCTTGTCCTGTCAAGCTACAACCAACCTCTATCCTATCAAGTGTTGCCACGTCACAATAACTCAATTAATGTTGCTATCAATTAATGACTATCTACTACAAGAGCAAGGCCATTGTTCTTTCCTGAGTATTTCAGCGGAGACTCAGGTACTCTATTGATTGGTAAGGTTCTAATACTGATTTTTTGTAACTTATATGTCAACCTAGCATCTCCAGTATATTTAATGTCGCAGATATTCTGCTATCCAATCTGATACCACAACAAAAATCCGGCAGCTGAAGCTGGCCAAATGGAAAGGATGTTCATTCCTGTAAATCTATTTTAACCAACCAGTGATTGTCCTGCAGAAAGTCTACAATATCTCTCTGAGAAATAGTTGAAAAGGTATTGTTGTAACATTCCTGTTCAATACCCCTAAATCAAAAATTGGCCATATTCCTCCATCTGACTTTTTTTTTCTTACTTTTGTCAGTACTTCTGAAATGCCCTTCTCCTTTAGACTGTAAATTACCAGATTCATCTGCGAAGAAGTTTTTATACAATATTTGTGAAAACTGAATCTACTTAGATGACAAGAAGTAGTTTCTGTTTGCCTGGAATTTGGCTGTTGATTATTATTTTCATTAAAAGAATTTGCACCTAACTGCTTCCAAGCATTAGCTAAAAATTATTTTTGTCTGATGTTAGATTAGAAATGTCTTGTGCTTGGTTGCTGAATGGGCTAAAGTTACTGGTTCTCATGAGAATATATACCCTCCTTGACAAGTCTTTATCTTTCTTTGTTCAGTCGTATTTTCTGAAGCATGAGCATGACATAGCTGAAAGCTCTTGGAACCTGCCTGAGTCTTGTTTCTCAATTATGTGGGAGTGTATAACCACATGTGGAAACCATGTAATGATTGGATAATAGGCTGTAAAGCCGCCCAACTAAACAAGTGTTCATGCCTTAATGAAATAGAATAGAAAACATTTATGTTGAATAAACATGTTTTGAGGGATGACTTAAAATTCTTTCTCTTCTTATTTCAATACATTCACTACAACTCCCACCTATTATCTGAAACTTTATGCAAAGGAGAGCCTGGACCAAGCAAGGTCCATTTGATCAAATAAGGATTTAACTCACACGGATTAAGTGCTGCCCAGTTTACTAGAAGTTGTAAAAACTGTCTTAGTGATTTACATTGCTCTAAATCAGCATTTGTTAGGCCGGTTTACATATTTTTTGGAGAAGCTAAATAGTCCCTAATTTATTAAAATAACATCTCATTAACTTTAAACCGTAGACACCTGAGGTATTTCAGAATAACCTCTTAATGAACATTATCAACAAATGCCTTTCAATGACTGTTATTCAAAATGCTGTAACTTATTAACCTTTAAATCTCGCTTCTCTCTGGCAGAACGGATAACCTTTTTATCATCCTACTCATTGTATATCTCGCCTGTTTTTTTTTTTTTTATGGTGTACCCAGCCCCCGTAGCACGTCCACCAAAACACGATATGATAAAGCGGTTTATCGTGGTGAACTGTCAAAATACAAAAGGGTTTCGCCGTATTTTGACAGTTCACCGTGATAAATCGCTTTATCATTTCGTGTTTTGGTGGACGTGCTACGGGGGCTGATCTCACTTTGAGTATTAGGTATTAATGAAGAACTGGGCAGTAGGCGAGATATTGATGGTATGTTGGGGATAGAACTAACGTACTGCGGTAATCTTTTTAGATACTTATTTCGAAATGTAAGTAGGTACCTAATTCGATTTACCAAGGCCGAGATTCGTGGATCTTCTTGTCTGTGAGTCCGCTTTCTCCTATTATTTGGAGATAGTGAAACGAAACTCTGTTCGTCTTCCGAAGAGGAAGAAATTTTGTCAATACTAGCACTACAAGAAACAAGCACTTCCTCCGAAGCAGCGGCATTCGAGTTCCGAACATTAAGATCCACAATCTCTTTTCACAATTTATTTTGTTAAATAACAACTTACCCCAATACTGCTCATCACTATTTTTACTGTTTTAAATAGTAAAATAGAGCAACTGAAAAATTTTGTGCGTAATCGCGGCAAAATCTACAAACGCTATGACAGTGACAGCTGGTATATGTCACTACTGAGTTGCGTTCCGAGGGTCAGAGTAATGCAACCGAGAGTGATTTTCACACTCGCTCCGAGGTTCAGAACGGGTCGGTTGCTATCTTTTTTTTAGTTTGTATCTTGCCGATCAAGATTAAGCAAAGGGCAAAATATTATAAATCCTTACTATGAAATTAACAGTCAATATCCATTCTTCTGCTTAAAAATAATTACAACACATAAAAATCACTATATTTCCCTTGTGTTAGACTTAAAAGAGTTCAAAGTAGTGTTATTTAATAAAATAATAAATAATTAGCGTATTTTTGACATCGACTTTGACATAAAATCTGTCAGAATGTTTTTCACCCTACGCTCGAGTTGGTTGTTTGGTTGCATCACTCGAAGCTTCTGAACGGGCACAGAGTGTACTAACCGTCCGTCAGAGCGTTTTTTACCCCGAGGCTCTGAACGGGTCGGTTGCTGTCAGAGTGCACTCGGAGTGCACTCGAGCGTAGGTTCTGAACGCAGCTCAGAGCTACATGTAAAAGGGAATGGAGTACATGCAGCCTTGGTGAGTGAAAGAAAAATTCTTGATACATAGGAATAATTCTGGTAAGTTCCTTAATTTAATACTTAAGACGGTAAAATCTATGGATGCTTCTTCAACCAACCAACGCTGTGTGTTTTAGATACACATATAATAATATATTACAGTGCGTGAGCGCTCCACATTCACGCGAGATTCTCGGCGAGAATCTCGGCAAGAATCTCCGCGAGAACCTCGGCGAGAGCTTCTTGGGTACACACTTCTCGCGAGATTCTCGCGAGAAGGTAAAAGGCAGGGTTGGCACAAAATCAGTGATTAAATCAAATGTCTTTATTTTTGTGAAGAAAAATGTATTTTTATGAATATCTATTTTCCGAGTAAATCAGATATTTCATATTTCAGTGTCATTATTGATTAAAAAAACTAATTTTCCAGCTTTTTGGTCCCTATTATGTTACGTAATTTCGAGTGAACAATGCCAAATGTAAAATAGTTATTTTCGCTACAAGTGCGGGAAGGCTCTGTCTCGTTCCGACTGTCAACCCTCGCCTTCGGCTCGGATCGACATTTGTCGGTACTCGTTGTAATGAGAGTCCCGCACATGTATTGAACAACTTTTTTTAATACAGTTGCGAAAAAATGAAACAATAAATACAACCATTGTGTAATTTATTTTTGTTATGTTTTGCTTTCAGGCATGCTTTTACAATACAAAATCTGGTAGACCAGTCAGATTATTTAGCGCAATCTTAACGTAGCATGCTAGAAAAAAAGCAGGAAAAAAGCAAAATGGGAAAAGAGCATTTAAGGAAATGTAGTGAAGTTAAATTTCATTAGATCTATATTCCGCGATACCTCATAAAAGTTAGTGATTAGGTATTTTGGAATAATAAAAAATCACTGAATTTTTTTTTTAATAAAAAGTACCTATGAACTCAGTTTTTCATACTATAGTCAGTATTCTATTACCTTTCCCTTTTTTTAATTGCCGCGATTTGCTAGGTTCAGGTTTTATAGGCAGAATCTATTGCCGTTTAGACTTGAATGAAAAATGTATGTAAACATTTATTAAGTTTCGAGCTGTTAAAAACATACCTACCTAATTGACTATAAAAGTTTTTAAACATTTTCTCTCCGTGTTTAACTAATTTTGTGACTAATATTAGGTAAGTCAAACTATTTAATTAATAGGAAACACATGAACGCGCTATTGAAGTGTTCCGAAATGATTGCGAGCAAAAACAACAATTAGCACCGTATTCAATTCAGACCACGTCGTTATTTTGTAGACTATAGATACCAACAGACATCAAATACCTACGAAAAAAGCGTGCCAAGATTTGTGTTGGTGCTCTAAGATGGCGGAAAAAACTTGGGACGCCGCATCCAAGATTCCACACTTATTATGTTTTTCTTTATACAGTTCATTAAAAAATCAATAAAAAACATAGCACTGTAAAACTCACTCAGAAATATTGCTCACTGACTGATATTTTAGCACAACAACAAACACGGTGCTATTTGAGACATATTAGTACATTGCGCGTCCATTGGTGTACTTAGTCTGAGGTATTGTGTGATCAAAATAGAACATGCTTTGTGAATGTCCCCAACCCCCCAGAAAAAAAAACGAGTAATCGATGAACTTGTCATCCGCTCGCCCGCCGCCATATTATTTCTGTTCGAAGGGCCGATAGCGAGGTACTCCGCAACGCGAGTGTTACCGTTTCGATTATGTCGAGTGTATAAATTTTAGATTTTGTTAAAATTGTGAACTCAGTGACGGAATTTGAGAAATCAAAATGATTGTGAGATTTTTGAGCGTTTTGTGCGTCGGAGTGCTGCTGTTCTCTCTGCAGAATGTGCAGGGAAACAACGACAATGAAGGTGCGTGATTTTCTTATTTATTATTGTTTTTTTCCTGTGCCATTTTATTTTCAAGAAAATAGTCATTCATTGACTGATATTATTGGCTATCTAAAAAAACACAAGATTATTTTCAATGAACCCAAATTCCTTGTTTGTTGGTTTTATCTTTTTGCAAATACATAGGTAGTAATAATTCATCGATGATACCTACTTTCGAAAATTTCCTGTGATAGCGCTTTAACACGGAGGGCTTTGGAGCAGGCTGTGTGGGTGTTAGAAACCGGCTTGACTACTTCGTTCCTGCATGCTGCACAATACATCTGTACTGAGTAGGTGTAAGTGGTGTCGCCACTTTTTGCAGTCGAATTCATTCAATAAGTTTACAAAACCTTATCATTCTTGTAGATTTTGTGATCCTCTTATCTTTTTTCTAACGCTATTTCAAGGTTTATTTATATACCTATCTTTATTAATTTTTTATACTTATTATTACACTGTGTTCCTGAGGATATACATTAACTTGGGCCTATTATTCAGTCCATGAAACTAAGTCATTTTTACTATGAAACCAATACTAAAATCGCAAAAAAAAACAGCTGCTTCATAGAAAAGTTCAAGACCTATACACCAAAATATAGTAAAAACAGTAGTTTCTTTTTTCAGGATTTCAGAGTTGGCCCTATAGTGACATTTGTTCAACTTGATGGTCACAGTAACAGGTACACGGTGTATAAAAATCTTGTGTCACAATATAAGTCCTGAATAAAATCAGAAACTACTACTAAATCTTGATGGAATTTGGTTCACTACCTAAGTGTAATTTGGTCCAACTTAACCCTTTATAGGGCATAAGCAAAATTAGTATGGCGACTGTTACCACATCACATGTCTCACGGTAAGGTCAATTTTAATAAAACTGTTACCCTTGTGATAACTCTTAGATATTTTTTGATTATTCCCCAAACAGATTTAATATACAAACACAACCACAGGACTTGCACTTTGCAAATATTTGCAAATATCTTTTGCAATGGAGCCAAATACTTGTGGTTACATTTGTACCCTCTGCTCATTTAGATATTCCGACATGCACGCATACAGTGTTCCCCGCATCTTTAATTAAAAAATAATAATTTTGTTGTATTTGAGTAATTAAAGGTAATCATAAATTAATAATTTATGATTTTTCCATTAATTTGATATATAAATCTTACCTTTGTTGAATAAAATTCTATGACGAGTTAAATATGACAAGTACATCTAGGCAACTTTTATGTTAGCTTTCGACTCCCATAACAAGTTGAATCATATATTTCTCTTTTATATTATTTTGACTATGTGTTTATTATTTTTGGACAGTATATTGTATATGTTTTAAGATAAATATATAACAGAAGATTTTGGGTAAAGATGTTATTGTCTATCAAAGTCGGGCATTTTTTGAGAAACAATTTTGTTTATAAAAACTTTATCTTCAGGTTTCGATTACTTCACCTGAAGATGAAGTAATCGAAACCAAATATCAAAGTAGCAAATTCAAACAGTAAAATAAATAGTGGAAAAAAGTGCAAGAAAACCATGGTTTTATTCAATATAATTAATTTTGTTTATTTTAAATGTCTAGAAATAAAATATTGAATTTGGATGCAATGAATAAAGAGGTGTTCGAAGCTACTATCATAGAAATTAACAATAGTCAGGATGAAGATGCTGAAGTTGGCTGTGACTCAGACCCTGAGGACTTACGTCCTCTGAATACATTTGTCTCGTAAATGAACCCAAGTACTCGACAAAATCCTAGAGAATGAGTCAAATCTTAACATGCCTTCTATTGTTTCTATGTTCTCTACTGTGTTGCCTTGAGAAGAACCTCCTGCTCTATTTACGGACAGTAGGAAGACTAAATTCTATAAGTCCTACATATTATACCATACCAGATATTTTTTATAATTAAGTAATTTATGAAAAAAAATCAGACTGAAAAGTCATTCCACTGGAATGAAAAACTCAAGACTGCCTAATGTGTAAATATTGATTTTGCATAAGTGTTTATGAGTCATTCTAAGTTATGAGGTAATTTGTTGTATGAAGTGGCGACACAACATTTTTTTTAAATATTTTTACTGAAGTATACATTTTTTTATATAAACTGCTAAGTTGAAAACTTTTACAAAGTGGCCAGTCAATTTGTTGGTTTTTTATCATTTTATAAGTGACCAGGGGAAATATTCAGTACAGGGGAGAGACAAGATGCACAGGGGAGGATACTTTATGAACAGGGAAGAGATAAACATATAAAAAAACAAGGCTATTTTTAAGAATCAACTTTATTTATTAATTTTTATTTTAATAATAAATTATTTATAATCATACTTCATTTCTTAGCAGGGTCTGTTTATAAAAATAAATGTTACATTAAAAAGTTCTTACTTTTTCTGTCCATCAAAACAAAAATATATATAACTACTATTAATACACTTTTGCTTACGCTCGCCCTTTTTCGTTATAGTCTTTTTTCCTGCACAAAGTCTACTGCTTGAATCATCTTCCATAAATTTGACTGTGCTCATTTTCAAATTCTCACAATTTTTTCTTGAGCTGCGATTTTTGTCTATCAGTCCTAACTCCTTGCCTATTTTACTCAAAGGTTTCATTTTCATTTGTTTCGATAAAATATTGTTATTTTTTTTACTATTTTACCGCTTAACACTCTCCTGAAGACTTTTTTCTTGGTCAGTGGCGAGACTGGCGAGATTTGGAAAAATTGTCATTAAGTTGTTGAGTAATAACTTCACTGTAAAGCAGTTGCTTTTTTATAGTTTCTTTGTCTCCTGCACCTACGGCTCTTATAAGTGAATCAACTTAGATAGATAGATAGACATTTATTACAATTCTCCATCACAGACACAATCACAACTTAAAATAATAATATATGTATGTATACCGTGGCAATATATGTGTGCTGCAAAAGTGCAAAAGGTCATGGCTCAGTAATCGCTATTGTCCACATCAAAAATGTGTACAGAAAATATAAAAATACTGCGAGTAAACGAAAAGCCATACGATAAATAAAATAAATACCTAGTAGAATTTCGGCAGTGTTTGTGTGTGTGTGGCAGCATTCATGTACACTCCAACCACCTACCAGACCGCGAGCGAAACAATCACCAAAATCGCCATTCTAGATGACAAAGTCCGCCACCAAATAACCCCTTGGTATACCCTCAACTAGTTTCATCATCAACAGCTCATATACGTCCCCATCGAGGGGCTCGAGCCTACCCTAAATTAGGGCGATTAGGCCTTAGTCAACCACGCTGGCCAAGTCTGGGTTGGTCGATTTTACACACAACCTGTAAAGAAATTTTTTCTTCACAGGTGTGTGCAGGTTTCCTCACGATGTTTTCCTTCACCGTAAAAGCGTCGAATAAACGTACATATGAATTCAAAATTTGAAAACACATTGGTACGTGGCGGGGTTCGAACCACTACCTCCCGATTGGAAGGCGACGGCTTTACGCACAACGCCATCGACAACTTGTTTATTTAATAGAAATTCCTTAAAATGTTTTTTAAATGAGAACTTTAATTGTAACTTTGGTGTTGGGTGCACAGGAGGTTACAGGAGCATCACTTATATCTTGGAGTGCTAAGCGACGTCTACGAATTTTTGCTTTTTCTCCATACTTTTCTAGCCTTCCGCTGCTCTTTGTGTGTCATTTACTTCATTGTCTTAATAGTTCCTTTATCTTTCTTCTTTTCATATTTTTCTCTTTGTTGGGCGTACTTATCCGGGTCATTTTTAATTTTTTGGTATCGTATTCGTCCTTTTTTTTCGAGTCGTTGTTCGCGCGTCATTTTTTTTTGAGATGCCATTTTGCTGTAAAAAAGTCGTATTATATTGTTAAGCTAAGATAGACATACCGCCAAGTAAAAGTTCAGAGAAAACGGTAGAAGAACTAATGAAAACACGCACAAATATATCTCCCCTGGACACTAAGTATCTCCCCTGCCATCAAAATAGCCAGGGGAAATACGCCAGGGGAGATACATTTTTGATAGAAATCTGAAATTGCCGTAAAAGTTTTTCTCGTACGCAATTCACAAACAAACGTAAGAATGTATGCACTATTCATAGATAATATTTAAGTATATATGAGTATTTTAATAAATAATTGCGAAATAAAACTTACCAGGGGAAAGACTGCATTCACTGAACACTTCTAAGCTTAGCGAGTGGCGTGACTGAAATGGAGTGGAGGATAAAATGGCTGCACAGTTGGCTTATGTGCTGCTTGCTGCTAACTTCACGTTGCACACTATGTACTCAACGTCACAACATTCACAAACTCGCAAAGCAAAACTAATTTTACAACAAAAACAAAAAGTCAGGGGACGAGACACAAAACACGGAGGACAAATTTCGGCGTTAATATTTTTAATGAAAAATTGGAATATAAGCAATTTTTCTTGTAAGATACCGTTACTAAGTTATCTTTCTTTTTAAAATTAACGATGTTAAAGTAAAAGTTAAATTTTAATACATTCATAATTACTGATTTACAAATAAAGTCGGTTGGGGGACAGACCAGGGGAGAGACATTTTTCTTATATTAGAGCTTATTGTGACTAAAGTACGTACATTACTGTAATAAAATTAAGTGACCACGTAGAAAACATTTAGTTTTAAGTAATAAATAGGTTTGTTATGAAGTTAATATATAAAAAAATATTTTTTGGTCCTTGCCGTCGAAAGTACCTCTTAACTTAGAATGACCCTTATATTGATTTTGCTTGATTTTTGATTTATTATTTTAATAAAATTAATAAACATTAGATATTTTATCGAAATATGTCTAATTATTTGATTTTTTGTAATTACCCTAAATACCCATACTTAATTTATAGAACTTCCCCTATTCCTCAAAGGGGAATAATAAACAGATCGAATAAAAAAACAGGTAGCGGCTGATGATGAGATACTATTTTAATAACTTGAGCGGTATGAATTTGAGTAAGCGAAAAAATAGGGGACAAAATTGCCTACTGTAGGCACGGTAATAATATATACAGTAGAATGACTTCATAGAAACAGTCGAAACACGCGCTATGCCTACGCGCCTCAATACTGGATAGCAGCTGGATCGCATCTACAAGGGCAGTCACGAATCACGAACGCTGTTCGCCGCAGGTTACACGCACGAGCCAAATGGAGCTTTATAATATTAGTACTAATATTATAATATTAGTAAGGATATAAGCTTGACGTTTCACAAAAATGGGGTTTCTTGGTTCTTCACGCCATCTTTCGCCTATATTTTTTTTATTTTTTTATTGCAGAATGTTGGCATACAAGCAAACTGCCCACCTGATGGTAAGTGGTAACAGTCACCTATAATACATGTGGCTCTTGTGAGATACGCAGCAAAACTGCAACCCCCACAAGAACCACAGTGTACGTTGCCAACTTGTGACACAAGATGTAAAGTCACAGTACCCAGTAATTTCACTGCCATATCTTACCCTTCAAACCGGAACACAGCAATGCAAGCACTGCTGCTTTGCGGCAGAAATAGGTAAGACGGAGGTACCTAAGCAGACGACCCTGGTACAGAGTCTCCCTCCAGTATGGTTAGTAAGTGAGTGAAATAAATAAAATATATTTGCTTATTTATTATTAATTTATTATATCGAAGGCATTTTAGGCAACCTACATGTTAGTTTCGTTAACCTATTTTATTGCATAAAAACCCATTTAATTCATTCCTTTAGAGCGACAAAGTAATTCTATATGCATTCTGAAATAGTGTAATTACAAATCTAGGCAGAAACTGTAAGCGCGCGGCCCTATCGCGGGCCAACGCACCAAGCGATGCCGAGCGGCCATAGGTATAAAATTTCGAAAAGGGGCCGAGTTCACATACTGTATATATTATTACCGTGCTGTAGGTTAGGTTCAGAACATGACCGTGCGCAGCGTCATACCTACTATTCTATAAGATGTTCTCTTACCACTGATATCATATTATTAAAATCTTCCAATATTAACATCTTTTAATTCTTAAATAGGTTCAAGGTGCGGCACAAACATGATTAACTTATACACAACCCAACCTTTTCCCATACATTTTGAGATTAGGTTTGTGAAAGTGTTTAAAATTAATATCTCGAAAACTATGCATCGCCGAGAGGGGGGAGAGTGGTACAGGGGGTGGCTCCAATCCTCCTCTCGTCATTAATTACAATGATTTAAAAGAAATTAGAGCCAAAGTGCTCTGCTCATTATAGTATTTTTCAATGTGGTTTTTCTATTCGAAACCTCATTTAAGATAAAATGCCGCTCAACATAAATAAATAATTTGCCAAATACTGAAAAAAATGCAGGACATAATATAAATATTAGGTCGCTCAAATATTATGAAGCTTCTCATTTTGTATTTGAAATAACTCGAATGAATGTTTATAAGTTACTGTTCTGTTCATTTATCGTCATTCGCAATCAGTCGCTCACATAGTAATACAATAACCCAAATTAATTATTTTTGTATCTTAAAATTTTCATTTACAGTCACTTGTTGAAATACTACCCTTCCTCAAACAGCCATAGTTGACATATGTAGCCACTTTTCTTATTCCCTAAACTGTCACGGCTACATATGTAACCACGGCCTACAGAAAAAACCGCAAAACACAAGTAGTCAATTTTCCATTTTTTAAGATCATGAAAATGTATTTGGGAAATCTATCATTTCTTGATTTCTAAGTATGAAAATGTACCATTTCATTATTACAATGAAACAACCAAATTGAATTTATGGATATGGGCGAAACCTCAGTTGGGAAGCTTGTCTTTCAATATACATAATATATTGGCCCTTTTATGTTAAAGAGTTTCTAAACTTTCAAGGTTTAATTTGCTTGACAAATATAATGTTGGTATTTATTAAACTGTAATTAGATGAATAAATTGGTATTTTAATGGGTTTAAAGCAATTTTGATACTGTCCTGTAACATAAATGTTATTAGATTTTGTGTTTTGTGTCTTACTACAGGAAAGATTTTGCCAGGTTCTAATTCGCCGAATGCCAGTAGTATGCAAAAGCATTTTAGGTTCAAAGCATCAAGTGCTGAAATTGTTTTACCTGTCTTTTAATATACCAAGGTAGGATATAGGTAAAGGTTACATAAATATAATTATGGCTTTATCTAATGTCACGTGCACGCCTTTCAAAGGCCAATTAAATGGGGTTTGAGGCCTGTAGTTAATGGTAATGGAACTGATTTTTTACTGCAAACGTTTTGAGTTTATTCAAAATAGAGGAAAAAGTAATTAGATTTTATTATTACAAATTAGTAGTGTTTTCTGTGGCAGCATTTGAATGATAGGATCAAAAATTTATGGTTAATCTAATCACAATACGATACTTAAAACTATGTATAGCTACATGACGACACGGTTAGCGCAGAGGTCGAGTGATCGCCTACTGCACAACGGGTCGCGGGTTCGATTCCCGTACGGGACAAATATTTTGTATGGCCTACAGAAATTTGTTCCGGTCTGGGCGTATATGCATGTGATATTCTATGTTTGTAACTGCACCCACGACACAGGAGAAAATCCTTGTGTGGGGCAACGTTTTTCTTAAAAGAAATGAAGAAAGAAAAAACATATAGGTAATATAAATACAGAGAACTAGTTTTATTTTAACAAAGACAAGTAAAAATTAAAGTAAAATAAAATTGATGAAATTGTAAGTATTGAAAAAGTAAGTACCTATTTCACACAAAATTGTTATTTTACATAACAGACTCAAACTGCTATTCTTAAATGCACACCAACAAGGGTCTAATTCTACTAATCCTAATGTTACTATTGTGTCCTTAAAACATTTCATTAACACTGCTTTTATTACCTTTATATACCATTGATTTACTACCAAACGTAGATAGAGCGCTTCATACAAAAACGCGCTTGAAATCTGTCACCTAATCGACTATACATTTGTACTCGCTGATATATACTTGAATATGCACGCCCGAATGAAAATTACATTAAAGAAAGTACCGTATTTATCGAATTCAACCCTATTCTGCATTATTACGGCAGCTATTTAAGTACAACCGTGGAAAGTTACATCATTTCATACCTACCCACAGATCAAATGACGTTTTAGTAATTGCTACAAGAAAATATCAACTTTATACTCTCAAACATAATGCTTGAAATTGCTTATCGCGTTGTCGCTCCAACGCATGAATGAGATAACACATCGTGATACGACGCCCGTGCGAGCGAGATGATTGTGATGTACTGACACTGACGCGAAGCGACATGTTTATAATTAAAATAATTGTTTTTGATTGGTTTTTACGTATAAATCGAATATTTGAATACATGATAAGATGTGTAATGAGTTTACTCACGCAAAATATGAAATCCCGTCTTTTTTTGCCGTTTCTGGCTATTGTTACCACAACTTTTGAATGCGCACTTCGGCATGTTTACGTGCCGACAGCTAATCACCACTGGAAATGAACTGCACGAGTTGCGATTGAGTAGTTCTTCACCGGCCCACTTTTCGATGGTAGTAAATATTATACGCTTCCGGTGATGCATGCTATTTATTCGTAATACAATTTCTTGATAAGTCATAGTGACAAATGTTTAAGTTAGCTATCAGCTAACCAACAATAACTTTCTCAAAAAGCAATGCCATTGAAGCGTCATTGATATGCCACAATTGCATTAACGTTAGCAGAATAATTAGGCCCCACATTTGATTGTAGCCCCTCTTATGGCTCAGCAGATAGACAAATTTAATCATAGAAAGAAAAACAACAGGCATGCTCTGAAACATTGCACTTAATTGATTTGCTTGTTCTCACTTAAAGGCTTAGTAGAGGTGTATTATACACTTTCACTGCCAATTTTTTAGATCTCATGTAATGGGGGGTGAGGCTGTTGCCACTATTCTGGCAGTAGCTTCAGCTTCATTACTAAAAACTAACTTAAAAATCGTTATTCAATATAGACCTTTATATTACAAGCACTTATTGATGAGAAACAGAATACAAATTTATTCTTTAATTGGAATTACAGATATATGCCATGTTATTAAAAATAATTTTATAATATTCGTAGGATACCTAGATTGTATTCCCATACATATTAAAAGGAAACTGTTTTTTTCCTGTCTCACCAAAGTATTTTTAAAAAATATCCAAAAACATGAAAATAATCATTTGGAAATAGTAAAAAACGATTCTAGTAAATTTCAGATACATGATATTATCTGACGTAAAAAATTGTAGCAATAACATGATTTAATGTACTTAATTAATTTACTGCCAATATCACGAGCGGCTAAAGATCAAACAGTTAGCTTGACGCGGTCCTTACTGTACAAACACACACACACATATATACGCATTCAAATTTACATAACGAAAAGAAAAAAGGGAGAAATTAGATGAAAAAAACCTTCACCAAACAAAATAATATTGTGTAACGATACGGCCGGATATACGAATGCGCCAGGCTGAACCCGTTCGGTGACACGGCGCCCGCGCTGATCCGGTTGCGCAAGCGATGCTGATTCACACGTGCTTGCTGGCAAATGAGCGATTTGTGGCCAATATTATTTTGGTGTACCGACTTCACTATAAACTGCAACATGTGTTTGGTATCTGTTTATAATAATTTAGTTCCCGTGAGATTAACCCTCTACAAGAGATCGATAATTTTAGTTGCCGCTTAAGTAGTTGCGGCGTGGTCTAGGCTGATTTAAAAAAAATTTTTTAGTTCTGTTGATGGTATGATATGACTTCTGAGTTTCCCTCCAGCAGGCAGCAGGTACCCGCTGGATATCCGTAGTGCAGGAGCGTAGAAATGCTTGAGGGATGCCAATGTCATAATTTGTCATATGACATTTAGAGCTATTACATGCTATTAGACCAACATTCGATTGCAGCGAGTAGCCTACACGTTCTAGTGACCGGTCACCACACCAGGTGCGTAATAGTTCTTAGAGGAAAGTTTATCGTTGCTTGAAATCAGTAGGCCTCGCGCGGGCCGTGGGCAAAAAAGAAGAGAAATTAACACAATTGTTGCATGTCGCTTTATTGTTATTTGCAAGAGGAAGAAGAAGGACCTTATGTGTCTCTACTCCTGTTTTATCCATTTACTTACTAGAGTGATGAAGGGCTTTCCCTGTTGTGCATAAGATAATTTTGAACCATTCCTGTCAAGAGAATATTTTGTGACGATTGAGATACTTTTGAATGTCACCATCTTATTGCCCGTCTTCTGCTTAACGTATTCAGAAGGGTGGCGGCATGTTATAAGTTTTTGGCAGCTCACACCTATCTTCTGCCGAATGCGTACAAATCTTCCGAATAGTGCGGTATAGGCAGGCTCCAGGATTTTATCGAATTTATAGAAGACAAAGTAAACCATAAACTTGAATCGTCACCTGAAGCTGTACTCATTTGCCGCTTCGGGAGGCAAGGAAGGCAACGAAACTCCATTTAAATGTGAATGAAATGCAATTTTACACTTTTCGGCACCAAATATGTGTAGAATAAAGAGAACGCTACCTTTTTTAAAGAAATTTCAAACCTAGTGTAGGTATGTACCTGTCATCGGAAATTCGACGCTACCATAATAGTTTTACCCACCCTTTACCAATTACACAGCTGACTACGTAATAAATAACACGGCGTGTAATGGGCTCCTTTAAGATCAAAGTGAATTAACGAGACGTCCTTATATAGTCTACTGAGATGTTACTCGTTGTGTATAATTTTTCATAATTTCGATGTCGTTAGTTTACAGCTAGTTGCTTGCACTCATTTTTTTCTATGTCCGTCCATGCTTGCACCGTACTCGCTGCACTAAATATCAAGATCAAGATGATAATATTTTGAATCGGATGTCAAATTCACATATTGATGATTACAATTCCTAATTCTATTATATCATTAGGGGTTTTTTATAGAAATCTATTACGTACGTACATATTGCGAATTGTCACATATAAAATATGCTCATAAAGGCAATTAATATATTCATTATTTTAGGTTAGCATTTGAAGCTGCCTACATCGTAAAATAGACACTCGCATAAAAGAGACATTTAAAATTAATATGAAATTATATTTTCATACGTGGCAGGTGTTCGTTTTATACATAAACCGCCGCAACCTCTTTCTGAAGCTACAGACAATTGATTGAGTTAGCGTTATTGGACTGATTTCCTACTACACAGACTGCTGTCCAAACAATCTAGATGTATGCGTGTTACTTTTTTATATTCACCTAATCTTTTATTCGCCCGTACTCTGGTATAAAGGTAACCTACTCGTATATACTTGTGATTCACGAAGAAAATTAATATGAGAAAAAAGTCCAGTACTGTCTCTGTTTGTATGTTCATTGCTTGTTGTATTAGTGATATAGGATCTGGTTATTGCACGATGTCGAATGTTTTTTACCGGCTTCTAACAAAGGAGGTTTGTCAATTCGACCGTATATATGCTTTTTTTCTGTACCTACTCTATCCAATGATTATTTTCTATGTTGTCTAAGTGCTTGTTCACCTCTACCGAACAATTTTGGTAGTCTTTTATGTCATAGTTAAGTTCCATCGCCTCCATCGTTAATATTATTTACTTCGAAGCGTCATAACAATCGATTATGATGAATAATCGCTAGCTTCCTTTACCCTAGTTCTGAGTGAGGTCAACGTGAACTAACTCGATAATGTTTTTGACATAAACCATTAATAAGTGATGAAGTAATTGGTTTCGATTGCACATACACATATGCTGTAGGTGAGGTATCGGTGGATAAGCGGAAAAAGCGAAATACACTCAAAAGCAAAGAATCTGGGTCACATAAAGCTATATGACAAATTCCAATATTTATAGGTTGCAATTTAACACTTTAAAAATAATAGGAGTTAAAAAAATTAGGAAATTGTATATTCTGTGGTCAATAAATGAAAAATAAAAAAAGGATGCTGGATTAGCGCGAATGTACACGATAGACTATCGGTGACCGAATTTTTGACGGTGAAAAATGAAACTTATGGAGTTCTATGTTGCAACGCACACAAACTACAAAAAATCGATGATTTCACGGGCTACCCGATTTATCGGTGGAAAATAGAACTTTCGTAAATGTAAAAAAATCGGTCACCGATAGTCTGCCGCGTGTGTTCGCACTCAATGGAATAAATTGTATTCCATTGTAGTAATTTACAAATTTTTTTTCAAAACTTTGATTAAGTATTAGGGATTTAACGTATGTTAAAGATTGTTTATTTCACTAAACAAGTGTTCTTAGTTTTCGAGATTTTTAGATATCTTAAAGTGACCTTGACTGTAGTTTAGACATAGAAAGACATTACCAATAAAGAGCACTCAATACAAAAATATACGTAACATTAATATTGATAATGTTTAAGAAATGTGCTAGTTGGTTACATGATAGAATGTACTTCACTCGATTATAAAATCCTGAAGAAACGCTAAAACATAACACTAAAACGGATTATTTTAAATATAAAAAAATTAAGTTATGCTCGTAGCATTTACATGAATTAATAACTATACTAGCTGTGCCCGCGAACTACGTTTCGCCTTAATTTATTTTTCCCGACATCTTCAACAAATATCGTTAATGTACACAGGATTAAATACAAAAACTTAACAAAATATATACTAAAACCTTCCTCGAGAATCACGCTATCGAGTGGTGAAAACCGCTTGAAAATCGGTGCAGTAGTTTTTGAGTTTATCGCGAACAGACAGACAGACGCGGCGGGGGACTTTGTTTTATAATATGTAAGGATTGCTGCTTCCGGGACCTGCATTTTACGTTTTAACATATTTCCTATATTTTTTAAATTCCTATTGTTTAAAACATTTGAGCGCTTTCCAGAGCTGATGGCGAACCGCGGCACACGCTCCCATACACATTGTTCACGTTGAAATTGCTCAGTGCTCAGCTTAGCAACACAATGTCATGCTCGTGCCAACAGGTGAGTCAGATTTAACCGCCGTTATATCGCTTGGAGGAGCGTCGGTGGCGCTGTGGACTCGGCACTTGCCTTCCAATTGGAGGTCTGGGGTTCGAGACCGCCATGTACCAATGTGTTTTTGTTTTTCGAATTTCATATGTACATTTGTCTGACGCTCCTACGGCGAAGGAAAACATCATGATGAAACCTGCATACATCTGCGAAGAAATTCAAAGGTGTATGTGAAGTCGACTAATCCGCATTGGGCCAGCGTGGTTGACTAAGGCCTAAACACTCTAACTTAGGGTAAGCTCGGGGCTTTCGGTGGGGACGTATATGAGCTGTTATGATGATATCGCTTGTAATATCGGCGGTTTTCGTAGTCCAAATGTAGACTTGTTGTCGACTGTTTAATCTATTAACATGATAAAAGCTGTTACTATTTATGATTTGACTTGATATTATGATACTGATTTCTTACTATACGAGTACAAGCAAATTTTATTGATGATTTCTAGAACCTTGGACAACATTTGAATTTAACAAATGACTTATGGAAAACAATATATAATTTTAAATTGATCATACTAATACAATTTTTAAAAGTGTACTTAAATAATATAAGGACGTTTAATATAATTAATGAGCTTAGTATTATGCTCGCCAAGTACCCAAAACCAAATGAGGTCCCAAATAGAGCCCAAATTAACGCCTTGCATGCCTTTTGAAATCTAGACTTCTTTAGTCTTCCTGTCTGTTAATGGCCGTGCAGGATCGCTTAAATTGCAAGACTAGATTATATTTGCATGAGCTCTTGTCACCTTTTGTGAGTCAGCGTTCAGATTGTTACGTGTGCAAAATGATAACTGGTTTTATTGTTAGATTCATTCCTGTTTCGTTATTTTTAATAAAAATACCAACAATTTTATAGCTTACTTGCGGTACCAAACAATTTTTCATAATCGCACGAAAGGCTAATTAAAAATACACTTGTAATACAAAAACCTTTTTGCCACGCCCTGGCAACATTGAATCGCATTAACGTGTCCCGCACAGAGTTAATTTTAACTCTATTGTCCTTTTTGTAATTAAATTTTATTGTCTGTCACGAAATTAACCTTCTTCTCCTTTGCACATGCTAATGAACTCTCGAAAATAATTGCTTACTTATTAAACAAGTATCGTTAATGTCTCTGACAATCCTTTAGATGACTTGGATTTCTGATCACTGTTTGAATGACTTTTCTAGAAAATCTCGATAAAAGCTAAAACATCAATATCACCAGTTTATTTTATGTCTCGTTTATTTTATGTTCCATAACTCAATTTGTTGTGTTCGTTTCGCGCTTTTATCTCCAACTGCCGTTGTGAAAGATTATGAGTAAAATGAATCTGGCTTCTGCGTAAAGCCTTTCTTTGTTACGTTGACATTTGAACAATACTTCGGATTTGTCGTTGAAACAATAGGTATGAACTACGTAACTGTTTTGTGTGAAGCAGTCGCGAATAGATGTATTCAGTGTCTTATAATCTTATTGTTCGAATCGCACCGACGCGACGACGACGGAGCTTGTTTTTTTTAAATTTATTTCAATGATAGGTATTTTTATAATGAATCGGAGTTAATTTACGATCGTTGGTTACCTTTGGCGTTTAAACGATTGAGTTTTCGTAGGTATTGGTTTAGGTTCAGTGTTTTTATGGTAATTTGAAAATTTTGTTAGCTCTGATCGTGCACAAAATATCTTTACTTGTCGGCAAAACGATAGACGATATTATATCAGTATCACGCAATAAATTTGAAAAGGAATCATTCATTGGACTTAACTTTAATTTATAACAATTATGCAAAACCACAAAATCTAATTATCAATATACATGCAAATAAAAGCGAAATCGTTCACCTGCTCCGTTTCAAAATTTATTGTGGGCTCGTCAAAAAACATTTTGCCGGAATAACCACATGATGCCAAAGCTTATTTTGAAAGTGCGGTCGGCGTGAAGTACCAGATCATTTTTTTTGTCAAACCTGCCGTCGAGTGCTCGTAGCAGGTGGCTGGTCCTAAACATCTGCTTGCAGTATTGGGTGATATTGTCCGTGTCGCGCTGCGTTTTTTTTTACCTTTCCGTTTCAAGGGCCAACTTGTCATTTTTGAGGCGCGATTAAAACTATTCATTCATAACATTTTTGTTTGTCAACACTGCATTATTACTATAGTTAATAATTGTATTTAGAATAACTTGAAAGCATAGATATAACCTACGTTATCAATATGTTTATGATTTTTTTTAATGTGCCTCTATAATTTAGTTCGGAAAAATGAAACGCCTTCTAATATTATTCATGCTCTTTTTAAGAGAATGGCTTTAGTGTGAGTCTTTATTCCATTCAGCGATGCTATTTACAATTTGTACACGAGTGGTGATGTAACTGTTGGATGGAGTTTTATCGGAGGGGGACTCTGTACCGGGGTCGTCTGCTTGGGTACCTCCTTTTTACCTATTTCTGCCACAAAGCAACAGTGCTTGCATTGCTGTGTTCCGGTTTGAAGGTGTATGACAGTGAAATTATTGGGTACCGTGACTTTACATCTTACGTCATAAGTTGGCAACGTACACTGGGGTTCTTTGGGGGGGGTTGCAGTTTTGCTTCGAATCCCACAAAAGCCGCGTGTATTATAAGTGAGTGTTACCACTTAACATGTGGGCAATTTGCTTGTTTGCCAAGTTAGTTGTATAGAAAAACGGGAGCAAGTTAATTGAATCGTGTCATCTATTTGATTTCTGATAATTTTTTGATGTTGATGCGTACCGATATAATAATGATTGTTATAGCTACTTCAAATAACTGAAGCGGGTTGAGAAAATGCGAATGTTAAATTTTGGTTGAGTTAGAAAATGAAACACTAGATATTATGTAAGAAAAAATAATTATAGATTTTCAGAATTAAATCAGAAATTTTGAATTGAATAATGCATATAGCTAAAGCTTACTGCGTCTTCATTTTGCGCTCGCTGTTTTTAAATATGATTATTATCTGATGTATTATTACATTTTTGTATCATTTATTTCTTGTATTTTACAGATATAATTAAGAAAACAGGAATTATAAAATTAATGAACTGGTTACTCGTCCAAGATTTCCAATGAAACGAGAAGTCGAAGGCAAATTTCGTTGAAGAATCACTAGATAGGAAAATAAATATTAGAATTTCTAAAACGTATACGAGTTAAAAAAAATACGACTTTTTAAAATTGCTTATAACTTGACCTTTGTTAGGTCAAGCTTTGGTTCATAATAAATAGCAAACGTATTATTTTTGCTTTCGCAATGTATTTAAACAAATATAGCATAAACATGAAGGGTGTTTATTTTTATTTACTACTTATTTAGCGTTTAAAATAATTATAATGCATAAAACCGTTTAAATATATAGCTAGCCAGTTCCTCAGATGTTGAGCAGTCCAGGCGAAGCTCGCTTCCACCTTCGGCCTTATCATCACTTACCATCAGGTGAGATGAAGGCCAAGAGCTTCCCTGTCGTATGTAAAAGAAAAAAATTTTTTTACTCAGCTCATAGGTATTGTTAAAAATTTGTAAAAAAGGTGTTACTTGATCTATGAGTTAATTCTGTACTTTAATGCAACCCATGAATCATAACAGTTAGATCACATTTGTAGGACCATTCGAGAATGTTTCTAGTCAAAGTATTAAATCAACGTTAATGATGTCATTCTTATGTCATAGGCTTAGATTGATAAAACAGAAGAAAGACATAAGTTTATTTTTAATTTTTAACATAAGCTACTCTGCGCTTACTTTGCGTGACATCCTATGTGATTGTATATTTAACTTCTCAAGATAGGCGTTGAATGGAAAGTAGAAAATATAGACGTAAAAAACAGCATAAAACGGACTAAACTAAGACATCATTTATATCCCAAATTGCTGCGTACATGTTTATGGTGACGGATGGATGACGCAATGTCTGTAAATGCTCACAAATGTAGTCTGTTACAATTCCTTGTAGGTCTATTCCAAATCTTTGGCGAGCCGTTTCTGCATAATTGGCTCCTTTACTCGTTATGTACGTTAATACTGTCATCATCTCCTTTGATCGCTGTATATTTTGATGACTGTCGTTTCGCGCTTGGAAAGGTTTGACACTAAATACTTATTTCGACCGTTATCTTTTAGTGAAACCTGTGATGTAAATAACACTTATCAATTTCGATGGTCATACTACTCGACTCTAGTAACGCGAGCGATCGATTTCGAGTCATTGAACTTTTGTTTTATAAAGTTATTAAACATGCACCTGGTACGTGATTCACTTATATGTAGTTATAATGTGGTTTTTATGTTTGCAAATCTGCCACCTCTATAAGGTCTAGTCTACGTATAGCTAATTTGTGACATAAGATGATGTATGTCTAGATTGTCTAGTCACAATATCCGGCGACACGACCTACAACGCGACATGTGAATTGACGCGCAGCAAACTATTGAAACGATAGGAAAATCAAAAATATATGTATGTTTTTCTTTTTTACACAATTAAAACCTTCATCGATCGATATATTGATTTGAAACTTCGGGTGACGTCATACATGTACTGCTTGTGACGTAACGAGTCCCCACAACTCGAAATCCCTTTATCTCTGTAGTTTTATGTTATTTCGCCAAAGAAAATAATACGTGTGTGATTTATCACGCGTCACGACAGTGCTTTCAAACCGGAATCTAAGCACTGTAAGCAAAGAAGTAGATTCGCAATAGATCTATTAAAGTGCAACAATGTGTTCAGCCAAAGAACTCGTTTCGAGAACTGATCAAATTTATTTGTGTAATTATCATAGACAGACAACAAGAACTCCTTTTTGAGAACTGTGGAATGCTTAGACCATTCTCAGGTGGAATGGTTTATTTCGACGATACTTTTGGCCACAGAATAAATAATAGTAATAATAACAGAAGTTGCATTCCTTTGATCTTGAAAAAAGACGACATTTTAAATAATAAAAATAACTGAGCATCCAAGATCAATCACGCCATAACGGCACGCGTTGTTATTAGAAATTCTGAAGCCTCACTGTACTTTACATCGCTACCAGCTCGAGCGATAGGGTTGTTGCTGATGGTTCATAATCAAGCGCGCGCATGAAAGCTAGGGAAACGTTGCTATACAGTTATACACTGTGAGTATGTATTAATTCCAAGAGCGCGGCAGTCCCGCCGGTTTTCTGTACTCTTCTTGTACCTACCTAAGCTCGTAGTGACGGAGGTCTGCTTTGGCTTTCAGCTCACCTGGTAGTAAGTGACGATAAGGTCGAACTTGAAAGCGAGCTTCACTTAGGCTCCTCAACAACTGAGGAACTTGCTATCTTACCTCTTATTGTCGGAACACAACGATGGCGACAAACTTAGGTAACACGGCAACAAACCCCTACCATCAACCAAACCGAACAGAAAAACCAACCCCGGACCTAGATCAACACCCGGTGGTCACTAGCCCGCGGAGGCGGTAAATTTTACTGACCTTTAAAATACTGCATCGGAAAAATTGTTGTCAAGCATTTGAAACCATTCGATACGAGTTTTGATTGGTGGCGTGGTAATCGGTGGCGCTGTGGCCCCGGCACTGGACTGTGCCCCGAGTAGAATCGGGAGGCCCGCGATCGATGCTGCCATGTACCAATGTGTTTTTCGTTTCACGAATTTCATATGTACATTTATCTGACGCTCCTACGGTGAAGAAAAAAATTGTGAGGAAACCTGCATACACCTGCGAAATACATAATTCAAAGGTGTATGTGAAGTCAACCAATCCGGCACTGGGCCAGCGTGGTTTGACTAAGGCCTAATCGCCCTAACATAACTAGTTAGGGTAGGCTTGTGCCTCTCCAATCGGGGAATGGCTAACGCCGATCCCGATTGTGTCTCCACGGAGGTAGAAGTATCTAGAGGGTTTTTAGCCAGTAGTGGGTCTTCTATGCCGAGTCCTGCATATCCTTGGGGTGGCCTAGTCAGCTCAATTCCCTTGTCAATACCGTAAAAACTGTATTTTCCCTCTTGTAAAAAAAAAAGGCTTGTGCCTCTCAGTGGGGACTTATATGAGCTGTGATCATACGACTTTAATTATTAAAAACGACCACACATGCAACGTTTCATCAGACCCAGCCCACGCTCACATATCTGTAGAATTAAAACAAAGCCGAGTTGAACGCATACTAGCGAAGCTCTGAACAAAGTCTGAGTGCAAATAGGATTTAAGCTAACAGTACTTTCGTCTACAAAATCCACAAATTAACACGACGATATCGGTGAGAAAGTAGGCGGCTTTTGAAAAATCAACAGACATGAGAGGTTGACGCTAGTTCAAACTGTGTGTGTATGATATTGATTAGCAGGAAAGAAACAAGCGTAGGTCGTTGCGTGACCCAGTTGAGCTTTTGGTTACCGGTATTGTTGATAATAATAACATATTATATAGGTAGCTTTTGCCCGCAACTTCGTATGCGTGTAGTTTGTACCACTACGAATCACCGAAAGAGATTATTGAAAAACACTGCAGATATGCTAGAAAAACGGATGGTCTTGCTTACATTGACTTTTCTAGGTCAATATCTAGCTAGCTGATCTTAAAAAATAACTCCCGACTTCTGACGGACTACAAGGTTAGGACTTAGGATTGATACCCACCGCCCTTTGAAAAGTAGACAATAATTATTAGTTTGTTTTTTGCATTAGTTTTACTAGCTTAGTTATTGTTTGTGAAAACGCAAAATGGCTTAAAGAAACCAATATAGTGAGGCGAAAATCCCAAAATTATATCAATGTCCATAATTGACTTTGACCTTGTAAATGATGGCAATAAAAATCAGACGAAAAAAAATTTTCATTTCCTGTCCTAGATCTATGTTCTATTAAGCATACATGGAAAAACTCACGGTAGGAATAGGAAATCCTCTTTTACTGTTCGACTTAGTTGTAGATAGGTTTGAAAATAAGGATCATCATCATTCTAATCTCTTAAAAGTTTGAACAACTGCACTGCATTACTGTGTATGCAGTCAGTATCATTATATCAAATGCTTTCAGCGAAGTTACGCAATTTATCCCGGATACGGCACCTTAGTATGCAGCGGGCCCCACCGTAATAAATCTTATTTGTCTCAACGAGCCACTATTCTTTGCAAATACATTCGTTCCTGCTGAGCGCAATGCCACCGAAAATTCCCAGATAAATTTCATAAGGATGGAAACTTTAAGAAACAACCATAAAAAATAATAAAGAAGAACGCAAACAAGAGGAAATAAACAAACAGGGTGGGATCGTTTGTGCTCAACTTTTTCATTTGGCAACTTTGATTGCCTTGTTTCGACTGGTGCTCGAAGAATTTAAACGATCTTATCATGTCCTGCATGGTTTGTTTGCGTTGTTTTAAAATGTATTGGCTGCGAGAGGCAATTAACTTTACATTCGTAATTAGATATTGTTTGGTATTCAAATGTCTTCATCAATAGACCCATCCGAACCGGCCTACGTGACAATGTCACAATGGACCCTAATTGAGAAGTTTCCTTCTTATTTGTTTCGCTTTTCAGGTGAATTTGCAGGTAAAAGAAAATTCGATAATGCTCCACGACTCGCTGGGTCGAGGAAGGTAATGCTTGTATTCAAATTGTTTTACTTACATTATTTGCTTTGGATATTGGTTATTTTTTCAATAACGCTTTTCATTTGTGGATTTGGATATAATGTTTCGTTGTTTTGTGTTTTTGTTTAGGAATGACAATAAGATTCATTTTTCTGGGCTTGTTTTTCTAAGAAAATGATTAAATGTCCATGTACAGTTGCCGGCACGTTAGTTGGCAAGAACGAGGGATATTATGGCTAATATTGGCTCGAATGGTGCACACTATGAATTATGATAATACTGAAATATTATTGGCCAGAATGGAAATAAAATGAAATTAGTAATCATTTTTGTTGCACAGGAGGGTACACACACGCGCAATATCACAAAATCGACATCGAATAAAATAATGCGGATCGCGAGATCTCGACATTTCAACTTTCTTTCGCTTTATGACTAAAGGCTCATTCCAAAGTTGCGGAGCTTTTTAACATTCTTCCCCTTCAAGTATTCTACTTTATTTCAAGCAGACTTTAGACCTGAATTTCTTTATTGTAAACCGTATTTTAAACTCCAGGGAGAATCTTCAGTTTTTACCGCTTTGATTGTTACAGACTATAAATTTTAATAACGTTTTCCGTATTTTTGACCTGATTCTTTGCGATCGCAAGGTCTTTGTTATTATTTTACTCAATGCTGGTGGTTTCAAAGGTGTTAAGTCTATGGTGAGAAAGTCAACAACGGACAAAATAAACAACCGTTCTTTACCTGCATAGTTCCACGAATTAGTGACGGCTATCGTTATCTCGCTCAGCTCAAACGTTGAGACGGGCCGAAGATCGGAGAGCATTATGCGTTTTATTTAATTTTAATTGGTATCCTCCATCTTATTATTAATTTAAACATTTCTCGCATCATCACATTATCAATGCTTTGTTGATTGATGTACTGACTTGTGTCTACTGTGTTAAAGGGCTTTAATATTTTTTTATAAGTCTGCGTTGCCAACCGGACTCGTGAACGGACCGACCAACATCGTCATTTCGTATTCAAAAGAATTCAGTTCTGTCTAGACCCTATTCTTCCGTTAATCCTTTTTTTCCTCTCAAGTCGGCTTCTAATAAATAATTTCCTGCTAAACTGGAATGGGGACTTATTCAATAAAAGGGTCGATTTATCGGGGGATTTCGGAGGTTTCATAATTTACGGACGTCCACCAATCTTGTAGTATGTTTGAAAAATATAAGCTATAAGGGTATACGGTCGTAAGGGAGTTCGGCCTGATTGAACTGATATTAATCTGTCTATGGGCAAATTTTGTTGAGGTATTATATATTTTATAGTTATTGTAATTGTTTTATTACGATACACACATATTACGACACGTTTAGCGCAGAGGTCGAGTGATCACCTACTGCGCAACGGGTCGCGGGTTCGATTCCCGTACGGGACAAATGTTTTGTATGGCCTACAGAAATTTGTTCCGGTCTGGGCGTATGTGCATGTGATATTCTATGTTTGTAACTGCACCCACGACACAGGAGAAAATCCTAGTGTGGGGCACCGTTTTTTTTAAAGAAAAAAGATTTATTACGATACAAGTAATACTTTGTGAGTATATTTTTACTGCTAACGTTATACATATAGATTTGGTAAGGACAGCAAAGAAAAAACGCGACCGTAGCTGGCACGAGACGGCGGCGGCGCCAGCAACAGCACGGCTGCCAGCGCAGCAAAAATGATTGAAAGTTATATACAGTAATGCTGAGGACACCTAACTTTATTAAATTAAGGGATCTCATTAACTGTGGAAAGGTTCTCTTTCGCTTAACAACAAAGTAAAAGGAAATGAATACAGTCAACATTTCATTCGGGTTTGGAGAGCCCTCGGTGGAAGTTCAAATCTTGTCCGGGATGAAATTGAGTGTATTTATTCAATTGTTAAAGAAATAAAGTTTTTAGATTCGACTGTCGGTCGTAGTGAATATTTAATGTATAATATATATTTAATGTATATTTTACTAACACCTTTATGGTTTTTACGTTCATATCGCTGTATTGTATAGTATAAATAAAGGTGCTTTCACACCAGCTGCACGATTACGCCTCATTATATGTCTACCCTATCGCCTAACTTACTCGCTTTTATTTATGACCCTCATTTATGACGTCATCTTGTCATTTCGTACCACCTATGAGTGAGGGGGTAGGGCCGCTGATCCAAAGTTTTGTCGTTGAATTGAGGATAAAAGTAAATGTGCAATGTTCTAAAATAACCTGTTGAGATCACAGCACAGCTTGCGCGTTTCCCAAGAAAGAACCATTCGTGGGCTAGGTAACTTTTGCCTGACTTGTAATTGCACCTCCGCTAGTGAAGCAAACACTACACATCTAGACCTTGATTAATTTAATGGTCAGTATTGTAAGCTTATCCACTTCTTTACTGGAGGGTGGCGGCGATGTAGTATGGAGTTACTTAACAATGTAAGTTCTGTACGTTTTTGTCTTTTGCTACCTTATTATCGATTGTATAGTATCGAAAAATCAACATATCGGTTGCCGTTGAATAACGGTACAATTGGCTACCGAAGGAAAAGGTATAACCGAATATCGCATCAAAAGGTTTTACTATAAATTGTTATCGAATTTAAAAAAAAATAACATATACATATCGTTTTCCCTTGAGGACCGTCGTTATTACAATAAAGATTGCGACAAATGGAATTTAATAGTAGTAAAAGGCTGATTATCGAAAAATATAATTCCTTAGGTAAGCGATAGGTTCCGATAACAGGTATTTTAATTCGGTTAGCAATAGCCAGGATCAAGCGCAGATCCACCGTTGTGGGCACGATGGGCATGCCCACAACCCTAATAGACATTGACGTCACAATTTTTACAACGGTCTATTGGGATTATTTGAGATCAATAGACTAAGGATAAATCCAATGCCTTAATAAAAAAAAGATAAATCTTGGTCGGGGCGTCATCTTTTGGAAACATCTTCTTTGTAGGAATGCACTATATCGATCATGAGCGAGTTCATACTCTGTCACGCACTTGACCGATTTTTGGTTGGATGTTATCTATGTGACCACAATCTTTTTTGAGGGCTGAATCCGCGCCTGGCCATTATAACACCAATCCCAGTATAGTGAAAATTTTCCGGTCAAAATTTGCCAATGTGTTAGTCTAGGTCTACGACTTAGGCGTTAGTCTAGGTCTACGACTTAGACGACTACGACTTATCAGTTTATATCCAACTTCAAAAAGTGGAGGTTCTATGTTCTACTGTTATATCTTTTTTAATACGTACTCGTATGTTCACTGATTTCTCCGCCAACTGTGAACATATTTTCAAAATTCTTTTTATAATTCAAAGAGTATACACGAGGTGGTTCCATTGCCACCAAGTCGGAATCTGGGATGATGGGATCCTAGGAAAATCGAAGGAAACTCTTGAATTTCTAACGTGTTCCATGTTTTTTCAGCATTGACTCTTCTTGACTCTTTTATATTGAACTGATGATCCCTTGACTTTTAGAAGTGAGTTTTTTAAATACAATGGGAATATAGTTAAAATATATAATATATTTATCAAGGCATGTATTGACCGTAAGTTGCATTCTTTCAAGTTTAGTTACTTCGGTGAGCTGGTGATGGACATTTACGAGTTAAGGAACAATTATTTACTCTTTTGAGTTATTTATATGTTCACATCAGATTCGGGTTACTTGTACCCCTTTTGAGTTATTTATGTGTTCACATCAGAGATTCGAGTTACATGTACAATGCCATCGGTTCTTTCTGTATTCTATGATACAACTTGAAAGAAAATACATTGGATATTGTTCTGCGTCTATACGTTGTTCGTCCCAATACTTTTTGTATGTTAGCAGTGAAAAAATACTTTTTGTATAATTATTGAGTAGACATTAAATACTGTATTACAATTCCTACGGACTACTTTATTTAATAGGCATGCCTAAATTCAGTAAGAATGTCAGGAATCACCAGATTTGTAACCGATGTGTGTCTTATTTAGCTTCTTATGTATGATATATAATACATAAATGTCCTAGTTAGAAACACCAACTTATTTTACGTCCTTTTCGAGTTTTAGAGTAGTGATCTTTTGAAAATTAAGTATTCCATTTTGCCGTTTTGACCGCTTCAATTCGAGGCATATTGATATTAAATTTGTTGCTGCCACAAATACGAGTATGATAATGAAAGTTTGGGAAAACATAGATTGATTCTAGACATTTCAGATTTAATTCAGCAGACTGAGCAATTAGCACAGTTATATTAAAAGGTATATTCGTCAAAAATTGAAGCAGATTGCTAGTTAGATCAATAATAATATCTGTCTATGCTAGTGTTCCTTTAGTAGTGTATGTACCAGATAGGTTTTTTGTAGTTATAACGTTTGTACGTTGGTTGTTTCTGGTGTGTTGATATTTGAATAAATCGTTGTATCGGAATTACGCTGTTTCATTGCTTTGAAATATACAAGTTTTCCAAGATATTTCATTGGCGAAGAGGATAAAAAAATTAGTGCCGGAGATACCGAAAAAAAAACATAATTTTTATAATCTATATATATAAAAGGAGATGCTCCAATGGGTTCGACGCATATACGCACGCACAGCCGTAACCGCTAATGGTAGAAACGTGAAATTTGGACAGTTGTTTTAATTCAAAATGTGGACGCACACTAAGAAGGGATTTTAAAAAATAGGGATTGCATGATTCTATCATCATCATCATCATCATTTCAGCCAAGAGACGCCCACTGCTGGACATAGGCCTCCCCCAGGGATCTCCAAACCGATAGGTCCTGCGCCTCCCGCATCCAGCGGCTTCCCGCGACCTTCACCAGATCGTCGGTCCACCTTGTGGGGGGCCTACTAACGCTGCGTCTCCCGGTACGCGGCCGCCACTCGAGGACCTTTCCGCCCCAACGGCCGTCAGTCCTGCGAGCTATGTGTCCTGCCCACTGCCACTTAAGGTTTGCAATTCTTTGGGCTATGTCGGCGACTCTAGTTCTTCTACGGATCTCTTCATTTCTGATGCGATCGCGTAGAGAAACCCCGAGCATAGCCCTCTCCATTGCCCTTTGAGTGACATTGAGCCTTCTGATGAGACTCATTGTAAACGGCCACGTCTCAGTTCCGTACGTCATCACTGGCAACACGCACGAATTGAAGACTTTCGTCTTAAGACACTGCGGTAGATTGGCCGAGAATATGCTGCGTAGCTTCCCGAACGCTGCCCAGCCGAGTTGGATTCGTCGATTTACCTCTTTCTGGAAGTTGGACTTACCGAGCTGGACTATTTGTCCCAGGTAAACATATTCGTCAACAACTTCCAGTGTAGAGCCGCCAACCTTCACAGGAGTGGGTACTACATGGGAATTCACCATAATTTTGGTCTTGTCCATGTTCATTTTAAGACCCACTTGTTGGGAAACTCTACAGAGGTCTTCGAGCATTGTGCCTAGATCTTCCACGGTCTCAGCCATGACCACGATATCATCGGCAAAACGAAGGTGAGTCATGTACTCGCCGTTTATGTTGATGCCGCGTCCTCTCCAGTCCAAAAGCTTAAATACATCCTCCAGCGCAGCTGTGAACAGCTTCGGCGATATAACGTCACCTTGTCTCACACCTCGCTGAAGTCGTATTGGTTTCGAGTTCTGGTCCTGAAGGCGGACTGACATAGTGGCGTTTCCGTACAATGACTTCAACACTTGGATGTACCGGTAGTCTATTTGGCACCTCTGGAGTGACCTAAGCACGGCCCAGGTCTCGACAGAATCGAAGGCTTTCTCATAGTTCACAAACGCCAAGCATAGTGGCAGATTATACTCCTCGGTCTTCTGTATAACCTGCCGCAGCGTATGAATGTGGTCTATGGTACTATAGCCTTTACGGAATCCGGCTTGTTCGGGAGGCTGGAAGTCGTCAAACCTGCGCGCGAGACGATTCGTGATGACTCTCGAGAACAGCTTGTATACATAACTCAGGAGCGTGATGGGTCTGTAGTTCTTCAATTGGGCCCTGTCGCCCTTTTTGAAGAAAAGTGCCACCACACCCCCGTGCCATGCTTTAGGCGTAATGCCCTCGAGTATGATGGAGTTAAATAGCCTCTGCAGCGCTTTCCGGACTAGTAGTCCACCCGCTTTCAAAAGCTCAGCTGTAACTCCATCATCACCCGGTGCCTTGTTGTTTTTTAGCTGTTTGAGAGCCACACTAATCTCGTACAGGCTGACGTCCGGGATGTCTTCGGTGTAATGCCGGATCAATTTGGCTCTAGGGTCTGTAGCCTGAATGACAGGTGCCTGCGATGTTGTGTAAAGCTGTCCATAAAAGCGTTCAATCTCAGCCATAAGTTCAGGTCGAGACGCGACGACTCTGCCGTCCTCTGTCTTCAGCTTCGTCAGCAGACTCTGACTGAGTGACAGATCTCTTGCGAACACTTTGGAGCCCTTGTTCCGCTCGATGGATTCCTTAATACGTTCTGTATTAAATCGGCGTATGTCGCGAGTCAGAGACTTCGAGATCTGTTTGTTGAGTCGCCGACGAGCATCTTCAGAGGACTGCAGACCCATCCCACGTCTTTCTTCCATCAGCTTAATTGTCGGCTCTGAGATCTTGCTCCTTTGCTTGGTACGGCTGGGTTTGAAAAACTTCGAACCCACCGTAAGGACAGTTTCCACAAACCTGTCATTATATGTGTCATGATTGTATGGATTTTTTTAAATAAAACTTGAGATTCATGCTCTTTAAAACATTTCATTTAACACGTAATTCATGGTTTATTGGAATTCACCCCTTAGGGTGTCAAGTGGGGGTTGAAAGTTTCTATGAAAAATCTGCTCCAATTTCTATGAAATGTATTATTCGAGCTACTAAATATAAATAACAGTCTTCTATATAATAGGCTATGAAATTATTTTACGGGAAAATATAAAATTCCCACGGGAAAAAATAATAACGCGGGGGAAGCCGCGAGCGGAAAGCTAGTATTTCATAAAAGACTGACCTTTTTATTTAGAACGTTAATTTAATATGTCGACAGTAATTTTTTTCATCGATTTGTTTGTTTCCCGCTATTACTGATTTGTTAATGGTTCGTAGCTCCAGTCTGAGGAGAAAAAAGTTTATAACTTCGATAAATTATCAAATAAATTATTTTTTCGTGTCAACAGTAGGCACCTTAGTTGAAATAAAAATACCCGATTTAACACCACCAGATTATTAGGGCAGATGAAATACGAAGAAATAATTATACCTACAGATCTATTACCGCTAGACTTCAGCAATCAATTTCAACGATTCATCGAAATATTCGACGATTGACCGATTCTCTTGTGAGGAGGAGGGGTCAAGGTAGAAAAAGGTGCACTTCGAGGAGGGATGACGGTTTTCTACAACATCGAGCTCGCAGGAACAAGCGGATAACAGCTGTGTAGGCCCGAAATGAGCTCGAGGTCGTGCGAGGAGTGCGAGTGAGCGAGCGTACAGAGTGCCTAGTGCGAGTTTTATCCGTGGAGGCCTGCGTGCACGGTTGGCCCCGTGCACGTCGCCGTAAAGCTCCTCCGTCTGGGGGATTGTCCTAGTGTTCTCGGACAATCCCCCCCTTGGCGATAGCTCGACCACTGGTCGAGCTTGCCCGGGCGCGTGGGTAGTGGTGTCGCATTGTGGACCCTACCACGCGCGCCCTCAAGGGCAGGGAGAACACCGGGGGGTTTTAGTGGGTAGGCCTGGCACTCTGCCGGGAGAGTCCCACACACGCTCGCCGTCTAGCCAACGACGTGTACGGTGCGGTCACGCATTTCCCCCTGAAAAAAAAGCGAGTTTTATCGAGCTCTACTCGATCGCACGCATCGAACGCGTTATCTCGAATTTGTATGGAATTAGAGCAGCGCCATCTAGTAGCTGCTATGGAATGAGACAGCTTCATCTAGTGACTACTAGATGGCACTGCTCTAATTCCATACAAATTCGCGTTTACGCGTTCGATGCGTGTGATCGAGTGAAGCTCGATAAATCTCGCACTCCGCACACAGATTTGAAGAAGTGGACATCTGCATTTTTTTAATATTCCGCTAATTGTGCCGGTGTGTGGATGTTATTGGTGCAAGGGCTGTGGAGTTTGTGTAGATAGCCCTACATCACTGTACTGTAGAGATGAAGATGTTAGTCTGAAGTTATCCCAGTTGTTGAGATGCTTATGAGGGCCAGGCGCGCCTACGTTCGTTGTCGTAGGCGCGCCAGAACTACACCCGACGAGGAAGCTGAACTTCGTCGGGTGTATGCGGCAGCCAAGAAGGCCCTGCGGAACGAAATCTGCAGGGCCAAGGAGGAGTTCAGGGAGCAATTTATACGTCTCCTGGACGATGATCCGTGGGGGCGTCCGTACCGGATAGTGAGGGGGAAGTTAAAATCTTCCGCTCCCCCTACCTCCGCTATGGACAGAGGGCTGCTGGATCGGGTGCTGGGGACTCTGTTTCCCGATCCTGGTCCGTTCCAGCCTCCTAGAATGGTCCCCCCGGACGCTCCTCCGGTGGAAGTGGCTGCCGCTATCCCTCCCGTGTCGAACGTGGAATTCGATACGGTGAGGGAACGGTTCCGGCGCAAAAAGAAGGCGCCGGGACCGGACGGTGTCCCAAGCAGGGTTCTGGCCCTCGCCCTGGGACACCTTGAGGAGCGGTTCCGGGCGGTGCTAAATTTAAGCATCTCCTCGGGCCGCTTCCCCAGTCGTTGGAAAGCGGGCAGGCTCTGCCTGTTAAGGAAAGAGGGCCGCCCCGCGGATTCCCCGACTGGGTATCGGCCGGTGGTGCTGCTCGACGAGGCCGGGAAGTTCCTGGAGAAAATCCTGGCTTCTCGCATCGTCGAGCATCTAGAGGACCGGGGGCCGGACTTGGCTGATAACCAGTTCGGCTTCCGCACCGGCCGGTCCACGGTGGACGCGGTGGCCCTCCTCAAGGGGTGGACTGAGGAGGCCACAGCTCGTGGGGAGACTGTTGTTGCGGTGTCTCTTGACATCCGCAACGCTTTCAACAGCCTGCCTCACGAGTGCATAAAGGAGGCACTCCGCTTCCACCGGGTGCCTCCGTACCTCCGCGCCCTCGTGGAGGATTACCTGCAGGGTAGGTCCATCCTCTACGAGGGGCCGGATGGCCGCATCCACACGTGGACAATGGCGGCGGGTGTACCCCAGGGATCCATACTAGGTCCTCTTTTATGGAACCTTGGGTACAACTGGGTCCTGCGAGGCGACCTTCTGCCACGAACGAAGGTCGACTGCTTCGCCGACGACACGCTCGTCGCGGCGAGAGCGAAAACGGGGGAGGAGGCGACCCACCTTGCGTCGGTCGGCACCTCACTGGTCGTCCGACGCATCCGCCTCCTGGGCCTGGATGTGGCCCTCGAAAAAACGAGGGCCATGCTATTCCACGCCCCCCGTCGCAGGATCCCACCGGGGCTCCGCGTCCGTGTGGAGGGGGTCCGTATACCGGTCGAGTCGCACTTTAAGTACCTCGGCCTGGTTCTGGACCACCGATGGAGTTTCGAGGAGCATTTTAAGCTCCTCGCTCCACGGCTGTGCGCCGCCGCAGCCGCACTCGGACGGGTCCTCCCTAATATAGGAGGACCAGGATCGGCGTGCCGTCGACTGTATCACGGGGTGATACGGTCGATGGCACTCTACGGAGCCCCGATATGGGCGGAGTGCCTCTCCCCCCGAACGGTGGCCCTCTTGCGACGTCCGCAAAGGGTCATAGCGACCCGGGCCGTGCGAGCGTATCGCACGGTCAGTCACGGCGCGGCCTGCGTTCTTGCGGGCCAAACGCCGTGGCATGTCGACGCACGCGTCCTCGCGGAGGTGTATCGACATCGGGTTGCTACTCGTGAACGAGGGGGACGGTCCGCTCCACAAGAGGTGGAGCGGATTCGTACCATGGCGCAGAGGGAGGCTCTGCGTCAGTGGGGTGAGGCACTCGCCTCCCCAGCTGCCGGCCACCGGACGATCGACGCGATTCGTCCGGTGTTGGAGGAGTGGGTTGGCGGCCGGCAGGGCAGTCTCACGTTCCGCATGGTGCAAGTACTGACCGGGCATGGCTGCTTCGGTCACTACTTGCACCGGGTCGCGCGTCGGGAAGAAACGCCGCGGTGTCACCACTGCGACGCTCCCGACGACACTGCCGAGCACACCCTATTGGAGTGCCCGGCATGGCGACCCCAGCGCAGCGAGCTCTTCGCTGCGCTGGGAGTCGGAGACTTCTCGCTGCCGAGCATGGTCGTGGCCATGCTCCGCGGCGATGCGGAATGGGGGGCTGTCGCCTTCTTCTGCGAAGACGTAATCTCGCAGAAGGAGGCCGCGGAGAGGGAGTGGGAGGCAGATCCTCAAGCCGCTCCCATCCGCCGCAGACGGATAGGCAGGCGAAGGCGGGCATTTGCACAAGCGATGCCCGTCTAATGACCCTGCCATGGAGGCCTGCGTGCACGGTTGGCCCCGTGCACGCCGCCGTAAGGCCCTCCGTCTGGGGATTGCCCTGGTGTTCTCGGGCAATCCCCCCTTGGCGATAGCCCGACCAGTGGGTCGGGCTTGCCCGGGCGCGTAGGTAGTGGAGTCGCAGTGTGGACCTTACCTAGCGCGCCCTTAAGGGCAGGGAGAACACCGGGGGGTTTTAGTGGGTAGGCCTGGCATGCTGCCGGGAGAGCCCCACACACGCTCGCTGTTTAGCCAACGGCGGGTACGGTGCGGTTACGCATTTCCCCCCGAGAAAAAAAAAAAGTTGTTGAGATGCTTTATTTATTTTTATGAAGAAGTAGTGCAGTAGAAGTAGCCGTTTTAGGTCATCTAATTAGAAACGTAATAAATTAGCGACGACAGTGCCCACCGGACGCGGTGGAACCAATACAGACCCGATTTAAAATTTATTTCGTCGAGCGCACTTCACGAGTACTCCGTGCCCAAAGGAAGGATCAATTTATTGGACTCTCGGAGACTCTTGATTGGAATCCTTTCAGCGATTCCCGAGTGCCTCAAATATTTTGAAGTGCCAACGAAGCGCGAGCTTTCATTATCGGCGCTATTCGCTATGGACTGTTCTATTACGCTTTATTGGAATGTCGTCATGAAGACGTTAGAAATAGCAGCAATGCAGTTTTGGGTCCTTGAGGTTTTCGGAGTACGTCCTCATCAATTTTATGCACATACTATATGATAAGTTTATTATCAACACGACAGTTACATGTATGAGTGGGGAGAAAAATTAAATGCACAAAAGACATTTATTAAATAAAAAATATATAACCTTTATACTACGTTGCTAACCATCACATTAGCGAGTTTTTACATTCGCCTTATTCCATCTTACCTAATTAATTAAATCAATCTCTATGATGCGGTAAAATAAAATAATGATAAAAAAAAAAAAATGTAAGAAAAAAGTATATTTAAAAAAATGTAAATTAGTTCTTTTTTTAAAGTTTCGGAACAAAAAACAGAAAAAAATTTGCGAAGTGAATATTATAATTTTGTTTTGCGGTGATATTAAGTGGTCGGTGAGACCTCTTAATAATACATTAATATAAAATACATAATATTTACTATGTCGGAGACTCCTCGACTACTGGAAGCCGAAGAACCTCACAGTTCGGATGCCGAAAAGCACCTGTAGTTGATCGTATAGTCCTCTTAGGAGTAAAAAAACAGGAGTTTCGTCAATTGCTTACATGATATCTACTAGTATGCCTTTCAGCAGGCTTCCAGGCGCCCTAGCGAAAAGTGTTTCCTATGATCTACGAATTAACGGTTCCAGTAACATTATGAAGTGAACGCCCAGTTTTCAAGCTACCCACAGTAAATAAATTTTCTTCTTGAGTTAAATAGCGGTTAGATATAGGTTTAGGCTTACTACACGTTTTTCTTCCCTGGAATTGCTTTTACTCACTTAAAAATTCCATTAAACTACTTCAATTAAAAATAACAAAAAAAAGGCATAAGGTCCGCCGCTACGTTTTCCCGCCAATTAACATTAAAAAGTGAACATTCTAGAGAGGATTAGAGGTAAGGTTCTTCGCACGGGAAATATTAATCTTCTTGTTACCATCATATCATTTAACCTTAACTGTTGATGTGATATGCGGTGATACATAAGTATTAACTCGAGTTGTATCTTTTCACTTCAAAATAAAAAAAAGATATATAAAACACGGCTTAGCATCAAATTGTTCACGGTAAATGAAGCGTGAACACTTTGATCGGCAGACGAGGCGATTATCCAACTTTTAAAATTTACTTGAAAGGAATACTCCGCTCTAAATAAAATTCTTGCGAGGAAGAGGATACCAATAATTTGCCAATAAACCCCAAACACGATCCGAGATGGGATCTATTTCAATAAATAGCAGCTCACATAATAGTATAATGAATCAATTACAAATAATAAATTGTTTCTCTAACAAGACAATTAGATTAAGTTGGATTATTAAAATATCTTTCACGAGTCAGTATAGGTGTGAAGGTGTGAAACATTAAATACATTTTGCTTCGTTTTTTATAGACATCTTTACATTTTATTATTTCTCCATGTTACGGAACCCTTTACTGCATCTTTAATCACGAAAACCTATTTAGGTAGTTTAGATCATAATAAGCATCAAAATATTGTCTGACGTTCCTCCGGTGAAGGAACATCGTGAGGCAACCTGCATACATCTGCGAAGAAATTCAAAAGTCGACCAATCCGCACTGGGCCAGCGTGGTTGATTGAGGCCTAAAACACCCTAACTTAGGGTAGACTCGAGCGCCTCGGTGGGGACGTATAGGAGCTGTTAAGATGAAGCATCAACACTTAGAAATACTTATGAAACACAAATTATTAGAACTCTTGACGCAAGGCTTAAACATTTTCCAATTAATGAATAGTAAAAGAAAAAGACCGTCGGTAGCCTCGTGGACTCGGCACTGGCCTTCTAATCGGGAGGTCCGTGGTTCGATCCTGCCATGTACCAATGTGTTTTTCGTTTTTCGAATTTCACATGTACTATCGTGCGCAGTTCCGCCTGATCACCGCTACGCTCATTTTCGTTTGCACTAGCGCTCTCTAGCCCCACCCCGTCGACCTCGAATAGACATGGAATAATGAAATAAAAGATTCTTCTTCGGCCTGCCGCCGAGCCACCGAGGAACCCCCCAACGCCGATTAGAGAGAGAAAGAGTATTTCTTTTCTAATAGGCCAAAACTTAAGGGGGCGTAGCACGGCGCTTCCGCACGATTCAAGCGAATAAATTTTTAAATGGTCAGGCGGAAGTGCTCGCGATAGTACATTAGCCGACGCTCCTATACGGTGAAGGAAAACATCGTGAGGCAACCTGCATACATCTGCGTAGAAATTCAAAGGTGTATGTGAAGTCGACCAATCCGCACTGGGTCACCGTGGTTAACTTAAGGCCTAATCACCATAACATAGGGTATGCTCCTCTCGGTGGCAACGTATATGAGCTGCGATGATGAATAGAAAACGTTCGAATAGATCTTAAAAGCAAATTGCTACAAATATTTCATCAACCAGAAACGGGAGTTCCGTTCAAAGAGACTCGAGTTATCTAATTATATCATTACATAAGTTCGCTGCTTAGTTTCTTACCTGTAACTAGTTTCGCGAGCAAACAAACCCTATCTCGTTACCCTTTTAGCTGAAGTTTCATCCATCCCTTTGCCTGGGAAAATTCTCCCTGGAATTACGAACGGAACTTGTTAAGTGTCAGCATCCCGGAAAATGGAAATTTCTGATCTAAAATACAAATTAAAGAAGTGGGCAGACCTCCGGGTTGGCCGGTGGAAATTGTAATCCCACAAACAAACGTTCCAAGCATTAGTACGTCCGGTGGAAATAATGTTTTCAATTTAATTATGTTGCCAATTCCAGTTCAGTGCTGCCTGTATTGTTTTCTCTAGTATGGAGAATTGTGAGGTTAATATTCAACAGACTTCAAAAAAGGAAGTTCGTATGTTTGACGGTATCTATTTTTTTATTTATGTGTACGTTCACCGATTACTCCGCCGTTTGTGGGCCGATTTTCAAAGTTCTTTTTATCATCGAAAGAGTGTATTCCTGCGATGGTCCCATTGTCACCAAGTCGTGGCCTGATGATGGGATACCGGGAAAATTGAAGGAAACCCTTAAATTTCATAGGCACAGCCAACGTGTTGTATGTTTTTTCTGAAAATATTCGGGTATTTGCATCTGGTAGTCATCATATTTTGTTACTGAGCTGATGATGGAAGGTTTCTGGTCGGTTAGGAGTTTCAATGTAAAAATGTGATGTTGTATGTATTCTTAGATTATTTTTTACTAAGTATTTGATGTCGGTTTTTTATATGTAACATTTTTGGAGCATGCTTGTAAAAATTTAAAAAAAAACTGCCACTGTGACTTGCAACTTCGTACTCTCTTATTTTTTTATTGTAATGGCACGGTCCGGCGCGACGACGCCGGCAACGGCAGCAGCACGGCTGACGGCGCCTCAATAATGTATGAAATTGCGTTATTCATTATTGACACGTTTTGCCACTTGCTGGCGCTCTCAACGATTTCCATATTACTTATATTTTCGGCTTTTACGTAGAAGTGAACAGCCATTGTGCTCGCAACGTATCGTATTTCACAATTCAGTTGGATAGGAATTAAAAAGTGAAAACTGTGTAATGTGCTATCACTTTCTTCAGAAAGTTTTTCGGTTAAAGTGTAGGCATATAACGATTCACTTCAGTCAATTAAACATACCTATCTAAGATGTCTATCTAGGTATCTATAATTGACGCGATACAAAATATGTCATTGTTGTATTGCGCATATTTCAACACTCAACTAGGTAGAAATACACAGAGTAATGAATGCTCATTTCATTTTCGGTTCATTATCATTGTATTCGTACGGTCATCTTGAAATCTAGTCCAAAATATCACGGCAAGTGTTATTATTTCGGCTAATCGCAAATCGGCCCCATCTGGCTCCGCTGCCGCGCCTGCCCGATGGAACCTTAATTTTTAAACAAATTGTTAAAGTTGCCGTCCTTGAATAAACTTGTAAAGTTGATTGAACAAAGCTTCTTTTGATTTTACTAAAGATCTCCCTTTACTTGATTTACCGAATAATAATAAATTAATTTACCGAACAAGCTGGCTACCCACCTGACGGTAAGTGGCTACGGTCGCCCAAAGTACACGGGTTCCTGTAAGACTTGCAAGTGTACAACCCCTACAAATACGCAGTGTACGATGCCAACTTTTGACACCGTACATTGCCTTGTCACGTTACAGTACCTAGTAATTTCAAACTGGAACACAGCAATGCAAGCACCGCTGCATGGCGGCAGAAATAAGTATGATAAATATGCCTGCGCAGACGACCCTGCACTGAGTGTCTCTCTACCTAGAGGTGGACTCGTTTACGCTATCTTTTTTATTAGTGACTGCTTTCCGCTCGCGACTTCACCCGCGTTATTTTTGTTTTCTCGTGGGATTTTTTTTCCCGTAAGAAAATTACCCTATGTCCTTCCCCTGGTCTCGAACTATCCCTATACCAACTTTCATCAAAATCGGTTCAGTAGTTTCGAAGTCTATTCAATACAAACAAACAATTAAATCTTTCCTCTTTAGAATATTAGTATAGACAAGTTCAGGTGCGGCGGTGTATGAAGCTATCTAGGCGTAGTGAATTACCATTAGAGTAAGAGTTAGTACCTACGCACTAACAATCCCTTTCATGCCATCTCCACTAGAGAACTCCTTTCATTCAAGTTATTTGAAAGCCTCACGATCAGCACGGAATAGGCGTGAGGATCTCAGGGACTTAGCGTCAAGTGAATTCGATACCCCTTTTCACTCCCTGGTGAACTTTGAAGATTATCTTCTTTATGAAATTCGATTAATTATTCGATTGCGTTTTTAAAATGCTAAAACGCCGCCTGCCTTTGTCTGTTCTTTTAATTTTAAATAGCTTTTTCGCCACCCAATTTCGCTGGGTCCGCGCCCACTGCGGAAAATATGCGTGGAATTTCAAACTTTCAGAATGGAGCTGGTTGTTTTGGGCGACGTAGATTCAACTGCTATTTAGGTGTATTGGATTTTTTTTTTTGTATGACGTGCCATTTCACAGCCGGCACGTGGAGCTACTTTTTTCCAATATTTAGTGATATGAACTAGAGGCTTCTTTTCACGAAAAAGACCACTAAATATTTATAGGTTTGCTGCTTTTAATTTCAATGGTCATGTAAAGAAGACTTGAGAAACAACAAACGAGCGAACAGCGAGTGGACGAAGTCCCAAGTCGAGTTAATTATATTAGGATATATCTAGGATATCGCAGAGACGCAGAATAACTAAGTACTTATAAAATTAACAGTATCGAACCACTGTCATTCATTTCAAACTGTCAGCTTGGGTTTAACTTCCATGTGAAGCAAGCAATTTCGTTGTTTTTTTTTTAAATAACGTTTTCCGATGTTCTAAGAAAAATGTGACGCTATAGAGGTGATGTTAATTGAAACTACGCTGTTATTGTCCTTGATGGCGCGCCTTGTTTTCTCGGAGTTTGAATTCTTTGTTATGCAACTTACGAGTATGTAGTCGCTGCCTTCGAGATGTTCGTGATATTCGTGTCTTGTACAGCCGGCTTCAAAAGTAGATTTAAGCATTTTAGTACCATGTCACACCAACTATTCACAATGTAATATAGGTGTGTCCATACTAAATAAAGGGAAAAGTTGGTGTGACATAGTACTAAAATGCTTATCTACTTTTGAAGCCGACTGTACATCCTTATATTGGACTTATATTATGTCTTGTAAGTACGACCGGCATTTTCCTAAGAAGTATCCTTATAGGTTTGATTAGACAAATCTTACAAAGTGTTTTCCCACGCCTCTATTGTATGGAAGTATCCCATACTTTGCACTTTTTATACTCCTAGCACGGTAATAGAATATACTATTACCGTGCTTCTATATAGTATATCTGATAGGTCTTTTCCGAGAAAATATTCAACAGAGATTTTTCAGAAAAGGTTTTTGAGTATAATCAAGACTACGAGGCTGTGTATCTTTGTCGGATTTAAGCTTACTGAAATACTTCACTGGGGAGAATCCTTGCAGAAAGTAATGTGTTGTAAACGTAAGCTCAAACTTTATCATTATAAAACATCCTTTAATAAGATGTTCAATATGTTCAATAAGGGTACGTTCGAAAACGAGTAATTCATACTCGGGGTAGAGTGAACTTCACCCGCTAGCGTTCGAGAACCATCCGAGTAAAACCGAGGGCAACCGACTTATTACTCTGCTCGTATTTCTGAACGCTTTCGTGAAGGAAATGCAAGTGTAATTTTCGCCTGACAGGAGTGAATTTCTCGCGGCCCCCAGTCAGCGTTAATTTTACCTGACATTGACAGTTGATGGTTCTGTTCTGTGATCGGTGACTAGCTTAATTCGATTTAAGTCGAAGTTTAAATTTTCAAATGATAAGTAAAGCTTTGTGCAGTTGTAAATATAGTTAATGTTGTGTGACTTGGTCGTTGAACATTCTTTATACGTTAGTGGGTACAAGTCAACGGCCAAATCACACAACATTATCTATAATAATAAAGAAATCGCAGTAAGGAACCTTAGACTTGGCACGTCTTTGTCTAGATTTCATTACTTTTTAGAGATAAACAAGCAGCTCCATCGAGACTTGGCTAGTTTTTTACAGAATGTTTTTGGTGGGATAGCATTTTCTGTAATGAACTAATGAATAAGTGTATTAACTAAGTATCTTACTCATAGTTCTTAAATCATGGAAAGTTATTTATCCAATAAACCATAAATTCGTTATTTTAAAATTTTAGCTAATATTTAAAATAAACATAAATTGAATGAACCATTTCTTTGTAATCAAATCCATAAAGCTACGTTATTCTTTCAATTATTAGATCATGTAGTAGATTTGAATAAGTATAATGTATAATTCAGTTATGAAATTTGTAGAAACAAATATAAATCTGGTTGTATCTAATAATATCAACAGAGGCCCAATTCTATTCTACTAATAAGTTACAGCCGAATCGAAACAACCGTTGTGGTCGACCAATCGTAGCGCGTATAATGTGGCGTTCTGATTGGTCGATCGCAACAGTTCAGTTTCGATTCGGCTGTAAGATATTAGTAGAATTGGGCCTCAGACATTGATTGAAACGAGTCAATAAAGAGTGTTGATTTTGATTTTGAAACCGTTCGTTAGTGTGTGTGCGTGTTAATATGATATTATTTAATGTTTCAGGACGTGTGCCTGCTATGGCTCGTGTTGGCTTGTGTTATTCTATGTCTGTAAGAGGTGGTTGTAGCCTTGGTGTGTGTTACATTATAGTGGTCTCCATCTTAGAATAATAACGCATGGTCTAAGGTCTCCATGCATCAGCGTCAGGTCCCTCAACCCTTGCTTTGCTGCTATTCTATAAAGTTTCGGGTTATAAGACAAGGCACTCATGTGTTAGAACCTCTCGGTAGAGAATATCAAACTCCAGTTTCAACTCCCCCTTTGTAATGCCTTTGCAAGCTACCATGCGCAGCGCAGTGAGTCGGTTTTTTAACCGACTTCAAAATAGGAGGAGGTTATCAATTCGGTTGTATTTTTTTTTTAATGTTTGTTACCTCATAACCCCGTCATTTTTAAACCGATTTCCAAAATTCTTTTTGTATTCGATAGAGTATACTGCAAGGGTGGTCACCAGTACGTCTAGTACGAGTTTTTAAATCGAGTAAACTACAATAGTTTTCGTTAGCTCGCTAAACTGTCAGTTTACGATGTAAACGGTACGTCTAGTATGAGTTTTGATAGTTTCTGATTTGAACGATCTGTTATACATGGCACATGTATAGGATTATGCACCCTAATGCCGACTCAGCAACATTAGGCTCTCAGTCGTATTGCATCAGACAGTCAGTTGCATCTCGACTTCCAACAAGACCGGTCCGGCTGCCAAAGGGTCATTTTAATTTAATTCCTTAAAATAATTCCATTAATAAAGTACTATTTCAGTGTTTAAAGAAAAACCTTTTTTTTAAAAACCTAAATTCGCGTATCCCGCATAACAATTGGTGGCAGCGTAAAGGGATCAGAAAGATCCTCGGTTCGTCTCCAGAGTCCTGAAGTGAAAAAAAAATTAAGTGACAGTATAGTTGTGAATCAGTGTGTCAGTGAAGTTATCCTGTGTATCCTATCTGTGTTATCATATCCTGAAGGGATAATTCCTGGTGTATTCTGCCAAATCCTGCCGAAGCCGCTGAAGCTATAGAACATCGTCAACTGACAACGCTGAGCTGAGCTCATCGAGCCCTACTTAAATCTTTTTTTAGCAAAACCTATTTAATAAACCGTAGTAAAATAAATATATGTTACTCTTGAAAATATTTTTGAGAATATCCATGTCCCCAAAACAAATTTTAATAAAAATTTGGCGTTAAAAAAAATGCCAAAGACACCCATCAAAAACAGCTTCCAGAAGAAAATTCGAGTTATTTAACAAAGGTTGTTTAATGATTTTCAGGGAATTAACTCGTGACACTTAATTTGATAATATTGATGTTTCATATCATCAAATAAGTTACTAGTTTCTTTAAAAATATATATATTTTGATTTTTTCGCTCAATTTCAATGACGCGCCGTGCCTGTAATCCAGTACAAATCATGTCTCAAGGTCGTTGGCGTTACTCAGCCTCTTAAAAACCAACGCAACTCACACCAGCAGCCCATTGACCGGCACTCGAAGAAAACATCAATCCTATAAACAAACCTCAAATATTTCATCTCTAGACAAAACATCCTCGCTCGAAGATGCTCCTTATCGCGTCGTCCTACGCCGTCAGCATTCTACACCTGTGAGTCTTTGGTCATACGTTATTGTAATATCATCGGCGTGTATTAATACTTATCTTAAATTAGTCAAGCGTGAACAGTTTGTGACGTCATATCGTTTTATTTTCTTTATTATTGTTTTTTTATTTTATTCTACATATACTAATTTTACTTTGTAATTTACTTGTTAATTTAATATAAAATGTCGAAACCAAAAGAAGAGCCTTCCACAAATTTAACTGTAGACTTAAATGTTCTTATTAAATTCATAGGCACATTCGACGGAAACAGAGAAAGACTAAATCCATTTTTAACTAACTGTAGAAACGCAATCGAGTTAGCCAACCAAGCACAGCGTGATATTATTTTTAAGTATATTCTCAGCCGATTAGAGGGCAGAGCGGAATCCGCCTGCTCCATAAAAGAGTTCGATGACTGGCCTACGCTAGAAGACTTTTTGAAAACGCATTTTGGCGAAAAGAAGCACTACACTCATTTACTTTCAGACTTACAAGAATGCAAACAAGGTCCTACAGAAACAGTGAACCAATTCTCTTTAAGAATAGAAACATGTTTGGCAAAACTTTTAACAGAAATAAATATATCCATTCCGACCAAAAAGAAAGCCGAATTAAGCGGTCGTGTTGCTGCCATGGAGGACCTTGCCTTGCATACTTTTATGTTAGGCTTAAATAGCAAATTATCTACCATTATTAGGTGCAGAAATCCAGAATCCCTGAACGAAGCCATTAACTTCGCAGTAGCTGAAGAAAAAATTTTAAATAACTTGAAGAATCAATTTCAGCATACAGCACGTACTCACCATAATGAACGACCTCGTCCGTCATCATCCCAATATAATTCACGCTCTCCTCCTAATTTCAACACACGGAATCGCGAATTTTCAAGGCCAAGTTACGTCAATAATAATAACAATAATGTACAAACAAATGCCACATGGCCAAAAAGAAATCCCTATACACAAAATTATAATAATCCAAGTTCCAATAGGCAACAATCATTTTGTCGTTATTGCAAATCTCCGGGTCATGTTATAGAACAATGTCAAAAACGTGAATTTAATAATCGCCGTTTTCAAGTCCATTTCTCGCATCCCGAATATGAACCTGATGAAACTCAGAATTCCGAAGATACTCAAGAAAACCCTGATCCCTACGACCAAACTAATCAAAATTTAAATGCATAAGGGGCCCACGGCGGTGTCACGTGCAGCCCGTCAATATAAAGTATCCTAACCCAGACACCTCAGTAATAAATACCTCATACATGCAGGCCACACGACAGGGTAACCAGCCCCAAAAAGGAGGTCCTGCCATTCAAAGTAACCTTTCGCAGACCACACGACAGGGTAACCAGCCCCAAAAAGGAGGTCCTGCCATGCATTCTCATTCATTACAAACCTTGCATGAAAACAATCAATCATTAAACAAAAATCAAATATCTGATCTTCAAAACCAAATTTTTGAAATTACTTCAAATCCATTAAAAACATTATTACCACATATTATTGTGGAAACCTCTGTTTCTGATATACCATTTACCTTATTAGTAGACTCAGGTTCCTCTGTTAGTCTTTTAAAAAAATCATCCCTAGTAAAGAACATAAAACTCACATCCGAAACGATAAAACTTAAAGGTATCGACCCTGTTGAAGACGCAACCCCAACCATGGGTCATTTTATGCTCAAACTATATTTATCTAACCATAAATCCATATCTCATAAATTTCATGTTGTAAAAGATATAAACCTTCCTTACGACGGAATAATAGGTAACGATCTGTTAAGCTCATTTGGTTGCAACATTGACTACACTAACGATATTCTAAAAATAGGAAAAATCGTAATAAAATTACATTTCTCAGACCCAACTTATATAATTCCTCCTAGAACAGAAACAATCATTGAATGTTCCATTTCCAACCCTGAAATTCAAGAAGGAGCAATACTTGATGAACATCTTTCACAAGATCTATTGATAGCAAACTGCTTAGTCAAAGTTAAAGATAATAAAAGAATAAATATATCAGTAGTTAATATATCAGAACGTCCTATATCCTTAAAATCCAATTTAAAGTTAAAACTTACTCCTATAGATTCTTTAAAATTAATTAATGCAAATTTTACAAATAATGTAAATTCTAATAACAATTCCTTAATCCGTACTCAAAAGGTACTAGATCAATTAAGAACGTCTCACCTAAATCCCGAAGAAGCTGATGCACTTTACAGTGTCTGTTCCGATTATGCAGACATTTTTCATCTCCCTAATGATCAATTAACCCATACCGACGCTTTAAAACACGAAATTAAAACCACTTCAAATGAACCTATACATTCAAAAACATACAGATTTCCCGAAGTACACAAAGCCGAAGTAAAAAAACAAATCGACCAAATGCTAGAACAAGGCATTATAAAACCCTCAATATCTCCCTGGTCGTCACCCATATGGGTGGTCCCAAAAAAACTTGACGCATCTGGTGAAAGAAAGTGGCGTGTAGTGATCGACTACCGAAAACTCAATGATGTCACCATCGGAGACACTTACCCAATCCCACAGATTACGGAGATCCTGGACCAACTCGGTAAGAGTAAATACTTCTCTACTCTTGACCTCGCTTCTGGTTTTCACCAAATTTTAGTCAACGAAGAAGACGCATCCAAAACTGCATTCAGTGTACCGCAAGGACACTTTCAGTTCACCCGCATGCCATTTGGTTTAAAAAATGCCCCATCTACATTTCAGCGGTTGATGAACACCGCTCTTTCAGGCCTCCAAGGCATTAGATGCTTTGTTTATCTCGATGACGTAGTCACCTACTCGTATGATTTACCTCGCCATATCGAAAATCTATCCCATATATTTGAAAAACTTAGAGAGTTCAATCTTAAACTTCAACCTGACAAATGCGAATTTCTTCGCCGGGAAGTCGCTTACCTTGGTCATCTTATAACCGAAGAAGGTGTGAAACCAAATCCTAGTAAAATAAAAGCCGTATCCGATTTTCCAATACCAAACACACCCAAAGACATCAAATCCTTTCTCGGTTTAGTTTCTTACTACCGAAGATTCATTCCAGATTTCTCCAAATCAGCCAAACCACTTACCTCCCTCCTTAAAAAGGATACGCCATTCAAATGGGAGAATCAACAACAATTAGCCTTTGACCTGCTGAAACACAAGCTTACCTCAGCTCCTTTATTAAGCTATCCCGATTTTACTCAACCTTTTATATTAACATGCGACGCTTCCAACTTCGCCCTAGGTGCCGTTCTATCTCAAGGGACCATTGGAAAAGATAAGCCAGTCGCCTATGCGTCACGTACCTTAAATAAAAATGAATGTAATTATAGCACAACCGAAAAGGAATTGCTCGCCATCATATTCGGCTGTAAAACATTTCGTCCATATTTATACGGCCGCAAATTTTATATAGTCACCGATCACCGGCCTCTTAAGTGGCTATTTAATCATAAGGATCCTAGCAGCAAACTCCAGAGATGGCGCCTCAAACTAGAGGAATATGAGTATGAGATTGTTTATCGCAAAGGCAAACTTAATTCTGCTGCAGATGCCTTATCCCGTCATCCTGTCAACCCTGTACTACCTAGTAACACTGATCAAGATAATAATGAAAACAATGATCTTATAGACTTTGGACTACTAGATTTAAGTCCCCTCTCTAATGACTTTAATCTCGATTTCGATAATCTCGATATATTATCACCACTTAATACAGAAAACCAATCTTCCACAAATAATCTATCCAATCCAGAGACACTAGAGCCACATACTCTTGAAACAACTGATAATCCATTACCATCGAATGCTCCGACAGAAATAATTAATCCTCAACCCATCCAAGATCCAACCGAAATTTCTCACGACGCACTTCCTCCTTCGTCCATCATATCTCCAACTGCTGGACCTTCATTATTTCAGCAACCGCCATCTCCTGTAGATACTGATATTTCAAACCCAATCCAAAATGAGAGTGAAACACATAGTTCACCCGCTACATCCTTAACTGAAGATTATTCCCAATTCTTAAAATACTATTTAAATAAAAATAAAACCTTAAATTCAAATACTTACCTTAAAGAACATAACGAGAATCTGTTAAAAACACATTGTAAATACATTTTGATTCCTACTTCCATTGACCTCGATGATTCCAATCCATACATACCTGAAATCCTTGGCAACCTCGAAAATCCCGATGAACTCACCAACTCTGAAAAAGAACTATATACATTTAAAAAGATAAATTTAAAAAATAAAGTTACATACCTGTTATTTGTTAAGGTCCACCACTTTGACGAAACGCCTTATCCGGATATCTTCAAGGTCCTGAAACAAATTAAAAATGAATTAGTAAATATTGAAGATGTTAACGAAATAGCAATTTCAGACTTTAAAAGCCAATACGAAAAACTTTCCTATGTTAAAGTATACAATATGATCGCATATATATTTAATGAGACTAATATAACAGTTAATATATATCACAACATGATTATGTATCCACCCCTAAGTGAAATTAAACAAATAATGTATGATAATCATAACTTACCTGTTGCCGGACACTTGGGATCAGTTAGAATGTATAACCTGTTAAAATAAAAAGGCTTGTTGTCATGGTATTGACATAGTAAGGAATGCTTTATTTTAAATTAAAGACAACTATAGAGATTACAAAAGTAGACATCTATCAAAAACTGAACTAACCAGTATTTCAACATGCCCCCTTAATCTATATAGTAGGACAAAATAAAGCTAACGTAAAAATAAAAATGTAACAAAATAAATTATATCGGTGTCAACCCTATGTTGGCAACCCTAACATTGTTACACATTTCTTATGTGGGATACGTCTTAAAGGTTTTGTTAACAGATCAGCTACCAACTCATTAGTAGATACAAACAGTAATTTAATAACATTGTCAGCAACTTTTTCGCGTATAAAATGATATTTTGTATCTATGTGTTTCGTTCGGCCGTGGTGGATAGGATTTGTAGCGATTTTTTGTGCACTTTGACTGTCACCGTACAATGAGACAATATCTATTATTCCACTTACCTCGTAAAGGAAACGTCTTAAAAATACGGCTTCCTTGGCAGCAGAACACAGTGCCATATACTCCGCCTCGGTCGATGAAAGCGCTACCGTTGGCTGCTTTTTAGATTCCCAAGATACTGGCCCTCCTGCTAATTGAAAAACAAAACCAGTATAGGAACGGCGGTCAATACTATCGTTTGCCCAATCAGCGTCAACAAAACCATTCAAATATCGCCCAGTTTTCTTGTACGTTATATTGTAATCCAACGTACCTTTCAGGTATCGCAATACGCGCTTCGCAGCTTCCCAATTTCCAATAGTAGGATCAGCATTAAATGAGCTCAGATAGCTTAATGTATACGCAATGTCGGGTCTGCTATTCATTGCCACGTAAAACAGAGAACCAATTAAACTCATATATAAGCGACTATCATGAAATCGCTCAATCTTCGTCTCTTGTTTGTCCAATGCAAGTGGTGTATTAGCACTTTTGCAATCTTGCATGTTAAACTTTTTCAACATCGTGTTTATAAATGTTTTCTGATTAACCGTAATTTCATTATTAGTTTTACGTATATTCAGACCTAGGTAATAACTTAATTTTCCTAGATTTTTCAAAGAAAAATATTTGCTTAAGTCATTTTTGACAACTTCAAAATGTCCTTGGTCTTTATAAAATATAAGAATGTCATCGACATAGACAGCCAAAATGACATAGTTACTACCAAACTTTTTTATGTAAACACACGGTTCTGAAGGTGTTCGCGAAAATCCAATTAAAGACAAAGTACTATTTAACTTTGTGTTCCATGCTCTCGGTGCCTGCTTCAGGCCGTATAATGACCTTTTTAAGAGACACACTTTACTTTCATCTCCGCTGCAAACAAACCCTTGTGGTTGTTCCATGTACACCTCCTCTTCTAAATCTCCATATAAGAAAGCGGTATCCACATCTAAATGATGTACATGAAGATCCAGCTCTGCAGCTAACGCCAACAAGGTACGTAATGAAGAATGGCGTACGACCGGCGAAAAGGTTTCATGGTAATCAACTCCGGCTTCTTGAGTATATCCTTTCGCAACTAAGCGTGCCTTATATTTCTTCACATTACCTTGTGCGTCCTTCTTCAACTTATATACCCATTTACAATGTATGACCTTCTTGTCAGGTCTATCAACCAACGTCCAAGTTTTCATGTTCTGTAAAGATTTACATTCTTCTTCCATTGCTGAAAGCCAGCTGCGTTTGTCATCAGCATTTATAGCTTCAGCGAAAGTTGTAGGCTCTTCACAAACATCTTCAACCGAAGTAGCAATCCAGGACGTAAAATCCATACCAAAGTATTTTGGTTTATTTCGTACTCTCTCTGGATATCTTCTTTCAGGAATATCCTCACACTCAACAGCTGTGTTTTCAGTAACAACATCTTCAGCATCAGGCGAATTCATAGGCACTACAGAAGTTTCAGCAACATCAATACAGGGCTGAAAATGCTGTATTTCTTCATGGTGAGCTACTGTTTCAATAGCAGACGGTAAGCTCTCATCACCTTGATGTTGTTCTCCCAAGTCTTCAGTCGTCATGTCTCGTCTATAATTACATGATGCAAGAGGTATTATGTCATTACTACTGACCTTTACTGTTTCGACTGCTTTTGAAGGTCTTAAAGTACTAAAGTTATTTTCAAAAAAGCTTACATCTCTACCTTTAACCAAACGCCTTGCGTTATGTACGTTACGGAAGAAATAACTATTTGGATCGTCTGTATATCCTACAAAAATGTGCTCTGTGGCTTTCACATCAAGCTTATCTCTCAGGCAGGATGGCACATGTACTAGTGCTCTGCACCCAAATATACGCACATGGGACAGATCAGGTTTCTTATTAAACCATCTTTCAAACGGCGTTACCCCGTCCAATGCACAATGAGGAGATCGATTTTTTAAGTATACGGCACACTTTACAGCATCTTCCCAATAAACTTTAGGTAGAGAACTTTCTGAAAGCATAGAACGAACTTTCTCCATTACAGAACGACCAGTGCGCTCCGCAACACCGTTTTGTTGTGGATTATATGGAACACACGTTTGATGTAAAATGCCTTTAGATACGAAAATGTCTGATAACTCTTTATTAACGAATTCAGTGCCATTGTCGGTTCTAAAGATTTTTATTTTCTTGTTCGTCTGTCTTTCAATAAAATTCATAAAATCGCAAATTTTACTTTTAACCTTACTCTTTGCATCTATGAAATAAGTAAAACACATTCTTGTAAAATCATCTATCAAATAAAGAACGTATTTGTTTCCATTAAAAGATGAAACTGACATTGGACCAGCAATATCAGAATGAATTAACTCCAACGGTGCTGTCGCCTTTTTATACAATATTGATTTAAAAGGCTTTTTAGCTTGCTTGCCTTCGACACAGGCTATGCATGGATCCGTGTCAACTTTATCAAAAACTACACCTACTGTATAATCTTTTAACTTTTGCATACCTATACGACATAGATGTCCCATCCTTTTATGCCAAAGTTGGTACTGCGACAAGTCAAGGTGCACATTATGAGCTGATATTTCACCCTGTAGATCAACTACCGTACCGTCTAATGTGTACAATCCACCACACTCCGAAGCATGTAACACAGGAGTTCCTGTACAAGAAAAGTCAATATTATTATAAAAATTACAACCCTGTTTATCAAAAACAACTATAAGATTCTTATTAACAGCTTTCCTAACAGATATTAAATTCGCTCTTAAATCTGGTACATAAATGACATCTTTGATACATCGGATATTTTGATTACACAATTGAACGTCACCAATAAGTTTGCTACTAGCTATTTCACCATTAGCAAAAGTCACCTTACCAGATTCAAATGGCTGAGCATTACCAAGCCAATCCAACCTCGAAGTCATATGTGTTGTCGCTCCCGAGTCCACTATCCATCTTTTGTTAAAAGTGTTGGTCGAACTTACGTTCAATGCACTCAATAGAGTAGTGTCACGACTGGATGTGCTTTGAGCTTTCTTGTCCTTGATATGTGGACAATCCGGGCGTTTATGCCCTGGCTCTTTACAATTATAACAGACAACATTCTTCTTCCTTTTTGAAGTCGACGACTTTTTCTGTCTGAAATTACTACGTAAGGCTGTTTCAGAACCAGTAGAGCTCTTAGCAAATTCGTTTAATAACTTGCTCTTAACGATCTCTGAGGTAATCTCAATATTGGAATTTTCCAAGGCCATTACAAGAGGATCATACCTAGATGTCAGGCCTCCTAATAGAATTGCTGCTATCGAAGCATCATCTATGACCTTACCAATATCAAGCAGATCTTGAGCTGTACATAGTATTGCATTTATATAGCTTTCGATATTCTCAAAATCATCTAGCGAGTATCTATACAAACGACGCTCTAGGGCTAACCTCCGTCCCATACCTTTATCCTCATATGCCGCTGCTAAGGCATCCCAAGCTTCTTTAGCACTCGAAGCCCTTCTAACATGAGTGATAGCGGGGCCATCAAGAGTAAGACAGATTGTCGATAAAGCTAGTCGGTCACGTTTAATTTTGACGCTAAGTGGAGCTTCGTCATTAGTATATCCATCTATGCATTCCAACAGGTCCTCGTGCATTAGATGCATTCGCATTTTAAATTTCCATGTCGAGTAACCTTCTCGACCACACAACGGGCTTATTCCGTTCACACTCAGACATCTCTTAAAAATGTTACCTGAATCTCCTTGTCCAGTAGCCATTGTAATCGATACGAATCGTTTCTTTATTCTTCAAGTTACAAATTATAGGCAGACAAAATTCACCAACTCTAAATATTGAAATCCGAACTTCTGAATTTGTTATCAATATTTATTGTAACACTTTTTAATATGCTTTAAACTGAGTTTTAAAAAGCGATTCCTTATATTTTCGTGCTGATAACGTGTTAAAATAAAAAGGCTTGTTGTCATGGTATTGACATAGTAAGGAATGCTTTATTTTAAATTAAAGACAACTATAGAGATTACAAAAGTAGACATCTATCAAAAACTGAACTAACCAGTATTTCAACATAACCGCATTAAAGAAAAATACTATTGGAAAGGTATGAGAAGCGATATTGAAACTTACGTTAAAAAATGTCCTTCATGTCAGGAAAACAAAGCACTGAGAAAGATAAATCAAGCCCATATGCAAATTACCTCCACATCCACCATCCCATTCCAACGAGTAGCACTTGACGTTGTCGGCCCTTTGCCAGAAATTGGCACAGCAAAGCTGAAATACATCATGACCTTACAAGATGACCTGACAAAATTTTCAGCAGCTTATCCCATGCGAACTATCTCTTCGGAAGAAACGACAGATTGTTTAATCCATTTCATATCCTTATTTGGCATTCCAAAGTCAATCCTCACGGACCAAGGCACGAATTTTACCGCAGACCTTTTCAAGAAAACATGTGAATTCTTAAAAATAAAACAACTCTGGTCTAGCCCTTATCACCCGCAAACTCAGCGAAGCCACTCTACACTTAAAGAGTACCTTAAGTCATTCGTGAACGAAAATCAAGACAATTGGTCACGTTACGTTTACACCGCAATGCTAACTTACAACACAACAGTTCACTGCACTACAAATTTCACCCCTTATGAGTTATTGTTCGGACATAAGCCCTTCATACCAGATTCCATATATAACTCGACTCCTGAATCCACTTACCCTGAGTATGTAAAAATGCTTCACCATAAACTAACACATTCCCGAAATAAAGCCATTGAGAACATACATAAATCAAAAGAAAAATCTAAATCATATTACGATAGACATACAAGGCCTGTCACTTATAAAGTCGGCGATTTCGTATATTTAAAGAATCATTTACGGCTCAGAAAAGCATTGTCCCCAATTTGGAAGGGACCATATAAAATCGTTAAGATTCACAGTAACAATAATGTTACACTACTCATAAACCGCCGACACGTAAAACATCATGTAGATGAGATTAAATTAGCTGATCCTACTTGAACTTAATTATATCTACTGCGTAAGGAAATACAAATGAATGATCAAAATAAATAAATCCAATACTTTTAACAAAATAAGCATATTAAACATTGATTAATATATTAAAATATATTAGGCAAATACTTACGTCATGGTATCATAATACGGCGTATTTCGTCATAAATGTGTATTATACTATATATATATATACATATTTACAATTAAATATTTAAGTTTAGATAAGGTTCTCTTTCAATTAATTTCTTTTATAGATTTAAGTTTAGCATATTTTAATTAAAATTATTATTTTATTTCAGTGTAATGGCTGTAAACGTCCTGGACTATATCCGACCTATACCATCAAGTCCTGGTATATATTTTGATCATGTAGGTAAACTTAAAATAAGTCAAAATTTCCTAAATGTCATACTACCATTAGAAGTTTCACATATTCGACCACACATTGATAATATCAACGCGGTTCTAGGGACACTCAGGTTTTCATGTCAACAAAGTAACGCTATTGACAATCTCGAATGTCATAATATATTGAGCCCACTTACGGCCCGATACAATGACATTGAAAAAGAATTTAATAGTCTTTCTCATTTGTTATCTCACCGCTACAAACTGTAATACTTATTTTTTGAGTAATGAGCATAGGGTTAATAGATATAAGGTGATTAATAAAAGAGTGAGATGTCAAAATATGTGGTTTAATCCGGCAAAGCCGACACAAGGATTTTTTTTATCCAAGGGAACACAATATTAGTGGGCGCACTGATTGTGGCCTACGGCTGCCAATCAGTGGTGAGGATTTGTATCACTAATATTTGTTTGACAATATGGTACAGGTTCTTTGCACGATTTGATCGATAACGCTCTCTTTAGTTAACTCCCTAAATGCCTTTACCTAGGGATGGTAGAATTATGTTTTATAATAAACTTATTTGGAGTGGACTCAGCTGTGAAACTCGGGGAGATCCTGCTCTGGAGACACCACAGGCTCCGGGCCACCGGACACTGGTGGTAGAAGAGAAGTCGGGGCAACCGGGTTCAGTAGTTAAGTCTGACTCCGGGGTATTCAATAACCACGGGGTAGGGAATTCCTCCTGAAATATTACACGAATAGGTATGAGCAATCACTATAAAAAATTGCAATACAAGTAAGTAGGGGTAACTGATGAGAATATTAGGAATATTATGGTAATATGGTTCAAGTTAATTTGAAAGGTCAATGTTCACCGAATGGCTGGCAATCATGTAGGATAACCTTACAATTAAAAATATGAAATCTAAGAACAAATTTAAAACACTACCACAGGAATCGATCTCAGAAAACGGTAACGTACCTGTCGGAGGAAAGTGGGTCTGCCTGGCTGTGCTGGTAGATTGCTGGCTGGTGTCTATTTTAACGACGCTACACTATGTCGTACGTGCTTCATAATCATAAGAACGAACGGCTGAAAATTTAGAAAGCAAGGATTGAAATATCGAAAAGGCGTCATAGGAATAATATAATCATGAACATAACTTACGTAAAATGGGTTAGAGGCCCTTATATGAAATTGAGTAAATCCAACTGTGTGGAAGATTAGGTGTTCGCTTATCGATGCTTGCTGAAAAGGAATACCTGGTTAAAACGCTGCGCTGAATACGAGACAATCAATTAAAAGAATCAAAATGAAGAATTAACCATTTCACGGTGTGATACTTACAGATTTGTTTTAATAAAATAATTTAGGCTATCTAGCCAACAGACACAAGTGTTCGACCGTCAACGTCAAAACAGAAAATATGGCTGTCTCGGCTCAGCCAGTCCACACTCCACAGACTAACTATTCCGAGACAACATAGACTAATAAACATAGATAAAAAACCAAGTAAACTATCGATATTTATTGAATTAAAAGTTCCTGAACTAAATTTGAAAACAATCAAATATACATAAAACTATTATAACCCAAGGCGCGTTCAATGTTTTCTGAATTTAGATAAAAAAAGGTAACTAATACATGGAAATGTCACTAGATGGCAGTAGGAACCTGATTAGAAATTTCCTGTAGGGAAATTTATGTTACAATACCCCCTCAACCAGGGAGAATTTTACGATGGAAGTATACTGAAAGAGTAAAATTCCAGCTCGACCCCGAGCTGACACCAAATCATAACACCGAACTCATATCACCTCCACTGAGAACTCACCGCTAGTACTTGCTGTCTTGCCAGACGAACTATTCGACAAAATAGGTTCTCCTTCCTCTTCGTATTGAAGGTACCTCCTTAAGGGGGGTACGGAACTCAACCACCCTAGGTAGTCGTCAAGGTGACCTATGCAATGAAAGTATATCCGGAGCGATATTAAATTCGCGCCAAAAATTAATTCCAAACAACAGTTTTGTAGACACCCCTGGTATAACATAAAACTTAATAATCGACGTCTTGTTCTGTACAGTTACTGGCAGGAACACATAACCGGTAACGGGTGAAGAAGAACCGTTAGCCGTTACCACCTGATCAACATCAAGTGATTTATGAACCGTCGCCAAGTCCGTAAAATATTTACAAGTATCGCTACCAATTATAGAAATCTCCGATCCTGAATCGAGAAGACCGTTGCATTGTAATCCGTAAATGCTGACCGACAAGTATGGTCGTAAATCTCGACCATAAAAAAGACTGACAGGTTTAGTTGTAGAACCTGTGTGAGAGAACTCTCTTATTGTCGACAGCCAGGATTGCCAATCTTTCATATCGGTGTTACCTGTCGTTAATTCCGATTCAGTTTTCTTAAAATAAGCGTTCCTGTTTGACTTAGTAGATTGTCTCTTCAGTGAAGGAATGGGTAAGTTACACTTTGGTAGTTTAGAATTGTAATAAGTTTTAGTTCTATAGCTAGTTATTCTATGCGATGTCTTTGTACTTAAATTCCGATTTTGGAGGGATTTGGATGACAACAGGACATTCCTGTTAGTAGTTGCGTTAGGGTAAGTATTAGGTAAAGGCTTAGTAACACAATTCTGTCGATCAGAGTGTTGTGTCATAGTACCTGGTAATGTAGAAGGCAAATGTTGGTCAGCATTTGGTTCAGGTGAATACTGGTTAACATTTGTAATGGGTGAATGGTGGGTAACGTTACGTTGGTAAGCGGTGTTAGTAGGGTAAGTAAGGTTAGTAGCGTAAGCGTTAGTAGGGTAAGTAGAGTTAGTAGCGTAAGCGTTAGTAGGGTAAGTAGGGTTAGTAGCGTAAGCATTAGTAGGGTAAGTAGGGTTAGTAGCGTAAGCATTAGTAGGGTAAGTAGAGTTAGTAGCGTAAGCAGGGCAAAAAGCGTAAGCGTTAGTAGGGTAAGTAATGTTAGACGAACAATGCCTATTTGGATAGTAAGTATGGTTTTGAGGATAAGTAGGAAAGTTATGGTAAACGGAATAATATGCAGGAAATGTAAATGCGGGTAAAGCATTGTGGGTTCTGTTAGTCGTAGTAGTAGTGGTGGTAGTAGTAGTAGTAGTAGTAGTAGTCACATCCGGTATTGTATGGGTTTTTGAAATCGTATAGCAGGTAGGTAGTAATATAGAAGGAGACTTATCATTTCGAGTAGCACTCGAATCGGCCATACTCCGATCCGAGCAAGTTAGTTTTTTGTAGGATTACACTTAGGGCACGTACGGGCAGTGACGTCCTTCTCGCCGCAACGGTAACAAATAATAATAAATGGAGCTCTGCACGCACTTAGTTTATGACCATATACGCGGCAGCGTACGCAGAAGTCAGAGGTACTATCCGTTTGTACTACTGACACAATTTTTCCCTGGTTACCCTTGAATACCAAGTCTGTGGCTAAAGATTTACTGACATCTTTGCTGGGTTCTATAAACAGTTTAGCGCGTTGGCTGGCAGCCTCCAGCTGTCGACAACAAGACCTTAAATCATCAATATTGTTTATCGTAGTTAAAGCCAGCTGTTTAGAGTAAAATGGCCGTATATTATGTAAAATAATGCTAAGCTGCTCTTCTTTCGGTAGGGGTCGTTCTAACCGAGAGAAATAACACAACATGACACTAATGTAAATAACTATGTTTTCGTCTACACCTTGGGTTCTCGATCTAATCTCGTTGAGTAGGCGCTCATTATAATCGATAGGTAAAAAATCGCGAATCAGCAAAGCCTGCAGTTCGGCCCATGAATAGACATCATGACCAATTCCTTCAAACCACAGTAAAGCGTCGCCAGTAAATAGTTCACTGGCAGAACTGAACAGTCTACTCTCAGAGATTTCTCGCGATACCCTGAGTTGTTCGAGTCTTCTTAAAAAAGTTTTTACGCAAGATTTTCCGTCATATTTAAGATTTAATTTAGTAACAGCCTGGTAATTTTCGGCGGAACATTTAATAGAAGTTGTTGATTGAGGGTCAACAACTTGGGTAGTAGTAGAAGTATAAACTGCAGTTAAAGAGCTACGGAATATGACTAGTATGTTGTCGATCTTAACCAAGAGCTTGTTAAGCTCATCGAACAACTCACTGTGCAGTTTGGACTCTGATTCGGATGGAGATATTCGAGTTAGCCTATGGTATAAATGATGGCCGACGGCTTGGACACGGTTCAAAACGTTCAACGCCTTGCGTTTCTCGGTCTTCTGTAATAACTCTGCTAGGCTAGCAAGCTTGTTTTTAATATCCGCTAGTTCCTTTGTCACGTCTCCGTCGAATGTGGCTATCTCATCAGTTGGTAAGTCCTTGCACAGCTTCCTGATTTGAGCACGTAAGTCCGCTACACTGGAAGCAGGAGTTTCGAACCTAATCCTTACCTCATGCTCGAGCTCGTCCTTTTGTAAAAGGTTAAAGGCGATTGGACGTTCCTCCATTGTAATCAAACGAAAAAGCAAAAAAAATATCCAACAAGGCTGAACAAACAATAAAGAAGAAAAAAAACAATTGTCAAATTGCAAAGCCAAACTGGTTAAATATGTTTATTAAGTCGAGTTGTAAAATATTTAAAAAATGTAAGTAATGTTTGGGTATGGGTTGACTGGAAGAAATTTATTTCGGGGATAAGTCCACCTTGCCAACAATATACTATATTTACTCTCAGTCGCCAAGTCTTCAAACAAAAAAAATGTTTGGGTATAGGTTGACTGGAAGAAATTTATTTCGGGGATAAGTCCACCTTGCCAACAATATACTCTATTTACACTCAGTCGCCAAGTCTTCAAACAAAAAAAAAAGTTTGGGTATAGGTTGACTGGAAGAAATTTAATTCGGGGATAAGTCCGCCTTTGTAAGAATTATCCGTTACTGAGTCTCAAGTATGCAACGTTTTCCTGCCAGGAAGAGTGTAGCGTGATCGATCAATTACAAAAAAATACAATTATAGGTAAAATATTTAAGATTGTATAAGTAGTATAAGTAGTAGTAAAAAAATATAAGTACAGTTGACAAATCTCAAGCACCAAACAATTAAGTTAATATCAGGTAAAAGTATTCAGGTGGCTAGTTGTAGCACTTAGGTATCATTCAATATTGGGTTTAAACTTAAAATAATGTAACAGTATCCGAGTAATAAAAGGTAACACCTAGATATTAAAAAATTCTATGCGTCTTACAAAAAACGTTCTAAGGTAATAACTGATATAAGAAACAGAGTCATGCAATCTCCACTTTACAAAGCACAGAACATTTATACTTATATATATTTATGTAATAAGATCATGTAAAAAAACATCAATAACCTTGCACACTAATTAATAAAACATAGGTTTTACTATTCAAACACTTAAAAATAATTGAGTTAAAGTTTAAAATAAACTGAAAAAATCTTGGCCTATACTATATTATGCAATGAGAATATATTATTATTATACCAGAAGTTATGTTAAAGAAGACTTGTAGTTAAACCAAATAAAACTATCAATCTATTGTTCTGAGAGAGTTATAACATAGTTATTATGCTTAGTTACTGAATACCTAATGTTAATTATGGCATATGATTATCTATTAGTTATATTATTGAGAATTTTTTTTAAAGAAAATTGACAATCTGGTTTGTGAGTAACCTCAGGGATACGATAAACAAAGTATAACACCAACACAACAAGTTTTAAACTTTAAAAGTTCTAACCGAACAGTGTCCAAGAAGAAAAAAAACGTTACCAATCAACACTGTTCCTAAGCATTGTAATGAGCATAGGATCATTCAAATCGTGCAAATCTCCATATGTTCGGGCGCCATGTAATACTTAATTTTTTGAGTAATGAGCATAGGGTTAATAGATATAAGGTGATTAATAAAAGAGTGAGATGTCAAAATATGTGGTTTAATCCGGCAAAGCCGACATAAGGATTTTTTTTATCCAAGGGAACACAATATTAGTGGGCGCACTGATTGTGGCCTACGGCTGCCAATCAGTGGTGAGGATTTGTATCACTAATATTTGTTTGACAATATGGTACAGGTTCTTTGCACGATTTGATCGATAACGCTCTCTTTAGTTAACTCCCTAAATGCCTTTACCTAGGGATGGTAGAATTATGTTTTATAATAAACTTATTTGGAGTGGACTCAGCTGTGAAACTCGGGGAGATCCTGCTCTGGAGACACCACAGGCTCCGGGCCACCGGACACTGGTGGTAGAAGAGAAGTCGGGGCAACCGGGTTCAGTAGTTAAGTCTGACTCCGGGGTATTCAATAACCACGGGGTAGGGAATTCCTCCTGAAATATTACACGAATAGGTATGAGCAATCACTATAAAAAATTGCAATACAAGTAAGTAGGGGTAACTGATGAGAATATTAGGAATATTATGGTAATATGGTTCAAGTTAATTTGAAAGGTCAATGTTCACCGAATGGCTGGCAATCATGTAGGATAACCTTACAATTAAAAATATGAAATCTAAGAACAAATTTAAAACACTACCACAGGAATCGATCTCAGAAAACGGTAACGTACCTGTCGGAGGAAAGTGGGTCTGCCTGGCTGTGCTGGTAGATTGCTGGCTGGTGTCTATTTTAACGACGCTACACTATGTCGTACGTGCTTCATAATCATAAGAACGAACGGCTGAAAATTTAGAAAGCAAGGATTGAAATATCGAAAAGGCGTCATAGGAATAATATAATCATGAACATAACTTACGTAAAATGGGTTAGAGGCCCTTATATGAAATTGAGTAAATCCAACTGTGTGGAAGATTAGGTGTTCGCTTATCGATGCTTGCTGAAAAGGAATACCTGGTTAAAACGCTGCGCTGAATACGAGACAATCAATTAAAAGAATCAAAATGAAGAATTAACCATTTCACGGTGTGATACTTACAGATTTGTTTTAATAAAATAATTTAGGCTATCTAGCCAACAGACACAAGTGTTCGACCGTCAACGTCAAAACAGAAAATATGGCTGTCTCGGCTCAGCCAGTCCACACTCCACAGACTAACTATTCCGAGACAACATAGACTAATAAACATAGATAAAAAACCAAGTAAACTATCGATATTTATTGAATTAAAAGTTCCTGAACTAAATTTGAAAACAATCAAATATACATAAAACTATTATAACCCAAGGCGCGTTCAATGTTTTCTGAATTTAGATAAAAAAAGGTAACTAATACATGGAAATGTCACTAGATGGCAGTAGGAACCTGATTAGAAATTTCCTGTAGGGAAATTTATGTTACAAAACGATCGGCTTGGATAGGTGTCGTAGGCAATATTTTTAAAACTGTGTTTGGCTCGCTAAACGAAGATGACGGTATTAAGTTCGAAAATGCAATAGAAAGTATTCAGAATAGTCAAAAACGAGTAGCGACTTTAATGAAAGAGAGTATTTTGGTTACGACATCATCACTGTCTGATTACAATAAGACAATAAATACCCTAAAGGTTAATCAGGACCACCTAACTATAATGATCGACAATCTCTCGGACACCTTAAGAAATAATTCAATAGTCTTAGACAGCTTAGTAATACGTTCAAAATTAAACGTTATTCTTAACATGTTAGAAAACACTTTGTTGACTCTATCGTTTCAGTTACAAGACCTTATGGACGCAATCATGTTCAGTAGTCAAAACATCATACACCCGTCCGTCATGTCACCTTCACAACTGTACCGAGAGCTTGACGATAATTATAAACACTTACCTAATAACGTGGAATTACCTGTTAAGTTAGAGTTAAGTTTAGTTTATGTAATTATGAAAGTATCAAATGTTTTAAGTTATTATTGTAATAAAAGAATTGTGTTTGTGATACAGATTCCATTGGTACTACCTAAAGAATTTAATATTTTTCATAATATTCCGTTACCGACGCCACATGATCCCGAAAACCCTAATAGCTTTGCTACTATCATACCTAGTAACAAATATATATGTATGACCAAAGACAACCAACAATATTGCAAATTAGATCATTTAGATACATGTAAAGAAATAGAATATCAAATGTATATATGCGACATTAGAAATATATATACAACAAATTCAAATCCCAGCTGTGAGAGTGAAATACTAACACAAATAGTGCGCGAACTACCGGTGCAGTGTGATACAAGACTAATTCGTGGAAATATTGACGTTTGGAAATCAATATCTGGTAATAGGTGGATATATGTACAATCTCAAGCTAACAAAATTTCCATAGACTGTATCAATCAAAATCTGTACGAAACCACTATATTAGGTACAGGTGTACTTAGCGTCCCTAACCATTGTACAGTATTCTGTAAAACTACTAGGTTAATAACAACACAATATACGTCCCATGCTCATTTACAAAATGTAGATTTAGATGATTTAAGTAAAAATACAAAATTAACACAGTCACTTCTAAAAAGCCTAGACAATGTAATAGAACAACCGCATATAGTTAGATATGGGACACATTACTCTGTATTAGTTATTATTTCAGTATGTTTATGTGTAAGTGTAATAGTTTATAAGTTTTATTTTACTATTATACCCGGCAGCAGCCTTCTTAGACGTTTTAGAAGAAATACAAATAGCAACCCCGTTTCTCATGAAAACGAGACTGACACCCCAGAAAATATTTCTATGCCCAGACTTAGAATTACATAAATAAATAAATACTTATAAATAAATAAATACTTATAAATAAATACATATATTAAATAAAATCAGTATACAATATAAAATTTAAGTAAAAGGTATTATAAATTAGAAACAATATTATATATAATATAATAGATAAAGATTAATTTACTAAGAAATTTAATAATAAAAAAATATTACTACATAAATTAGAAATCTTAACTTATCCTATAAAATTATAATAATAAATAATGGATATTAAACTTGATAAATATAATTACAAATAGAAAATAAATATTGAATATTTAGATTTATAACTATTAAAATAAAATACATACTTACTAAGTATAAAGTTATTGTTATTAAATAAGAGTTAGAATTTCATCCTAAACTTCGATTTAACCCCGAAGTTTAGTCTTTCTCGGGGGGCTGTTATACATGGCACATGTATAGGATTATGCACCCTAATGCCGACTCAGCAACATTAGGCTCTCAGTCGTATTGCATCAGACAGTCAGTTGCATCTCGACTTCCAACAAGACCGGTCTGGCTGCCAAAGGGTCATTTTAATTTAATTCCTTAAAATAATTCCATTAATAAAGTACTATTTTCAGTGTTTAAAGAAAAACCTTTTTTTTAAAAACCTAAATTCGCGTATCCCGCATAACAGATCGAATAGTTTTGTTGCCATACATTTCACACCAGCGCCTCTATCGGAAACTATAATGAACTAGAATTGACAGTATGAGTTACAAAGTAATAAACTACTCGATCAATAAGTACGTATTCGAGTAGTTTTTGTGTCTGTGGCAGTATGAGTTACATGTTTGACATTTGTTTGACAGTTTACTCGAAAACTATTGTAGTTTAGGTTCTCACCTTACATTTTTATGTGAGTTTAGTACATATTTATGTACTAAACTTTGTTATGTTTTTTGTGTTTTTAAACATTAAAATTACTTATGTCTGCACGGTGGTACATGGAGGGCCATGCAAGACGAAATAGTGCATGAAGAGAGACGGAATAATTCTAAGCTGCGACAATCATTTTCTTTAATCTCCCCATCTCCGATACACACTTTACTCAGCGCTACCTTAAATCACCATTCCTTAAAAAAGTGTTAAAAATACACATAATTTTACCGAGAGTTTTAATTCTATTTTCATTCCTAAAGTGTTTACCAGTTACCACAATTCATTTTTTAACCTTTCCATAAACTATCATTAAAATAAATTGCGACTGACTTGTCCGCGACATTATAAAATAATATAATTTACAACAAACAAAATCTTTAATGTTTTTCTTTCATCCAACTCGCTTTAAAAATAATAAAAACGGCTAAGAAAATGTCACAGTGACAGAATCGCGTGTCTCTTTCCATTCACATGTGTGTAAGAGAGATAGAAATATATAATGTGAAGTTCGTCCAAACGAGTAAAACTAACTCGCTATCGTTTAAACGTGAATTCGAAACGAGCAACTCATACTACCGTTTACATCGTAAACTGACAGTTTGGCGAGCTAACGAAAACTATTGTAATTTACTCGTTTTAGAAACTCGTACTAGACGTAATGGTCACTAAAGTCAGGATCTGATAATGGGATCCCATAGAAAATAGAGGAAAACACCAAGCACACCAAGAAAAACGCATGAAACAGGAAAACACCAAGGACACCAAGGAAAACACCCTAATTTAATACGAGCTGGTATTAAATTAGGGTTTTTTTTAACTGAAAAGATTTCATTCACTAAAAAGTTAAAAATATTTTTATTTTACAAAAAATAAAACCGACTTCAAAAACACTAAAAACTTAAAAATAATATAAGAATAGGTACAGACAACATCACACTTCTATATTGAAGTCGGTGACAAATTTTAACACTTTCTAGGAGATCATCGTTTGGCGCCGACTTCAATATAGAAGTGTGATGTTGTCTGTTATTTTACCTATTCTTATATTATTTTTAAGTTCTTAGTGTTTTTGAAGTCGGTTTTATTTTTTGTAAAAAAAATTCAGATGATATGATACTTAGTCGGGGGTCCACCTAAGTCTTCTTATACTAATTTACTGTCTTAGGAGCGTTTTACTATAAACATGCTTCCTTTACAGATAATTACGCAGCTTCTGCCTTCGTAGCTCAAAGCTAGCGGGGACACGACTTTTCCATTTTCTGCATGTTCCGAGAGCATTACTGTTGATTTATGGCTGCTTTCTTCTGATGCTCCTGAAATATAAGGAAAGTTTGTGCTTGGCATGAAATGTGTATTACATGATACTTGATGACTACTTTATTTTCAAAATTCATTTGTCGACACGGTTAAAAAAAAAAAAGATATTCTGTTTAAAAAATTTATATGAATTCAGGGCTACAATGGTATGTAGAATTTTGCAATGTATTTAGCAATAGTTTAAACAGAAAATAGTACAGAAATCTAGTTTAGTACTGATTTTATGTCGGATCCCAGCTCATAAAGTGGGTAATCGTATGTAACAAAATTATGGACGCTATGAACCCTCGTCACAAAACATTTCAATAAACGCTCAAGCGATAAAAGCCGTATAATGGACGAAAAAACAATTATTCTGTAGGAGCGAACGGCGCGCGTCCGTCCCGTCCGTCCATTCCGCGTACGCATCATTCATTTTGCATTGCGCAAAATAGAATATTTGCATGAAATTCACAGCCTTTCTGAACTTTGTGACAATATTTTTATTTTGTAAATAGCGCGCATAAAAACGTCCGTTTAATCAAATAAAAATCGTGCGGAAAGTATGCGACATCGTGGACTGAACTCAGCAAACAAAGTATTATTATGAAATTTAACACCTCTTAGGTGAGACAAACATACTACTGATCAGCCCCACGTAGCACGTCCACCAAAACACGATATGATAAAGCGCTTTATCGCGGTGAACTGTCAAAAAACGACGAAACCCTTTTGTATATTGACAGTTCACCGCCTTAAACCGCTTTATCATATCGTGTTTTGGTGGACGTGCTAGGGAGGCTGAAGTGAAGCGGTTTCTATAGGCCCTAGCATCCTAACACTAATAAAGTAAATCTACGGGTATAACATATTTGCCTATGGGCGTATGGTGCGACTTACGACCACTTGTGCCCGTTACTGGCCGTCAACTCCACGCTTCAGGTTCTTTCCGACTGACCTTTGGCGATATCGCTCTCGCATATAGGACTATATGGCGTTGTTAGGTTGAGACATTTCAAACACTGCCTGCCAATAAGATTGACGTAGAGCAGATTGACTCTATCTACTCTGGGCGTATCTATTCGAAGCGTGAACTATGGATAGCAGTTACTGTATTACTGTAGCTGATATGAAGATTATGATCCACTCAATTACAGTAAATCCTAAATGTAGTCCGTCTGTCTTTCTGCCTTCCTGTCTGGAAATGCCTTCAATAACGTTACCACAAAGGAGTTTGGAGTGAAATAGGCGTTGGAAAGTTAGTATGAAAGTCACGTGCGACCGCACAGTATCTATGTAGTGTCTTCTGATAATATACCTAATCATTATTTACTTAACCTCTAATTGAAGCCTAGCTAGTTACAGATTCTCTCAATTGTGTACCGATTCAAATTAGTGGATAAAGCTACCGGCGCGAGCTCTATATATCAATGATGGCGCTCAGATAAATAAACCGAATTCATTCAGGCAAATCGGGGCTGAATCACGCAACTAATACGATTTCTGGGTAATATGGGCGGACTAAATCACAGTGCTTTGTTTTAGTAATGAGCCGGGCCTTCAATATTAAATGGTATTGGTAAATAATTGCTGGAGCAATATAGTACCGCGATGCGTATTTGTAAAATGTTTATTGGGAAATGCGAGTCGTTGCAATCTTTTCGTTAGTGATTATTGCTTGATTAAAGTAAGAAATTAGACTGTTAGGAAGAAAGGAGTGTTGTGCGACACAAGATGGATTGGTGGCTAGATATATGGGTATAAGTATAATATCAAGGTAAGGTTAAGGAGTTAATTGAGTAAGATTAAGAGGAAACACTAAGGTCGAGAGTAATGTATTGCTGTCGCGCTGTGCCCCCGAACAAACGAACTGAGTGCGACAGAGACAACTGCAGTTCGGATTGAAGATACCCATAAAAAGTACACAAAATAGACGTTTCGTAGTCCCTTGCTTTCTCCTCTAAAACTAGACCGATTAAACCGACCGATTTAAGATAGGCTTTGGCCGTGTTTCCATGTTTTGCTTTTTTTCATATAATCTCGGCAAAGGACATCGGCCAAATCATATTAGGATCAAAGTTGAGCGTCTAGAGATGAGCTTTGTATTGTTGTTAATACAAAATAATCAATTTTTACAAGCTATAATCAATACAAATAAAAGCGGAGGTAAAATAATAATTTTATTCAAAAACTGCATTGACTTTTAACTACCGTTCACGGTCATTTTATACGCAGTGTTACCATTTCATATATTTTTCCATCACAAATGCACAAATTCTATCGATTTGATCGATTTGGAAGTCAAACCTAATTCACCGAAAGAATACCTAACCCACGGCGGTCTTGTGTTATATAATAATTTTATTCAAAAACTGCATTGACTTTAGATTCACTCATCTTGGCGGTACGAAAAACAAATGAAAATCACACATTTTCCTAATTTGAATTTGGAATTATGTTCTTTAAAATTTAAACTTTCAATAATACCAAAACCAGCCAGATACAAATAGTATAGCCAAAGAGATTTTATTACAAGTTTATACATACTATAATGCGAAAAGACTTTTTCCCCAACCTAATATTAATTGTGGTTTTCGCTCAATTCCTAATTCATTATACCCCAACATTAAGTTGCCGTTAGCCTCAATCAGTTTAAACATTGGTAAAAAAGGGAAAATTTTGTAGTTAAGCCTAAAGTAGGTAGTTCAAGACAAACTAGGTTGTCCTGGGTTAACTAGTTTATCCTGACACGCTTAGGTTCAGTACGTCTGGAGGCGACCGCGGGAAAGGATATTCCCCGCGATAAAAATGGTCCCCAGCCCCAGGGCACCTAGTGCCGGGACGCTTCCGGGGTGCAAAGCGGCGCACAACACCTGCGCCGCTCACAAAGCAGCCGAGCCACGCGCCTTTTGGCGTTGCGCGAGTCCGGCAACGGATCATCCACGGACAGGGGGTCAGCGGGAACAAGGCATCGCTGTTGTCTCCTTCCCCCTGTCTTGTGACGGACGGAGGAGCTGCTGAGGGGTTTTTAGTGGGTAGGCCTGGAGCGATATGGCCCGGGGAGTCCCACATACCCTCGTGATTTGGCTCGACCACGAGGGATGCGTAAAAGCATTTTCCCCCTACCAAAAAAAAAAAAGGTTCAGTACGTCTGGGGTGCGATGTCAGACAACCTCCTTGTGGTGCACCCTGGGCAACCCGGCAGATTTTCTGCCGCAGGCTAATAGTCTGACGAGTGGACCCCATAGAGTGGGGTGTGGGATGGCCGGGTTCAACCTGGCTTGCCACTTCATTTGGCCACCCGCTTCATGCGGAGGAAGGGCGAAGTCCCCTCTTCTTGTCTTAAGAAAAGGTGTGGCTTTCGCCGGAAGGTAGTGGGGTGAAGGCGACTTTTCGTCATGGCGCTTCGCGCCTGCCGGGGATTGCCCCGAGCTTCGGCTCACCCGCGCGGCGGTGGATCCAGTGGGATCTGCCGTCGGGCAACCCGTTACCCGCAATGAGCGGGCCGGGGGCCCGGCGCACTGAGCGTCGGGCCGCGTGGAAGACAACCACAATAAAAAACCAATTTCGGTGTGTAGAGCAGCACACGTGCCGCTCCACTAAGCAGCAGAGCCAGACGGTGAATCCGGTAACGGACAGTTTACAGGCAGGGGGTCAGCGGGAACAAGGCCTGACTGTACTCCCCTTCCCCCTGTCTTGTGACGGACGGAGGAGCTGCTGGGGGGGTTTTTAGTGGGTGGGCCTGGGCCGAGTATGGTCTGGGGAGTCCCACATATCCTCGTGGTTAGGCTCGACCACGAGGAATGCGTCAATGCATTTTCCCCCCTCCCAAAAAAAAAGGTTCAGTACGTCTAGTACGAGTTTTTAAATCGAGTAAACTACAATAGTTTTCGTTAGCTCGCTAAACTGTCAGTTTACGATGTAAACGGTAGTATGCTCGTTGCTCGTTTCGAATTCACGTTTAAACGCCAGCGAGTTAGTTTTACTCGATTAGACGAACTTCACATTATATATTTATATCTCTCTTATACATATGTGAATGGAAAGAGACACGCGATTTTGTCACTGTGACGTTTTCTTAGCCGTTTTTATTATTTTTAAAGCGAGTTGAATGAAAGAAAAACATTATTTGGAAACTTTATATATTTATTTATAACCATTGGGTGGTTGAGTGCCATTGTTACTTGGTCAATGTACCAACTAACTGCTTCCTGCGACAAGTAATTAGCAAGGCCAATTACTCGCTGGTAGTCTCCATTGGCATAAAGCAATAAGGCACACAACACCTAAAACAAAGGTAACAGAAATTAACTATAATGTTATGTGTGTAAATAATATTGTAGGTACTAACCTTAGTCTCTAGAGACACTCTTTGCGAACTACGAAAGTCACAATACTCTCTTAATGTACTGCAAACATGATGGAAAGCAGCTTTTGTTAGGTGGTAGCGCTGAGTAAAGTGTGTGTCGGAGATGCGGCTTATAGAAAATGATTGTCGCAGCTTAGAATTCTTCCGTCTCTCTTCATGCGCTATTTCATCTTGCATGGCCCTCCATGCAAAGTACCACCGTGCAGACATAACTTTAATGTTTAGAAAGACAAAAAACGTATTAATGTACCAAACTCACATAAAAATGTAAGGTGAGAACCCAAACTACAATAGTTTTCGAGTAAACTGTCAAACAAATGTCAAACATGTAACTCATACTGCCAAAGACTCAAAAACTACTCGAATACGTACTCATTGATCGAGTAGTTTATTACTTTGTAACTCATACTGTCAATTCTAGTTCATTATAGTTTCCGATAGAGGCGCTGGTGTGAAATCCAAAACTATCAAAACTCATACTAGACGTACAGGTATGGGTTTGATTTTTTTAAATGCGACGAGGAAGCTCACCTTATAGTAAGTGACGGTAAGGCCAAAGGTGGAAGCGAGCTTCACCTGGAATCTTCAATAACTAAGGATGCCAAAAAAGTTAAATATATACACGGTTATTTTTTTATCACCCTGGAAAATTTAAGGGACGCTTCACGGCATGGTATTAGAATAATTTAAATATAAATTAAAAAAATAACCCCCCTCCTTAATTTTATATTAATTTTTAAAAAAATACAAAAAATGCTGCACTAGTTGAGAGCAGCATTTTTAGAGATTTTTTTATTTTTTAAATATTTTTTTAAATTTATTAATTTCATTTTTTTTATTTTTTATATAATATTGGATGTGTCCTGAGGCATCCCTAAAATTTTCCAGGGTGATAAAAAAATAACCGTGTATAATACCATATGAGAGCCAAAAAAAAAAAACGATCCGCCTGGCAATAACGTATCTACCTGATAATAAGATTTAGGAACTCTTCAGTAGAATATAGCTGGACAACTTAATTTGTTACTCTGCGAACATTTCATTTAGTCTCTCGGATTCAGCGTTCAAATTAATTGCCAACTCGGAAAACGTTTTAAAATTCATTGGACCCATAAAATGTAATTAAAACACAACACTGGCATAAATCATGGCGATGTCGTCTTTCAAATTCATCCGCGCGAGTGGACAGAGATGGCTATAGACTGTGAAGCGAAATAAAAAGCTTACGGATAGAAGAATGGCTACTCTAATTTATGAGGCATTTTTATGATATGAGTGATTTTCATTCACTTTTTAATTACACAGTATGTTGTTTGTACAGTACCTACACAAATTCCTACCATTCCTCTGACACGGTCAAGAGACCTTTTTATTCCTGAGTCCATTCATACCATGAAGCAAATACAAAGAGGAGATGTTATAAGCAACTAGGTCCAGCTCCTATCACCAGAGTCTTGACGTCACGCATTTTTAGTTTTAGCTACTTAACGCCAGAGGCGCTGACATCAGTCGATCTTTTTATCTGTCGGATTAGTACGTCGTACGCTCTTCCTTTATTTTGGTTTTAAATTACCTAAATACAAAATGAAATGTTGTATTCTATCGTGCAAAAGTTACACAGACGACAGAAACAAAGTGAACGAAAAAAAATCTCTTTCCATTTGTAAGTACATTAAACAAGCATTATTAATTTATTACTTGACGTATTGCTTCTAGAATGTTCGACGCCACATGAACGCTTCTGTCAATGTCCCGATAAAGCACAAAAGGCCCTCTAGTGGCGAGTAAAAATACTAACGAAAACGTAGGATGTAATAAGGGCGAAAACAAAACACGTGAATTAATATAAGCAGTTATAACGATTTTTATTTTTAGATTATATTGACACAGCACCTAATAAATTATCTTTCTCCTACGAATGTATCTTTTAACATAGATTTAGCACTGCTGCCACCTAGTAATGTATAGCGGAACTTTTATGTTAACGTCAATAATGCTGACATTTTAGTAATTCTACTCGCTACAAGGTGACAGTGGCGTCGCGCACCCTCCCCCCGCACCCCGATTTCCGGCTTCACTTGATTTCATACGGAAAACGCGATAGGGCACCTCCTCTTTGTATTTGCTTCATGATTCATACCAATACTGCAATGCTTGTATTCTTCGCGCACTTTCATTCCTCATAATTTGTCAATGTCAATTCAAGGTGGATGTCGAGATATTCTTAGTGGGTATACTCGTACAATGCTCTGCGTGGAGAGTTCCACACACGGCTATCGACTATCCAGTATCCATCGGCAACAGTATTCCACCTCGTAAATATTTTCTAGAATGTCTGATTGTTTGTATGATTTTTTTAATTGGCAGTATACACCCAAGTCCTGGGCGTTTACTGCCTATTCCTTTACTCTCTCTATTCCTTTTGAACTTTGGTTACTGATTGCTATTTAATACTATTAATGTTATCTATCTATTGATAACATTTGCTTTCATGCATTAAAATAATTAATGTAAAATATACTAAGATCATGGCAGCATATATCGCCACACAATCATAATATAAAACGCAAGTAAGTATATATTTTAATTTAAATTTTATAAACACTGATGATCTGGCAACTCTCATTACGTATCATGTAATCTTAGCAGAGTATAATTTTTTCAAGTCCTCATCATCCTGAATTTCTTTTATTTTATCGAGTCAGGAAGGATCTTAGTGTTGTGAAGGTCTTCAATGTATAATTATTACAAAAAATTATGAATAGCCATAATAAAAATGAAACAGATTTAGCTGTAATCTGCTCAAAACGGCGGGAAAAATAATTATAAACGTTGATCAACTACCCACGAAATTCGTTCGTCTCATTTAAGATGTAGTGTTTGTGCAGTGAACTGAAATAATAATAAGATACTTATTAGGTACTAGGTAAGTAACTCAATCACGACTAGGATTAACGGTGCCGTGATCTAAGCTGGGTGTGGTCGGAATGTGGCAGACAATGCATTTTAATACAATATTAAGACACAATTACAGTTTTGCAACGGATTTAGATTTTATAAAAATCCATACTATATATATATATATTACTAGCTTCCGCTAGCGCCCGCGACTTCGTCCGCGTGAAATAGTTACTTTGGGCTAACGCTAACTTTAACCCGCGACTTCGTTTATATAGGTGAGTAAGTACTGGGTCTTATAATCTTATATCATGTAGATTGTAGGTTATTCTCGAAAAAACGAATGTTACTTTAAAGTAGGTACTTCTGCGTACACTATATTTTTAGTTTTGTTTTCTTCCGGCAGAAGTAGATAGCTACATAACTGGGGCCACCCCATGACTGCCCGCCGGCTTTGCACATTGTGCGCGCAGTACTCGATCATTATTTTGCTGTGATGTTATTTTAAAACTGCGATATCTCCTAAGATATTCATTTAAATCGAATGATGTAAAGGGCAATTTTGTTTTAACTTGTGATGAATAACGTATTTATTTGGATAAGGGTTCATATCATGTTTATAAAAACACCGCAAATAATGCATTATTTTACAAAAAATTTGGTAAGCATAAAAAAGGTTATAGTGAGTTAACCTTAAAAGATAGACATATGCTGCCGCGGAAGTTTTTTTTAGAACTTTTAAAGGGGAACAATTCTGTCATACATGAATTTTGCGAAACTTTAACCGTTTACGCAGCGCACGCAGCGGAAGCTCTCAATAGGACAAAAAATCCCCCGATTGTTTCCAAATCGGGGGATTCTTCATTGGTACTCCGCTCCTATTGGTCTTACTTAGCGTGATGATATATAGCCTATAGTCTTCCTCGATAAATGGACTATCTAACACTGAAAGAATTTTTCAAATCTGACCAGTAGTTCCTGAGATTAGCGCGTTCAAGCAAACAAACAAACAAACAAACTCTTCAGCTTTATAATATTAGTAAGTATAGATATAATATTATAAATGCGAAAGTAACTCTGTCTGTCTGTCGAGCTTTCACGCAAAAACTACTGAACCGATTTAGATGTAATTTGGTAAGTATAGACATAACTTGAGTCCAGGAAAGGACATAGGATAGGTTTTATCGCAGAAATCACCTCTTAAAGGGGAGAAAAGGGGGGTGGAAGCTTGTATGGGGAATCAATAACTGCTGAGCTGAATTTAATGTAGGGGGGGGGGGGGGGTTGTAAAGGGAATCAATAAAAAAGGATTTCCACGCGGACGAAATCGCGGGCAAAAACTAGTCTGTTTCATAATCTCGAAGTGTTGTTTCTAGCAGTAATATGAATCAATTCTTAGATGATAAATATTATTTATGTATGAATAAAGGTGACTATTTATTTTTTAAGATATAATACAAATGGGCGTATAACTATTGTGATCTCTTTGGAATCCTCAATTGATATCGTATTTTAGAAAAATCTGCGAAGTTTTAGAATAAGATTAATACATTAATTTAACCTTCTGAACTAACTACCCTTATACATACCTATACTATATAGCCTTCTATACCTCCTAGGTCGCAGTATAATTAACCATTTTGATGCACAAATATCTGAAACTTGTTTGTTTGCGCTCAAAACAACAATTAGCATAAGAACAGCTTTGAGTAAGGCTACCTGAATTGCCAATGTGACTCGTGCTGCAGTTGCATTCCTCGCAAGCGTTACTTGATAGCCCAGTTCGCCGCGCCCTACATTTGTGTCTACATCATCTCGCATACCTTTGACAATTCCTTCCACACAATTCTAAACTTAAACACGTAGTTATAAAAGCTATTCAACCCGTTTCGCACCTGTACTGCCGTTCTCATGCAGTTTTAAACGTTAACGTAGCCTTTTAAGAGTTGTAATTCCTTGAATACATTTCTGGATAAGTGTCATTGGCCCCGAAAGAGATTATGGTTTTATTTCCATGTCTCCCCTTCGGTTCATAATTAGGCGTTTTGATTTAGAGCTTGAACCTTATTAATGTGTCATCTGGATTGGTCTAGTGCTTGTGCATTCACTTTTGTTATTTCATCGCTTTTAGTATTTTTATTGGTGGCGATTTTTTGGTATATATTGTGAGTAGTGTTTTAAAATTTAAATTCGGCTATTGATCGGACGCAATATGCTTGTTGCTGATATTACAGTATATGTAGCTGTCTGTGGTAAGGAGATTTTGCACGGTAACCCATGGGGATAAAATGTATTTCGTAGCGTTCCTTTCAAAATGTTCAAATTAGGCAATTCTGTACTGCGTATAACTAAATTAACTTCTGTTTTATGTTAAACGTTAATTAGTGCCAGAATTAATAACGAAGCTTTGTTTCATCTCTAAATTATATTGTTTGTACATACGTTCATACTATGATAATAATATAACTGTTAATCTTACCACTAAAGTCACTGAACATTTTGCAATTAAGTTGTCGAAATGTTAATTTTACAAAGCCCTCTCTCATTCTCATTACTGAATGTTAAGCAAATGTTATAACATTTAAGACTATAATGAGATAAATACGAGTGCTGGTGCTATGTATTTAACCTTCCCAACAGCAGTCCCTAGTTTAACGACCCCAAAATATCATAATTTCCTATTCAAATACAACCCCGCTTTGGTTATAGCTAAACTTTTTCCCTTTTGTTTCAGGTAAACCCCGGGCTAATCCCTCGTGCAACTATTGCCATCGTCAGCATTATCCTTCGCGCCGAGATCACGGTCGGCAAGCAACCGCTCACAAACTCCGATCAAAACCCGCCCAAGGAGATTACGACGCTAACAAAATTCACGACGATATTGATAAAACGATAACTGTTTACATTCCCGAAAACGAGCTGTTTCGATGGAATATATCGTAATGTGATATTTTTTTTGCTTATTTTTTTTTGACTGGCGAATTTCGTCTGTATAAGTCTCTCGGAATCACAGGAGACTATTGTAGTTATCTTTTATGAAAATTTTAGTGTAGTACCTACTATTCATTTTACTGACTAGACTTTCGTAAAAAAAATATCGTCGTAGATACATTAGCTCGAAGTTTGCAAAGTTTTTTAGATTGTAAAAACGTGTCGCATTGTAGACATAACCTCAAGATTTCGCCAAATAGTCTCAATGAGGGTCAAGGGGGCCTTTTTATATATAACGATAATGTTGTATACTGTAATGTTATAACTAATAAACAATACTCACCGGAGTTTGTTGGACTTGTAAATAGTGCAGACTCTGGGTATTACCATAATGCCTTCGGCAGGCTGCGGCCGAATAAAGGTGAACCCAAGCGTAATCCCGTCTTGGGATTTAACGAAATTGGTCAATCGCTTTATTTACTTTAACAGAATTCAGGGATTACTGTTCTACGTCGATTTGCAATGTCTCGGTAATTTCTTAATTTGATTTTAGTTTGTGTTTTGGCTGGGAGTACAATAGCGCAGAGGTGAATTACGTAATCTTGATTACGTAATTCACCGACCCTGATCTATATCGGGCTAGGTCGATGATCCCGTGGAACTTCATTGCAAATAAAATGGTACAATAATATTGTTTCTGACAAATTCTTTATCTAGGTCATGTATTGCCGCGCTAAATGAATCAGCAGGCCAATTATGGATCTTTCATGGTAAGACATGGTATAAATTTGAGAAAAAGAAAAAGAAGTCATGAAATGCTGCATTTCGTGTTACTGATCTCCAATGATATCATTACTATGGCATAATTTCAATGATGTCATCATTAAATAATGAACAAATGATCGAAAATCTGACCGCAAATCGTATTTTTCGTTTTGCACTATGATATCATTTGCAAAACCATGAGATCGGTAATAGGCCCTCTGATAGGGCACGACTCGTTGCAAAATTGCATTGTGCTTAATGCCATTCGTGCAGTTTGTCCTTTGAAAATAGGTATTCAATTTTTTCTGGCGAGCGGTGTCCTAGTAAAAAGTACAACTTCGTATAAGGATCTTTTCCAAGGATTTTCTGTGTTGTGTGAAATTAGTACCTTTATTGAACTTCGGAAGGCAAAAAATTAAATTAAAATTATAGAATTTCTATTATAAAAAAAAACGTTTTCAGTGTAATGTTGAATTGTTGAACCTTAACCTTGTAATTTTAAAGGGCTACCAAAAGCTTATCACGATAGGGTAACACAATTTCCTATACGACTTTCCCGTAAACTACCCCAGATTACGACTCTGAAGCCGCTCCAGGAAAAATCCAAAGTAAAAGTGAGTATAATGAAAATTAATAACAGAGAATTCAGTGAAAGCGCTGAAACAGGACACGGCCTACTAACAGAGGGCCGCGCCATTTCTTTTCATCTGAAATGTAGCGCGACGCCTGACAAAATAAACACTCGGAGGTGTTTGTTCAGAAGCCGAGCGGCTGAGCACCTTGCGGTGTAAGTTTTACCCTAACTTTTCACTTCTGATTCGCGCTCGCCGTTTTGTCTATAATGGCGTGCTTGAAATTCTAATGCCACTTTGACAAATAGAACTTCTTATACTATTTGAGCGCGTGACGCGTGCTACCCCGGGGAGTTGCGTGGATGCCTCGTCTTCGCTGGTCTCCGGGCGAAGTGAGATCACGTGCAAGTCATAAATAATTCTTGCGTTTCGTTATTCTCTAACTAAAACGTTGTCAACAGCTTCTGGAGTTTCTCTCGGGGCTCCCTTAAACACGAGTGTTAATTACACTTGTCTAGTGTCATCGTATTAAATCATCTTGTTTTGAGATATCAGCTCTTCATTTTGCGGCATTCTTGAATCAAAGGCTACGTTATATGCATGTTTATTAATAATATTGAGCTAATGAAACATTTACTCATTGAAATTCGGATGATGCAAGAAACCACAGGACTGGTTAGTGGTAAATTGGAATTGGTTGGCTGTCGGCCAGATATGCTTAACAGGAACTAGGCTCGTTTACGCTAAGCCTGGTTATCATAAACGGCGAAGCTATATGTTTAGTTAATCCGAACACATAGCCTGCGAATTCATGACATTGCGGGCGCTATTTATTGCTATGTGGTTGTGGTCGGTGTGAGCGTTAACGGCTATGTAATTTAATATTGCTTGTATAGTCTGGTTCAAATAATATGATATCATAGATTATAAAAAAATAATAAGATATTTTGTTTCTTCATGGTTAAGAGTCATTATTTTGGAGTGGAGTCCGTTCCGTTTATGACTTTCTTGTCGAGGTGGTTTTTATTAATTTGTAGTTAAAATGTCACGCAATTGTAATACTGTGATATTGGTATGTGAATCGGTGTAGATTATTTACCTGCACATTTGAATTTGTTCTAGACAAGCTTAAAATCCTACTCGAGCAAACAATGTTATTGCAGCTTACAAATTAAGAGTTTTGCTATAATGAGGGATGTTTCATTAAACCCGCTTTACAAATAAAGCCTTGGATTAATGAGCTAAGTGGATAAACCGACAAAGTGGATGTACTCATAAAGGGATCTGCATCAATTTGTAAATAAACATCCTGTTTTTGGTATCATATACATTATATAAATATTTTTTTTTTTACTTATTTTGTGCCAGTTCATCGGAGGTAGTCGATAGTACCTTGGCTCTGACCGTATACTAGTAAACATTTCCAGATCATAAAAAAATTATTGTTAATCTATTCTGAGGCAGTTACTAACATTTGCTGAATTTTCTTATAAGTATGTGGTTTGTCATCTTTAAAATTTTGCTATTATTTCTGAAATAAATATCTTTTATATTTGTCACTTTCTATTTTCTTTAAAAATATTAATTTAATTGAAAAATTAATAAATCAATACAATAAAAAAAGATGTAGATACGTAGTTATTAACAGTGAATAAAGTCTACTTTGGCTTATTTATAAAGTCTTAGAGCATTTTATGGTAAATGCTCTAAGAATGAAGTATGTACAAAAGAGATTAATACAATGGAAATTTCGACGGGGCTGGTAAGAGCTCGAATGGCGGGCCTGTCACGATATGTCGAAGACGCGGCTTCGATTCCCGGCTGAGTCAATTTTTCGGCCTGAGCGTCGGGGCGGTGTTGACTCTTCACTTGCCTTCCGACCGCCGAGATTTCGTTCGAATATCATATGTACATTTGTCTGACGCTTCTACGGTGAAGGAAAACATCGTGAGGCAGCCTGCGTACATCTGCGAAGAAATTCAATGGTGTATGTGAGTGAAGTCGACCAATCCCCACTGGGCCAGCGTGGTTGACTAAGGCCTAATCACCCTAACATAGGGTAGGCTCGAGCCCCTCGGTGGGGATGTGTATGAGCTGTGATGATTATTGATTTATAATGTCCAATAAAATATTTTATGTATTCATAGAAATATCTTGCTCTTTCAGTCCATGACGAAATTCTGTAGCAATGGTACTGAAGCGGTAGGTCAATCAGTCTGTCATTTTCTGTCGAAGCGTTGTTTTAGCTTTCAAGTTTGTAACTTGATTATCATCCGTAATCAAATTAACCTTTATTAACCGTGGAAAGCCGACTGTAGATCCTACAGTAAGCTCCCATTCAAGCTGTACATTTACACTACGAAAACCGTCACTATTACCAGCGACATAAGAACGGTCCAAAGGTCAAACAGTATAGCTTGATAAGGAGCTTACTAATTGTACATATTTTCAGACGACCTTTGGTATTTCGCATTAGAAATTACTAGAACCTGTAGCGACTGAAACTTTCTCCGTAATACACATGTTTCGTTTGATTTTCAATGACTGAAATGAATGAAGTGTTACAAAAACCTAAATTTAGTTTACAATTAGATAATGACGCGAAATTTAGTCTCGAACGTTTTGTGAGGTATTATTTATTTACATTCTGATAGACAATTTTAATAATAGTATCTTCGCATGACAAAGCAACTATAAGCCTTTGAAAGGATTACAGTCTTCAGCTTAATTAAATGTTAGCTTAATTAAGACTTAGGGCTAAATCTGTTATCGAACATACTTCGTCCTCAGTTTCTTGATACTCTAATGAAAAAAAAATAAAAAAAACGTAGAATGGGATCTTAAGCAATGCCTCCTGACCTGACTGGCTTAAAAATATCAACACAATGATGGCACCTTATGTTGATAAATACCTACAGATGAAATAGGAATATTTAAGCTTTAATTATACTGTTTCAGCTTATAGATATTTAACTCAATAAAAAGTCGTATTGTGGAAAGACTAAAAGTTTGAACGCGCACTCAAAAACAATGTAAAATTTAGCCTGAGTAGGCGTTAAAGGAGATTTTGAGAACTTCAGAAAATTCTAACCCAGTTTTCCTCTTTCCAAATACTTTCTGACGTTCCATATTTTGTACTTGATCCCTAGATATATTACTGTGATCAGTGAGTTATGAGCGTCTAAAACCTTTTACGGTGATATTGTTTTATCTCAAGTTTCATGTGTATCCTATACACATGAAACTTAAAATTATTGCGTGCTAGTTTTTGCCTGCAACTTCGTCCGTGTTGTATTAATTTGCGTAGCTTTTTTATCGAATCTGCCTATATCCTTCCCCATAACTCGAACTATCTCCATACCAAATTCCATATAAATTGGTTCAGCGGTTTAAACGTGAAGAGGTAACATCATTTCTTTTTTTCATGAATAAAAAACATACGTGATTTGTTAAATAAGCAAGTAAGTACGAATACATAATTAAATTGTCTTAACAATAAAATGTTAAAGAAATTAAAGGTTTTTATTTTAACAATGCCAGGATAAACATGGAAAATTTTATAGACTGAGTAGCAAGAACGATGAAATTGAAAAACAATCACCAAGTATACCTATCTATATTAAGAAACATAAAGATAAATAAAAATAAATCCTATAAAGCACTGGTTTAAGTGCACAGTTTTCTTCAAAACGAATTTCCGTCGTTTCATTAAGTAGATACTCATAACGTTATCATTAAAACTTAAAGATCCCAATAACTCGTCTCGGAGAAAAATTAAAAACGCTTCCTCTAAAAATGTGGAAGCAGATGGACACGGAATGTTTTCATTCTGTTTACGGTTATGAGAAAGAAGTACATTCTGATTACTGCGCTTTCTCGGATAGAAATTGTACTCGAAGTTTTTTTCCTTATTTTGAATAGCTTATACTCTAATGTTCAGTTTGTCTTGATAACTCCTGTCAATGGTATGCAGAAATTTTGCTCATTTGAGAAAGTTCCGACCACGATTCCTGGATTGGGAATCGATTTCTGAACATCTTTTTAGGAGCATAAGAGAAAGTTGCTTATTATTTTTCAAGTTACTTGTATCTATATTCTCATCTCGGCTTACCTTGTTATTGTAAATTATTGTGCAAATTAAAGTGTCTTTATCTATATATCTTTGTACATAGGTCTTATTCCAATTTACTGAATAAAAATCACTATTTATCGGTTTGGATTTGACTTGGTTCATCCCTATCGCCCTAAATTCACGTAATCTATTATTTACTGACAAATTATTGGCTGGAGAAGCTTCTAAATTCGAATTCTATTTAAACGAAGACTGACACTCACTAACGGGCACTTAAATCGTTGAGCCTTATGGTTTTTGAAATCAAAATTGATTTCTTGCTCAGCCTTCATTGAATTGATTTGTTCACGGGTCGAAATGAGAAATGGACTTTGTTCCTGATGGGAATAAAGGTGAAAGCGTTGTAACGGTGGTGCCGAGTAATTATTCTGATGTTGCCCCTCCTCGCAGTGTCTGAGCTTGCTATTTATTTAATGAGCGCCGTCATTGTAGCACTGTTTGATTTGCAGCGTTTCTCGCGTGACTTCATTAAATTCTATACGCCTTTGTCTGCTTTTCATCCTGTTTTCATATTTGGTGTCGTTGCAAAAGTTATTTTATTGTTAGTGTCTTGTGTTGGAAGTGTTGGAACGGTTCGAATTACGTTTCTTAGCTTTTTAGATTTCTTAAACGTTATCGTTTCTATATGTGTGTTTATTAAGTCCATGCCAAAGCACGGAATTCTTGATTTCACTTTAGAGAACACTTTGCCTAATAACTCTAATCTAATGCGTTTAAAGTACCTACCAAAATATGGCTATTTGCAAGATAATAAATGTTTTTCAAGACATGCCGAACGGTATATAAATAATGTTAGGGTTTTATCAACAATGTAAACAATACAGCCAAAATACACGTTTTTTGTTATTGTACTGTACGTCCGTCTCGTCTGTCCGTGAACCTTCAGGTTCAGAAATTATGTCGTTTTTGGAAATACAAAGTTTTTGAAGGGGTCCCATATAAAGCACATCTTAAAGGGCATTTTAACCTCATTTACGAGCTGTTTTTTTTTGCATGTAATTCAAGCTAAGATTAAAATTTAATAGCGAGAATATTATCAGCGACAATATCTTTTATATAATTGTGCGTCTTTTGAGTCTAAATTTGCAATTCTTTGTAAGGCTGCCTCTCAGAATGATCGTTTTTGTAAAAGGGTGAAGAACGAATGCTTTGGAATAAAATCTGGAAAAAAGAGCTTAGAAACGTGCTAATGTTTTGAAACTTTTATAAAATATACCATTTATCACCGAAAGTTCAGTCCCTGAGAAAAGTTGTTGTGCCTTGAAGATTATAAAGATTATAGAAGAAGAAAAAATAAAGATTGAGAATTTATAAATGACGACTTTTCTATGATTTTATTTTTGTTGTATTAATTTTTTCACAATTCTAATAATCTATATATTTTTCAAAGAAATATATAAAGATTATTTATTGGTAGTTAGATTTATTATTAACTAGCTTCTGCCCGCGACTTCGTCTGCGTGGACTTCAGAATTGGGTCTAAAGCTTCGCTCGTTAACAATTTTTAATCTTCTTACGGGAATTATTACATGTCCTTTTCCATAGCTTAGGTGACATGCATACCAAATTTCAATGCTGTGTGCCCGCGGCTTAGCTCGTTAACAATTTTCAATTTTCCCTCGGGAACTACTTCAGGAATCGGCACAAAAGGTAATGTTCTTGCCATGTCAAAGGCTACATGCATGCCAAATTTCATCCAAATCCGTTCAGTCGTTGTTGCGTGATTGAGTAACAAACATCCAAACATCCACACTTTCACATTTATAATATTAGTAGGATTGGTATGTTTTAATTATCTTTTCTTTATCCAAATGTGCATTGGCTTTGCAGTATTTAGAGAAAGCATTTTGCTAATTACTTTCTTGTGGTTAACGTCTGTTCCTTTATGATGAGAATTTTAAAATTATTGAAACGCCGAAGTAGCATCGTCGTCGTTTTAATCTAAAGCGTGCTTACGTGCCGAGTTAATTTCTTCTTTACATATCAGTCTAATTAAATGTATCTCTACCTCCCCTGAATATGTTGACTTCTTAATAAACGTTGTACGAACGGAATTTGTATCACATTTAAAATTGCAATATCAAGACATACAATTGTAAGATAGAGTTTGCATTGACTTGTTTATTTAACATGTTTAGTTAGTGGCGTAGCGGCCGGTTGTCTAATTAAATAATTAGAATTGACGTGAGCCCCTCGACAAAAAACTAAATATTTGTTATGCTAATTAGAAATGTGGACGGGATATCCTAATTGTGGGATAATTCTGTTGTAATTATGAACAAACAACTTTGCTTTCTGTTTCTTCTCACTCTGATGATATAGCAGTGGAACGTACGACTGCGACGAGATCAGACACAGAGGTCCAATTCTACTAATAAGTTACAGCCGAATCGAAACTAAACCGTTGCGTTCGACCAATCAGAACGAAACATTATCACGTTATCGGACAGTTGAAAGTCAATATACGCACTCCGATTGGTCGATCGCAACGGTTTAGTTTCCATTCGACTGTAACTTATTAGTAGAATTGGGCCGCTAGACCTATTACTAGGGGGTTGTCCAATCACGTGTCTCTTGATGTCGAAAAAGAAAACAAGAAAAATCATATGTAGCTATTTATTTTTCCTTTGAACACGAAAATAACAACTGAAATTCGGCGCGTCGTCGTTTGACTTCCGTTCCTAGCTTATTTTTATAGAGATTAAGATTGATCCTCGAAAGCAAGATTTCGGGAGAATGAAGCCTATATAGGCCACGTATGGAAAAAGTGATCACACATAAAAAAGGATACTAGACCACATACCCGCAATTAAAGAACGCATTATGGTTTCGTAAAAAAAAATTCCCTACTTTTCTGACGATGACTACTTCAAAGACAAACAACATGGCATTTCAGGACTTGTCGTCACCAAGGATGTTTTGGACTAGGGTAGATTGTGAGAGGTCGTTTATCGAATTTAGACAGATCAAACAGTACCTATCTTGGTACAAAACTCACCACGTATCGCTATGAATTTCGCTAAGAAACCCTCCACGGTTTCTAGTGACTAAAACATTATGTTTAATGAACGACGCCTTAACATGCCTTCCGATTATTTCGAAGCAGAGAAGAGTTCAAAATAGTTTAATTTGTCACTCACTGACCGCGCCAATCGTTGCTTAATTTTAACAGACATAATAACTCCGGCCGTATACGACAGTGCTTTATCAAGCTCCGCCAAAGTTTTGCGTAAAAATTCCATGTAAGTTCGTTTTGAACATTAATATTTTCACGATGGAGAACTCCTCAGTGGTATTCATTCTTTTGTCTCCCACAATTGTTATGAAACCTCCGCACGTCTAGTGACTAACGCCGGATATGGACCGATCACGTCTTTTTCGCATGCAAAACATCGAACACCATACATTGATCGTGTATCTGCATGCTGTAGTGGGTTTTAATTTTTTTCCTTTAGACTTTTAGAGTCGTTATTCCTTGGCAGTGTCCTGTGTCGTCCGTTCACTTCGAGTTAAAATGATGCTCCAAAACTGTGAGGTGAAGTGTGCATTGAGGACTTGTGTTACATTGATTAGAATGTAAGATTGTCAAGACGTCAAGTTGCGTATGTAATTTTATTCTCCAAATTAATCTCAATAAAATGATGTAGACTTTAGTCTACATAAAAATATTTTAAACCACGCGAATGTTACATAAAGTGATGAAACTGCCATTACTGTATTAATAAAATTCTTCGAAGACTGTAAAGTACCACAATGTACAGCTGAAATGGGTCGTGGTTTTCTATAAAGGTTTCGAGTAATTATATACACATTAGATTTGGTTGCATCAAATTATTGTAAGTAATTATCACAATTACGCGAGATGCCAGATTTAATAAAGTATTTGAGCGGATCTACGTATTGAGATTTGTATTAAGATAAAAGGGATAAGACAATGCAGTGAAATATTCGAAATGACTGAATACTAAAATGATCCCCTAATGATCAATTCATCGTGCATGTCAGATATTTCAGATGCCGATTTACGTCGGCTATGCCCTTCAATTTAACAGCTACTGAGAAAATGTTCGGTTTACCTCGGTTTGGTCTGCATCAATCCTGTTAAACATCATCATCACAGCTCATATACGTCCCCACCGAGGGGTTCGAGCCTACTCTATGTTAGGATGTTAAACATCACACAGGTTAAATTATCAATCAACCTACCTACCTATAGGAATTACATATTTTGATCAATATGAAATTCCTGTCATGTTGACGAGAAACTATGCAAAATTAGCGATAGTTTTGATTTTTGATAAACGTTAAATACAGAAAATGTATACGTATAATTGCCACCAATAAATCGTCTAAATATAGAGCTATTCAATGAGATCCACGGAAAAATTAGAAGCAATGAAAGGCTTCAGTGCGCGGCGGGGACGCCTGTTTAAACGTCCCAGACAATACCCCTTTTTTCAAGATGGATTAATTACGGATTCCTTTGACCGCCTTCTCTCCCCCTCTCCTGGCTGAAGATCTGAAAGGCTTGTGAAGATTTAATTTGCCTTTTCGGTTACACACTGAAACACTTTGAAAGGTGGATCTGGGTGTTTGCATGATGTGACGTTTTTGTTCAACCCAAATCATCGTGTGTGAGTGACCGTGACGCGAGGATTTTTGTCCTCTCCTTTGACGGAGTCTGTGTTGTTCTTCGAAATTAATTCGTTCAAATCTTTATTCGGATTTTTCCCCTGTGATGTTTTGTGAGTACAATATACTCGTATGTTCATAAGAACGAATGAATGCACATGAATGAATGTACTTTGATGTTTTTCCCGATTGATTCCTGGGTGGGGTAAAAGATTGTCGAGTTTTTTGAATGTTTATTGGAAATTCCCAGTAGCTTGCTTGCCCTCACTAATAGGACCAAGGTGCTTCTCCACCTTTGTCTAACCTCACGGGGAGACTAGTTATAGTCGTTTCTTAAAAATAGGAAAATATGAATTATATTACAAATTGAACCGTTTCTTCTTATAGCACAAAAGTATTACGGCATTGGTGGCGCTCTGGACTCGGCACTTACCTTCCAATCGGGAGGTCCGGGGTTCAAGACCGCCATGTACCAATGTGTTTTTTGTTTTACGAATTTCATATGTACATTTGTCTGTCACTCCTACGGTGAAGGAACACATCTTGAGGCAACCTGCATACATCTGCGGAGAAATTAAATGGTGTATGTAAAGTCGACCAATCCGCATTGGGCCAGCGTGGTTGACTAAGGCCTAATCACCTTAACATAGGGTAGTCTCGAGCCCCACTATGATATAAATATATAAATTTAGTCGTGAGTTTATAATTGAGATAAGGGTATGAGAAAAGGTAAAACGCTTGAGAGTTCAAACTTTTTAGTATATTTATCTCCTTGCAGACTTACTAAATAAAAAGTTTACTGAAAAATGTACTCGTAAGATAAATTTTCATAGGGGCTCATTAATAAGTATGTGGGGTAATAAATTGAACAAGATTGTTCTTTTGAAAGGAAAAGACAATGTCCACCTTCGGACTCTCCGCGGTCCCTGGGGACAAAGTGTCAGCCAGGAACCGCGGCCTACGGACTAAAACCCACCGATGCCCCTCACATACGCCTTGGCGCGAGCACGTCCATCATCGCCGCATCCTCCTCATCTGAGGAGGATACGCCGAGAAGGGACGCGTCGCTGCCTGACAAGGTCATGGGAACTCGGATGAACACATCCACGACCTCGTCAGCGTCTGCTCGCCTAGGGCGAGCCCCTCTCACCCCCCCAGAAGGGGGAGGCCGGTGATCCCCCGGGGCATCCAGGGGATCAGCGACTGGCGGCAACCTGTGCAATGCAGGACCCGGGCTTCCCAACCCTGGGCCCCGCTGGTTGCCGTCAGGAGGAAGAAGGCGGGCGTAATTCCGCCTCCTTCGCCCCAGCCTTCTGCGGCGGCATGGATCGGCCAAGGGATCCTCCTCCCTGGCCCTCTCCGCCGACTCCTTCTGCGTCATCACGTCCACGCAGAAGGAGTTTACCGTGTCCCATGTCCTCTCTCCCTCCAGCATTGCGCGGACCACGTTCTGGAGTGAGAGGTCATCGCCGATGACGGCGGTCAGCTCACGGCGCTCCGAGGAGAAGGCGGGGCAAACCGCTAAGGTGTGCTGCGCAGTATCCTCTTGGGCGCCACAGTGGTGGCACTCGGGGGTCGCTTCCCGTCCGATGCGGTGCAGATAGCGGCCAAAGCAACCATGACCGCTAAGAATCTGCACCAAGTGGTACGAGAGCGATCCGTGGTGCCGGTTCGCCCATGTGGTGAGGAACGGGTGCATGGCCTCGACGGTCCTGGACAGGGTGTCCGAGACCGAGGCCGAACCCGTTAGCTCCTCGAGCTCCTCAAACCACAGGCGAAACACCTCCACTGTGGCCTCCTCCAAGGCGGAGGCCCTCTCCCTCGGCGCCAAACGCCGGTCGCCGTCCCGAGCGTCTGCGCGGACGCGGTAAGCCGCCGCGAGGACGTGGGCTGCGAGCTCCCATGGGGGAGTGCCTGCAATAAGGCAGGCCGCTGTGTGGGACACAGTACGGTATCCCCTTATTGCCCTTAGCGCCATGGCGCGCTGCGCCCTATGCAGGCACGCGACAGCACGTGGGCTAAGGGCGTCGGCCCAGACAGGCGCCCCGTATAGGGCCATACTACGTACGACGCCTGCGTACAGGCGACGTACACTAGCGCTCGGGCCCCCCACATTGGGGAGCAAACGCCCAAGCGCGTCAGCGGCACTGAGGAGGCGGGGTTCGAGGCGGCGGAAGTGTTCATCGAAACCCCACCGCCCGTATATCACCAGCCCCAGATATTTTAAATGCCGTTTGAGCGGCACAACGACACCACCGACTCTGACTTCCGCTCCAGCGGATATACTTCTACGAGGCCCGTGAAAAATCAAGGCCTCGGTCTTATGCAGCGCTACCCTGAGGCCCAAGGACTCGATTCGCTGGACGACCACGGTGAAAGCAACCAGCCTAATTAAGTAGGTATTGTTAAGCACGCCTAGATGATAGCCAGACAATTGAGCAATTTCATCGCAGAAACTAGCCAGTGTTATTGCCCTTTTAATAACACCTATTCCAATAAAGACTATTAAAAGTAACGCAAATTGAGCCCAGTGTAATAAATTGAAACATTCGCTGAAACGAAAATGTGTTTATTTTTTACTTATTGCTTCTTTGTTTATAGACTCGGTGATGTTTATTAGATAAACAGTTTTGATGTCTTTATCTCGGGCAGGCAGACGTTTAATGATCATCCCAAGAGTTGTTTATCGTTGCCAATAAAATATTTTAATGTTAAACGGTTTTTATTAAACTTTTTTTTTATTGCAACTAAGTTGGCAAACAAGCAAACTGCCCACCTGATGGTAAGTGGTAACAGTCACCTCTATATAATACACTAGCTGTACTCGCGAACTACGTTCCGCCATACTATTTTTTCCCGTTTTTGAAACATTTTTCATTGATGCTCAGCTCCTATTCATCGTAGCGTGATGTTATATAGCCTAAAGCCTTCCTCGATAAATGGACTATCCAACACAAAAATATTTTTTCAATTTGAATCAGTAGTTCCTGAGATTAGCGCGTTCAAGCAAACAAACAAACAAACTCTTCAGCTTTATAATATTAGTATAGATGTGGCCCCTGTGAGATTCGCAGCAAAACTGCAACCCACCACAAGAACCACAGTGTACGTTGTCAACTTGTGACTTAGGATGTAAAGTCACGGTATCCAGTAATTTTAGGCGCATAACACATTGCACCGGACACCGCTGCGGTGTACGGAGGGACGAAAACCGCATGCGGCCGGCGGCACGGAACCGTGCCACCGTACGGTTTGCTCCGTATCACCGTCCGGAGCTGCGGTGCACGACGACGCCCCGCATCGCCGCATTATATATGTTGAGATCTATTAAGCGTATGCACGTCCTTTCTACGCAAAAATCCGTACGATACTGCGGCACAGTGTGGCATACCCCGCGGACCGCACCGCATCACCGTCCGGGAGTGCGGTGCCGTCGCCCGCGCCGCTCAACCGCACGGTGATGCGGTGCGAGTGTGTTATACCCTGCGGTTTTCGTATACAAATTAAGATTCTTCAGTCAAAATTAAAAACCGCAGCACCGCACACCGAAACGGTGTCCGGTGCAATGTGTTATGCGCCTAACCCTGCCGGAACTCAGCAATGCAAGCACTGGCTGCTTTGCGTTAGAAATAGGTAAGATGGAGGTACCCCAAGCACACGACCCTGGTACAGAATCTCCCTCCGGAAAACAATTCCGTTTTTTTAATTAGGTTATTATTTTCTTTGTGATGTTGTATACGAATTCTGAAACTTTATTCAACTACACCGTTACAGACAATTATTCACGTCAAGCACAGTCGAAAAGGTTTACTCTTCGCCCTGTTCAGAAATAAGAAAGCCTTCTCGATAAAAACAGGAAAGAAATTCGAAAGGTCTAATTTTTTATCTCATACATTTTGTATGATACATGCCTAGTAGTGGGGACGCGTATTTCAACATCCTACATCTCTGGATTTGTTCACTCTAGCTAGATAGAATTTTGACGTTTTTTGTAGGAGCTAATTTTAAATACCTATCGCTAGTACCTACCTAACTAAATCCAATGTAGATGTACTAAAGAATAAATAAATAAATATTGAAACCGACCGTAAGTTGACATGACGATGAGGCTAACCAATGTCGGTATAGTGTGGCGCGTATGTCAGACGCCGGAATAAAAACTGGCCAAGCGCGAGTCCGACTCGCCATTAAGGGTTCCGTAGGATTTATGACGTATTAAGAAAACTACTTACTAGATCTCGTTCAAACTAATTTTCGGTGGAAGTTTGCATGGTAATGTACATCATATATTTTTTTAGTTTTATCATTCTCTTATTTTAGATGTTACATGGGGGGGGGGACACATTTTACCACTTTGGACGTGTCTCTCGTGCAAACTATTTCAGTTTAGAAAAAAATGATATATAGAGATAATAGAAACCTCAATATGATTTTTGAAGACCCATCCATAGATACCCCACACGTATGGGTTTGATGAAATAAAAATTTTGAGTTTCAGTTCTATGTATGGGGAACTCCCAAAAGTTATTGCTTTTTTTCTATTTTTGTGTGAAAATCTTAATGCGGTTCACAGAATATATCTACTTACCAAGTTTCAACAGTGTAGTTCTTATAGTTTCGGACGAATCTATAAGAGTTCCGTTTTTTGCCATTTGGCTACGGAACCCTAAAAATAGTAAAAAATATTAAGCCACGTTCATAAGGTAAATTCATGCAAACGGAACATTGGTTTTGTTTTGCATATTCATAGCTGTATTATTCAGTAATCTGTGCCCGTAGTCCCGTCCTTACCTTCCCGCGTCTGTTCCAGTTGCCCTCCTAACGGCTCCAAGAATTTGGCGGATTACGATACGTTTACAGGAAACTTTTAAGTCGGCTTCGCCGAAGATTATGTTTTCGAATGTAATGGTAACACTGAGCCGCTGACAGAAAAAAGTTGTGGATTTTTCAAGTGACGCTGTTTTTGAAGAGATCCTGGTGAAGATTGGGAGAACGCTTGTGCTCGAAACTAATTACTCTGTAAACAAACATTTTACTGACAACTTGGAAAAGAAAATGTTGAATGGTACAGTAAGCGCTGCGGAAAGCTATACTGTTTGATCTTGGATCAGTTTTGGGTCGCTCGTAATGGCGAGGCGGTTTTCGTAGTCCAATGTAAAGCTTGATGTGGCGCTTACTGTACTCAAGTGGCTGTTGTTCAAACTAAAATTATAATTTTAGCCGAGACATTTGCATTAGAATATCAAAAGCTTACAGAACATTTTGTTTTATTGATTGTATTCAATATCAAGAAGTGGCAAATAATAAGAAGGAGAATATTTAAAAGTGAACACAAATGGGAGCTAACTAAATAAATCATTCATTTAGTGATGTCAATCTCAAACAAATGCCTTGGTGGCGATACCCTAACTAAGATTTTCCAACATGTAAGCGCTACCGCCAGACATACCGACTCGATGAGAAAATAATCTTTCCTCACTTAAATCCGCGGAGCTCTACTCATACCAATACAACAATCATAAATGTTGTATAAACATTACACGATGAACCCTACATGATCGTAATGCCGTGATAAAATGATACCTCGAGCCACGCTTGAAATATGTATCCCATTCGCACACAATACGCACCGTAACGATATTCACGTCTGACAAAGCAGAATCGCCGGAACAGAATGAGGAATACTGGGAACATCAGAAATAACATCGGCAGCCAATATCCAGGCCATCGATCAACTTTCCCTTGTATTAAAGGTTTGCATGTGACAACTTTGACAAACGACGCGCAACGCTTTGCCTCTGATTTATAGTGATACGGATTTTTCTAGACCCCTTCGTGTTTTTATTTATCATTTTCCAGACATCGTCGACTGGCAACGGGGCTTCATCGGTAATATGACAGCCTGAGTGACGTAAAAGCTGTTTTTGGAGAGGGTCCGTCTAAACAAATTCAGCTTCGGCGCCTAAATGCTAAGTGGAGATGAATTGATATTGAAAAAATGAAAAATTTTCAAGTTGTAATTTGAGGACTATTTTCTCTAAAAGAGAAAAGAGGTTGGAACTTACTTTTGATGAGAAGCTGGCATTGTGATAGTTTGCACGAATTACGAAATACGTCGTACGTATTTGCTATAGGATCTACCTATACACAAACAAAAAATGTCACGTATCGTAAAGTCCTATAACGCAAGATTTAGATAATCTATGTAACCCTGCGCTGTAAAATTTTCGTGTGACATTTTTTGTTCGTCTATAGTTACGATACCTATCAATACAAACAGTAACCTTTAGCACGAACACGAACCACTGTCGTAATAGTATAGTAATCGTATTTACTTACTATTCGATAACAATGATATTACGATAGCTAGCTGTCGAATTAAACGATACGACCCGTCAAAAGCGTGTTCGTGCTGACGATTCTCATACTGTAGTTCTCGTTAACTATACCATCAACATTAAGATTACGATACTAGTTAGTTTGTGTTATTTAACTTTAGTTCCTAAAACGACCATAGCAGCGCTGTTTTAGTTTTCATAAAAAATAATACGATTACGAATACGATAACCAAAACTATAGTTGTTCATGCTTGGGGTACGTACTGGTTTCAGCGCACGCTGCTTTTATTTTGAAAAAATGTGTGAATGTGTTTTTGGTTTCGAATTTCACATGTACATTTATCCGACGCGCCTATGGTGAAGGAAAACATCGTGAGGCAACCTTCATACATCTGCGAAGAAATTCAATGGTGTATGTGAAGTTGACCAATCCGCATTGGGCCAGCGCGGTTGACTAAGGCCTAATCACCTTAACATAGGATAGTCTCGAGCCGTATGTGAGCTGTGATGATGATGATGATGATGTCTGATTATTCTTAAATAGCTCGGAAGTGGATTGCCAAAATTGCCTACATTAGGTTCCTATAGTTTCCTACTTGCAACATATAACTTAATATATTTCTCTTTGGTTCGATCCTGCCATGTAGGTACCAATGTGTTTTTCGTTTCTTGAATTTCATATGTACATTGCCGACGCTCCTACGGTGAAGGAAAACAACGTGAGGCAACCTGCATACGAGTACATCTGCGAAGAAATTCAAAGGTGCATGTGAAGTCGACCAATCTGCCTCGGCCAGCGTGGTTGACTACGGTCTAAACACCGTAACTTTGGGTAGGCTCGAGCCCCTCAGTCAGGACGTATATGAGCTGTGATGATGATGATGATGATATTTCTCTTAGAAAGTGTATATAATGTTTTGTTATCTATTTAATTATGAGTGTCACTCATCCATTGACGAAACATCATCTTTCATTTTATTTTACATCTTTTATCCATCGAAATAAATGACTTAAACTGATAATTACGGTTATTTGTATTACGGTTGCTTATTAAAAATATAGCACTATTTTGTGACATCGATGGTCACCTTAAATGGGATTTTCAAGTGACAGTAACATCTCGTCGTCCTATATAGGTATTTCTTCTCTCAGAAACAGCGCGCTTACCTCGAATAGAATTTGTACTGTAAGAACGTAGCACTAATTCAGCAGGTGAAGCGCGGCCATTGCTTAACGTTTTCTCTTTGTACGTTTCCAACGGCAATGTTCCCGATACGTACGTAAAATTTAACGATAGGACACTCCGAGGAAATTGTTCATATCCGCGACGACGAGGGAGCGCTTGACTAGATTTTCACGGCAAATGAAACATCAGTGAATGGGCTATGTCTGCTCAGCGGAAGGATCAGCAAGCCAATACTGTGTTGTGATTTTTAAGCTTGTATTCGGGTATCTAAAATCCCGACTAGACATGTGGTATTAGGTATACGTTAAATCAAACTTTAAATGATCAAATCAAATCCTTTATTGCTTTGTGACAAAGGTCTTACGTAGGATGTTGACTTGTTTTTATTGTAGCAATGTTAGATTTGCAAAAAAAAAACACTTTAAATTTCTTTATTTTTAATTATTTGTTATTAAATATTTTAAATATTGCATTTGAAAAGGTTTATGGCTCATGGTTTTTTTATATTTTACAGGTAAAACAAAATTTTCTCGACGGAGGCACGTGAGTGTTACGAAAATACAACACACATCAGTAAAAATTTGTGAAAAGTTACTGGTGTCATGATGATTTTATAGGCATAAGTACCCCATGAATATACCATTTTAGGTCTTCACGCTGAAATGGTCTTCCTATTCCTATATTCGCCTTTGTTAGCTAATCACTTTTTGGTAATTTGATGCATAAGTACCTATTGTCGCCGCAACTAACTTAGCAAGAATTTGACGTCTTTTTTGTGATTTTGCGCGTGTACCCTCGTCTGCAACGAAATATCGTTACTGCTTTTATTTCATTTCGATTCTGGTCAATAATATTTTAGTATTATTATTTTTCATATGGTTGACCTTTCGATATTAGTCAGAATATCCCCCGTTCTTGCCAACTTAGGTACCGGCAACTGTAATCATTTTTACATACCTTAGACAAATAAACTCTTAACAATACAATAATTAGACAAAAAGTATGAAAATTTATTTAATTAAATAGAGCTGTAAAAGGATTTGCGACTAGTATGTCCCTAATTAGCCCGTCCTTAACATTAAAGATATGAATTACGATACAACACAATATTTTCACGATGTCAGATTGACAAATTATGATATCTACTCATTTTTATGATATAGTCATTAGTGTAGTGTATGTAGTCTTAAGAGGCTGAGTAACTCGAACGACCTTGAGACATGAGTTTCTACTGGATTACGGGCGCGGTGCGTTATTGAAATTGGGCGAAAATATATTTTTTTGAAAACTTATTTGAAGATATGAATAATCAATATTATCAAATTAAGTGTAACGAGTTAATTACCTGAAAATCATTAAAATAACCTTTGTTAAATAACTCGGATTTTCTTCTGGACGCTGTTTTTGATGGGTATCTTTGGCATTTTTAGGGTTCCGTAGCCAAATGGCGAAAAACGGAACCCTTGTAGATTCGTCATGTCTGTCTGTCTGTCCGTATGTCACAGCCACTTTTTTCCGAAACAATAAGAACTATACTATTGGAACTTGGTAAGTAGATGTATTCTGTGAACCGCATTAAGATTTTCACACAAAAATAGAAAAAAAGCAATAAATTTTAGGGGTTCGAACTGAATCTCAAAAAAAAAATTTTTCATCAAACCCTAACCCGTATGGATAGGTCTTCAAAAATAATATTGAGGTTTCTAATATATTTTTTTTCTAAACTGAATAGTTTGTGCGAGAGACACTTCCAAAGTGGTAAAATCTGTGTCCCCCCCCCTGTAACTTCTTAAATAAGAGAATGATAAAACTAAAAAAAATATATGATGTACATTCCATGCAAACTTCTACCTAAAATTGGTTTGAACGAGATCTAGTTAGTTGTTTTTTTAATACGTCATAACTCGTACGGAACCCTTCATGACCGAGTCCGACTCGCACTTGGCCGGTTTTTTTTAACATTGACATGGTAATTTTTAGAAATATTTTCAAGAGTAACATATTTTTTACTATACGAAATATTAAACAGGTTTTGCTAAAAAAGTTTTAAGTGGGGCTCAATGTCAGCTCAGACTATGCTATTTAGACATCTTGAGACCGACCCATTTTGAACCACGTCCATATTTAAATATCTAATACTGTTTACTGTACACTTGCCTTGTCATACATAACGGACATAAGTCCGTAGTAACCTCTAAAACAACATCGAGTTATCAGTATGAAAGATAAATGCAAGGTGTTCTTTCGTAACAAATAAAATGTGTACCGTACAAAGCTTTGTCTGATTGATAAAATTTTTACTGAATGAAGATGTTATAAACTGTTGCGTTTAGCCGGTCTGTATTAGCTATCTCTTGTTATCCGTCATTTTGAAAGCTATAGAAGTAATTTGTGTTAATGCATTTGTTTTGTACTGCTAATCGATAACAATAATACGTTGATATCATTTAAATACCTACGTCATATAGTTTGTTGTGGTCTCAGTTACCATCACAACAGTTTCTCGAGGTGTTACAGTTAGTGGTGGGTCGGTACGCGTTTTTGTAATACCAACTATGTATTGGTGTAGTTTGTAATAACGGTTTTTGAAACTATTTATTTTAATAACTAGTTATTGAATGGGTATCGCAAGTGTCGACTGAGAGAGAGCTCGGTTTCGGTTCGAAGGAAAATCATGTTTTATTGAATAAATGATTTTATTCGGCAAATATCTATTGACGTCACGGAGTATTGGGTGTTCGATAGTAACCAGTATTATTTTGATAAATGAAAATGAACTTTCCCTCATACTTTGACCAGGCTTGCCGTCGGTTTCGTCCGCCTGGCGCCTAGTATCGGCCCTCGCTCGGGTACCGCGTTGCGAGCGACAGCAAGTGAACCGTCCGTTCCACACAATAAATAGTTTCTGAAGAAGTCAATACATAGTTTTCGGTATTGCTGCTAATAAATAGTTTCAATAACTGTTTACGGTTCGTAACGCCCATAACTAGTTACAGTTTGAGACATTGTCATGAAAATACACCGTCTTCCAGAAAATAAAACAGATTTCATTCGGAGTGTGGTTTTAATTTGTTGTTCTCGTATTGATACTTGGCATTTTATATCAACAATTTTTTCATTCTTTGTCAAGATCTTTAAAAAAATACAAAAAATAAAAACCGTCTTCAAACACACTAAAACTTAATAGTAGATTATGCACCGAGGATTAAAGCAGTGTCTAACGTCACGTCACGGGCGCCATATTAAACCTTCAAGTCGCCTATGACAAAGACGCTGCTTTATTCCAGATCCAGAGGTGAATACTCTACTTTTCATACCATCTGCGAGACAATAAAACTCAGGGCTTTATAACCAATTACTTGTGTTGTAATTTTCATCATAAACACTGTCACATTATAACTATCAATATCACTATGACTATGGTTAAAATTATCACATTATCATGAAAACCATAAAATATAAAAAAGACTTGTTATTCTCAAATTTCTCAAGCACGAACACGTCACGCAATAATTTTATCTTAAGTTAAGCTTAAAACATTATAAAAATTTAAAACATATTAATTATAATATAGCAAGTATGAACTTAGTCTACCCATCGATTTACAATACGATACGATCAGCTGCTGGACCCTGTCAATGACCTTAGTATTATGTAGGTAAATATTTTTTTAATTTTGGTAATGAGATTATGTTTTTAGATTTTATATAAACATTATTTACACAGGTAGAATGTCTATTTGTCTCTAGCGGAAGGGATGCACGCCACTGATGTAGGGGCGTAGAACCTTTGCCTTCCTAAGCTAGCATCTATGCTAAATTTTCGTACGAATATTATGTTCCAAATTTAAAACACTACTCCCTTGGGAGTTTCATACAAAATTATATCCAAGGGATATAATCTTGCTTTACGTTGAAGTTAAGGGGGTTATAATTGAACATTGTCGTGCAGGTGGTATGAAAAATAATATAAGAATACAGACAACATCACATTTTTATTTTGAAATATTAAGACTTTCTAGTAGATCATCATTTGGCACCGACTTAGTTATACTCGTAGAAATGTGATGTTATCTGTATTCTTATTTATTATATTTAACATTTAAGTGTTTTTGAAATCAGTTTTTGTTTTTTGTAAAAAAAAATTTTTTATCTTTTTAGTGAATTTAATAAGAGTTCACCGAAGTAACTTTAACTGTCTTTTACCAACACGACAAAGAGTAAATACGTGCCTATTGTATTTAAAAAACTAACCTCTTAGCTCCAAAAAGTAAAGGTTCCTTCCATCCGTCAGCTCGGTTCATGACTACCAGACGCAAATACGAACAGCCCCGGAAAATCAGGAATCACGATGGACGTACTTATAAATTTTAAGGGTTTCCCTCGATGTTCCTGAGATCCCATTATCGGATTCTGACTTTGGTGACAATGGGACCACCTCAGGAGTATACTCTATCGAATACAAAAAGAATTTTGAAAATCGGTCCACAATTGGCGGCGTAATCGCGTAACATACACAAAGAAATATACGCATCGAATTGAGAACCTCCTCCCGTTTTGAAGTCTGTTGAAAATATGACTAGTATCTATCCATATTACTTTACATGATTAATATCCATTTTACATTACGCCTAATGTTATTTGACTTCTCGCAATATCTCTTGCGGTATATTTTATGTGACGAAGTCCGCAGAAATTTATTTTTACATTAATATAACATTAAGTTCTCAAACTTATATTAATGACAGCTAGTCTAGGCAACGTTGGCACTTTGCAGAAATCGCTTAACGTTGCTGTAATTTACAAGATACCTTTTAGCATCATCATTTGAGCTGAGATACTTCCTTCCACTGTTGAATATCAACCCAAATATCTCAATTTTTTTGATATTTCCAGAATTAGTGTTTTTTTCTATTTACACATTTATTTATAACATCCGAGAGAATTTATTATATTATTATTCCCACGCAATAGGACCCTCACTGGAATGTCAATATAAAACTATCCAATACATAGGATCAGATAATTTCCCCGGGGCCTGTCCCCGGACTGGATACTGATATTTAAAAGCTTGTCCGCGATCCGATTAATTATTGCGGCTCTATTTTCGGCCCACTTTAATACCTTTTGGGGGTATTTATCGAAAATAAGGTTGGTACATTTCACGGGTAGCTATTAATAGTGAAACAGCAATGTTAATTTCAGTAATAACTTAACTACTCCGCGAATTCACTATATCGTTGGTCTAATTGTCTAATTGAACATTTATCTCGACGATAGCAATGAATTTAACTATCATACATTTATCACTGATCCGTAAAAAAATCTGTAGGTACTGATAGCGTGACGTCTGTAAAATTGAAACCGTCCCGATACATTGAGTTACACAATAAGGGAAGGGTTCTAGCAACTTTAACATATTCAATCATGCTGATGCATCGTCATGTCCGCACGGGAGAGTTTGGAATATTCCAGAAATTGGACGGGCGAAGGAGGGATCCTCTGAGGTGCACCGCAAATAATCGGATCCTGACGGTTCGTTTCACGGGATTCTGGGAGACACCGGGTATTCGCTAATTGCTCAGGGCTCAACCACAGCGAAGCTTATTGAATTCTACAATTACACAGACTTCGCTCTAGTCTTCAAGGTTATAATTTATTACGAATATTCCGAAAATTGATCACAAATTTGGGAATATTCATAAAATATTATCGTATCCCTTTTCTCCATACCGTTTACATAGTGGCATCAAACAAAGAAACGATACTGACGTAATGTAGTGTGCCAGAGGGAGACTCTGTACCAGAGTCCTGTCATGGGTACCTCTATCATACCTATTTCGCCCGCCAAGCAGCGGTGCTTGCGTTGTTGTGTTCCAGTTTCAAGGGTAACACAGGCATTGAAATTACTGGGTACTATGACCTAACATCTCACGTCACAAGTTGGCAACGTACATTGGCATCTTTTTAGAGGTTGTAGATTTGCAAGTCTTACAGGAACCACGTGTACTATATGCGAGTGTAGCCACTATACCGTGGTGGGTAGCCTACTTGTTTGCCAATTTTGCTGTATAAAAAAGTGTGCATGCAAGTCATCAGGCTTTTGCATACTGGCAAAACACTTCGACCAACTCTGCATCAGACCGTAGTCAAATTTTATCTAAACACGTTCAGCAGTTCTCGCATATTTTAACTTCCTGTCCAAATATCAAAACTTTTACTTTAATTAGACTTGGTTGGATTGATTTAGGAAGTTGTTGACTTTACGTTTTATAGAGAGACGGCGTAATTTTATGAAGGACGATTTAATCTAATACACTTGTGAGTTTCGGAGTAGACGGGGAGTGGATGAGGCTGCTCTTACTCTTCACGGAGGGAGTAAGCGGAGGAATGATTTTTCCCCTCATTTTGTTAAAGCGAACCTTTAATACAACGGACCTCTCACCTGTATATTTTTAATTCTAACCAATTATTTTGCAAAGTTAACGAGAGACGCCTTTGAACAGCGCCCAATGGTACAATTTAAATTGTGAGAGGACGAGAAGGAAGAAATTACTGCTGGAACAGTTTTAATTACAAAGGCTTTTCGTTTTACATTTTTCATTGAAGACAGTTAGGTACTTAATCCCATTATGTTGTCATAGCTTGGAGAATCGGTGACAACTTGTGATGGGGATGCGATAGCAATATAGGGCTTAACGTAGACTCTGTAATCTAATAATGGTCCGTGATGATGAATTGTCTGAATAGATAACGTCGAAACGAACTTTATCTGGATTGCTCAATCAGAAGTGGAACTGGTTATTTAATTGTCACGGCTATTATGATATTATGATACAGAATATTGTAACCGCAATAAACGTAGACGAATTTCTGGTGCGCCTCGTGAAGGCACTTATTTTACACCGCCACTCCGCTTACTTTATGTCTCGCATGAGGCGAAAAGTAAGCGGAGCTTGCACGAGTGTTGGCCATCCATACTGGCGCACCCACGTCGTCTCGTCTTGGCTCCTCCGTCTTGCCGAGAGTGTGGAACTGAAATGGGAGATTAATTGCCTGTACCTACCTGAAACTTGATCGGAGGAAAGTTGTCTCAATTATTAGATCACACAGGTAATCAAGGGTAGCTGCCGTGTAATAGCATCTCCACTCCAGTATATTGTAGAAGGCGTGTAGCGACTCCCCTAAGTCCGCTCCCACCCTTATTGGCTATACAGGACTAGTTCTCCATCATTGCCGAGATTTTGGTTTCTTAAAACTCGCGATAACGTTAAGTGGGTCATCCAGGTTTGCAAAAACATCCACAAGATTCTTGGCAGAATCTTCATTCCAATGTTTTTAGAACTAAAGTGATATGTGACATTATCCAGATATGCAGCTAAGGTTTAGGTTATGCTATGCAAGGTTGTCAATTACGCAGTATAGAAGTTTATTGTTTATGCAAACATTTAGGATTTTTACACAATGTGTTACCAAACCATTTTTAATTTTCGTTTCGGTTGGTGTTTCTTTTCAGTCTTTAGTTTTGTGTCATAGAATTCTAAATCATTTCTTTTGAATGAAAATTGAAACGTAAATTTTGATCAGATGTCATGAATTTGGCTTGGCCTTAATAACAACAAGAGCCACGGTACTTCAGGCGGGGTGTATGTAAAAAAAAACAATATAGAATCGCTGCACCAAATCTACTCCTTAATTCTCAGCTCACTCTCAAGCTATTTTATGAACACCGACAGCCATTTTTCATGTCCGGATTAAGGGGGCGGGGGCGACGTGGGGCATTTGTGGCTTATGTTTGGGAAGCGCTGGGATTAAAGTTAATAACCCTGTCTGCTTATGAAGTTAAAATAAGGTTTAAATTAAAGTGTAAATTACCAGTTAGTGGTCGCGTTGGAGCTGTGTTGGAATTTGGTAGATTGAAATATATTGTTAATTTTTTAAGGCGCATAGATCTTATTAAGAGCCCATTTACGTTGAGGTCTAAAGGTATTTGAGAATGTCGATCCTGTACTGGAAAGCGCAGTGTTGGTACCTAATTACAGGGAGATAGGTGACATCAGCAAAGTCGTAGGGAACCGCTGTTTGCAATTATTACTGTGACAGACATCAATCGTAATAGGCCTGTCCAATAGTGCACGGCTCGACTCATGCTTGAGAGGGTTTTACCTGGATTCCTAAATAACGGAGGAACGCAGATACCGTCTACGACAGCTAATTGTCGTGCCTTAATAATGTTAAATGGTGGTAGCTAAATCGGCTGAACTTAAAAACACCTAATACGCCGATTTGGATGAAATTTGAGACATTACAAATTATTTGTTTATAACATGGATGAACACATGAGATTTTGTTTATCCTTGTTGAAAACTAAATAACGAAGTCACATTTGGAGATTTCATTTCACACTTGCTACATATAAACGTGTGACAATCGCCATAGTGACAGAACGTAAGTTCGACGAATATTATCGCGACAGAACGTTATAGCGACAATCGGTGGTACGAGTGCACGATGATTCTACGCAAGTCAGTTAGTGCGACAGAGGGACAGTCGCACAATTTACTACGTTTAACCAAGTCAGAAACGTTTCCATTCCCATACATTTTGACACTTGCACGTTAATTCTAAAAATTAATGCATTACGAAAGTTGAAGCCACACAGTAGATACACAAGCAATGCAGTATCATAGATATTGCTGATTTTTATCTGGTTTCTAAACTTATTCTTTTATTGCGAACATGAGCATATTAATAAATATGACGCTTGATTAATTGTCGCTTTAAAGTTCTGTCGCACTAACGTTGTAACGTTCAGTCGCTTTATTGATTGTTTGTAGCAACTGTAAACTCTCATGCAGGAGCAATTAGGCATGTAATAAATAAAAATATACCAGTAAAATTCCAGTTATAGTTAAATTTATTATCTCCTGCTAAAATAATACGGTGTTTTCTTTTATTACCTACACGTATCAATAAATTCGTCAAAAGTAATTTGCTACATGCGCGCCTTTATTGGCCCCATGTTTTGCAATTGGAAGGGTTGGGAGTCAACATATTCATATACACGAGTGCGCTCTCATCAAATCTGTTCGCTGAGTCGTCGCAACAATACTTAAGGGTCCGAGTAGCTGCTCGACCCACTGACCTGGCGCCCTTGGCTTATTTATAGAGACGTCGATGTAGCAGCGTCTTGAATACAGTTGTGTTGGCAGTCACACTGTTGAAATTATCCTTGCCGACTGAAACAATGAAGCGATATGCTATATTGTTGCTTACTTTTTTATTCCTTTCTTACAGTATTTCTGTAGAAAATAAGCATTCAGTTAATTGAATGTTACTACCGTAGCCAAAGTCGTTCGCAAGCAAATATTTACGAGTCAATACACATTTTGCAACAGTTTGAAAGTACAAGGGGCTTCTAATACCTAACATCTGGCGGGATCCATAAGTCAACACCATCAGTAGGCTTTCTTTTGAAATCCACTGCGATCGAGCAACCTCGCCTGCAGGGTAACTGAGATATAGGGAATGGAGTAAAACACATTTTTTGGCGTGCATGTGCTCCGACTGCTATGGTTGTAGCAAGGGCTTTATTACTTTGGGAGATGTAGCAGCAGTCGGAGCACAGGCACGCCAAGAAATTTGTGATAAAACTCAGTCACACGTGTCCCTTGACGGGCGTCAAGGAATGTTCATCACGTCAGTCACACTAAACACGCGCCGCCGTGCTTCTCTTTAAGACAGAGAGTATGTCACAGAAATTGTGAGATAATGCGTGACTCAAGTCCAGTCTTGGCAGCCCGTGCTCTGCTTACTGGTAAAATTGGCCATAAGACTCGGCTAAGTAGCTGCTTATCCACTTGTTTACTTAAATAAACAAACAAACTTAAATAAACAAATAAACAAGTTGAATTTGATAGAAAACAGAATTTGTCAATTGATCAATCGGGACAGGTAAAATAAAGTCCCAATACTGGTTGTGGACAAAAATAATCAGTAATATATTTCTCCGGCTCCATTCATCCACCGTGACCCTGATTTACGGCCGGTCACCATTCTCACCATTCGCCCTGGGAATAGGGTTGTCACTTATTCATGTTATCAGGCCTTGCGGTGTATTTGCACACAGTAAACTGGGATTCGGAAACGGAAACAATAAACACTGTCCGGATTAATTATTCCACAGATAATATTGTTAGAGAGGAGGTTGTTGCATATTGGTTTCGTTGAGTTTGCTTTGAGAATTTTGGGATAGATATTTGCGCTGAACAGCGTGCCAGGGGAAAATTAATAGAGTCTTAGAGCGACTTATCAGTGTTTGCTTTGACTGCTTTTTTTAAAACTGGGACAATAATAGACTCGAAATTTGGGAAGTTATTGGAAAATTATCACTGTATACAAAATAATTAATAATGTACTGCAGCTTAAATTATATTGAAAAATCTATTAGAAATCAATGCATTGCATTGCATAATGAGTAAGGGAAAGACTAACAGACAATAAAGACTGCCGAGTCCATAGCGCTACCGACGGTATTATGGTGTCGAACAGTTATTTTATTATACACGTTACTTCGCAAACCCTTCATTAATCAGTAATATGCCCTTATAAAACACCGACGATATAATATTTGCTTACGCTGATGACTAAGCATGTTTAAACGTCCAACAGAGCATTGTAGCTTGCGAAATTATTTCCGGATACATTGGATTGAAGTAATAATAGGGATGTTGGAGGTTGGGAGTGTCGATTTCGATGTCAACGCCGAGAGATCAACATCTATGTTACAGTGTGTGTGTCTGAAGAAGTGATACTAAGGTGGTTTCCAATACTAAAAAAGTATACTTAAATCGCGGAGCCGGTTTTTTCATTGCATATTATTTTGCTAAAATTACCGGTTTATATTGTCAATATTTACAAAATCGATTGTATAGTATGTATTAACAGTCTACATTCAATTGAAAACACCTTTATCCACCACACTTTATTGACATATTTTCATTGATCGCCTTCAAAATCTAGAACCTCAAAATCAATGCTTCAGTGAAAAAAGGCATTTATAATTAGAACCAAAATAATCTTGACCCCATAAAAATTCAGTTGTCAATATATTAAAACGTCTATGTTACATCATTGATGTTTTAATAATAGGGGTTAAAGTATGAAATTGCCGTTTTTTCGTTTGTTTATACTTTATAACTTTATAATTTTTCTCATGCACGTTTTGGTTACAATTTCATCTCAGAATTAGTTAAATAATTTATTAAAAAGAATCTCAAAAATTATCCCCTATTTTTTTCGTCAAAATGTTGTAAATTATTGACGATAACTTTGTGAAAGCTAATTTTCTTGTCTTCAAAATTATGTTATTACCTAGTTTAAAATCTATTGACCAGTCTCTAAAAGTTTCATAAAGTTTGCTTTATTAGTTATTAAATAACTAAGAAAAAAGGTTAGTATGAAATAAGGAATGTTCTTAAAAAGCTTCATACAAAACGGCAAGTTCATACTTTAACCCCTACTATATTAACAATAGTTTCATATATTGACTTAGAATATATCGATAAATCACCATTGTGTCCCTAATTACTGCAACGGGATACAGTTTTTGGGTAGTGACAGAGTGGCAATGGCGAGTTCACTGGGTACAGGTTTGGAAGTGTCGTAGCTAAAATATGTTTCCCATTTCGTTGTCTATGACCTAAATGTACTAGTTTTCTTTTCGTGTCGTATATGACAGCATACAATGTTTGTTTATTTGCACACATTTTACTTATGTTTGAGATGTATGCATATGCATATGCACCTTAGAGATATGCACTTACTAGGATTCATTTAAATTAGTGTTTTGTTATTGTTTTTGGCGACAATAAATGCCCGCAAAGGCCACGAATAAACATTTTTGAATTTATTGTTTAATTATTTATCATTTTCATTGGTTCGGTCATATGGTGGCTTGGGTTTCAATTGAAAGTTTATTGACTCTTTCTTGAATATGTAAATGAAATAAAAAAAAAATATATAAAATGTTTAATTAATGGCTCAATCAATATATTGTTGTTCGCATATTTCTTGATAGTATGTATTTTATTCCTTATGTATTGACTTGTAGAATTTGTTTAAAATATGCCGGTTCACAGCCCTGGCAATAAAAAAACTGAGCAGTTAATCCCACCGCTATAAAAATCCTTATGACTTCGAAGGTCGTGAGAGATCGGTATTGAAAAGAGGAACGTTCAACATGGGAATTTTGCAATTTACACGTTTTATAAAGATTTCTCTTGAGAAGATCTTTTGAGTGAAAAGAAGTATATTCACTGCTTTATACACTGTGTTTGGTCGAAACCCTATCGAGGCATTCAAGGCGATACCTACCCATGTAACATATCCATATAGAAGTTATGACATCATTGAAAATTCGGAATTGTAAAATTAATTTTCAAATATACAAATAGTTGGGTCTGTGAAAAAAAAAGGAATGGGGAATTAGAAAATACATTTAACAATTTCGACTTATCAATGACGCCATTTCTTTTATACGACTACTAGCTGTGCCCGCGAACTACATTTCGCCATAAAAATAGAAAAATCACACCGTGACACGAGAATGTTATATATTAAGATGTGAACATAGGTAGGTTTCGGCTTGATATAATCAGGCATATTGACCAAACGCATTGTGTAAAAAATTAAACGTAAAAAAACCTTTTTAAAAACAAGCTTTTATTTAAATGCGCTAAAAAGAAAAAAATAAACTTACACTAAAACTTATTTATATGACATAAAAGCTTGTCGCGAGATTTACTTGTGTGTAGTAACTTAAAAGTACTTAAAAGAGTACTTTTAAGTACCTACTCGTATATTTACTTAGTTTGAAAATTGTAATGTATAAAATTATTCACATCAAATTATTTAATTTACTTGTTTACCTACAAAAATAGATCTCGCGACAAGCTTTTATGTCATATAAATAAGTTTTAGTGTAAGTTTATTTTTTTTCTTTTTAGCGCATTTAAATATAAGCTTGTTTTTACAAAGGTTAATTTATTTTTTACTTTTTAGTTATCACTGGACACGTTTCTCAGTCTGTTCATCTCATTCAACGCATCATTGTTGCAAGGTCGTTTGCCGGAACGTCTATATACAGAATTTCAGCTCAATCGGTTAAAGATGTCTACTTCAAAATTGTTTTTTTTTTACCTTTAGAAGTACGCCATATTGGATTAATAGTGACATCACTTTATTTTTCAAGTTATTCTTAGCAAGACCTTTTATTTGATACCCATATTGTAGGAGTGCATTAAAAATAATTGGTCCACCATCTTGGGTATGCCGCCATCTTGGATTTAGAATGACGCCACACAGTTAACCATGCATTTTCATCCAAACTGTGTGTGTATACAAAATTTCAGCTCAATCGGTTAAATATATCTACTTCAAAATTGATTTTCAAGCTTTAGAAGTCCGCCATATTGGAATAATAGTGACGTCACATTATTTTTCGAGTTACTCTTAGCAAGACCTTTAATTTGATACCCATATTGTAGGGGTGCATTAAAAATAATTGGTCCGCCATCTTGGGTATGCCGCCATCTTGGATTTAGAATGACGTCACACCGTTAACCATGTATTGTCATCCAAACTGAACGTGTATACAAAATTTCAGCTCAATCGGTTAAAGATATCTGCTGCAAAATTGAGTTGCAAGATTTACATACTTACATACTTACATTGCAAGTTAAATAAAAGCTTGTAAAAAGAGACACCCCTATACTTTAAGTAAAAAAATATTGAACTACCTATTTGTTGCATTACCACAAGCAACACCTGCAATTATCTTAAGCTAACACAATTTCCAGCTTTAATAATTAGTTGCATTAGTCACTACGTCAATGCTATCAGCTGCGATAATTGATCGCCAAACGCACAGGCGCCACCGGTACGTAAACTAATCTCTATATGGTAATAGCCACAAATGTGTGTCTAACTAGATAACGTTAATGCTTCCATGTATTTGAAAGCTGAGCAAATCAATTTTTTTACTGCATCTGACGTAAATAGAGCGCTTAAACCGTTAAAAAGTTACTAACATTTCAGTCCCTTTTTGTTTTTGAGATATCAATAATCTGTAATTTTCTTAACTTCAAAAAACGGATGAAACAGACTTATAATTGCTCTTCCTTTAGCACGTGAAGTACTTACACTCTCGGGATCTAAATCTATCTGTGTTTTTTATTAGATGCTTATTTCGGAATTATAATTACTAAACTCAAGCAACGTCCTACTGACTTGGTCACAATTCTCTAATTGATGACCAAATTATTAATATCCCTAATTTCTACGCGCGACGGAAGGCACGTAGAGCGGTGTGTAGGTCCTGCGTCAGTGCTCGCCTGGTGGTGTGGTGTTGGTGGCGTTTCATCGACCAGCCCCCTAACCATGATCGCTTAAAACAATATTAAAACCGCAATGAGAGTGAAGCCGGCTTTTGACTATAGGATGTAATATATATTACATGTTCAGTTCAGCTATATATTACATCTCGGGTTTGCTGTTCTCACTATCAGATATATTTTTTAGAATAGTTCAGCTTCTATGATCCTTACATCATAACGTCTTTTATCGAAACGGTTAACCTCCCGTTATTAAATGGATAATATATGCAAATTGTTTTGCTAGATACTTTCGATAGTTCATCAGACGAAGATGATGCAGTATTCGATTTACATGTCTCATTATTTAGAAAAAAATACAATAAACGTCGATTCTGGATATCGAATCATATTGGACTAAGCAAAGATTATAGTGAATTTCTTATTACGTTTCTCCATGCAGCATCCTTAATTTCATTCATTTTATACTCTTCCCGATCAGTCGCCCATAAACAAGAATATTTCCTAACATTTTCTATAAATTATGTTCCATTGTAGGGATAAATACGTAAAAAAAAGATTGCGAACCAAAATACCCAAAAATCATAACACGCGGACAGCTAGGTACATACGTGCGCATGCGCAGCAAGAGCGGTGCGGTGTCTCAGTTTGAATGTTATTATAACCTTGCTATAATAAGCGATCATAGTAGGGCGAGTGAGAGGTTTCGCCAGGATGAACATTATCTTTTGTATTATTGCTGGTTTAATCGAAGCAATTCCATCCGAGTTCGTTCAGGTGCTCGAATCACAATCCAAACACACGAAAGTTTTTTTTTCTACGAACGCTTTAAAATTAAATTAAATGCGCCCCGAAATGCGCCCCGCAGATTTTACTAATGTCCGAGTACATTCCTATCCTGTGAGAATTTTAAAATAAAAAGTTAAAATATAATTTCCGCTATTACGCTAGGGTTGCAATTCGTCCAGATAAGTCGGGACATGTCACCGTTATTAACGTGGTGTCCCGTCGTACCGAGGAGTTATAAAATGTCCCGCTACAAATATACATACATACATACGCGATTTGAAATTGTGTACGCTATGACGTGGTGTGTAGGCAAGTGCAGCGCGCGTTGCGGATGAAATCGGGAACTTGACGTGAGGGAGGAGAGTGGCATCCCGCCGCTACTAGAGACAGATTAGACCTTACAGAAGTGTTCGCGAAAAAAGACTTAAAGGGGCCGAAATAGGGGATGAAAATTTGTATGGGAAACTAGTCATTTCTGAACGCGATATAACTGAATCCCACGCGGATGGACTCGTGGGCAAAAGCTAGACAATAAAAGCTAGTTTCCATCCAGCCGTCCTCACCTTTAAGAGGAAACACCAAGGTCGAGAGAATTCAAAAATAGGTATTTGTAAAATGTATTGCTGTCGCGCTGTGTGTCCCAACAACTGAACTGAGCGCGATAGGGACAACTGCAGCTGGGACCGAAAATACCTATGAAAAGTACAAAAAATATACGTTTCGTAGTCTCCTGTTTTCTCCGCGAAAAATTGACCGATTTAATTACTTTTTGCGTTAAAAATTAAAGCAAGGCTTTCTCTGTGTTTTTATGTTTTGCTTTTTTAGTTTGTTTGCTGGACGTTTGAATACAGCAGAAAATGGGTCAATTTTTTGGGTTTTTGAATGTTTAAAATCTCTTTTAATAATTAACTTAATAAAAAAAGGAAAACATAGGAACATGCTTATAGTGGCCATTGATTTTATTGGAAAAAATAAAGCAACTAGTGCCATTATCCACGAAGGAAACAGGGGACTAATACGTTTGTATGGAAAAACGGACTGTACGATTTCCTCTTAACATTATTGTCATATCACCAGAGGTTTTATACAAATACTTTAAAAATCAAAAACCTTCATATAAATACGAAACAGCACTTACTGCAGTGTATGCAGGTCGTGCAAACAAAGTGGTTCAGTTCCTGGATGAAATATACGAGTGTCGCACGAACGTAAGACCTGCTATTTATGTGGTGCGCGATGTCGTACATTTACATAATGGCTGATGTTATTTGCATTGCACAAGAGTAATTACAGGACTAACTAGTGGCAGCAAGCCATATGTAGCGCCGTGCTCGCGTACCTCGATTACTAGTCTGTTTTTAGGGCGCAGTTCCTCGAAAAGGAAAAGTAACCCTTAAAGGATCTTTCAGAGAAATGTATATTAGCATTTTTCAGAGAAATTTATATCAAACTAGCTTACCCCGTGAACATCGTATCACCTTGATAGTTGACAGATCTAAATAAACAATCTCGAAGGATACCGTCTTTCTCCATATTACTTTATATATTTTTTAGCTTTATATTATTTTATTCTTTCGTTTAAAAAGGTTAAATGTACGGCGCGAATCATATATTTAATAGTAAAACGATCCATTTTCATCAATTAAGTTGTTACTTTTTACGAAATCGTAAAACGTAAAACTTGGTGCAACCGGCTGTGAGGGTATTTCCCGTTGACCTAGAGACCGAATTATGAAACTTGACAAGAAGAAATATCTTACAGCGCATGTAAAGAAAAAATCTGAACAGTAGTTAGGAACTTACATGAGATTATTGTATAGAAACTTGCGCAAGGACAACTCGCACTTGACCGGTATTTTGTACAACTTAATTTAACCCTTCATAGGGTTTAAAGTGTCATTCAGGTTCTTGATGTAAGTAGGACAAGTGACGAAAATCTTGAAATGATCGTCCCGCTCTAATAACTTTAGTTTGAGTGAAAGCGCATGAAGGGAATTTGTAAGAAAATTCTCGCGCTTTAACTGAAATATTCAAATAAAAAGATATGATTTAAAGAGAATATGAAACATCGAAAACAACCACCATTTCAAATATTGTTCATTTTTGTATTGAAAAATAAAAATGCGTGATTTAATTCATTTTATCAAGCGATTTAGTACAAAGCTCAAAAAACGGCATGTTTGGGTCACTTTCTGATGAAGTTAAAATGCATTTTCAGGCACTTTTCACATTAAAAATGCATAATTTCAAAATTAATTTCTTAATTTAATTGTATTTATTTATATTTATGTACTTTTAGTTGTATCTTATCATTGAAGGGAGTTTAAAAGATAAGATACAACTAAAAGTACATAAATATAAATAAATACAATTAAATTAAGAAATTAATTTTGAAATTATGCATTTTTAATGTGAAAAGTGCCTGAAAATGCATTTTAACTTCATCAGAAAGTGACCCAAACATGCCGTTTTTTGAGCTTTGTACTAAATCGCTTGATAAAATGAATTAAATCACGCATTTTTATTTTTCACCCTCTCTGAAGTAAAAAAACAACATTCACAAGTTTGTATGGGTCTTGTATTTTCAGTTTATAATCGCGCTTAAGAAATTCGCCTTTAAATCTTTGAATACTGAGCTAATGAAAAGGAAGCCAGATAAATCTTAAGCTTTTGAGTACGATAAAACCTATTGAAGTTTAGATCTTAATTCTAACATAGCGTTGATTCTTGTTGAATCATAAACAAGTAAAAGTTGTCATAAACCAGTTAGGCAACGTAAACGTTAAATGTATTGCGATATTATGAAAAATTCCCACCTAACAGCATTTCATGGCTTTTATTAGGTCTCGTAAAAGAGTCAGCTGCGCTTTCAATATCCTTTCAGTGCTGTCCTAGTTTAATTTGACAACCTTATAGTTATGAGGAATTTGCAGGATAGGAAATTGTTTTTTATTATACCTTTAATAAGTTTATTAGTTGAGGTTTAATAAACTGTACTCATTCATCAGTTTTTTTGATAAACGTTTATAGCCCACACATGAAACTCGGTCATGCAAATAGGTTCCACGTCATTTAAAAGAATTGGCTAAATGATGTTTTTATTGCAAGGAATTATAGAAACGTTTTCTTATCAAAGTTAAGACAACCACCGTTTCTCACATTCAGGTGAAATTTGTCAGATAAGTATACTCGTATACATAATGTAGATTGTTTCACGATAAAAACTTTAATTGATTTATCTCGCCCTTGGTATAATATTTTTTATATGAATAGAAGTTACGGTCTGCAAGCGGCAAAGCAGGAATAAAATAAATAACAACTCAATTCCCGTTTCTACCAATGTAACGCTAAAACACCTTAAATTCCGCTGTAGCATTAGCTATTTTATTTATATTTTTTCACTTCCACGTGTCCCATGTCGGTTAGTCTCGGGCGCGCCAACCGCCATTGTGGCCAAAGCACTTAGCGATATGAGAAGCGTTCCCGACAGTCAGGACTTGGCGGATGTTACGTAGAGCTGCGTCTTTGCAATCAACAATAGAGCGTACAATTTGCAAGAAACTTTTAAGAATCTAGTACACTTGCACTTCTACATTTGGTGTTGAAACGAAAGATTTGCTTAATTATCATGTCTTGATTACTATAACGCGATATGGAAAACTACGTGTATACACCTGATCGGAACAGCAGTCATTATTCCCTTAAAAGTGAAAGAGAAAGTTTAGTCTTTTCTACGACCTTAATAAGCGGGAGGAAAAGTTATATGAAAATCCATTTCTATCGTGTTTTAGCGGGAGGAAAAGTGATACTAAATTCCATTTCTAACCTGTTAGAGCCTCCGCGGGGTGGAGGCGGGGGAACGCGCTCCTCCACTCACCACGACCTGCTCTGAGTTTTGCCACGCTGTAAGGTGACTGTATGATCTCAGATCTCTGTGTTATCATAAAAAAAGAAAAGAAGCCCGAATTTTTCATCAAATCTGTGAATTTATTTATCGTAATTTTTTGTTACTACGTGAGTTTATTACGTAATAAAAGTTAAAATATCGAATTCTACTAGTGGAAGTGATATTGAGATGACACCCATACAAATGCGACACGGTTAGCGCAGAGGTCGCGTGATCACCTACTGCGCAACGGGTCGCAGGTTCGATTCCCGTACGGGACAAATATTTTATATGGCCTACAGAAATTTGTTCCTGTCTGGGCATATGTGCATGTGAGATTCTATGTTTGTAACTGCACCCACGACACAGGAGAAAAATCCTAGTGTGGGGCGACGTTTTTTATTTTAAAAATATGTAATAATATTTTCATACTAATATAATTCTACAAACAATTTCAATCAAACACGTTTTTATATGTTCCCCACAGGTGTAGTTATAAAGCACTTGGGAGAAAGTCCGATTTCTAGTTTGGGAGTATTGTGCAACTGTGCACAAACTGCTCTCCGCTAGTAATCGGTCACTTTCGTCCCGCGGTGAACAATGTACTATTATTATAACATTGAAATTAGATGATACTTAAATGTCGCTGACCTTTGATTATACACGGTTATTTTTTTATCACCCTGGAAAATTTTAGGGACGCTTCAGGACACATCCAATATTATATAAAAAATAAAAAAAATTAAATAAAAAAATAAAAAAAAATATTAAAAAAATAAAAAAAATCTCTAAAAATGCTGCTCTCAACTAGTGCAGCATTTTTTGTATTTTTAAAAAAATTAATATAAAATTAAGGAGGGGGGTTATTTTATTTATTTATATTTAAATCATTCTAATACCATGTCGTGAAGCGTCCCTTAAATTTTCCAGGGTGATAAAAAAATAACCGTGTATACGTATACTAGCTGTGCCCGCGAACTATGTTTCGCCTTAAAAGTTCGAAGAGAAAACTGTAAATCTACTTTCCCGCAGGAACTACTTACCTTTCCGGGATAATAAGTAGCCTATATGTTCATCCCTGTTGTAATCCGTCTACCGTTCTTGCGTGAAAGAGTACCAAACATCCATACATCCATACTCACAAACTTTCGCGTTTATAATATTATTACGTACTAGCTGTGCCCGCGACTTCGTCCGCGTGGAATAGTAACTTTTGGCAGCATTTTGATTTTTGTAGGCATTTTTTTCAAGATCTTGATAAAAAGTAGCCTATGTTATAGTCCTTATATAATTAGCTATACAGGGTAAATTTTGAGGTACCGGCAACCTCGCAGGATTAGATAGCAAGAATCGTTAACTGCAACGTTTGTTCTACGACTTTTGATAATTCGTGCAATAAAAAGTTGAAAATTGATATTTGTTCAATGTATTGAGTTATCTTAAAACTTGTAAAACAAACATTGTAGTTAATGATGTAAGCTATCTAATCCTGCGAGGTGAAAGTCCCGTCAAAATCGGTCCAGCCGTTCCGGAGATTAGCGGGAACAAACAGATAGACAAAAAAAATTTAAATTGTGTTTTTGTTATTGGTACCCGATATACATTCACACCCATTTAGTAAAAACTTGTTATTTTGACATAACAAACAGACACTTCAATTTTATTTGTATAGATTACGTAGACCTATAATTAAAGACAAGCACTTGTATTGGACAGTTTCTCTGTCGTTTTGTTTTTTTTTATTACAACAAAGTTGGCAGTAGTCGGTTATAGTACATGTGGTTTCTGAGACTTGAAGAAATCTACAACCCCTACAAGGACGCCAATGTACGTTGCCAACTTGTGACATGAGATGTCAAGTCACAGTACCCAGTAATTCCACTGCCTGTCCGTTCTTTCATTCAACACTGCAATGCAAGCACCGCTGCTTGGCAGCAAAAATAGGCAAGTAATTAAATAAAGTAAAACAGGTTAAGATAGAGGTAAGTACCCACGCAGACGATTCTGGTACGCAGTCTCCTCCTCTCGCCGAAGTCGTGTATTTTGTCTTCATACGAACGACGAATTTCCTTAATTATGTAGAAATACAACAATAGACCTTTAATTTTATACTCGGATAATACTGATTAATAAAGTGTAACGATTTTCTGTAGTATTAGACTAGTTTAAACAAGTTTTGAGTTATTTAAAAAATATATGCGTATAATTATATAGTTGCATTTATTTTTATATAAAAAAAAAATCATAATTGTTCTCCGATTACAATTCTGCATTATGCAATAATTCTTTTCAGTTTACCAAACAGTCGACGACGCTAAAGTTCAATTATTTAATTTAATTCTACACGATGATTTTTTTGCTACGGCTATTTATTAAAAGAATAGAAATCAGTATAATCATCGTTCTAAAAATGAAGAACTACATACGGCTATGTTGTATGTTGGTTGTCAAATTACAAACTGAGCGGCCCGAAAATAGGCCCTATTTTAGTCGAATTGAAAGCAGAATCTTATCTAGATGTCTGATTTCTACTGTCAGCAACATAAATGTTTAATGATACATTCTTAAAATAAATAAACAGCCTGACATAGGTATTGGTTTTTTTGGAATAAAATAAAACAAAGATATTATTTCACAATGAGACAAGATTTATTTGAAATCGCTTTTTGTATCAATCGCGATAACACTGGATAAATTAGAGTGTCAATCTACCTTATCTATCAGTTTCAAAAAGGACACAACAAGTGGCGCTAATAAATTATTAGATTGTCGTGTCGATGCTATTACAGGCGATCCGTTGAAAATCCCCTGTCAAGGAATATTGCCACCTAAAAAATTCATGGAACTCATGGAACAGGAAATGTATATTTCTTAATAATTTCTTCCTATCTCTATTGATGAGAGTTTTGTAAAAGCGCATTAGTAAAAATTCTTCACGAGCGATGGCGTTTTGTGTAGAAAATTTGTAAAAATAGACAAATGATCAATTTTTTATCATTGGAAATCTAATTATTCTTGCGCCAGTTGATCATTGCAGATAAACTTCATATAATAATTTGGTATAATAAGAACCAAATGTACTTACTAAATGTATTTTACTGTCCCCTATAAGACAATAGCCACGCGTTTTTTTTTTTGCCATATTCGTTGCGCAGATAAAATGTATGGAACATTAGCTGCCCAAAATGAAACTGACGTAATCACAAGGTATTGTTGTATTAACCAAATCAAGCGAACGTGTTTTTTTTTTCATATCAATTTATACGCAGTCAATCTACGGAATAAATCAAAATGTACCAAATTAAGTTTAAAAAGAAGACACTCAGTATCAGTAACATAACCGATCTGCGTTAAAAGGGAAGATTTTTCTTTTGCCTAATTATTTTTTTAAAAGGAATACGGACTACTTAGCTAACTACGTAGTTTAATAGCATAATACTCGGAAGAAGTCTGCGCACGTAACAATAAAACTCTTTTTCCAAAAAAATCACACAATATATTATGTTCATTGCAGTCGATAGGCATTTGCTCAATTGAATATTTTCTTCGACTCAGTAATTCGTTCGATACAGGTATCGCGTTGATTGGTTTTTGATTACTCGCCCGTTGATGCGAAAGTTGTTCGACTACAAATTAAACAATTCAGTCAGGTTCATCAACTGGAGTTATACACTGTGCCATAGGTGTATTTTCTCCACTATGACATTGTTGTTGTTGTGTGTGTGAAATACACTGATTATGAATGTCGAAAATATAATGGTTACACCATATGTTTAACCATTATGTTTGTTTGACAGTATGTTTTGAGAAAACCATTTCTCGAATTTTACATTTACAAAACTAGCCAATAGGCTTGCCAAAATAAAGTTTTAGATTTTATCGTTATTGCTTGAAAAGGATTTGTGTAACAGACCACAACACACGGTACCGATGTAAACGGCGTAAATCCCTTAATAAATTAACGTTACAAATGATAATGGCTCGACGGCAGCTTTATAGCGCAGCGGCGGACTGTTCGCCGTTGAAAAGGAGCAATATGCTGAGTCAACATTGTTCCCTGTTATATCTTTTACTGCGAACGACTTGTGACCCTTCAGCGCCCTACAAATTTCACTCACGACAGACACATTCAATATTTCCCGGTGAGGTGAACTCCAATTTGGAAACGACATGTTGCCTCTTGTATCGGTCGCTTCATAAAACAATCGTCTACGTAGACTATTTTTTTTTGATAATTTTCATAGTATAGATATTGCTGTTTGTCTTATGTTCGTTTGCCTCTTTTAATTCTCTTCGGCACGAAGGTGACATACAGTGCGAATACTTTACATTTTGAAGTCTTATCTATCTATATAAATAAAAATCAATGTATGTGTGTTTGTCGTCTATACATTCCGAAACCATTCATCAGATTGTAAAATTAGCATTGCAACGCATGCCGCGTATAGCTAGTATGTTATATGGTCTAATAGTACTATTGGACAATATTAAATAATTAACGTTCATGCTATTGTAGCTCTTTATTTTTATTTTATTCAGTTTAATTTCAACGAGCGATAATTTTCACGATAATTTAAAATAACGTGTCGATACCAGATTCTGAGTCTTCTGAACTTGCGGTTCAATATAAAATTCTTATTCGTCCGCTTGTTTCGCCGTTTCCGATAATAATAATTATTAACTTCGTTTTAAAACACCAGCCACACATATATCCGCTCTCGTAACTCGTGTCGTTTCGTTGTTACGCGTGACCTCCCTATAAAATTCTTGCTGAATTGCTGTCCCGTCGTTACCCGCCGTTTACGAACACCTTCACCTATATATCTGTTTAAACTATTCGGGTCGGGGTATAAATACTCGGGTCATGTGCATTTCTACACAGGGTGTGACCAAGACTATGGGAAATGTTCGGCTGACCAAATTGAATGGTCAGTTGATAGCGGCACATTGTTAGAGTAGGGTCTCGCTGTTGAGAAAGGTATCCGGCTTTAAATGGCCGAGACAATAAACTTAAAGATCGTTGTAATTAAGGATGATATGTGCGCGTTAATTATCTACGATAATTTCGTTTTGATTGTAAACTACCACATTTTCTATCAAAACGAAATCCACAATCTTTCCGGTCGTTCTGATTAGGTAATCATAATTAACAAATTAAAAAAAAATATTTGCCTATTATACAAAGCTATCACACAATCCCCAAACACTTTATTGCAGGCAGCAACAGAGCGTCACCGGGTGTTATAGGTGTAGTTATAAGTGGACTTGAGACGTTCTTTACTTTACGCATTTGGCGTTTATTGTCGAGAGTTTCGAGTCGGGTTTCCTCGTATTTTTTTACCTTCTGGTTTATGGTATTGCGCCAAGACGACCTGTCCCCAGCAATCTCCTCCCAGCTGCAAGAGTTAATAGAGCAAGCCTCTAGATGTCTTTTGAGCACATCCCTATAGCGAAGGTGTTGGCCGCCAGGCTTTCGTCTACCTTCTTTGGGCAAACAGGAAGCCGTACGGAAATCGTGTCCACACCACCAGAGGCCTATTACCGATCTCATGGTTTTGCAAATGATATCATATGATATTATAGTGCAAAACGAAAAATACGACTTCCGGTCAGATTTTTGATCATTTGTTCATTATTTAATGATGACACCATTAAAATTATGCCATAGTGATGATATCATTGGAGGTCGGTAATACGAAATGCAGCATTTCATGACTTCTTTTTCTCAAATTTATATCATGTCATACGATGAAAGATCCATAATTGGCCTGCTGAGCTGTCGCTGCATTAGTATTGCCTCCATTCCGAACATTCCGGAACGACGTAAAGCCTCGGGTATTAGGCACACGACACGGTCCAGCCATTTGATGTTCAGAATGTACCTAAGTCATCTGATATGGTATGTCTTGATGTCAGTTTTGTAGAAATATTATAAAATATGCAATAAAAAAATTGAGGTCAAAAATCGAGATAAAAACTATTCAGTCCTTTAAGTTGGACCAAATTACACATAGTGATGCACATGTGATGGATGATATTTAGTACCTTCGGAGTTTATCCAGGACAAATATCTTGACACCAGATATTTATATAACACTTTCTGACCCGACAACGCATTGCTGAGGCTCAAAAGTTATATGTGCATTGTTAAAAATTAAATAAATGACCGATCAATGCTAAACTAACATCCTAATGGAGTAAACTGCAGCATAAGAAATTGAAACATAACGCCTTCTTCTCGATCGCTACCCAACCTAGGGGTCGTTACTCGTGGTCCCACTACTTTGCCCCACTGGTGGGACCACGAGGAAATATGGTTCCTCGTGGTCCCACTGGCCAATGGAACCACGAGGAATTCCATTTTTCGTTCCTCGTAGACCCACTGATAAGATCCTCTATTTTTAATAGTGAAACTTATTTACCAAACTAGTTAGGACACAAGGAATAATATGCTAGTCTTATTATTCTACTAGCTTTCCGCTCGCGGCTTTGCCCGCGTTATTATTATTTTCCCGTAAGTGTCGATAGATTAACTCAAAACAAACAATTTGGCGCGGAATAATAAATATTGAGGTTTTTAAGTTATATTAGTATAAAAAATAACATACAGTAAGTTAAATTTCATCAAAATCAGTTAAGTAGTTTCGGAGTTTAGCCCGGAGAAACATTGTGACGCGAGGTTTTTAAAATACAAGTAATTTTATATGAACTAAGTATATATTTTTGTAATATAAAAGAACATGATATAAAGTCGTGGGTATTCGAATGAACTAAATAACGGCGAACACACACGACCGACTTTTTGTAGGCCCGATAATCCCTCTAGTGGCAGTAGTTCGGCCCGATTTTTCCTACCGACTCAACGCATAGGTACGTTTATCACTTTGTCGGTGGCCGAATTTTTGTACTTCGTGTGCGTTGCAACGTAGAACTCCACATATTTCATTTTCCACCATCAAAAAATCGATCACCAATATTCGGTCGTGTGCGTTCGCATTAAATCTTGTATTACCCAGTTAGCCATATAATTTTATGCGTCAAAAGTGCTTCGGTAATTGCGGTGAAAATTGAAATATACTCCTGAGTTCTCAACTTGTTTACCGGTGTATCACGTCTCGACGCCCAGGAAATTGCTGCGGGAGACACTGGGAAAAATCGCTCATGGCCTCACAAAGCTTTCAGTTCTGTTCTCTTTCGGTCCAACTTGATAAATAGTCAAGTTTATCGTGCCGCAACTTCTGCGCGCCGGAAATTAAAAGTGTTTCGTGTTTCGTTGACAGGCCGTGAGACTGATGACGGAACCTTCAGCAACTGATAGCTGGTTACGTGCATATAACTGATACTGGTTAAAAAATATCCGGACCTAATTGTGCCTCTAGTACAACTACCTAGGTAGCTAGTGTAAAACCTACTGGTACCGATCTTACGAGAATTTTAAGATAAAAAGATGTATACCTGTTATATGTTTTTTGTTTTCAAAACTATAGAAATATTTTAAAAATTAAACCACCCACAATTTAAATACACCACATAAAGACAGACTTCATCTTCCATATTCTAGACTAAAATTTCTAAACAGTCGTCCTTATTTCATGACAATAAAATGTATAATGACGGCTCCACATTAGTGCCGTGAAGCCCCGAGAAGGTTCACGCGCGTTCATGCTTGTTCCCCGATCGCAGTCGGTATTTTGTCCCGTGACAAAGGTTTCGCACGCGTATATATCTACATTCACAGCGCTCCTCCAGTTTCCTCCTGGCTACAGATGCGTACGGATGGATATGTTCAGTTAAAATGGCAACGCAGCATCGTATAATATGGGACAACGAGTCAGAAATGCGATTTTTAGAACATTATCACTCTGAAACAAAGCAAACAAAGTTATTGCAACAGCAGCTTCCACGTCCATTTCGCTGCAGGTTTCACGCACGAATGTTTGAATGTATGATTATTTTATTGTCTTTATATATCTATGATGTGTAATGTGTATATATAAAAAAATTGTAAACTGAGCATAGATAGTTTATTTGATTGAGTTGCGCAACTCACCTTAAAATAAGAGTGAAAAGTAGTCGTAAGTCTTAATATAATTTAATATCATATAGAATGGATCAAAAAGAAACTTAAAAATGAAAAAGGCACGGACCACGAGTCTGTGGAGAGTTAACTATGTATAATTTAAAAAAAATGTTTGACCCCCGTGAATGTGGAGAGACAACTTTGCGTGAACTCACGGCGCGAATTCGCGGCATAAATCTGGAGCCGCCATAATAAAATTCCCTTTGAAATAAAGAAAGAATTCAGTTATGTCACATTTTGTAAAAAACTGAAAGCTTTTTAATTCGATAAATGCTAATAAACAATAAATGAGTTTTTTTCATAATCACAGCTTTATATAAATGTTTTGTTGTGATATACTCAGTATGCTTAATTTGTACTCTTTGCATTTTATTTTTTATTCATTACAAAGGGAATATTTTTTTTACACACAACAGGGAAGTTCTTGGCTTTTATATCAACTTGATGGTAAGTGACGATAAGGCCGAAAATTGAAGCGAGCTTCATCTGGACTCTTTAACAACTGAGGAACTATCTCTTAACTCTGATTGTCGGAACTCAACAATGCTATTAACATAGTCACTATAGCAACAAAGTAAGAAGGCGGTGGCTAGCCAGTCGGGTTCAGGAGCTCTACCACCAATCAAACCAAGCAGAAGAACTTCTGCCCTGATGGGGAATCAATCAGACCTCGGAGCTCCAGATCAATACCGGGTGATCTTAACCGCAGGACCCCGGAGGCGGTCAAAATTATTACACAAAAAAACGGGCTGTTCCCAGTAGTCTTACCAGTAGTACTACTGGGAATTCCCTTCCCAATAGACTTACCCATAGCAAGACGTCACTAGTGTTATATTTTGCCGATTAGTACTATCGCACATAAAAAAATAAAAGTGGCAATTGTTTTTAAATTAAAAGTCAAATCAATGGGTATATGAAATGGTATAAAGAATCAACAAACAACAATTTTGGTACATACGACAGGAACTCTCTTGGCCTTCATCTGACCTGATGGCAAGTGACGACAAGACCGAAGGTGGAAGCGAGCTTCACCTGAACTCCTCAATAACTGAGTAACTGGCTATCTTTGTCGGAACACAACAGTGCTATTAATATTGTTATCATGGCGACAAACTTAAGTAAGACGGTGGTAGCTAGCCAGGCGGGTTCAAAAGAACTAACACCAACCAAACCGAGCAAAAACCTGCTCTTAATGGGAATCGAATCCCGGTCCTCTTGATCAACACCAGTCACCAACACCATCAGTGGTTAAAATATATAACGGAACAGATGTACAAAATTAATGCTTATTTCTGTCAGTAGGCTTGAGGTCTCCTCCTCCGCCTCCGTCCTCAGTAGGAGGAGGAGGCTTTGTAGGACAAATTATATAATATAGAAAAATAAATAAATATAAAATAATAAGTAATGGCCACAATGTTCTCACGTAGGCGTCAGATTATTCTAATACGTTTGCTTTCAGTGTAATTTCTCCGCTCCTTTTATGTATATACCTGTTGCTAAAATTGGCATCCGAGACAACTTAATTAATAAAATGCCAGCTCTATATCGTAAGCTGGAGATATTTTTAGGTTTGAGTTGTATTTATAAATATGTATTACGTTATAATATCACTTTTCATTCATGGATGCGAAGTTGATATATTTTTAGTTATTTTCGTATCTGTTCTTTCGAAACGTTATTTCTAAATGATGTTATATATTTGGGAAGAGTACTTGTATTAAATGATGGCAAGTTGCTAAATATAATAAAATGTCAGTTATACTTATCGATAATAAATTCCGTTTGTGTGTTTTCTAGGAAAATAACGGTAAAATACTGAATTGATTCGATTTTTACTTGTGACAGGTTTTACGAAATGGAGCTATATCAAAGTCGCAGTGCAAATCTGCCTAAAGTAGACATTTATAGTAACTTTCAGGCGAGTAGAGGACACGCTTAGCGCAGAGGTCGAGTGATCGCCTACTGCGCAACGGGTCGCGGGTTCGATTCCCGTACGGGACAAATATTTTGTATGGCCTACAGAAATTTGTTCCGGTCTGAGCGTATGTGCATGTGATATTCTATGTTTGTAACTGCACCCACGACACAGGAGAATATCCTAGTGTGACGCGACGTTTTTTATAAATAAAATTAAAATTATAATGAAAGGTTTATTATCTTACGACAATGTTGTATTTTACTTTATTGTTTATCCGTATATATTAGTGTATTATATTTTGTATGATCCATTTAAGTATTTTTTTAAATCTACTTTATTTTTAAATATATCGATTAAATAAATACACAGATACATATCCACACGAAACGGCTCTATCACCGCCTTCACCGCGCAAGTTAGCAGGCAGTTTGATGTATGCGCGCCGCGTTGCGCTCTACCTAGTCCCTAAGTTGAGTATGCTGAAAAATTTGCGACAAATTGTTTGGCACCCTCGCCCGCTGACGTGGATATTGATTTATTACATGCAGATGTACAACCTTCCAGTGTAGAATGAAACATGTTTTGTAAATTGTAATATGCCCATCTCACAAAGAGATTACTGTTGTTCCGTAGGTGTTTGATATGACATTCTGATATGCTCAACTAGAAATTTAAAGTAGCTTAAATAATAGAATTATAGATCGATTAAGTAGTAGATTAGGTTACGTCTTTTTACGGTATTATCTGTAATGATAAAGAAGATACAGAAGCCGACTTAACTACCCACTTCGAGACGAATGGCTCCTGGAGGATTAGGAGTTAGGGGATAGCCTTTTAATGGTTTGTTTTAGTCCGCAAAAGCGGAATCGGTAAAATATATAAAATGAGCTGATTTTCAAGTATGACCTGTATAGTCGACAAAGTTCGCGGTCTACCAGTAGAGTTTTTTTGGGAAGCATTATTTCAAACAATAAGAGGTATAAAGCAATCATTTAAATCATATATGAAAATCCTAAAATACTTCTATCTATTTTATATAATATTAAAACCTGTTTTAATGCTTTTACTTTTTTAAATATCGCTGACCAAAAAAAAACTACTGGTAGACCGACAACTTTGTCGACTGTACCCCCTAACAGTTGAGAAACTGGCTATTTTACCTCTGTTGACGGAACCAAATATGTTACGAGTATTTACATTGTTAGTATGTTTAGCCCAGCGGGCTCTGAAACCCTACTACCAACCAAAACTATCAAAAAAACGTCTGCCCCCATGAGGAAACGAACCCTACACCTCTAGATCAATATCGATCGCATGGTTTAAACCACTTAACCAGCCTCAACTGAGGCGGTTAACATTTTGTAAAAATAAATTAAGTCGCCTTATTTACTGGAGTTTTCTCTATGGAAACGTTAAACCGCTAGCGCTTTTGTGTGGAAACAGATGGTATCGGTAGCTCCTCTGTGCTTATGCGTTCCTGGTGCCTTTATTATGCCATTTGAGTTATGGGGAATCTATTTTTTATTTGAATTTGAGACAATACTGTTTGAAAAGTATCGTAAGGGTTATTCTGAGCGTAATAGTATAGGTTAGGTACTATTATTTTATTTTTAATTAATCATTCTTTTTCTTTTAATAACTAATCATTGTGCGAAGTGCGAGTTTTATCGAGCTTTACTCGATCACACGCATCGAATGCGTAAACGCGAATTTATATGGAATTAGAGCAGCGCCATCTAGTAGCTGCTATGGAATGAGTAAAGCTCGATAAAACTCGCACTTCGCACACTGATCAGCTATAAATTAATATAATACTTGACGGTGTTGAAGTTCCTAGAATTCTATTTAGTGTCTCTTAAATCCGTCCGGATCACAAGTGGTTATGTGCTTCAATTTTTTTATTATAAAAATATGTAAATAACATTATAAAACATTTTCCTCGTAAGATTTTCGCAGTATACATAAAGTATAGGTTTGATTTGAAATCGAAAATCCTTACTGTGTACATTTTTTTTGGTTCATGCACATGAATGCCAAAATTGCATTTTTAATTATCTTTTGATTTTTTCTGTTGAATCTGCAATAGGTACTCGTAACACCAGTATAAGATCGGATAAAAGTTGTCAGAATAAAAAGGAAAGCGCTGATCTCCCAGTTTAATTTGACGTCCGAAGCAGCCCTACAGAAGGGCCTCTCAAATTCTAAAATAACCTCAACAGATAGATATTAATGGTCCGGCTGCCAAAAGTTCCTGAGATGTGATTGATTGATACCCTGCCCGTATTGATTGAGAGTCTCTCAGTTTTTCCGCCCCTGAAAAACTTTAGCGGACGTATGGTCTTGTTTTTGTCGGGACGTAAGGGTTGTCTGCTATTCTAATTAGGGAACTTAATTATAGGGTATGTTGTACCTCGTGTCGTGTGTGTGTATTCACTTAATGATGATAAACTGCACTCTGTACTTGCGGAGCCGAAGTGAAACTCGCCTTCTATTCCCGAATGCCATAGCTTTTCCGGTTGAGGATAATACAATGAAATAACGGGGTAGGTCATGAAATAGGCTATTTGACGGAAGCTCCTCATTGTTGCAAATGTCATGCATGATAGTGTAAGCGACCACTGAAGCCTTTTGTCGGAATAGTACATTGTTACCCTAGGGGTGAAAGTAACTTATTTAGTCCCGAGACGGTGTTTGGCGCCCGAGCGTAGCGAGGGCACCAATAGTTCGAGGGACTAAATAAGTCTTTAACCCGAGGTAAACACTGTGCTTTTCATTACGAATACAAGGAAAGTAAAAATGACACAATGAATTAGCTAAAGAAAAAACGTGTAAATTTTATTTTACTTACATAAATTAACGACTTCTGATTTAGCCCGCTTTCTCTTATAAAATCAGGCGTTAACTTTAGCTGAATCAGATGAACTCATTGTATTAACTATTCACACAATGTTATACAAATATAATTAACAGTTAATACAAATCTCTGCTATACGGAAGTATTAACAAAACTCTCCAAATGGAAAAAACAAATGAAGATCGCATTGCCGCTTTCCCACTTATTTTGTTTTTTTTTCTGTGGCCGGCCAGCTATTCAACCATTATTTTTCATGTTCATAATTTAAAAAATGGTAAATATTTTGCCCAAACTATGTTATTTTAAAAAATAGTTGAAAATAAATTATGTTAAAGTCATTTAAAAAATATATTCTTTAAATACTTAACATTATGTTATTAAAATTTTACACCTTGCTGTGTTTGACTGATTGTATAGAAAGTCGGAACATAGAAATATTGAAATAGAACTAGTTTCTTTTTTAAATTTGACAGCAGCTGTCAGTTGAAAGTGATTCTCCCTAGGGCCGAAAAGTATTACTTTCAACCCGCTCCTCAGGCAACTTCAGACCTACTTTCAGAGTATGAGTAATGAAAAATATTTTAAATACTCATACTCTGAAAGTAGGTCTGAAGTTGCCAGAGGAGCGGGTTGAAAGTAATACTTTTTAGCTCTGGGGAGAATCGCTTTCAACTGACAGCTGTCAAATTATAAAAAAGCGCCCTCGACGCATAATGACATTATATGCATAACGTCACACTTGTGAAAATAAAAAAATACGTGAAATGGCTACTCGCAAAACGACATATACGCATAACGACACATTTGAGGAAATAAAAAAAATCGTGAAATGACTACTCGCAAAACCTCATAGGTATACGCATAACGAGACATTTTGTGGAATTAAAAAGTACGCAGATATATCAGAATACGAGCCAAAGCAAGCTAAGCAACATAATATTATATTATGCGTATATGTCGTTATGCGACGGGAGGAATCTGATCATCGGATAATGAAGGCACAAATGCAATTGATATTAAGACAAATACCTGTTAACCACAGTGAATAAATTTCATACAAGCTATTACTACCCTACAATTTTAAAATAAAATAAGGGAATAATTCATATTATTTTGTTTTATTTCATTTATAGTTATTTTAACTGCAACGCAGAAGAAACTGTAACTTGAACGGATTGTAGTATTCTTTTGAATATTTTTACTATTTTTTGCGTATGTTCGCTATCAAAAATTTCTGTAGAAATTGCATTGGCAGTAATGACGTCATCCCAGTCTTCTGTGTCTATATCATTGGTGGTCTATATCATTTGCCGCCTAACACAGTTTTGTGTTAGGCGGTAAATATAAATTATATTTAGATAATAACATCGCCTTATGGAAATCTGAAGGCAGGTGTAGATTTATTGCGAAGCGGCGCGCATCAGCTAGTTTATAATATAAGTAGGATTTTGAGACTATCTAATGCCTCGTATCGCGATGTATTGCAGTGAAAGAAACAAAAATTCGTGTTTTTAGGGTTCCGTAGCCAAATGGCAAAAAAGGAACCCTTATATGTAGATTCATCATATGTCTGTCTGTCCGTCCTCTGTATGTCACAGCCACTTTTTTCCGAAACTATAAGAACTATACTGTTGAAACTTGGTAAGTAGATGTATTCTGTGAACCGCATTAAGATTTTCACACAAAAATAAAAAAAAACAACAAATTTTGGGGGTTCCCCATACTTAGAACTGAAACTCTAAAATTTTTTTTTCATCAAACCGATACGTGTGGTACGTATGGATAGGTCTTTAAAAATGATATTGAGGTTTCTAATAGGTATCATTTTTTCTAAACTGAATAGTTTGCTCGAGAGACACTTCCAAAGGAGTAAAATGTGTGTCCCCCTGTAACTTCTAAAATAAAAGAATAATAAAACTAAAACAAATATATGATGTACATTACCATGCCAACTTCCACCGAAAATTGGTTTGAACCAGATCTAGTAAGTAGTTTTTAATACGTCATAAATCGTACGGAACCCTTCATGGGCGAGTCCGACTCGCACTTGGCCGAATTCGGCCAAATGTTCGGTTTAAATATGTGCCGAAGCCGAAGTTCGGCCGAAATTTGGTATGTTACCCACCCACTACAGTTTACAGTTAGAGACTCTTCTCAGAAGCAGATAAGCATATTTATGAAGAGAAAAGAAATCTTCTTCTCCCAGAAAGAGCTGTGACGCTAACTTGACTCCACCACAACCTGCCACTGGTTAGAAATATTAAGAGAAAATAATGTTTTTGTCGATTAATTATTAAGGGTAATCGCAAATTAATTAGCCATATTTGAATAATGAAACCTGTTTTCTAAGTAAAAATTTAATTATCTACAATAAGTTAAAAATAAGAAAGAATGATAGGTTATTTTTGATACGACTTGATGTTTTCTTGTCTAGGGAAATAAAGACAAACACGATCAAACCGTTATACCTATTTACTTAGAAATCATCATTTGATCTAGAATTCATTTTAAAATACATTTCTTTTCACTTTTCCATGTCTTACTTAAATTAATTTAAGCTACCTAATTTCGGCTGACATTCGGTAGATCTAACCCAAATTAGACCGAAGACGAAGTTCGGTAAAAGCTGAAGAACTTCGGTAATACCGAATGTGAAACGAATTTCGGTGCATCTCTAATAATAATCTATTTTCATTATTTAAGATATGTTTTGCAATACATAAGTACATGGCTGGAAACTTCCAATGGAAAATATATGAATGCATAAAAAATGGCTTACTCAAAATTCTAAGGTGATAAAATTTTTTAACAGCACTATTTTTGCCATAATTAGTACCTACCAAAAAACTAGAGCAAACATTACATGAGCTTTATAAAGGTAGTTTGTTGTAGATCTGTGTAACCTTTGCAAGGAGACCTCTGTTAAAACTTTTGGAGATCGTTTAAAAAGGCACCAAAAAAGACTGTCCGCAAAAGAGCCGGTTGACAATAGCTCGTTTTCGATTCCAAAAGTGTGATTCACGGAGTTGCAACATGGCCGCCCTCCGTATACGGATAAAATGACATCACCGTCTGACGAACTGATTGTGGCTGCGGCGCGGCGGACCGACCTGCCCCGGTCACTTTGATTACGAAAGCAAATATTACCTCGATAATTTTATAAATCTACAAATTGTTTAACTCTGTTTGCTGACTACTGAACTATTCACAGAGAATTGTGTTTGGTTCATTTTAAAATCGATTCTTGTTGTATTTCAATTCTGTCATCGATGCTAATGACGTTGATATACGAATCTGAACGATACTAACATTTTAAAAGATTATTTTATCTTACATTGTAATGGCCAGGAACAGTCTATAACGCTATTTGTAATTGCTTAAATTACGCTTGTTCAATTGATTTATAGATGTTTTCTATACGACTTAGGGCAATTTGAAGAAACTTTAGTTGGTAAACATTAATATACAGTAATAGTGCTTCAATGTGAAGTTCTTTGCAAACTTTTTGTAGCATGCTGGCTGGGGATGAAATCGGCAATTCAAAACAGTTAGGGATAATTTCCTAGACTTTGACTAATAGTCTTCCCAACAACTAAAATCTATTCGTTATCTTCTTTTCTTTGTATTTAAAAAATAAATCGTTAGTGTCGCTAAAACTCAAAAACTGCTTGACCGATTTGAATTGAGTTGCTTAAAATCAAGAATAATAGGGAAAAACCATAAGAGACGTTAAAACATATTAAGTAATTTGTATAGAATATAGGCCTGCTGCAGGCCAATTATGGATGGAAAAAAAAAATGATCAAAAATCTGACCGGAAATCGTATTTTTCGTTTTGCATTTTGATATCATTTGCAAAATCCAAGGATGTCAATGTACATTGCCAACGTGTGACATAAGATTTAGTCACAATGCCCAGTAATTTCACTGCCTGTCTTACCCCTCATACCGGAACTCAGCAATGCAAACACCGCTACTTGCCAGAAGAAATAGGTAAGATACAGGTAGGCATGCAGACGACTCAGAAACAGTCTCCCTCTGGTTTATGTAAAAAACACTCTACTTACATTTAGAGAATATAATTTATTCTTTTCGCCTTAACTAATTACAGTTTTAATTTTGTTTCAGGTAATGCATATTTGGAAAATTCACACCGTGCACCCAACATACAACCAGCATTAAAGGTTATAAAATGGCGTAATCTACCCATGCTATGTTTTTTCTAATGCAGGTTCTCATTTACATTCAAAATTCCTCTCGCTTTGTTTTTATCGTTTTAAAACAAATTCTTTACCAAGTAGAAATATAAATGCAAAAAAGGTTAAATTAAGTTCCAGAAAGTGTTTCAAATGAATTGCGCAATGTTAAAAACAAGTATCAGTTTCGTCAATGTCGGGCCTCGAACGAAACTAACGATTTTAACAATTTACTCTTCCCAATTCCAATCCGTTCCAACACACAGTTCCAATCCGTTTGATAATAATTAGCGTGTATCGTAACACCTACCCCCGGGTTCGAACATTCCCGTAAACGTGTATAAAGCGAGCAATACCAATGTTTTGTTCGTCTAATTAAGTTCCGCCTACACATTAAACTTGCGAATCGTCGAGCGCGGCGCGAGCTACGCTCAACATATTAAATTATGGCGTTATTACATTGTGCGTGATGAGACTGATGAGATTGGATCAGTCAAATTGTAAATATTGCTATCTATCATAAAATACACAGAAGAAGATTAGCACATTGTTTGTTCTCGTCACTGTCAACAGTTGATCCATTCGAAGAACATTAACAGTCTTACTACAAAACCTGTAGGGTTACTCTTGAACCGAATCCGATCGTCGGCATTGAGATTGTGATGTTTCGTACGCTTATTTTTGCGCATTGGCTCCAAATTGTGACTTCGTATTGCGCGGATTTTGGGTGAACCAAACTCAGTATTACTAAATTTTCGCAAAATACGGATCTCATTTGGCGCTAGTGTTGCTACTCAAGCGTATGAAAAACCACAATCCCAATGACGATCCATCGGAATTGGTTCAAGTGTAACCCTACTGGGCTCAAGTTAGTCTTGGTTTCACTTGTGTTAATATGTGGATGTAGATAGATAGAGACAGCATCAGGCTTAAATCAGGACAGGACTAAGCTTAGACCATGTTTTGTAATAACACGGTAAAGCTTTTCGCACTGATACCTGGGTTTGATGAGAGCACATGTATTTATGATATAAATGTGTGTATCGTTATATAAACATCAAAATATAACGAGAAAAATCTAATTAATAAATCGTTCGACAATATGCGTCATCTCCTTGTTCATATCCAGCCCTGTAGCTCTAAACTTCCATTAACGAATTTCAGCTTGCCTGTCTTCGTTACGATCCTATTGATGTCATCTCTCACGCAATCTATACTTTTTACTGATTTTTTGAGGTATTTCTTTTTACCTCGGAAGTAGAAAAAGTAACGATTATAGGGTCACTTCGTTGTCCGTCGGTCCGTCTGTCTGTCAAGACCCTTTTTCTCGGGAACAGGTAGACGTATCAAACTGAAATTTATATCAAATACTCGGGTCTGCGGTCTCTTTCAGCTGTGAACAAACTCGTGGAAGTCAGCGCGATCAAATGTTGTGACTGTTTACGTCGCATATTTCGCGATTTCACAAGGGAATCAAAAACTCTACATTCACCTCCACGTGTACAGTTATGTTCTTTTTTTTTTAATGTAGCAAAATGAAAAACAGCTAAAGCACTGATTAAAACTTATAATTTTGATTAAAGCCTGAAGTTCACGCTCTGATTAAGGTGGACTCGCCGTTAGCGAAGTTGGCGCCCATGCCCTGCATGCCGTTCTCGAAGTTTTCGAAGCCGCCCATGGAGCCGGCGGAGGTGCCGAACGCCTGCGCGGTGCCACGGTCGTGGCTCGACGACTGACGCCCTTGCGTGATCTGGGAATGAGGGTTGCAGTTGTAATTATAACCCAAATATACGGTCAGATTCAGGTCTAGGGATCTGCTTGGAGCTGTGCCCATAGAGACAGATTTTTTTCGTTAATTGACCTACCATAATAACGATGTTTTATACACGAAAACTTCTAAGACATTGTGCAACATTTATGAAGGTATATTTTGTAAATTAAAAATCATTTACTTGTTATTTCAGATATGTCGAAATATAATCATCCCCCACACTTTTCGGCATGTTCATGATTCTGTGTACATACTATCATAATGACTGTATGGTAGAGGTGAAGAGCGTCTCAGTTTTGAATAAAGAAAAAAGTCACTGGCTTCCAATCAATTAGCTAGGAACTCTTCTATTCGAGCCCTCGTTATTATTTAATACCAAAATTGGCAGGGCTTCTATCAAAAAATAATGTTAAGGTTGTTGTCAAACGTGTAAAATAATGTAAGTATTCCTTTCATTTCCTCTCCATAAATACGTTTCAGCGCATACGCGAAACCAATCCGGATAAAATCTGTTTGATTTAATTGAACCGATTGGTCTGATGTTAAGATAATAAACTCACCGAACTGAAACTGCTTTCCTGCTGACCTCTGTCGTATGATGAGGCGATGCCGCCGGTTTGGAAGCCCTGGGAGCCAAAAGCTCTGTTGCCCTTGGCGAATGCTGCGTTGGCGAACTCCGCCCCTTGTTGGAACGTGCTGCTTGCTAGCCCGAGCCCACCGCTGCCGAGTTTCTTCACGCCAATACCGCTGCCAACACCGCCGCCAATTCCGCCGCCAATACCGCCGCCAATACTGCCGCCAATACCGCCGCCAATACCGCCGCCAATACTGCCGCCAAAGCCTCCGCCGAAACCGCCCCCTGTGATGGGCTTGGCAGTTGCGGCTGCTGCCAGCCCCAAAATAGCGATTACCTGAAATTGAGCGTCGTGGTAAGGGATATTTTAGGAATCACCTGTTAAAGGAACATTGAAACAAATTGCATGGTTAATGTACCAGAATCCCACAATTTATGAATTGACAATGCATTGTATTTGTTTTGTGATTACGGTAGAGTTCATAACACAGATAAATACACCATGTTTTTTATTGTTTTATGGTTTACTATTTTTCAACATTTTGTGAAAAATATTTATTTTGTGATCATATTATCTCTACATAAAGAAGTCAGCCATAAAGAAATTATGAAAAATGATATCCAACAGCTAAACGTCTTCAGTTTATGCTTAATGCTTGCAACTTATATTTTCTATTCCGTGGATGTCGATTTGAAATCCTATACCTTTGAATTCCCCGTAATCGGATAGTTGAAAAGGCCTCGTAATGTCCCTTCTTGTTCCGTCTTGTTACTCGGTAGCGATTGGACAGTGAAAGTAATTGCCTAATGGTGAGTATTGGTGAGTTGGTGACCATTTTGCATTAAATGGCCGTTTGATTACTGAACAACGAAGCTATTTTTTATCACATCTATTCGAAAAGAGCCACTTAGTTTCTCGTAAACAGTGATTTTAATTTAAAATGTGGATATTGTCAGTTAAACCTCCAAAGAGAGTTTATATTTATTTGTGTTACTTTTTTCTTCTTCTTGTCTGATTGCTATCTGAATGTAAGTAAAAAAATTAACGTGTATTCTTACTCATAAGTTTCGCTTATTTACTCATAGAGGGTGCTAAAAAGTAGTGTCCACCTCGGGAGGAACACAATTTTAAGCTCCAGTGACGTACTTTGAAATCAAAGCGGAGCAAAGAATTCTAAAGTAGAATCCTGAGTGCAGCGAGACTCAACAAAAAAAAACACTCGCCTTAAAAATAGTTCTTTGCTCCCTATAAAAAGGTAAACAACCTACTATTGTAATGAAGTTGTCTATTACACATACTCGTACCTATTCAATGAAGTACCGCAAATATTTGACTAATCTCATATACACACTGGAATTTCTAATTCGAAAAGATTAAAACTAAGGATAAAATCAATAATGCGAGACAACTCTCCAGCTTTTAAAGTTTGTTTAGGTTTAATCAACATGGTGAATTTCTGAGGATTTGAAATTAAATTACAACATGTGCTTAATTCGTACGAGTGTGATTATACAAGTATATATGTATTTAGATATCGTGGCATGTTTCGCTTTTCATGTCGTCTGGTACTTACTGCGAATTTCATTTTTTATCCCCTCTTTCTCTGGCCCACGGCACACTTAACACGTTAGACTGTTTCGTAACTGTCGGTATCGATAACTTATATAGTCAACTAATTAGGCAAACGTTCAAGTCACAATTAATAATGTTCGATATCAAATTGAACGGTAAAGATGAATTTTGTTACGAAGGAGCCGCCGAGTTGGGTGGAATCCAATAACTGTTAATTGGTGTAGCAATTTCACGTGAAAAACCTCAAGCACCGTTAGTACAAAATTCGAATTTGGGATCATCAAAAAGCAATTAAGATTAGCTGATATTTCCTCCTCGTTGACTCGTTGAACGTATTATTGATTTTATAGGTGCAAAGGTGTTTCGATGTTTCTGGGGGAGAAATCACAAGAGGAATGTATAGACTTTTTGTCACTTCTTATTTCTTCATCGCATCAACCATTTTGTAGGTATCTGTTTGGGTTGTAGAGTATCGTGAATATGGCCTCATACAACGTGATTAAAAAAGACAACAAACAATCTGACGTCAAGAGGACATACTCGTAGACGTACGCAGAGAATAGGCTAGATGACAATTTTTTTTTTGTTTTAATAGAATCTCATTCATATAATAAACAGAAAGAAAAAACGGTTTTCGAATAACTATAAAAACAACCAAGATATAAGGTATTAAAGATTTTTCTCCATCTCTTTCTAGCAAAACGGTAATTTACAAGAAGTTTATATGGCTGTACTCAACAATGACGTCACGGTTGATGTCGGATCTCTCTGTCTAATCGCCTTCAAATTAACAACTTAAAATACTTGTATCTAATGTATTTCTAAGCCGATTTTAATTCTAATTTCACAGGACTGCATCTTTTTCCACGGTATTTTAATATTTAATGACGAAACGTAAAAATCAGAATTCAGTCATCATCCCAATTAACATTATTTATAACCATAGGAAAGTCATGGATACAAACACTTCGTATAACTGTACGAACAGAGAAAATATTACTGTGATTAATTTTTTTAAACAACAACGTTTTGGAAGATTTGGAAAGGTTTTTTTTTGTTTGAGAGGGTATACTTTAATGGCATCCCAAGAAAATCGAGGGAAGCCTTTACATTTCATAGTGGCGTCCAACGTATATTTTTTTTTTCATTCAGGTACTTACCTATTTGCGTGTGGTAGTCATCATTTCAAGGATACTATGCTGAATGGATAATAAAAAAATCCTTGACTTTTAGGAGTTAAACGTATTGATCCTTAGTTGTATATTTCCAAGTTACTCCGGTGAGCCGGTATTAAATTCCCTAAAATATTAAAATAAAAACCGAATTCAAAATCACTAAGTCAAAACTAATGTAATACACATAACATCACATTTTTATTTTGAAGTCGGTGCCAAATTTTAACTACATTCTGACATTTTTTGAAGTCTGATTTCACTTTTTGAACTTTATTGAACAGTCTAACATAGTTTTCAATACAACACTGAATAATGTCACAGTTCCAAAATATAATAATGTGAAACGAATCAATGAATTAAAAAAAATGTCCGCTTCCCTATTGTGGGACCTGACTGACTGACTAAACGCGGCTTTACTCACGCGCAACCGGCGCAACACACTATTATTTTGATTTTATGACTGTGGTGGATATAACTTTCTCCTTAAGTTTAAATTCATTATGCCTATCATCAGACTAAAGGTGCAAACAAACTAGGCTTATGTGATACCACGTATGTGATGTTACGTCCATCAAAAAACATCGGTATTAAGGGGCTATGTCGAAAAAATTGGTTATTTTTAATGTAATGTCATAGATCACTGAGAGATCTTTACAGATCTGAAACTTAAATATGTGTTTCTTTATATCTTTAGCTAGAAACGCCAATAACCGGAAACGATTTAAAGATTTTGCCTCGATACATTTTATTTTTTAAATTAGCTCTTAAAAATAAGAAAATTCAGGATTACTAGTAAACGGTATTAGGTATTCATTAAAAAGTTCCATAAATAAGTAGATATCATCATTATTTAGAATCGTGTAAAAGCATTTTTTTTCTAATCATTATAGTTATGTTTTAAAAAAATAATTTGTATTTTGTCGCTTACGTCGATAATTTCTAAACGACCTGATTGCATGCGGGCGCAGTGCATTCGCGACTTTGATGCCATAGATATAAAGACTAGCTACTTGAGCACGGGGGGCGCCCCGCGTTTACGTATAGACCACGCCTCCCATTGTTTGATTCATTTTCGATGTAGCGCCTTAATAGAAAATGTATGAAAAATCATTATTTAGAACTACACTTAGCTTACGTGACGCCGTTAACGCGACCAATCACATAACGTGGCATGGCATCACATAAGCCCAGTTTGTTTGCACCTTTATTGTTATGTCAGCCTTTTAATAGAGCAGGCGTTCATTCATTTATATCGGACCAACACAAAACATCTTCAGTAACTTTAGATGCTTTTCACGATTAAGAAGTTGGCGAAAAACATTCCCTCGCGGCATCAGGATAAGACTGGAGTTTATGCGGAGAAATTTAAATATTTCCTCCTTTTTTTTTGTAATAAAACGAAGCTACATCTTTCTTTCGGATTTATTATTTTCCGCATTCCCTTTGTCGTAGACGCCTGTTTATTAATTTCTTTGTGTTTTTAACTTTTATGTAATTTCGATGTGATTTTCTTCGTTTTATATATATTTTTTATACATTTTTACAAATGCAGGGGCTTATTTGATTTGTAGCTATAGTAGCTGTAGTCGCTTAAACATAGATAAAGCTCAGCCCCCTAATTGTGTAAAACATCTTGATGTGAGACATTACATTATACACAATAAGGGGCTTAGTTCCCGGTAGCTTTCATTTGGCAGTTAATTGACATCCTATTATATAATACTGAGAATTTTGTATGGATGCCGCAATTACTGTCAAACCCAAAGCGATCATGATAGATGTGTAATATTACCAAAGATATTGAAGTATATAGTAGAACTTCAATATCTCAAAGTATAAAGTGAGGTTTATTTCATTTACTTGTCAAATAGACTTCATGTATGATTATTATTTATGTTTTAATAACAAGTTACTTAAATAAAACGATGTTTTAGTTTTCGTAACGTCATCTACTTCGTACACAGACGGTACTTATACTCGTACGGCCTTACAAATAAAAAACTTATTCCTAGGAATAACTTTGGAATAGTTATTCCGTGTTTTGTCTTATTTTGATATATTACATCTGACATGTGCTAAAACAAGACAAAACACAGAATAAATTATTCCGAGGATTATCCTCGGTATATGTTTTTATTTGTAAGACCGGTAGAATAGAACTTATATCTAGATACTTATACAGTTTTTATCAATAAACCAAATTTCAGAAATTGTAGTAAACTAGCCAATTCAAATCCTGAACTTAAATTACATCCCAAGCAATAAATGCATTGTGTAAATAATTATATTGAATTTGGCTTTACTTTCACACTGAAATATGTCTCTATATTAACCATATTAACCAGTGGTTTTTATAAAATACTATATAAATCTGATCTGTAAAATAGGATACGATTGCCTCACAAGAGTAATACTATTCTGTCAAGAAAGTACCAGGAAAATCTCAATAATGTCAAATAGATCTCTTCGACGAAGACGGAATAATCAACATCGAACTTCACTTCAGGTAAGTTCGTTTGATCATTTAAAAATGTTAGTTATGCATCCAAATTTATTGTATCGCCTGCAAAGTATGTTCCTTCAGACACGATACACTTACACCGACGAATAATCCAATAATCAAAACATTTTTTAAACCCTTTTTCGGAATTGAGTTCAATTCTCACCGCGAATTCTCCTTTGTGTCTTTTACCGAAGGAAAATGGGTGTCACGAAATGGTAATTTGAGTTTAAAAAAAAGAAAGAGGTCCACTGGAGCCATATCTGGTATCTGGAATAAGGTGGTTGCTCGACGGTATTTCTCGAGTTGTTGGTCAAAAATTCGATCACAATGATGCTCTTGTGCGAGTGGTGCAAAATCCAAGAATTTTCTTTCCACAAATCTGGGCTTTTTCGTCGAATTTGCTCTCTTAAACGCTGCATAACGCTCAAATAATATTACTTTATTAACCGTTTGAGCTTCTGGCAAGAATTCCGAGTGCACAACACCGCGATAGTCAAGGAAAACAGTCAACATGACTTTGACTCTTACTTGACTTTGGCGTGGTTCTTACAAGCTTTTATTTACTTTTACCTGTCCCGGTATCTGTCATGAAATCTGGCAAGTTAAATTTGACCAACTTCCCGGTTTCCGCCTGAGCTGAAATTTTGCATACATATGTAGGCATATCGCGTGATAATGCAATATTATGATGACATGGAGCTGATCTAATGCTGGAGCTAAAAGATGGCCACAGGAACTCCGCAATAAAACAATATAACCCATCGAGTTCGGGCTCGTTTAATTTGTATTGACGAGTACTAGAACTAGAAGCTTTAAAGTATTTAAAAAGTTTTTTTTTATAGTTTATCTTGTTTTGGTTCACTTGGAAGGCGTCACTGTGAGGTTTGTTGACTAGTTTGCATGTCAAACTCTACCCATGTCTCAGCGACGTCACCAGTAACAATGTTCTCAGCGACTCTTATATAATATATGCGTTTGAGTTTTTGGGGAAAATTCATGTCTTTTGTGACTAGCCGAGCGGCAACATTTTTCATAGCAAGTGATTGTTTAAAATGCTACGGTTCAACTCGTGAGACAGACAAAGTTCAGCGGCTATCTCTCTCAAACTTGAATGAGGATTTTTGGTCACTCTTTCCTTCACTTTTGCGATGTTAACTTCAGTTGAAGAGTTAATGGCCCATCAGAGCGCGGCAAATCTTCCATAGTTCCATCACATCTAGACCACTTTTGTACGCTGTGTACTACTAATAAGCACGTGTTACTGATAAAGTCGATTCACCGTAAGCCTTCTGCAACATTTTCAGTGACTTCGAACACGAAATTCCATTGGCGATGCAATGTAAATTTAAGATAATCGCTTTGTTCGAAATCATTTTGTCCATTATAAAATTCGCAATAGGAACACATATGGTCTAACTACAAAAACGGCTCTGTATTTAATCTAAATAACAAATGCAAATTAAAACTCCGCGCCAAAATGGAAAACAGTTGTGCCAATCTTGCGAGTTGAATATGATAGTTTTTGGTAAATGTCAAATTACTCGTACACAAATCTAAAAATTTATCAATAAAATTTAAATTAATCACAAGATTGCTTACGTGAATTTGAAATGTCAACTTTAATATGAATATTTAATAAAAAATGCAAAGGATCTTTCCTTTTGTCGTCGGCACCAATTAATCTGCCCTTATTTTGGGGGTTTCTTTAATGAGATGATATAAAATTCTGTTACGCAAACAATAAATTGTATTGCGCGGAAATGCTTCGGGAATGCGAATTTTATATTCGAGCTTGGAAAGTAAGTAAGTAGAGGATACGAACAGCAAGTGGAGATGTTTAAATATTGGCGTGTGTACGCCAATATTTTAACGGTATTTAATTTCGTTTACAACTTTCCAACAAGAAATTTTGCTGGCATAAAACTAGTCGAGTTTGCTTTTACGAAAATTGATTCCAATTTCGAACACCATCTTTTGTATTTACTCAGTGCTCAAAAAGTGTTTATAATAAAAAAATATCAAAATAGCTATCTGAGCCCGTGATTCAATTCTAAACTACTTTGCTAGTTCGTGATTTAAAGTCTGGATCGCAGAAAAGCAAATAAATAATTTCGCTTTCTCGTTAAAAAAATAAATATTGACTAACTTACTACATTGACGGGAAAAATTAAGTGCGCTCTCACTATCAAAAGTGCAGTTATTTCTATAGCACACAAAATAAATTTTCGCAAAATAGTAGACGTTTTTGAAAATGTTATACCTTGAAGGCGATAATCAGGTATAGGTGTTTGTTTCATTGTAGTTTATAATTTTTTCTTTAAAGTTATTTTGTTTGTGAGAAAATATAAGCTAAAACGCGAAAAAATGTAAGCTTATTTCAATACTTATATACAAAGTACAATTTCTTCATTATTGCACTACCACTGTTAATTTTCCACATTATACACTGATCGTCGATGCTTCAAGTTTAGGCCTTTTGTACTCTCGTAAATGTTGAGCGAAGCAGAGTAAATGAACTAAGTGCCAAAATGTCGAGCGAATTTTTTCACTTCCGAGCGGTGTCTTTTTGAAGATGCTGTCTTGGAACAATAAATACAAATAAGAGGTTAATTATGCCATCCACAATTTTCCCGTGAACTGCCTTTGTAACGCGGTAGGGAGAGCGCCTTTGTGAAAAGTTTTCTTTGCCACGCCGTAGGTACATAATTGTGTTTTTGCGGTATTGCCGCGCGCAAAGCAAAAGGCGCTTTGTTTGCGCCGGGTGACCGTGTCGTGTGTGGTGTCTTTGTTATTGTTGCTTAAATAAATAGTAAATGAGTCACACAATGCTATGTGGCAACCGTGTTACCCTTTGGGCACCCACCTTCACACGCCGTCAGGCTTAAGAGGAATTCGTATGGGTCGTTTTTCCATACAAACGTGTTTCTTTCCTGGATAAAGGCAATAGTTGTTCTAATTAAAAAAAATCAATGGTCACTATTGCATGGTCCTGTGTTTTCCCTTTTTTTATTAAGTTAATTATTAAATGAGATGATATAAACCTTCAAAAACCTGAAAAATCTAGCAAACAAATTTGACGAGATGAAATAAAAAAGCAAAACATAGAAACACAGCCAAAACCTCTTCTTAATTTTTAACGCAAAAAGTAATTTAATCGGTCTAGTTTTAGCGGAAAAAAAAAGGGGACTACGAAACGTATATTTCTATTTCTCTCGATCTTAGTGTTCCTTTTTCAGATATCGTGTACGAGTACATTATAAATCTACCCCATTTTAAGGTGATCTAATAAGTTCAAATTGACATTTAGTGAGGCATTTGTGTGTGTACGCCAGAAAACTACTTTTCTAAGATTTGGAATAATTTTCAAATCAATCGATTTTATTAGAACATCACTCAGATCACTGTCACGACTACTGTAAAAAATGGAGGCGATCTAATAAAAGTTTCTCTTTAATGATAAATTTATTTACGAAAGGTTGATATCTTACCAAAAACGTAGATTTGAACATAGGAACGTAAGTTTAATACGGTGTTTTTGTTGACTTCACCGACAAAAGAATTGACATAATGTGTGACAAGTTTTGTGGTCTTTAAATAAAAAATATTTTTACAAAGCAAATAACTTATGTTCAATCGCCTACGACGTCTAGTGGTTTAGACCTCCGGCTCCGGGGTGTTGATCGAGAAGTCTGGGGTTCAATTCCCTATGGGGTAGAAGTATTTCTGCAATGTTAATAACATCGTGATAGCTTGAGATAGGATAGTTGTTAAGGAGTTCAGGTGAAGCTCGCTTCCACCTTCGGCCTTATCGTCATTTACCATCAAGTGAGATGATGGCATAGAGCTGACCTGTCGTATATAAAAAAGAATGTTGAACTTCAACACCATTGACCTTGACCTGTCTGGTTAATCACCGAAAGTGTTATTAATGGCAGGCAATACATGGTAGTAATTAAGTTTGGCGAGACTGGCAACTAACTGATAAGATAACATGAAAATCTACTGATTGTATTTAATTAAAACAGTGCCTGTGTCCTTAAAGCTAGCAAATCAATCAATGGGATTCGTTGCCGTATAGCGAGGTGCAGGCGCTCAACGCTTCGCAATTCCAGGCGGCAGGCGACGCAGTCGTTTTTTAATTTACACTGAAAGACGATATTTCACGTGGTCGTTTTGTGCTGATTGGACTTGTGAGCTTGGCTACGTAGTTGATTGGAACTGATCGATTGCTTTGGTTATTTTCAATACTTGCACCTGTTTTGATTGAGTGATCGCCTACTGCGCCAAATATTTTGTATTTTGTAATTTTTTGGTCTCGTATTGATTGTTAGTAGGATCAGAAAACTAAGTGTGATATGTTGATTGAGTTTTGTCTTCTTTGTAGTTGAAGAATCTGAATGTCGTTGATTTTGCCTTTGCTTTTTTTTCAACTTCCTCCGAAACCCACATCGATTTGGAGACGCATTTTTGAAACAGTAGAATACAAATTCGCGTTTAAAATCTCATTGCCTTTGTGATTTTTTAAGAGGAAAAACTAAGGTTGAGAGAATTTAAAAATAGGTCTTTTTAAAATGTATTTCTTTCGCGCTGTCTGCCCGAAGAACGGAATTAAACGCGATTGTAATAACTGCAGCTCGGACTAAAAATACCTAAGAAAAGTACACAAAATATGCGTTTCGAAATCCCCTGTTTTCTCCGCTCAAACAAGACCGATTTAATTACTTTTTTGCTTAAAATTATGGAAATGAGGCTTTGGCTGTTTCTATATTTTGTTTTTTTTCTTCTTTATATAATCTCGTCAGATTTGTTTGCTAGAGGTTTGAATTTAGCAGAAAATCAAGATATTTTTTTTTTATGATTTTGAAGGTTTATATCTCTTTTAATTATTAACTTAATAAACATAGGAACATGATTTTAGCAGCCATTGATTTTATTGAAAAAATAGAGCAACTATTGCCATTATCCTTGAAGGAAACAGAACAGAGAAGGAAAAACAGGCCTGTACCATTTCCTCTTAATCGTTTGTTATTGTAATCGTGATAGCTTTCAGAGTCCGCATTGAAATCTTAATTGTGTGAGTTCTTGATATAATTTATAATAGTCTTATCGTGCTCTGTCCGGCCGCGCCGAGGGCCGACCGCTCTACTTATAAATGAACTCCGAGATTGCACACCCTCGGCTATCAACTAAGCGCTCATAATTATATCAAATGGAGTATTATTTGTCAAATTGTACGTAAATGTTTTTTCGTAGTTCGCGGTTATTTGTAGCGCCCCTAAAACCGCGGTAAATATATTGTGTAAAAGTTCTATTAATTTGAAAATACTTGGCCGAGAAAATTTGGCACTTGGTGGCGAGAGGTCAAGAGTGGTCGTGGCCGGTTAAAGCTTGAGGTCCCTAAGATACAATCGTGCACTTCATTTTTTAAATGGCCGACATGTAGGATATGAAAATATTGGACATCTTTATTTTTCTTTTTCTACACAATCAAAAAGTTTCGATGATAATATGTATTAAAAATAAATGTAGCTAGTAATTTGTAATTAAAGAACTCTTATTATCTTTTGTAGCTATCTAAACTTCATAGTGTTGTCTCAAATTTCAAATAGTCCGTGTAGTTTAATAACTAGAGTGAGTTGAATTCTTCCAGTCCCCCAAATTTAGCAAAAAACTTGCTGTCTTTTCAATGCACCCAAACACGCGTAATTAAAAAAAAGTGTTTTTTCTATTAAAAGTGAATTTCACAATAACTTACATAAATAACCTAAAATTGAGCAACTAATCATACTTTGGATTTTTTAAAACAAGCAGATTTCATGAATTTATCGCAATGTATATCTTTGTCCCCGTTTTTTCGCTTCTATGTTACAGTTTTCTATGTTACCACAATTTAACCTCTACACAATGTTAAGCTCTTATGGTAGTATTTTGTATTTACACTGACTATACTGAGTAGCTATACGAACGAGTAAAAAATAAAAAGACGCCTTTTTGTTTTCTGTGGACTCGAGCAAAGTGCACTTCTTGTGTTTCGTCAGAGGTATTTATTGTGAATTTCGACTATTTAAAAGGTAAATAACAATTTTTATTACTCACACATTTCATATAAAAATCTAAAAATGAATAAGGAATACGCGATGAGTGTCTGTGTTTCAAATTCATCTCAAATTATCGATTTATGGTAAAATATAACCTAAAAAAATCTCGCTTTTACGTTACTTCTAAGTTACTTCTGTGTTACTGGTAACGTTGATTTAATGTTACGTAAGATTGAAGTGTTGTAAAGATTCATACATATCGGGACATTTATAGATTTCGTTTTATTTTTAAACCGACTTCAAAAAAAGGAGGGGGTTGTCTATTCGAGTTTCAACGTAAACGCTTAGTAGGCCTATCCATATACATAAGTCGGTTTTTATTTTTTGTAAAATATTTTTTATTTTTAACTTTTTTGTGAAAGAAACCCTAATTAAATACCTAAATAATTAGTGTTTCCCTCAATTTTCATGGGATCCCATTATCAGATCCTGACTTCGGTGACCTTGTGACCACCCTAGGAGTATACTCTATCGAATACAAAAAGAATTTTGAAAATCGGTCCACAATTGGCGGAGTAATCGCGTAACACACACAAAACACGTTGGAAACACCTTAAAATTTAAGGGTTTTCCTCGATTTTCATGGGATCCCATTATCAAATCCTGTTTTTGGTGACCCTTGGAGTATAGGTACTCTATCGAATACAAAAAGAAATTTTGAAAATCGGTCCACAACTGGTGGCGTAATCGCGTAACATACACACAAAAAAAAAACATACGCACCGAATTGAGAACCTCTTCCTTTTTGAAGTCGGTTAAAAAGTAAATTTGATTCAGCGAGAGACAAATTCAAAAGTATATTATCTGCAAAATGACACGACACGGTTAGCGCAGAGGTCGAGTAATCGCCTACTGCGCAACGGGTCGCGGCCGCGGGTTCGATTCCCGTTCGGGACAAATGTTTTGTATGGCCTACAGAAATTTGTTCCGGTCTGGGTGTATGTGCATGTGATATTTTATGTTTGTAACTGCACCCACGACACAAGAGAATCTACCTAGAGTGGGGCGACGTTTTTTTTTTAAAAAAAATGACACACACACCCACAACCACTACATATAAAAGAAAAAAATGTACCTACCGGTGTTGGGCGAATTGCATGCGTGGTGTGGTGTTCAATATGATGATCATAGCTCGAGCTAATGCTACAACTAGCTGCAGCCTCGATTATTTTAATTAACATGTAACTAATGATTCGAAACCAGTTTCGAAAATAGAATTATTTTTCTTTTATCGAAACCCAGTTTCCAATGAAGAAGTGGGTTCCGCAGCCTAAAAGACAAAGGTACTACTAACTTATACAGCAATAAATATCACTAAATATAGAAAAGGTATACATTCCACGTCTATTTATAATATGATTCGTTTCTCGCAGGGTATAATGTTATGTTTTCCCAGAGAGCCTAATGGCTCTTCTTTATGTGCTCCTTAATCGTAGACTCCCAACAAAATAGTGCCTACCTACTATCTAGCCTCACTCGGAACTATGTAGCAACCTTGAGTACCTATATAAGGCCCTTTCCAGTAACCGGTAACATGTCCACACACACGATTTTCGTAGAAATATTTTTTAATCGCCTGCGTGGTCTAGTTGATGTCTATTCCCGTGATCCTACGTTTACATTTTAATAACATTGTTGGGTTCCGACAATTAGAGGTGAGATAGACATTGCTCATTTGCTAATTTGAAGAGTTTCTTTGTTGTGGATGAAAAATACTTATTGGTGTCCTCTCCTGCTTATGTCTTAGCGTATATTTGATTTTAAGTGTATTTGTTTCTTTTTAGTAAAGTTTACAAATGGGATCATGGGTGACGGTGGACGATCCATTGAAGATAAAATATTTTATGCCATCTATATGCTGATTGGTTTCTAAGAGTCAAAGAAGTGATTTTGATGAAATTCTACACAGATCGCATCTAACGCAAAGGTACCTAACCTTGAAATGCAAAAAATACATTCAAAGGGGATGAAATTGAGCGTGATAGTTTCCATCATTGTAATTATACACGAGCACGTAGTAATGACGTCATGGTTGTCGCAAGCATAAAAGCCAGTTGTATACAATCGAAATCATGTCGCCTCTTCTAAATGGTTAAATTAAACTAGCACTTTGCGTGATTGAGTCAGATTCCGCAAGCCCGGAGCCATTAAAGGTTTGGAAGATTAAACGCCTCGCTAGCTTTGACCCCGCGTCTTCTCCCGCACCACACAAGCCCTTGGCCGTTGAGCTTAACCGGGGCCATGCGGCCGTTTGGCCTCCGAGACCTTCGGCGCAAATTGGTTCGTATCGATCCTCTAACCGCAAATGCTTCAACTTAAACTGGGTGGGTGTTATGCGAGACTATTAACAAAATGCCTCACGTTATTCTAATATGTGCGTTAAGTAAACAGGATTTATTCGGATACTGCAAACATACCTACTTATGATGCCGTTTACTTGGCAAACAAGCAAGACGAGCATATTACATTCAACATAAATGTATGGAAACATTCTATCAGCTAAGCACAGACAACTACCCCGATCAGCCACTATGGCACTGAAATTACTGGGTACCGTGACTTTACATCTTAAGTCACAAGTTGGCAACGTACATTGTGGCCCTGGTGGGGGTTGCAGTTTTACTGCGAATCTCACAGGAGCCACATGCATTATAGGTGACTGTTACCACTTACCAGGTGGGCAGTTTGCTTGTTTGCCAATTTAGTAGCAATAAAAAAAAAGCTTTGGCGACCACACTTATGCGCAGAAACGTAAAAAGACTTTGTTACGCTGCGGTCTGTGAGGTGAAGATAGCTTCATTAATTAAAACAATTGACTGATCGGATTTTTTATTTACCCCTGTCACTCTTCAAATCCTTTTTATACGTATAGGGTGGCATGGTGTTGTGTGCCGTAACTGTCGATGACTCGAGCACCATGCGTATTTTTTATACAATTAAGTTGGCAAACAAGCAAACTGCCCACCTGATGGTAAATGGTAACAGTCACCTATTATACATGTGGCTCTTATGAGATTCACAGCAAAACTGCAGCAACCCCCCACAAGAACCTGCCAACTTGTGACATCAGATGTAAAGTCACTGTACCGAGTAATTTGACTGCCTTCAAACCGGAACACAGCAATGCTTGTGTCCTTCACCGTTGGCTGGGTTGGGTATAATCACAAAATTTACCTTCCGACGGGGCAACCTGGGAGACAGGAAATCACACGACCAGCTCTCGACACCTCTGCGCTCGTTCTAGTTGAGGCGTTGGTAAATGTATGGTGATTTGATTGCAATAGCCTGTGAAGGAACAAAGTGGTTATGTAAAAAAGCCAAAGCGATAAAACCAACCATCCATGTTGGCCACACTGCCATGACGCACAAATAAGCGTGACCGAATCTATGTTTCGGCGTAGCCGTGGCCCCGACACGCTATTTTTACGGCGCACTGCGGCACTAGCCCCCCTCCAAGTAGCCACGCTTAGCATTCAGTTTTATTTACTCTTCTGTTTTAACCCAAACGTGGTAAACTAACATACTTAATATTGAACCAGACAAAGGACGCTTTTTTAATTTATGTAATACTATTTTTTTGGAGCGTCGCGTCGATGGCGCTGTGAACTCGGCACTGGCCTTCTGTTCGGGAGGTCCGGGGTTCGATCCTGCCGCGTACTAATGTGTTTTTATTGTTTTTCGAACGTCATGTGTAAATTTATCTGACGCTCATACGGCGAGGGAAAACATTGTGAGGCAACCTGCATACTTCTTCGAAGAAGTTCAAAGATGTACGTGAAGACGACCAATACGCTAGGTTGACTCAGGTCTAAACACCCTAACTCAGGGTACGAGCGCCTCGGTGAGCCGGATATGAGCTGTGGTGATGAATAGGTACTATTTTTTTACATAAATGTAGCAAACAATTTTGAAAACCCCACAACAAGGATGTTCCCGCTTGACCCATATTTACTGCATAACTATTGTAAATGTATGTGAATGAGAAAACCTAATAGGGTTTTTGGATTTAGATGGCATGACAAAATTGGCGAAACTCAAGTAAAGACACTATTATAATAGTCTAGTGAAAATCCGAATTCCCTAGATGGCTCAGAGGCCGAGTTCTCCACTGCGGACCCACCATACCACTGGCCATACCCCTGGGGGTATGGTGGGACTTAACCATACCACCATAGAGATGTGATCGATGAAACGGACAATCAGATCAACGGACGGACTGAAAGATGAGCACTTAAGCGATAATTCGGCGGCTTGTTGTCTAGGAAAAAATCTATAGCTATCAATCTGAATTTTCCAGTCATGGCAAGACTCCAAGTCGATTGTCTGATAAAAAATAGTGATGAATGCGCACTTTGTCGGTCAAAATTGAAAGCGATCGCGCTAGGTTCTTTGTTACACAGTCGAGGCTGGTCGCGCTAAAAAGTAAAGGCGTGATTCAGATTTTGGCAGTCACGACACAACAGCGGTCGTCCAGCAGTAGGTGCAGCGCTTTGATGCATTTGTAATTTGTATGATGTAGGAGCTTCAGATCAAAGTGGGTGATGCCTTCCATACTGGGCGGTGCGCGGCTAAATCGGAATCATGCTTATACCTGAAAATGTGTAAAAGTAAGCAAGTAAAGCAAATCTCCCCAGCTCGCGATACACCTTGTCCATTAACAAATCCGGGCTAACATTAGGTAAGTATATCCATCACTGCTACAGTTATTGTCAATATACGGTGCAGTAAAGTGACCGTGATACATGTCATGTTCCACATCGAGGGTACTCTATACGTATTTATCCTTATAATGGTCCAATTTTGCGGACAACGCAGGGGGATTCGAAATATTTGTAGAGTAATTAAAACAATGTTTAGGCCACAGTTTTACTCCGTCCCGGTAATAGATGGATCGCGTGCGGCTGCTTGGAAATCATTCCATGTAAACGTTGAAGGCTGCCGGACTGGGCACCGTTGGCTGCTATCCATTTAGCAGCCCGTAACGACGTTGCTACTCACAAAAATGCGTCAGTTTTTGCAGAACGTTGATGAGGCAAAAAATCAGTTCTCCCGATTAAATCTTGGTTATTGTGGCGAATCTTTGCAGAAACATACCTTGCTCTAGAGATGTTTTAGTATCATACATAAGTATCTGTCTATTCTTCATTCTGCCACTCACATATTCGAATTAATTGACATCACCTGTGCGATGTATGATAAGCAAGTCATCCGAAGCATGCGGCAGGAGTTTGAGATGTTTTAAATGTTTGGCCAAGCGTTTGATTTCTAGCTACGATGAACGATGCAACTGTAACGACTAGGGTAATGCTAATCATATGTGTTCTAGTAACGTAGCGAACTCAGGTCTCCCTCCATGAACTTTTTTTTTAATTTTGCTTTATAATGTTTTGTTCACTTTGTAGATCACTATATTTTTTTTGGATATCAAACAAAACTATCATTCCATTGGCAATTTTTCACTTCGTCACTATTGTCTGAGATATATGCACATGAGCGAAAATAGAATCTATACCTATTAGTGAACTAGGTACATAATTTGTATGTGTAATGGTGTAAGACTGTAGGGTAAGGCATTAATCTGGGGTCGGGACGCCCCTGCCTCGTCGCGGTCCATTGTGGTCAAAACGCCAAATGGGTCTCAGATTGTGAGGCTAATCTGAAAATCGTGTTTCTGTGTTTTACTAACAGTTTGATTTACGATCTACCGTATTTACGCAATAAACCTGCTTTCACTTAGGACGGCGCGGTATTGTTTAAACATCGATTTTATATTAGTAACGGTAACTAATAGTATTGAGATCTAAGTCGTATGTAAGCATTAGTATGCGACCGCGATACGTGTAATGGTAAATTTTTTATGCGCTTTCAGTCTTGCTGAATGTTATTCGAATACTTTTAAACTTTAAGTTCCAAACGTTCCAATAAAAAAACGGATCCCTTATACATAGAATCACTCGTGTATGTGTTGTTTGTCACAGTTAAGTGCTGTTGCAGTGGAAAGCGCCCAACATTTTACTCAGAATCTACTAGAGATTAATAAAAATAAATTCCCAATTTATATGAACTTCCATCTCTGACTGCTACTTAATCATAAAGTTTGCCGCTTTAGTCTCCAGCCTATTTGTTTGACAATTATTCCGCATTCGCTACTCCAGTTCCACCATCTAGAATCTTGTACAGGCCTAGCCTCTTGATGAGATAATCTTTGACAATACCATGGACCTATCTTTTTTTCAGGTGCGTGGACAATACAAGTCCTTACTCAATTTTGACAAAATATTTTTTTTATGTTGGCAGTATTCCGAATATTCTGATGCTCGCGGCGTGAGTTTAAGCTACACGCATAAAGGCAGATTTACACTAGGTGAGAAACAGACGCCAGCGCTAGCGCTGAAAATTGACTCACTCTGTTTACATTGAGTCGGTAGCCGTGCCGATGCGCTGTTGTAACCGCACTTCACAAATTTGAAACCAATTTACGCGATACCATTATCGAGTCAGCACCATGAAGCAAATACAAAGAGGAGGTGCCCTATCGCGTTTTCCGTATGAAATCAAGTGCGCGACGCCACTGTCACCGTGTAGCGAGTAGAATTACTAAAATGCCAGCATTATTGACGTTAACATAAAAGTTCCGCTATACATTACTAGGTGGCAGTAAAAGATACATTCGTAGGAGAAAGATAATTATGTTAAAAGATACATTTGTAGGAGAAAGATAATTTATTAGGTGCTGTGTCAATATAATCTAAAAATAAAAATCGTTAAAACTGCTTATATTAATTCACGTGTTTTGTTTTCGCCCTTAATACATCCTACGTTTTCGTTAGTATTTTTACTCGCCACTAGAGGGCCTTTTGTGCTTTATCGGGACATTAACAGAAGCGTCCATGTGGCGTCGAACATTCTAGAAGCAATACGTCAAGTAATAAATTAATAATGCTTGTTTAATGTACTTACAAATGGAAAGAGATTTTTTTTCGTTCACTTTGTTTCTGTCGTCTGTGTAACTTTTGCACTATAGAATACAACATTTCATTTTGTATTTAGGTAATTTAAAACTGAAATAAAAGAAGAGCGTACGACGTACTAATCCGACAGATAAAAAGATCGACTGATGTCAGCGCCTCTGGCGTTAAGTAGCTAAAACTAAAAATGCGTGACGTCAGGACTCTGGTGATAGGAGCTGGACCTAGACGCTTATAACATCTCCTCTTTGTATTTGCTTCATGGTCAGCACTAACGTCGAAATCTAGTGGCGCCCATTTAACTCTGCGCTTAGCAACTGAACTCATACAATCTGTGTGACTCCCATTGCTTATGCTTGTCTGCCAATCACGTAGAATAAAAAAAATAAAAGTGTTTCGTTCGATAACCCGAATGATCGTTTCACTATCTCGCCCCATAATCACAGCCGTCACGAACAAGCCAGTCTGATATATATTATTCACATGAAGGCACCGATCAGTGCTCATTGCTAATCGTTCGATGTGGGTCACTCAGACGGACTGTATCGGAATAAACGAACTTTATTTCAAATTTAAAACGTCCAATAAGTCAAGTGAAGAGCTGCTTTGCTGCAGGATAATTATTTTATTATACAAGGGTGGATCGAAAAGTTCGCGGCCTAGTCAAACAAAATATAAAATTAACGAAATCATTTTTATTTTTTGACGTAATCTCCGTCATCTTTTTTACGAGTGACATAAAAGCTATGGCATGTAAGTAGAAAAAATGCATAGAGCTTATGCATTTTTTAACCTACGTGCCAAAGCTTCTATGCCACTTATAAAAAATATTCTTCAAGATCTTCAAAAAAATTTAAATTTAAAAAAATCATCGTAAATTTCTTTCGGTGTAATTTTTTGTTTTGAACAAGTATTAAATGATCGCTCGTTGCTCAATTTTCTAAAAATACTAAACTTGAACTCACTTATCTTGTTATAATTTAAAAACCATAAACGCTACCGAAATAGAATTTTGCACGTTGACAACCAGATAAGAAGTAAAAGTAGAAAAATAAAAATAAAATGTGTGAGGCCGCGAACTTTTCAATCCACCCTCGTAGCTACTATTATAGCATTTGATTTGCCAGCGAATTCTAACGTATGTGTACGTACGTGCTACAAATCACCAAAAAGAGTATTGCAAATCATTCCAGATAAGCTAGAAAAACAGATGGTCTAGCTCTATCTTTTAAAATAAAAAAACAAATCCCCGATATATACACACTGCCCTTTGAAAAGTAGGAAATAATTCTTTGTGTTATCCATTGCTTCAGGGAACCGTTTTGTAAACTAAGTCACGGCAATTTTTCCTGAATCCAGTGCGCGCTGCAGACCAAGAAATACTGCTGGCCAATAACATTCGAAGCTGAACAGATTTTCATCAAATAAAGCTAATAGGTCCGCCGAGGACTGCAACCCGAGCAAAATTTCTACTTTATTGATTTGTCATTGCTCTATCAAACTACTTTACTTGCTGTTAATAATAGCAATGTATTATCATTCCATTTGGAAATTTTACAGGTCTCGTGAAAATTGATTAGGTATTTTAAAAAATATGTTACTGTATTATATTATGCAATAAAATGAGAACTTTCAACGAAATAACAAAAAAAAAAATTTAACATGAGTAAACAAATAGGTGTTATGGACTTGTTTCTTTGGCTTTACCGTGATAAAGACATTTAAAAAAATCATTTTCACTGGTATTTTCTATCGATATGATATGTGCACTAAAGTATGTGGCAGATTTTACAGGAGAATTTTATACCAGCCATGTTGTTTTACTTCATTGGCTTCGTCGGTTTTCCTTATTTTTAGGGTTCCGTACCTCAAAAGGAAAACCGGAACCCTAATTGGATCACTTTGTTGTCCGTCTGTCTGTCAAGACCATTTCCGCGTAGACTCTACGCGTTATCGTGACAAAGGTAGAGATTATCAAACTGAAATTTATATCAAATACTCGGGTCGACAATTTCTTTCTATCAAAAGTTTGACCGTTTATGTCGCAAAATTTGCGATTTCACAATTGGGATTTCTCAGCTTCCGCAGGATTTTGGAAAAGCCTGTATAAGCCAACGAGCCGCTGCACTGTGGGACATCCATAGGTCATAAATCTTAAAAACCTGCTTTCTTGTTTTACATTTTATTCCTTGTCGTTACATTGGATAGTTGCGGTACCTTCTGAAACTATAAATAGGTCAGTAATTAGAGTGCGCCTTCATTATCTATTGTGCATTCAAAGAGAGCGCATCGCCAATCGTAAATACTGTTATCAGTGAGTCATTAAAAAGCGTGACGTCATTTGTTGTCATTGCGGGACCTGTGAGTGCTGTGTGAGTTTTTTCTGAAATGGATATCCAAGAACAGGGTATGTAATAATTAATATTTTTATTTTAATTGTATCTTAGTATATATTTTCTTTAGTATGTCATTGCTACGAGGCGACTTTTCTTGGAGTATTATATTTTAATATTCAAAGTTTGAATAAACTTTTAAATGTTCCCACTCGCTCCGACTATGGAGGTATATTGCACCATAATCTTTAGACTTTCTTATCTTAGGAAAATTAAAACTTGGCTGCCCTTATCTGCCCTTTTGGCGATGACAAGGGTGCTACGGTTGCCAGATTATCTCGTAGCATTTGCTACGAAATTAGTTTATTTAGTCTTAGTGCTTTGTGTAGGTTTTGTGACTGAATTTTAACCGTTTTTTTTTGTTTTAGGTAATTTATATATATGCTCGTTTTCAAGAATGCATATTCTTGAAATATGGCTAACTGTCAATACCGATAATGACTCGGAAAAGTGTCGTCAAGTCCTACAAAGTTTGTTGACTACTCTCGATGCTGAGAACATTGATATTCATTATTTAGAGAAAATTGTTAATAATTTATGTAAAGCTATTGCTCGATTCTGGAAAAAATGTAATAGGGATAAAACCAAGCTTTTATATAAGAATTCCGATTGGTTTAATGTTATTGAAAAAATTCAACTTGTGAAAAACAATAAGCAATGTACTCCGTCTGAAACGTCGCCGTGTCATTCACGTGGTCGTCCTCGAAAACCTTTTACGCAATGTAGTAAAAGGACTAAACGTCGGAGAGTAGCTGATTTGTCAAAGTCTGATGATTCTACTGTAAGTGCATTGCTTGATGTTTCAGACTGTTCATTCGATTCGTGTATATCTAGAGTTAGCACTGATGATGTCTTGTCACTTGTGACTGATGCTCAGTTGACAAAACATCAGTATTTATTAATTAAAAACTTTGTTAATAGTAAGATTTCTCCTAATGTATTACCATGTTACCAACAAATTACTAAAGCGAAACAGAGATGTTACCCTTCTAATATAACTGTTTCCGAGTCTTCAGCTGAAGTTGAATTACAAAGTCTTTTTGATCACACAGCTTCTCGAATCCTTGAATCTCAAAAAGAGGTCTTAGATCAGATTCCTGATGATTGTTTGTCTAATATCTCTTTACTTGGGAAATGGGGATTCGATGGCAGCACTGGACATAGTGAATACAAACAATTTTTTTCAGATTCAACTTTAGAAGATAGTAGTTTGTTTGTAACATCTTATGTACCCCTTCAAATTATTGTAAAATTAGCTGAAGATAATTGTAAAATTTTATGGAAAAATCCTCGACCCTCTTCCACTAGGTACTGCCGTCCTATTCGATTTCAATTTTTGAAAGAAAGCACAGCAGTGTCTTTGCAAGAGGAAGCTTATTTTAAGGATAAAATTGAAAGTTTGCAACCTACTTTTATTCAGATCGACAATCGTGAATTGGTCGTTTCTCATAAGTTGCAGCTTTCAATGGTAGATGGTAAAATTTGTAGTGCTTTAAGTGAAACATCTACAAGTAGATGTTATATATGTAATGCTACCCCTAAAGAGATGAATAAAATAGACGAATGTTTACAAAAACCTGTAATAGAGAGTAGATACCAATTTGGATTATCACCACTACATTCTTGGATACGTTTCTTCGAATATTTTATTCATCTTTCATATAGATTAGACATAAAAAAATGGCAAGTTAGGCTAGATAGTGATAAACAATTGTTATCAAATAAAAAACAATATGTACAGTCCCAGTTTAGGGAACGATTAGGTTTAATAGTTGACAAGCCGCGTAGTGGTGGAAGCGGGACGTCTAACGACGGAAACACGGCCAGGAAGTTTTTTTTGGAATCAGCTGTATCTGCTGAAATTACAGGTTTGAATAAGGATCTCATAGATCGTTGTTGTGTAATATTACAAACGTTATCTTCTGGACATAAAATTAATGAATGCAAGTTTAAAGACTATGCATTACAAACAGCATACAGCCTGGTCGAGGAATATCCGTGGTATAGTCTTCCTGCTTCTGTCCACAAGGTGCTCGTACATGGATCAGATATTATAAGTTATGCATTGTTATCTATAGGAGAACTTTCCGAAGAAGCTGCTGAAGCGACAAATAAGTATATCAAAATTTATAGACGAAGTCACACTCGAAAAATGTCACGTGAAGTTACCAATCAAGATTTAATACAACGACTATTATTACATTCAGATCCTTATATTACAAGTCTTCGGAAACTTCCCCCTAAAAAGAAAAATACTCTGTCACAAAGTGTAATAGAATTGTTACATGTTTAATATTGTTAGAATAAGAATAATTTATTTGTATTTTGTTAGTTGTTTTGTTTTTTTTTGTATTTAATTAATTTTAATTTATTTATTTCTATTATTTTATTATAATTAAATAATGTTATCAATGTTTTGACTCTTATTTTATTTAAAATATATGTTTTACATTCCAATTTTTAAGTGTTTGTTCATGATAAATTTAGGTAAAAGTATGTTATTGTTTATATTTGTTTTTTACTGAAGTAAACGTTTTTTATTCCGTAAATACATGTACTTCTTTCATTTTAATGTTCCTAAAACACTTTTACAACTATAAGTCACGCTGCGCTGTACCGAATTTCATACTGCTAGTTCCAGTAGCTTGGAACTCTACAATGCTACATTGTCAGTCAGCCACCAAAGCCTTATAAATACAGTTACGAAACACGAGGTTAATTTATTCCAACATATTTCTTGGAAGAATCTATTTATGTTTTTGTTGATTTCTATACATTTTGCTGCGGAACGACTAAGATTATGTGATGAACAGTAACATTAACTCAATTTCATGAAGAAGATTCTTACCAATCCCACAGGTGAATTGCGCTTTTTCTGCCTAAAAACTAAAAGTATCAAGGAGGTTTTTTAAACGAGTAACTAGGTCGTCAGTTAAAGAAAGAAAAAACCATTTTGCTGCGAGCGCGACCAAGTTGTTATGACACTGACCAGGGTTTCTATTTTGTATCATTCGTCTGCGTCGTGCTATATCTGCCGAATTCTACTAATTTTCGTTTGGTTTTCGATGAAAGAAAAAAATAAAAATTTCGTCCTAGTCCTATTGTCCTATTGTGCTTCAATGGACGAAAATGAAACAAAAATCAATTGAGATACTACTGACTACGCTCGACGTCAGACGAATGATTCAAATAGAGGAACTCAGAGATTCCCAACTTTTTTCCTATGGAATTCTTTTTATTTTTATATTGGGTCTAGCAAATGACTGCATTCCACCTAATGGTATGTGGAAGTTGGGTCTACTCGTAAATGCGAAGATAGCTAGTGTAGCAGAGAGAAAACACGCTGCACTAGCCACCATCACCTTGCCGACCTGCAAGATGCTTCTTCACGCCTCTTTTAAAGGACCCGGGATTGTAAGAGGGAGGGAACACGTGTGCTGGCAGTGAATTCCATTTTTTGATTGTGCGACCAAGAAATGAATTACCTAATTTCTTTGTACGCGTTGGAATGGTAGTCACAGTAAGACGGTGAAAGCGCAAACCAGCATGCGTAGTCCTTAAAAAGAATGGAGAGGAAGGGATGAGAGAAAAAAGCTCTTCAGAACACTCGCCGTGGTAAAGACGACAGAACGCGCTTAGCGACGCAACGTCGCGACGCAATTGGAGTGGTTCGAGGTTATTAGTCACCTCTACATCGCCAATGATGCGTGTTGCACGCCGCTGTAACCTATCCAAAGCATCGAGCAAGTACTTGGCGCAGCCATCCCAGAGGTGCGCACAATATTCTACACAGGACCGTACTTGTGCTTTGTATAGTAAGCACAATTGGTCAGCCGTGAAGAATCGCCGCACCTTGTTCAAGACTCCGAGTTTTCGTGAAGCTGTTTTTAGTATGCCTTCGATGTAGTCCTTTTGATTTAGGTCGCAGTGCACGTCTATACCGAGCATGCCAATACTGCTCTGCAGCTCCAGTTTTATGCCCTGAAGAGAAGGCAGGGGAAGGAACGGTGATTCTCAATTCAAAAATAGTATTACAGAACCTCTTTGGCTGCCACCAATCGGCCTTTAAGTAAAACTTTTGGACGTAACCCCAGGCATAGTACTAGCGTATACACGACGATTGATGATTAAGCGTCTCGGTGGCGCTGTGGCCTCGGCACTGGACTGTGCCCCGAGTAGAATCGGGAGGCCCGCGATCGATCCTGCCATGTACCAATGTGTTCTTCGTTTCACGAATTTCATATGTACATTTATCTGACGCTCCTACGGTGAAGGAAACCATCGTGAGGAAACCTGCATACACCTGCGAAGTAATTTAAAGGTGTATGTAAAGTCAACCAATCCGCACTGGGTCAGCGTGGTTTGACTAAGGCCTAATCACCCTAACTAGTTAGGGTACGCTCGTGCCCCTCGGTGGGGACGTACAGGGTGTCCCGTGGCAGATTTAGGATTTGAAATTCTTATATTTTTTCAACTGTTGCGCGGGGGACCGGGGAGGACTTACAGTTTAGCGCGGCATTCCTGCGGATTGCTCAGTCACGATGTCGCGATGGACTGGCGAGCAACGCACTTTTGCAGTTGAAGCGTATTTTAAAGATAACAATTCGTGCACTATTGCGTGCCGAAGATTTTGTTCTCAATACAATATTCGTCGCTTAAGTAAAGAACCGAGAAAGTTTGATTAGGACGTGGATCCAGAAGTTCCGTGCAACAGGTTTAACAATTCGAGCCACGTCCAGGTCCCAGCCGAACGTCAAGGATTGACCAAAACATTGAACGTGTTGAAAGCAGCGTGCGAGAAAATCCCCGTGAGTTCGTGCGCAAGAGAGCGTCAAGTTTGCGGCTGCCAAAAACCACGGTGCACCATATTTTAGGCTCGGACATTAAATTCCATCTTTCAATACCCAATTGGTACAGCCACTTAAACCGCAATAATGACTACAGAGAGCGCAAGGAATTCTGTGATAACATGTTGAGTCGATTCCGAACTGTTAACACCATTTGGTTCAGTGTTGAAGTCCATTTTCATTTAAATGGTTTTGTCAATAAACAAAATGCCGCTATTGGGCGCCCGAGGACAAAACTCACGATTAAAACACCAACAAGCCTTGCATAGCCCGACGGTAACCGTTTGGGCAGCTCTGTGTCCCAATGGAATAATTGGACCGTTTTTCTTTGAGAATTCTCGTGGAGTAACCGTAACTGTTGATAATTATGTCTACCGCCGCATGATAAAATAATATTTTATTCCGAGACTTGAAGAACATCCTTCGACCAGCTCTCACACGTGGTTTCAGCAGGATGGCGCCACGCCTCACACAGCAAGAGCCACCATGAGCCTTCTTCGCGAAGAATTCTCCAGAAAATTGATAAGCCGATTTTGGGACATCGCATGGCCACCCAGATCGCCAGATCTCGCCTCTTTAGATTTTTTTCTATGGCGGTATGTAAAGGGAAAAGTATGCGATAGAAACCCTACGGATCTATCGGTATTAAAAGAAAATATCGTGCGAGAAGTGAACGCTACTTCTAGGTCAGTACTGCAGCGCGTTTCTCAGAATACTCTAGAAAGATTCCGGGAGTGTACGGGTCGCAATGGAAAACATTTGGACAGAGTGACCTTTAAAAAATGAAATTCGCATGTCTCGTCTTTCTTTTTATAATAAAAACACTTATATTCTAATATAATAACATCTTTTAATTTAATTAAGAAATCCAAAATCTGCCACGGGACAGCCTGTATATGAGTTGTAATGATGATGATGATGATACACGACGATAAGCTAGACATTATACAGTTTGACCTTTGGATCGCTGCTGCTCGTACGTCGCTCTAATGTTGTAATAGCGACGGTTTTTATGTGAAATATTTGACGTGCTATCGACTGTACTACAGAGTTCCGCGGAACATATTGAGGAAATCGCTGCAATTGAATATAAATCGTAGAGTCCGATGGTACTAAGTCCGCAGTTTGAAGGTGTTCCAGATGAGAATCACTACTTTGCTGAATGTGATGTTTGCTTCGTATTGCGTTCCTTTTAAGAAATGTTAATATGTTTAGTAGCTCTAATTACAAAGAAACGGTAGGCACTGATTTTTCGTGCTTAATTTTGACGCCTCACTCACCTAATTAGTCTAAACTTAAAATTTCAAATAATACAAATAAGAATCGGCTAAAACTGTTTCTTTCAATTTATTCTTTAAATCCTCTAAAAATCTTCATGATTCACGAATATCAAATGTCAAAGCTGTCAAAAATGGTGTACCATTGAGGTGAGCGTCGGTGGCGCTGTGGACTCGGCACTTGCCTTCCAATCGGGAGGTCGGGGTTCGAGACCCGCCATGTACCAATGTGTTTTTCGTTTCGAATTTCATATGTACATTTGTCTGACGCTCCTACGGTGAAGGAAAACATCGTGAGGCAACCTGCATACATCTGCGAAGAAATTCAATGGTGTATGTGAAGTCGACCAATCCGCACTGGGCCAGCGTGGTTGACTAAGGCCTAATCACCCTAACATAGGGTAGGCTCGAACCCCTCGGTGGGGACGTATATGAGCTGTGATGATGATGATGATGATTGAGGTGTGCCAATGAGGACCCATCCAATAGCTTGGGCACAGATAATATAATACTACAGTACAGATGCCTCATCCCATACAACGAAATGGGTCCTACTTAAGTCGGCCTATTCTTCGGGCTATTTTATTTCACAATTTCACCGCGAGATAACGCTACTAACGCCACTGACAATTCTAAACAAGTTCGGGCCATCGAGCCTTTGCTACATTGGGCTCAGTAGTTCCCGCACGCACTCAACAGATGGCACTTTAAAGTCCTGCTATGCTTATGATTTTTAACAAATTCATATTATTATATGTCATGTTTATTTCATTACAATAACTTATGCGTAAATAGGTCTTATAAAACATCATACGCTTACGGCCGGCTGCACCAAGCTAAATGTGTTACAATGGGCTAAAAAAGTGGCGTATAAATCAATGTTATACCTAAGGGGTTGCAAGGTATCTGTAACTTCAAATTGAAAAACTGGTTAAGAATAATGCAAACTTGCAAATTTTTCATGTGACCTTTTTTTATCCCGCCCAAGACGATTTTTTTTTCACTGATTTATTTAATCAATTTAGTATTTTTAAAGATAATACAAAGTCACAATATACAGTATATATTGTTAAAAATGTAATTTATAATTTTTATTTGACAAGATTTTTCAGTTTATAATTTTAGTTTTTTTTATATTAAATAAGTGTTTATTTTTATATTTATACATACCATAGACGAAGAATAATATAGACTGCCAATGTCATACAACTATAAGAAAGGTCCTATTCCCGCCTTATATCTAGATGGCGCTGACCTATAAGGTTGCTAACTTAAATTTTGTTGATAATTTATACTGAATCATGCCTGAAAATTAATAAAAAGTTGTTTCAATAATAGTAAATTACAAATAATTCTACAATATTCCGCCAGAACAATTTTAATCTTTATCGCAAAATTTAATCCTATTACACGGTTTCTACGGTTTCGCGCTAGATGGCGCTATACAATTAAGCACGGTGCGGTCAGTGCGGTGCTTATATTGTTATAATACTTTTTTACTAGATGGCGCTTAATTTAATGGATAATGTTACATTCAATAATATTTTTTTTAAATTCTTACTGTGTATATTATAGGAATTGTAAATGATATCTTATGTACACAAATATTAAAAGAAGTAACAAAAAGAGTATTTTAAGCTGTAAAAAAAAGAAAAAATACACGCGGAGAAATTAACTTCGTTAGACCCGATGCTCCGATACATTTTAATTCTATCTTGATTTCTATGCACGGTAGGTACCTAAACTTTTAGGTGCTGAGTTGCAAGGCTTCCAGTCTTTTTTTGGAATACGTTCGGATTTATGTGCTGATCGTTTATTTTTAGAAGCGACCTACTTTTATTATTTTTGTCTAAATGATAAGTTGATGATATCTTTAAGACTTCATTTTTGTTGTTAATGATATTATGAGTAAAAACATTATTTCTTATATTTTTTATTAAACGAGGCACATCAAAAATTGAAACAATTTTGCGTTCTTCACAATAGAAAAATATTTACAAATAAAAACCGACTTCAAAAACACTGAAAAGTCTACAAATAGGTACAGACAACATCACACTTCTATATTGAAGTCGGTATCAAACGATGATCCAGAAAGTCTTAAAATTTGTCACCGACTTCAATATAGAAATGTGATGTTGTCTGTAACTATTCTTAGATTATTTTAAACTTTTCAGTGTTTGTGAAGTCGGTTTTTATTTAGTGAATGAAATCTTTTTAGTGAAAGGAACCCTAAAATAATATAAAGGAAATTTGGGATTTCCCTCGATTTTCATGAGATCCCATCATCAGATCCTGACTTTAGTGATCTTGGGGCCACCCCAGGAGTATACCTACTCTATCGAATACAAAAGGAATTTTGAAAATCGGTCAAAACACGTTGGACACACCTAAAACTTTGAGGGTTTCCCTCGATCTTTATGGGATTCAATCATCAGATCCTAACCATGGGACCACCCTTGGAGTGTCCTCTATCGAATACAAAAAGAATCATCAAAATCGGTTCATAGACGACGAAGTTATCCGCGAACAAACATAAACAAAGCATATATACGGTCGAATTGAGAAACCTCTTCCTTTTTAGGGTTCCGTAGTAATCAAGGAACCCTTATAGTTTCGCCACATCTGTCTGTCTGTCCGTCTGCGGTTTTACTCAGAGACTATTAGTACTAGAAAGCTGTAATTTGGTATGGGTATGTATATTATTCATGCCAAAAAAATGTAAAAAAAATATTGAAAAAAAAATTTTTTTAGGGTAGCTCTCATACAAGTAAAGTGGGAGTAATTTTTTTTCGACTAACCCATCCTGTGGGGTATTGTTGAATAGGTCTTTAAAAAATAAAGGTTCAGAACACCATTCGATTTAGGGATCCTTTTCTGAAATATTTGGTTTTAAAGTGCAAATTTTTGTTAGAGCTAAGTGTCCCCCCCCCCCTCTAACTGCTAAACGGTTACCTATACATGGTTATTTTTTTATCACCCTGGAAAACTTTAGGGACGCTTCAATACACATCCATTATAATAAAAAAAATGAAATAAAAAATTCTAAATAATATAGCAAAAATATAAAAAAAAATCTCTAAAAATGCTGCTCTTAACTAGTGCAGCAATTTTTTGGATTTTTTAAGAAAATTAATCTAAAATTAAGTATGGGAGTTATTTTTTTATTCATAGAATTTTAAATCCTTCTAGTACCATGTCGTGGAGCGTCCCTTAAATTTTCCAGGGTGATAAAAAAATACCCGTGTGTACACGTGAAAAAATTACAACAGTAGTATATACACGGCGTTTCATAATAACCAATAAATAATTAATGCGTTATCTAATAGTACATTATGCGGTATCATACGACGTTTTTCAACACACTTGTGAGGAAAATGAAAGATCTTGTGGTATTAATATTTTTCTGAAAATGACTGCGCTTTTTTATCAATCTTCCACTGCATGAAAGTATCGTATGCTGCCAAGTATTCATCCTTTGACTTTGGCGGCAACAAACTATTACTCGCGCTTTGCGCCTCCATAATTATTTCCGGCGGAGTTAATAATAAATGGATTCTTCTTCACTTGGACTCGACATATTAGTAGATAATCAATTGTCAATTACAACAAAAAGGCAAAAAATTTCAATAGCGGGAAAATGTCGCGCGCCTTTTTTTTCGCGCGCTGCCCGGGCATGGCTAAACTCTTCATACAGCCAACAAAAAAGTGCCAAACAGCCAAAATTCAAAACTAAATAAACCGAATATTTTAGTTTTTAAAAAACAAGTTTGTGTGAATTTTTAATAACTTATTTTAGTTATAGTTATTAATTATTGTTTTTAAATGTTTGTGTTTAAATGTCGTTGTTAATTTAATATTTAAGTAACCAGTAGTAGGCTGTTCATTTGTTTCCAATTGGCAGCCGCATAAAGTGGTGTTAAAAAAAGTATTAAGCGTCTAATTTAAGAATGCGTACTGGACATACATTTACTTTGCAATCTTGAACAAATTAGAATTTGTCGTGTTAAGATTACCGCACTTGTGCGATTATGTAAAGTGAAAAGCACTCGTGTTTAATATACTGAATAACGGGTCTAAATGCAAGGTAATAAGACCCACTTTACGAGCAAGTGTGTTGAAAAAATAATTATTAAATTGTGTTCACCCGTAATGTCACTCAACCCAAAATTTTCATGTAATTCATAGACATGATGATGATACTATGATATACATGAAAATTTTGGGTTGAATGACATAACGACAAACACATTTTAATCGTTAGTTTTAGATAGCGCATTAATTATTTATTGGTTATTATGAAACACCGTGTATAACGAAGTTTAAAGGAAAACTATCAGAGTTGAGTACTAAGTACAAACTAAAAAGTTATAGACGACCAACTTATAAAATCTACTCGGAAACCAGGTGAAGTTAAGTAAATATAAAATCATTGCAGTTATAAGTAAGTAAAAGTTTTAGTGTATAAGTTAATTTTTTCTTTTTAGCGCATTTAAATAAAAGCTTGTTTTAAAAAAGGTTTTTTTACATTTAATTTATTTTTTACTTTTTAGTTATCACTGGACACGTTTCTCACTCTGTTCATCTCATTCAACGCATTATTGTTGCAAGGTCGTTTGCCGGAACGTCTATACAGAATTTCAGCTCAATCGGTTAAAGATACCTACTTCAAAATAGATTTTTTAACTTTAGAAGTACGCCATATTAGATTAATAATGATATCACTTTATTTTTCAAGTTATTCTTAGCCAGACATTTTATTTGATACATATTGTAGGAGTGCATTAAAAATAATTGGTCCGCCATCTTGCGTGTGCCGCCATCTTAGATTTAGAATGACGTCACACAGTTAACCATGCATTGTCATCCAAACTGTGTGTGTATACACAATTTCAGCTCAATCGGTTAAAGATACTTCAAAATTGATTTTCAAGCTTTAGAAGTCCGCCATATTGGATTAATAGTGACGTCACATTATTTTTAGAGTTACTCTTAGCAAGACCTTTTATTTGATACCCATATTGTAGGGGTGCATTAAAAATAATTGGTCCACCATCTTCGGTATGCCGCCATCTTGGATTTAGAATAACGTCACACAGTCAAACATGCATTGTCATCCAAACTGAACGTGTATACAAAATTTCAGCTCAATCAGTTAAAGATATCTGCTTCAAAGTTGAGTTGCAAGATTCCACCCTAACATACATACTTACATACTTACTTACATTGCAAGTTAAATAAAAGCTTGTAAAAAAGCCGGACTTTTGGATCCCAAAGTCGGACATTAAGAAAAAAATTAAAAAAATTACATAAATATCGAATAAATCACATTGTCATATTTTAAAGCCGGACTTTTGAATGCCAAAACCGGAAGGGATTATTCATAAAAAAATTAATAAAACACAACTTTGCGAGCGAGCGAAAAACCGGACGGGCCGGACCCAGTCAAATTTGGCCGGAGAAGAAGTCAAAAAGCCTAACACTGTCCGGCTTTATCCGGACGGATGGCAGGCAGCACTATACGGAAGCCTACACTGCGCGTGGCCCTACACGCATTTGGCCGGTTTTTTTAGAAGTCGGTTAAAAAAAGGTTTATTTTTTGCCACTTTTAAATTTTTTAGTAGCACAAAAATAAAGAAAAGAGTTTTTGTGTTTTGCTACGCGAACTTGCTATATTTTACAACTGCACAAAGCTTTACTTACAATTTGCAAACTTTAACTTCTACATAAAAACGAAATGCTAGCCACTAATCACAGAACAATCATCAGTCAATACCAGGTAAAATTTAACGCTTTCTGGGGTCCACGAGAAATTCACTCCTGTCAGGCGAAAATTACTCCACTTTGGTTCTCGAACGCTATCAAATTACTTGTTCTCCAACGCACCTTAAAATGAGAGAGAATGTCTGACAGAAAGTGTCAAAATTGTAGATAGCGCCATCTATCGTGCTCTTGTATAACTACATAAATCTATGTAATCACTGCTGTCCATCCTAGGAGCGTGTGTGCTTTGTTGCTTTTAAAAATATCGACAAATTTTAGATTTAATACAGCTCGCTCCATCTATTGCTCGTGGTTATAACAAATTTTAGAAATGTTGGACATTGACAATCCTTTCTTTATATCATCCTTGATACATACCTATAAAAAACTAAGCAATTTAATTTATAAAGCAATAAATTTAAATAAATTTATTAGTTTGTTTTATCAAATTCCGAAATTATGTAATTTAGTACTATTTTTGGGGGATTACTCTATGTCACACCAGTGTGACACAGAATAATTTTTTTCCTGACAGTCACACCAGTGTGACAGAGAAGAATTATTTTATTCCTCACAGTCACGCTCACGCGCCTTGAGTCAACTGTTGCCGTATTTCGCTAGATTGCGTAATGTTTCCGTGGCGCCGCCGTTGTTGACCGTGCTACTACTCGCGGGTCCACGGTTCAAACCTGCATGCATACTAAACGGCGAGCCTTCTCCATGGCCCGATCGTTTGCAAACATGCTAGACTACACCGGAAGTGTTTATTTGAACGTCCTCGTCATTCTCGAGGGCGGGAATGTGTACGCTGCCGACAACTTTTTTTTAAACGGATTTATTTAGCCTACCCTGTTTGTTGTTGTTTATTGTTGATGGGTCAAATTAAGTGGTAATTAAAGTTTTTCACCCTTCCCGCTGACCGATTGATCTGAAATTTGATACACACCTTTCATTTTACAACTATACAATAATTATGTATGTACAGTGTGTAGTAGAGTACAGAGCACTATATAAAATGAATAAGCAATGAAATAAAATCTAAAAATTTCAAAATAGATAAAAAATTGGTAAATTTTTCTCAAGTTGAACGTTTTTATTGAAAAGAAAGATAATGATGTGCAGTCATCACACAATTCATATCATCAATCTAGGACAATGATGTACAGTCATCACACAATTCAGATCATCAATCTAGGACAATGCCCACGATTTTATTTTTGCATCTGATCTAAAATGTATAAATCTTCTAATATATAATAATCTCGTGTCACAGTGTTTGCTATCGAACTCCTCCGAAACTCCTGTACCGATTTTTATGAAATTTTCTGTGTATATTGTATAGGTCTGAGAATAGGTCGTAGGCTATTTTTATACCCTTTATATTTTATTATTATATTATTATATTTTATTAATATACCGGGTGTAACGGAATACCGAAATAATATTTAAGATTGTTGATTAACAAAACAAATGTTTTATGACTATTCTTTGTATTTTTATTATGTGCCTACTTTCGATTTAATACGCTTAACTGTTAAGCGTGCTAAATCGAAAGTAGGCATATAATAAAAATACAACGAATAGTCATAAAACATTATTTTTGTTAATCAACAATCATAAATATTATTTTGGTGTTCCGTTACACCCGGTATATATATTTATACCTTTTATATTTTAGGTGATAAGAGGGGCTCACTCCAGAATTTTTTTGGTAATTTATTAATGAGTTGGCATCAAAAAATATTTACAAATTTTCACCCTTCTACCACCAACCCTCAAATAGCGATATTAGTATTTTTACTGACGAAACGTAGTTCGCGGGCATAGCTAGTCTAATCCTCTAGGACTAGCTGATAGCTCTCCAGATATTTTTGAGTTTTAAGTAAAACGTACATAGTTCGCGAGCATAGCAAGTAAAGTATGAAAATATATTGACTCTGTTTTTTTTAATTCCTAATTTTCAAAGTGCAACGTTCATATGTGAATAATTTTTTTTTATTTCTTAAGCGGTAAGTACCTAATTTATGTGGATGTAGGTACGTAGGTAGGTATGTCGTGCGATAAATATTAGGTTGGGGAAAAAGTCTTTTCGCATTATAGTATGTATAAACTTGTAATAAAATCTCTTTGGCTATACTATTTGTATCTGGCTGGTTTTGGTATCATTGAAAGTTTAAATTTTAAAGAACATAATTCCAAATTCAAATTAGGAAAATGTGTGATTTTCATTTGTTTTTCGTACCGCCAAGATGAGTGAATCTAATGAAGAAATTCGATACATTTTAAAATTTTACTACAAAAAAGGTAAAAATGCAACGCAAGCCGCGAAAAAAATTTGCGATGTTTATGGACCTAGTGCAGTGTCTGTGAGAGTAGCACAAATTTGGTTTAAGCGTTTTCAATCCGGAAATTTTGATGTCAAAGATGCACGTCGCTCTGGTCGCCCTATTACAGATAAAATGGATGCCATTTTTGAAAAAGTGGAGCAAGATCGGCATGTCAGTAGTTACGACGTAGCTGAAGAACTGGGAATTGACCACAAAACAGTTTTGGCGCATTTGAAAAAAAACTGGGTACACAAAAAAGCTCGACATTTGGGTACCTCACGAGCTCACTGAAAGAAACCTAATGAACCGTGTACTCATTTGTGATTCTTTATTACGACGTAATGAAACCGAACCATTTTTGAAGAAGCTCATAACTGGTGATGAAAAGTGGATCACGTACGACAAGAACGTGCGAAAAAGGTCGTGGTCAAAGGCCGGTCAGGCTTCACAGACTGTGGCGAAACCCGGGTTAACTCGCAACAAGGTGATGCTGTGTGTGTGGTGGGATTGGAAGGGCATTATTCATTATGAGCTGTTACCACCAGGCAGGACCATCGATTCTGAACTCTACTGCGAACAACTGATGAGATTAAAGCAAGAAGTTGAGAGAAAGCGGCCGGAATTAATCAACAGAAGGGGTGTGGTTTTTCATCATGATAACGCTAGACCTCACACATCTTTAGCCACTCAGCAAAAATTAAGAGAGTTTGGCTGGGAGGTGTTAATGCATCCGCCGTATAGTCCTGACCTTGCACCTTCAGATTTCCACCTGTTTCGGTCTCTTCAGAATTCTTTAGGCAGTGTCAGGTTAACATCACGAGAGGACTGCCAAAACCACTTGTCGCGGTATTTTGACCAGAAGTCCCAAAATTTCTATAGCAATGGGATCATGTCCCTACCTACAAGATGGCAAAAAGTTATCGAACAAAATGGTACCTACATACTTTAGTTAAATGTAAATAAACTATATTAAAAAATGTTTTGAATTTTCTTAAAAAATGCGAAGAAACTTTTTCCCCAACCTATTAGATATTTCGTAATGTTAGTTTTTGTTTCTATTTTATTGCAACTGAATAAAAAAACTGAAAATAATGATGAATAAATCAATAAAGAAAAAAATTTCGTCCCGGGCGGGATTTGAGTCCGCGACTTTAACATACCGCGTTGACGCCTTGACCGTTTAGACTTACTTTAGTACATCTATACTAATATTAGGTCCTTCCATATGAAATTGGCGTTTTGCCGTACTGGCCACTTTGATCTCAAATATCTCCTCTATGGCTAGGAAATCTAAATTCAAATTTATACAGCTATTTACTCATGTATTTGTGTTTCGAAAATTATAATTCACTTGTTTTTTCCTCAATTATTTTGGACTTTTTTTGTTTTGTTTTCAACTTTTTTAGAGTTAATTTTCGCTTGGGGCATGGTTTGGCTGGTTCGGCAGGGTTCAGCCATTGCGATGAGCGCTTCCAATTATCGTACAGGACCCACTTTTCATCACAAGTAATGATTCGATTTAGGCGCATAACACATTGCACCGGACACCTCTCCGGTGTGCGGTGCTGCGGTTTTTAATTTTGACTGAAGAATCTTACTTTGTATACAAAAACCGCAGGGTATAACACACTCACACCGCATGTCTGTGCGGTTGTGCGGCGCACGCGACGGCACCGCACTCCCGGACGCGGTGATGCGAACACAGCAGCCTGCAGCTAACTCGGACGTGGTTTGCGATGGCTCCGCTTCCACAATAGCCTTCAATTCTTCATTATCAACTTTGGTCTCCGACCGTCCACGGGGCTTGTTCTGCAGGTCGAAATTTCCAGAACGAAAACGTTGGAACCAAAAACGCACAGTGTTTTCTTTTGCGGCACCGTCGCCATACACATCATTAATCCTTCGAGCCATTTCTGCAGCACTGGTGCCACGGTGGAACTCGGTACTCGTAAATAACGCGATATTTCACGTTTTCCATTTTGTAAACTGAGTGGAGCAAAGAAAAAAACAATTAAGGAAAAAACAAGTGAATTATAATTTTCGAAACACAAATACATGAGTAAATAGCTGTATAAATTTGAATTTAGAATTCCAAACCATAGAGGAGATATTTGAGGCAAAACGCCAATTTCATAGGTAAGGACCTAATATTATAAAGAGGAAAGATTTGATTGTTTGTTTGTTTGTTTGTATTGAATAGGCTTCGAAACTACTGAACCGATTTTGATGAAAGTTGGTATTGGAAGGACATAGGATTTTTCTACGGGGAAAAAAATCTCACGGGGAAACAAGGCGGGCGAAGTCGCGAGCGGAAAGCTAGTTGTATATAAAAAAAGGAGAAGTTCCCATCTATAGACGCACGCACAGCCGTAACTACTAATGTACTCGTAGAAACATGAAAGGACAATGTCGAAAATCGCCCCATGACCAACAAAGATTTGATTTACGTGATAATTATATGCATATTTTATAACACTCATAACAAATATATGTGTTGGACGGACAAATCAAAAATATATAAAAGAACTTTCAGAAACAAAACCAAATGAAGTAAAATAAACGAATGGTTTTTGTTACCTTTGCTCGACCGAATAGAGTCGATTTTATGTAGGTATGGATATTTAATTACTTATTTGTATAAATTATGTTTTACAGCGTCGGTGGCGCAGTGGACTCGGCACTTGCCTTCCAATCGGGGGGTCGGGGTTCGAGACCCGCCATGTACCAATGTGTTTTTCGTTTCGAATTTCATATGTACATTTGTCTGACGCTCCTACGGTGAAGGAAAACATCGTGAGGCAACCTGCATACATCTGCGAAGAAATTCAATGATGTATGTGAAGTCGACCAATCCGCACTGGGCCAGCGTGGTTGACTAAGGCCTAATCACCCTAATATAGGGTAGTCTCGAGCCCCTCGGTGGGGACGTATATGGGCTGTGATGATGATGTTTTACATAACTTCAGTATTTACAACGAAAATTAAATTAAAACATACGTCAATTGACTACTCACGCGCTGTCGCTTGTTAGTTCGTAGTATTTTTGACTTGCTTAATAATTTAGAGATTTCTTGTTCTTTACTAAGTGGCTATAATAACGTTCTTTGATGATTACAATAATTATTATTTTAATAATTGTATAAGTATAAACTATGTGTATTGCTCTAACGCATGGACCGGAAAACCCCTTTATTTGATTAAGCCGATTGTTAGGGAAACCCTATCAAAAGGTTACCGAACGATAGGGTTACCCCATTGATAGGGTTAGACTTTCCTTGTGGAAACTTTTTTGAATAAGCTTAACCTTTAATTTTAAGTGCTTACCAACTAATAAGGTTACCCTATTGTCTCCTATCTTATTTCCGCACATTTTCGCGATTTTTACTAACATTGGATTGATTCGACCGACGCCGACGGTGAGGGCGGCGGACGGCAGTGTTTTCTTATTTATTAGATTGACACTGATATCGGTTTTCAAGTTTTATGTTAAATTATTATAAACATGGAATCTATAATACAGCTATAAATCTTGTCGCGAGATTGTAGATAAAGAATAATACAATACTTACCTATTTAAGTTGATCTTGATATTGGTAATTCTAAGAAAAATATTTGTTTTATTAAAAAATCTTGCGGCAAGCTTTTATATTTTAATAAAAAAATGTTTCATGTAATAAATTAATGTTTATTTTCCTCTTTTTAGGGCATTAAAATAACGAATAGACAGCTCTTGTTGCGTATTGAATGTTTGTGAATAGCAACATTTGCCATTACATAAGTAGTTATTCATCAAGCAAATCAAAAACTAATGCTTGAACTAATTTGAAGAAATTAAAGTTATTATCGTTTTTTTTCAAACTTCTACGTTCAGCCGATTTAAGGCCGATTTCGAGATCTGGGAAATCCTATGTTACCGCAGCAAATTCCTAATAACTTAAAAAGACTTATTCGTCAACTGGTGAGCGCAAAACTCGCGAGCGCTCGCCAGTTGGCACCTTCCGATTTTACCTGATTTTTTGGTCGTCAACTCGCTCGATGGTGGAATCTGACATATTTATGTACAGTCAGCTACAAAAATGTTTAAGTAAATTTAAAGTAGGTACCTTTTTTAATGTTTAAGATACTTTATACGATGTAAGTTTAAAATAAAACAAAACATAGTTTTGAGATAAATATATAAATCAAAATGACAAAAAACTGCATATTTCCTTAATAATTATCAACAATATCACAATGACTCAAGAATTTGGCTTATTACCTATTATATTAACTGTCCAAAACTAAGCAATGTGAGTGAATTTCACTATGAATACTTTTTAAGAAACTTAATTTACTACCCCTTCCTATATATTTGAAATGGCAAAATTTGTAAAACAAAATAGAAGTCTCTTTAAAAGTACTAAAGAATTATTTCCAAATAAATATACAAGATATATAAATAGACTTGACCCTGGTGTTCTACAAAATTCATAATTAACTGTTGTTGTATGTGTATCTCTATATACAGTGTGTCCCCGAATAAGGTGCACAAACGAAAATGGGTGAAACTAGACTACAATTTATCGATAAAAAAAGAGAAGAAAAATGTTAAAATTAAATTGTATTTAATATTGATTTTTTTATTCTCTTTTTAAGACCTTTTGTGTTTGTAAAATTGTAACATTGTAACCACTGCGTGGATTTTGTTCAAATAAAAACAATAATGATGCCAAAAGATTAACTATAGGTGCGTTCCATTTGACCGCAGATTCGCAGCATTTTCAACATTTTTAGCATCATCGCGTTTCATTAGCTTTTGACGCTAGCAGGGCTAGCATCGTATGTTGACGTAATGCGTTCCATTTAAACAATATCTTGATTTTTAGGTTAGGTTTCCTTTGTGAAATATAGCGCGGTTAAAAATTTTAACATTTATTATAAGAAACCCAAAACGTGGTTAGCATTTGATGTTAGCGTGACAAAATGGTGATGCTTAAATGGAAAACGGGGACTGTATGGTAAATAAAAAAAGTACATAAAAGCAGTCAATAGGGAGAAAAACATTTTTTTTTTCACTAATTTTGAACATAAAAGTGTAATTTTTTTTTATTGCATAAAGTTGGCAAACAAGCAAACTGCCCACCTGATGGTAAGTGGTAACAGTCACCTATAATACATGTGGCTCTTGTGAGATTCGCAGCAAAACTGCAACCTCCACAAGAACAACAGTGTACGTTGCCAACTTGTGACACAAGATGTAAAGTCACAGTACTCAATAATTTCACTGCCATATCTTACCCTTCAAACCGGAACATAGCAATGCGAGCACTGCTGTTTGCGGCAGAAATAGGTAAGACGGAGGTACCTAAGCAGACGACCCTGGTACAGAGTCTCCTACCAGTAAATTTTCTAGTAAATGTTTATTTTTACCAAATAATGCAGTTAATAAAAAATGTTATAAATTATAAATAATTATAAATACTTATTGTGATTTGTTTTTCTTGTTTTAATCAATTTTACAATGAAAAAGCTTAGCTTAAGTTTAAAAAATGCTTAAATGTGTTTAGCTAAATTCCAATTTAAGAAAAGCTACCTCAGCGGTTGACAAAAAGGCAGCGGCGCGGGCGCCAGGGGACGGCGCGTTAGCAGGCCCCTCAATTAAAGACTCGTAGCTAAACATGTATTAGATACAGAATGTTGTTTTTTTTTTGTTGAAAAGGTTATAAGATCTGGATTAATAAGAGGTAATAAAAAGAATTTGTTATAGGGGGCATTATTTGGTAAAAATAAACATTTACTCAAAATTTAACACTTTTATGTTCAAAATTAGTTTAAAAAAATGTTTGTCTCCCTATTGACTGCTTTTATGGACTTTTTTTATTTAGCATACAGTGTTAATCTTTTGGCATCATTATTGTTTTTATTTGAACAAAATCCACGCAGTGGTTACAATGTTACAATTTTACAAACACAAAAGGTCTTAAAAAGAGAATAAAAAAATAAAAATCAATATTAAATAAAATTTTTTTTCTAAAAAAAAATATTTTTTTATCGATCAATTGTAGTCTAGTTTCACCCATTTTCGTTTGTGCACCTTATCCGGGGACACACTGTATAATAAGTTACCAGAAAAAATTTAACATTTAACAGATTTAAAGTTGAGTTATATAAATGGTTGCTATGTTTTTTTTTTGTTAAAGAATTTTTAAGTAATAATTAGTTTTTGTAGCATTTAGCCAGGTAGCACCCGCCATTGCTATCGCTGACACGAGTGCAATTTCTTCTCGATATTTTATGTGAAAATTTTAGTTTTTGTTAAGTTTTAAAGTTAAGTATACGTTTCACATTAGAAGACGACTTATTTTAACTAGGTAAAATTATAAATTTACCCCTACAATACATTAATATCACTAAAAACTTCCACATTCAAATATTTTTCATTGTTTCGCCTTTAATTTTGGACGTAATTTTTTCCTTACACTTCTATGGACGGGGTCATTGAGGCCCCTGTTCTTCGTTACGCAGTTTACACGTTTTTTTAAGATATTAGGCTAAAATTTATGTCTTAATCGTAATAAATAGGTTCAAATCAAACTAAACCAATACAAATTAAATAAAATGTTAATAAATTTTACTTAGTATAACGAAATAAAGAACTAATGTGATAATAATTATAGAGATAAGTCTCATCTAACAAGAAAAACTACTTTTTCCTCAATTATGAACTCTAATAAGTAAATTAAACATAAAAGAAAGCTCGTAGGTAAAAAAATAGAAAAATGACACCTATTTAACAAAAGCAATCGTAATACTATTGCTTTATCGATATTTTCTGACGCACTGCTGGCTGCACAGCTAATTATATTGAAAATTTTTAAAGAAAAATTGATTAAAAGTAGAAGGAAATAAAAATATGATTGTCCTTATATTTGTAGACAAGGGGACTTAGAGACCCCAAGTCCATAGTTAAAGATTAACTGTTTTATTTCCATATTTTCTCTACAGGCGGCAGTATTAAAGGCTTAATTTTTATTATAAAAACCAAAGCACGCTTAAGCATGCTAATCTGGGCAGAGCAACGTTTTGGTCCGAAAATGAAAACCAAATACGATTGTACATATTCCGAAAAATCGTAAACATAACAGATATTAAAATTCAATTCCAACCCAGAAAACAAAACACAAAGACTCAGTTACCAACCTTCCAAACCCAGGTAAAGCTGCGGGCAATAGCTAGTTATTATAGTTTTTGGTTTCAATCTTTTTTATTTGACTGTATTTTAGATGCGCGCGCGAGTTGACGACAAAAAAATAAAAAAAATAAAATCGGAAGGTGCCAATTGGCGCGCCCTCGCGAGTTTCGCACTCGCCAGTTGACGAATAAGTCCTTAAGAATGACAACACGCACTAATTCAAATTCAAAAATCTTTATTCAACCTAGGCCTTTACAGGCACTTATTGACGTCAAAACAAAGCAAAACATTCCAATTTAAAGAAAACATATTTAACCTTGTATGTGCATACATCCTGAATATACCTACTCAAGATGTCTGCAAATACAAGTAGCAATTTAAAAAAAAAATTGAATCTACACCTGTTCAGAAATTGGGAGAGCCTTCTCGAGAAGAACAGGCAAGAAACTCGAAAGGTCAAATTTTTTTATCTCCTCTTTTAAATCACCATTTACAATTTTGGTTTTGTTACATAGTCATTGAAAGTTAAAAAAATACAATCGGTATGCTTACATATACTTAAAATGTCAAAAAATAAGTTATAGACTTTACACTAATCATAATACAATAAATTAGGTATGTTGTTACCAAACATATGATAACTTAGTCTATATAATTCAAAATCAGTGTCAGTTCTTTTCTGACAACAATATCTGTTAACATCAATAGCTATAACAACACCACGATTATTGACATTATAACGAATAAAATAATAACTTCATATTAAACACCAGGCATTGGCATCATTTAAATAATCGTTCACTTTTTATTATCCTTTACTCATTAGAGTCTTTTTTACATGCGCTTTAAACTTATAAAAAGGCAAGTGTAACTGACACTATGTGGAACTTTGTTGTAAAAAGTTCCAAATTTTGTCACAAATTTTGCTATTCAAAAACATTTAATACGCTACAAAAGCTGTCTATTCATGTATTTGGTTCCGGACGGAAACGATTCTATTTAAAAAAATTTACCCGAACATACAAACATACATACATATACACATACATACATACAGTGCAGGCTAAATACAAGTTTGTAAAAACAAACAAGCTGCACCGCGACTGGCGCGCAGCTTGGCGACATCTTAACGTAAACTGATTGACGAGTCACACGAAAATTAACATTAGTGCGAATAACTTATTATTCCTTATTATTTCATGGGGCGATAGTTTGCGGCTGTCGATAACTACACACGTAAATGGTTATGCAACAATAAGTCTAATGCATTTGACGTAAAAACTTGAATTGCTTGTGCGCGTTAAAACCCTATTGATAGGGTTAGCCTCAATGGGGTTTTCGGATGCGGTAAGTGCTTACCCTAATTAACTGTATTATTTTGGTTAGCCTTTCGGTGCAGTAAGTCGATGAAATGCTTACCGTATTGATAGGGTTTGTGAAAACAAGTCTATAAATTACCCAATCAAAAACCCCTTATATGGAAAGTGGTTTCGGTCCTTGCTCTAACGAAATAAAAGTGTTACTTTAACTAACCTCAAAATCTGATTCATTTTGATATATAATTCCATTTCGAAGATTGTCCGTAGTAATTGATGTGGACGTATACTAATGTCTAATTATACGAAAAGCATTTTTTCACTGCTGTTGGTATTGGGGCGAACAATGTATGGACGCAGAACAATGTCCTTTGGACAGTTGTTTAAATTCAAAATGCGGACGCACACTAAGAAGGCATTTAAAAAAAATAACCCTTCATGAAGGGATGAATAGGGGTTGCAAGTTTGTAATTTTTTAAAATAAGCAACGAGTTTGATAAAACTTAAGCTCTTAAAAACATTTCATTGAACACGTGTTTCATGGTTTATTGGAATTCACCCCCTTCGGGTACAAAATAGGGGTTGAAATTGAAAGTTTCTATGGAAAAATTTTAAAATCTGCTCCAATTTCTATGAAATTTATTATTCGAGCTCCTAAATATAAATAACAGCCTACAATAATAGGCTACAAAATTATTTTACGGGAAAATATAAAATTCCCACGGGAAAACAATAGTAACGCGGGCGAAGCCGCGAGCGGAAAGCTAGTAATTTATATATGAATACTGTAAGAATATGTGTAATTATTTATGTTATTAATTAAATGAAATTTCTGTAACTTTGAATGAATAATCTATGATATGGTGGGACGAGTTATACTGTACTGAATAACTCATAAGGGCTTACTGTGTATTGTCAAATTCACCATTATAACATCGTAATTATTTATCGTGATTTGAGTGTGGCCTCAGCGTGAATTATTTATTCGGTTAAAGCACTAGTCATGTTGTCCTCGCACGGGGCTGGGGGTGAAGGAGGAGGGGGTACTACTTACCACCAACCCCCCACCCTCACCCGTTACCCACATTGTTGCGTACACGGGCTACGTTTTATTTAGTAGGTGGTATCAGCTTGAAGATGTTTTCGTTTGAATAACATGATTTTTCAGTATTCAACATACGAGTAACTTAATGTGTTTATGAAATATTCTCGTCTATTAGATACTACGTTTGTTTTCTAAGCGAAAATTTCTACAAATGGAGAGGAGTCGATATCTTTCTTATCTTTATTTACCCTTTCACCAGAGATCGAATCCCAGACGTCTGAAAAATATACTTTATCGAAAGTACGTTTATACTCGTATTTCATTATCATGTAACAATCTTTGACAATGTATTGCGAAAGTGATTATATACGATAAATTACATACATCTAATTATTCTTAATTTCTTTTTTCAGGTAAACATTTCAGCTTACGTGTTCAAGCACAAGGACTCGTACACGTAGGTAATACGTTTAAAAAAAGCAAAATCCGTTCGTTACTTGACTCTTAGGCGCATAACACATTGCACCGGACACCGCTCCGGTGTGCGGCGCTGCGGTTTTTAATTTTGACTGAAGAATCTTAATTTGTATACAAAAACCGCAGGGTATAACACACTCACACCGCATGTCCGTGCGGCGCGCGCGACGGCACCGCACCGCACTCCCGGATAGAGGTGGTCGTTATTACGATAGCAGATAATATAATGCATTATATGAACGTAACGAATAACACATTATTGAGCAACGGATTATCCTGCTATCATTATAAACTGCTGTTGATGTTGTAGCGTTGTAGCGCAATGACTGACGTTCCACCCACCGCGCTGTTGCCGATAACGTAATGCGAGAGTGAAGCAAAGAGCGAGAGCGCAATAGGTGTGTACGGGAGATAGCAATATAAACTGCACGAGTCACGACACGACACGATAATCGCAAACCACAAATTTTTGTGCTTTCTCTCATTGACGTAAAGTTCACTTTAAAATGTTTGATGATCGCGACGATTTGAAATAACAGGTGAATAATAATTATTCGTTATACTGCTGTTTTGAATGAGATTGCTGTTTAAAATTTTATTGTTCATTCAATTCTGTTCTGTTCAGTTCAGCAACAGATCCAATTAGAGAAATTGTGATTATTTTTTGTTACGATTTAATTATTTCAGTGTGTAAGTGCGTAATTAAATGTTAGCGTAAGTGTAAATAATAATTGTTTTATAGTTAGTGTTAAGTATTTTTAAATATTAAAAATGCCGAGCCCCGATCGCTCCTATTTGGAACTATTTCGATGTTGGTAACAGTGTGAATACACTGTTGTTCATTATGCAAAACAGCAGTATAACAGGATAACGAACAGCAGTTTACAATAACAGCTATATGGAAATAACACAGCACTGTTATTCGTTATTTGGAAACAGTCGTTACTCCCATCTTTACTCCCGGACGGTGATGCGGTGCGGTCCGCGGGGACCGCGGGCCGGGGCATGCCACACTGTCAGTGTTGCCAAATTCAGAGGATTTCCCTAAATCCTAGGGGTTTTTGCAGGTCTTTGAGGTTTTTTGGAGGTTTTGATATTACGAAATTTATCTAGGGGATTTTCTGAAGGTTTTCTACTATTCTAACCAAATGGCAAATTCCTTTTTATATCAGACAAGACCGACAATTTATTCACCAAATAGAATGAATGGGACACTAAAACTTACGAGTATTAGCTGGCAACACTTTATGTTACCATTGAACTGTCTTGTTTATCATAATTCCGGCTAAAAGACTGTTTTCCACAGCCTCACACAGACATTTATAACGAAAAATCCGAATCGACAGACACACGGCTATGTATATGAAATAAATTAAAATAGGTAATTTGAAGAAAACTTCTAAGTTTTTTATTGTCAATATTAGAAAGCTTATGTATATGACATGGCCAAAATAGTCAGAGGTTTTTTATTAACCAAACTGGAGAAACTAGGGGTTTTTTAAATGTATTTGGGGGGGAAGGTGGAAAAAATATGGCAACACTGCACACTGTGCCGGCCGCAGTATCGTACGGATTTTTGCGTAGAAAGGACGTGCATACGCGTAATAGATCTCGACATGGATAATGCGGTTATGTGGTGCGTCATGCACAGGGACCGGAAAACCCGTTCATTTGCTTAAGCCGTTCGAAAGGGTAACCCATTCGTATGGTAACCCAGTGGGCTCGGTAAGCCGTTCAACAGGTTTCCCAACAATAACGATAACCCGTAAAATAGGGGTTATCGTTATTGTATCGTAACAATAATTTACCGCTTACCTAATCTTAAAAGTTTTTAGTGTTTATGCGCTTAACCGCTTACTGTTCGGGTTAGGGTAACCCTTTCCCTCACGCACACCGAGCGATTAAAATAGCACTGCGGGCGCAATAACGCCAGAGTTCGGTCGCGACCTTCGGCAAATATGCGGTGCAAAAGCAATCTACACGCGATATACCTAAGGTCTAAAATATTTTTTACTAATTAATCAGCGTTTAGAACGGTAACCCATTTGGGGGTTTTTGATATCGGTTAGCGGTAACCCGAATTAATTCAATCGAAGGGATTAATGTGTAAACCGGTAAGCCGTTTGAAAGCTTACCGTAAGGCAAAGGGTTTAAAAACCCAGCATTATAAAATACCCCATCAAAACCCTAAGGTTACCGGCTATAACGGTAACCGGGTCCGGTCCCTGGTCATGCATCGTAGCTCCGGACGGAGATACGGAGCAAACCGTACGGTGGCACGGTTCCGTGCCGCCGCAGCCGCATGCGGTTTTCGTCCCTCCGTACACCGCAGCGGGATTCGGCGGCAATGTGATAAGCGCCTTTCAATAACATTTGTCCTTTGTTTGTTAAATTGCTTTAGCAACTGGTAAAACGCCATCTCCACTTTTACATATAACTTCATGTTACTTAAATCATAGAAATGAACCTCTACAAACAGACTGGTCTCAGCCACTCGAAAACTGATGATCCAATAAGCTTCCTAGTTTGTTTCATATACCTATTACTATGTATTATCGAAAAAAAGTTGTGTAGCGCTTAGAATTTCCCATGGAGATATCATGGAAAAATATAAATTAAATTTAGATATCATGAACCACGTTGAAGTCCTTATAATGCTATTCGCTTCGTCCGCAATCAGCCGAACGCAAATCTTATTACGATGTCGTTTGGGCACAGTATTGAAGAGTGCGATCCGTGCATCCATCGCAGCGTATCGCATCCATTTTCGATTTTATACCCTGAGGCTTTCGGTTGAACTTTGCAGTGCGAAGATTACGTGAATGATGCACGCCGAAACCCATTTCCGCATCAAGGAGAAAATTGAAAAGCTGTCTCCATGACGTGTACGTAATGTATATGGGTGTACGTTACATTATGTGTATATTCACAATCGGTATATGCGTATGTATCCTATATATTGTCTTATGTTCGTGTATTAGTTGCGGCCATAGACGCAATAATCATGACGGCATTGGAGGGTTACTGCTAAGTCTAAATGTCAATTTTATAATGAAATTAAAACTAACTGTCTGCAGAATTTCTGATAAATATTTAGTATGAACAAAATGTAAAGAAACTAGTTTTTGAGATATTGTTCAACAATAAAAACACGTTTTATATTATCTTCATATTTTATCAACCCTCAATACTCAGCTGACAATATTTTGGGCGTCAACGCTGAAATTAACACTCAAATGGCGACTACCTAAAGTTTTTGTGACGTTATCTTATCTATAAAATCTCTTTCATTATGCTGATTGCAAATTTTCGACTACCACATAGCAAAAATGAACTTTTTAATCAAAATTTGATATTGTTTTAATTGAACGCGACACAACCCACAACCCAATGAATATTTTTCAGCTTAATATTGACCTTTACTGGAAAGACCCTAATGTGTGTTTCGCTGTGTAATTTCCGCTTGAGGGTGTAGAATGATTCTTACAGAACATTTTAAAATGTTGTGGAAAATGTAATGTGTACTTGTTTCGAAATGAATTTGATTACAAATACAAATGCGAAGGATATTTATCTTGATATAAGGGAGAGGACTAGCTAGCGGGATGGGCTCAAAATCGATGCGATGTAATATACATTTACTTATTTAATTAGAAAGACACTTTACATTTGCACGTTATATTTAAGAATATAAACATTCATGTTCATCACACATACATTAATATGAATGACCCGATTGGGATTTAAAGGCGGGCCCACTGGTTTCGTGTGGATTTTTGATAGCAGATAAATGCGTAGTGCTCGACAGAGAATCTATTTTGAAAATTGATAAACGCATTTTGTGCTGAACTTACATTGTCAATAATCGAAATCAATTATAATAACTGAATAGTAAACGTTATTCTGGAATGACGCTATTCGTACTTCAAATCGTGAACAATATATCTACCATAAACCTACATTTAGAATCCTTGTCGAGCATTTATGGCCTTTCTTGGAGTTAATTAGATGATGGTTGCCAATTATTGCCCGAAAATAAGTCTCGAGTCAAACTTTGTCAATTTGACAGGTCCTCTTTGTTCCGCTTCCGCCTCCTACCGGGGGGATTTGTAATGCGATCGTTGTGATGAAACACGGATATAACTTAGGGCGAATACAATTAATACTTTTAATAAAAATAAAAAAATCTGCAAAAATGACGATTAATTTATTGAAATACAAATAAACTTGCCGTTCTAATGTACAGGCTCCATAGAACTAGGAGGCTCGTTTTGGGGAAGTATGTAGCATTTCATAATTAGCTTCCTCAAAGTGTCACCGACTCACCATTAAAATTTAATGAATTTTAAGTTAGCGTCAAAAAGACTCACGAGCAAAGCTTATTACAAAGTAAGTGATCATAAAAGTGATCACGATATGGACCCAGCTAGTTTCTATGCTAGTATGTGTCATGGTTATTGTATATGTTTTTTTTGACATTTGAAGTGTATGTAAGCATACCAATTGTATTTGATATCATTCAATAATTGTAATCTTATCACCATAATTTTATCGCATTATATGTATAGGATGGGATAATCACAATCTGCTTAGTAAATTTTGGGTTATTGAGTAACAAAAATCTATCAATTCTCATAATAATACTAAGATTTACTAAAAGCCTAATGCAAACTCTACCGCTCCAACCAACACTCAAAGTTAATCGAACAATAGTTTAGGATGCGTGGGAACTCTCCCTTTGCTCGACGCCGAAAACTAAACTAACACCATTTGTAGTGCTTTTTCTTGCTAAATTGTAGTAATATAGGGAAATCTTAAAGTTGAAGGAAAAAAAACAAACTTATTCCTTTAGTCCGATACAAAATGAAAAGCTTTATTGTTGTAGGTACATAATTATAATACACATATGCATATGTTACTGAAGTACAGAAAATCCCTCAATGCAAAGCACTTAACGTAATGTTTAATTAATACAAGCCAAGGGCAGGATGGTTCAGGTCTGTTTGATCAATCTCGGCAGGTAAAAAACCGGGTACAAATTGGGTACAAAACTACAAAATGAGGGGCAATAAAGTACACGAACAAATAGTTATAGGTTTCCTTTTTTTTATAAAAGAAATTAGTAGCCTTCCCCGGAGCGGTTGTTAGTAGAGCGTACCTTCTGCTAGATGCTAAGTTTCCGCGATCACGGGTCAGAGATATAATATTCCAATTCCTTAGATTATTTTTTTCTCTCTTATATATGTACAATTCCACAGAATTCCTCCTTGTGTTAGGTTAGTTTGTTATGGTTTCTAGCTGTAAGGTCAAGCAGCGGAGCCCTACGGCCTCCGGTAACTGCCCTGGAGATTCATAGCACAGTGTTAGGTTAAAAATATAATTAAATATGCCTATGATCTTAGGGTCAGTGGGTCTAACACTGAGTTCTGAAGGAATCCCAGTCAATACATTTGAACTTCATGTAATAAACATAGCAAATGAATTCTAAAACATAATTTTTAATAAATTGACAAATTGTCTTATTGGTTAGTTAACAAAAAGGACATACGGAGGGGAGAGCACCTATTTTGTGTATAATTACTGCTATTAATAAAAAGAAAACAGCTTAATTTGTGAGTTATTTGCCAAAGTATGATGTGAAACTCAATATAGTGAAAATCTAGAATTTAACATGAAATTCACAAGTGTTACTCAATATATGCATTAATCCCACTAAAATGCCGCTTACTATCAGGTTTTTTTAATGAAATAGGGGATGAAAAAGGTGAATTTTGGAAATGTGATATGTTTGATTTAATAATCAATATACCCACTAATAAAAATAAAATTAACAAAATCTGTTTTAAATCATGAAATATAATAAGTTAATTAGATACCTTAGTGTGGGCGGAGTATTATCTATTGATATAATTGATTTATTCAACTAATTCACCGAATCGCGCGCCGGCGATTATAAATATGATTGAGCTTTTACTCTTCAAGCTGAAAACAAAAATAACTCACTTTGTTAAATTCAGGGTGGCTTTTCGAATTAAATTCACACGGAAAACGAGAGAAATACCTATGGATTTTCTTCGCATATCGAAATAAATATATAAAAACTTTATGATCTTCAAATCAATAACAAATTACTTCGATCGATGTCTCACAGACTAGTCATAACCTAGACGATAGACTAAACCAACGCTCCACTTGCGCGCAGATTTGCGTTTATGTGGAAGCGACGGAGCCGAGGTCCGTTTGCTGAAGGTTAAGCGCCGTATTGGCGACGGAACCTCTCCTAAAACCAAATTCATTTCATGACACTCGTAAGACTCTTAACTTGCTTCAAGATGTGTCAAGTCAACATACGGATCTTTCGAAATTCTACAATATGCAATAAGTATTTCCAGCTAAAGTTATAAGTTTGGTTGAAAAACAAAACGTAATGAAAAATTAACCATAAACAAATTGTGAATGCTTTCCAAATTCTATTCGACGAAACTATAATTATATGATCTATAAGTTTAAGTGTATTTTATTAAAATATGTCTATAGAAATGATCAAAACAAACGGTCTAAATGTCAAATTCCGAATTTTGAGAAAATCAACCCACCTAAATGGAAGCACGGGATTTTGGGCGAAAAAAAACTATCTTTGTAAATAAGGCCAGGATAAACGCGAGATTTATTTTGTTTATGCAAAAAGTGAATAATGACCAAAGATAATTGCAAATGTCACTGACGTGACGTGAAACGACGTTGACGTTGACACTTGACATTGAAATTGTGAAATTAATTGACAAAGTTATTGTAATTATGATTTTAGTTGTGAAATTTGTGTTAAAACTACAGTGAAACCAAAGTGTTTTTGCAAAATTAGTGTTTTATGAAATTTTAAGAAAAAACGGTGTTACAGTATCCCCCCAACCACGATAGAATTCACGTAGGGAATTCGTCTGACGCCTCGTCAGCCTCAAAACCTCCTAACCAACCAAACAAAATTATCATAATTAGAATCAATTAAAAACTATTCATTCGTGATAAACTCTGTACCCAATTACGCCTAACGTTATTTTTTTTTTATATATAAGTTTATTTATTTGTATAAGATAAAAAATAAAGCTTTAAATATCAACGTGTGTAAATAAAGAATATTTAACATGCATGTACCTTAAATCTACGTAAATCCATTAATATGGTATGTTAAAGATTGTAATAAAAAAAACCACATTCACCAATAAGGTGACAAAATCTAGCGCGAAACTACTGCTGCTAGCACCTACATGGTTGTAAAAAAAATATTCACCAATAAGGTGGCAAAATCTAGCGAAACCACTTCTGCTAGCACCTATATGGCTGTGATAAATAGGCAAAAAGCATTATATCCTATGCCCATCAAATATAAGAAAGTAATAAAAAAACTGTAGTGTCAGGACTGACGCCGAGATGGCGTTGTTAAATAAGTATATCTTGACACTAACAGTGTATAGCAAGTAATGTCAACAACCACCGGTAGATGTCGTTATTACAGACATTTTGACTCTAATCGTCAAATAATAAGTAGAAAAAAAAACAATAAAAAGGAAATAATAAAAAAAATGAGTTGCATGGTGTCGTTGCCCCTGATCGTCGATATTGATTTTCCTACGTTTCCAGCTAGATGTAACTTCCTCCATTATAAGAATATAGCAAAGGCTTATTTCTAGAGTTGCAAACCGCTCCTGTGAGGAATTCAAAATTAATTTTGTTGATTAGAGTAGAATACATATAAAAATAATGAACAAGACACGTTTATATTTGTGATCTTGTGCTAAATGCATCTATCTAACCACATAACAGTTATAATAAGTACATACTTGTTCCTTAATTCTGGTATCAGATACTAAAGAAGTAATATCCATTTTATATAATGGTAGTAATAATATATTTATAATGGTATGAACTAAGACACGTATAATATTTGTGTTTTAGATCTTTATGTACTTATGTAATGGTAATATCAATTTTGAAGATGTTAGGTATATGGAAACTTAAGTATCAAGGCAAATCAATAAAAAACGACAGGGACAGACACATGCAAAAACGCCGCCAGATGTTATATGGCGCGTTATCCTACACTCGGGTTCTACGAGACGCCAGGAAGAATGGCGGGGTGGGTATTCTGTGACCGCCGCACCCGCGGTGCTTAAATGTTAAATGCTTATAAAAATATGGCTATTTTCATAAGAGTATAAAAATGAAAATTAAGTAGGTATTATGTTACTTGGTACGTAATTTAGTCACTCGAAGTATCTAAATTTTTAAAATCTTTTATGTGCCACTTTCCTATGTATTTTCCGTTCTCGTCTTCGAGCTCATAGACGAGGCGAGAAAGTTTACGTATAATTTTACAACGTTCATATTTAGGGGCAAGTTTAGCAGTAAAATATTTATTAGCAGAACTCTGCTTGTACGTACGCTTCCACACAAAATCACCAACATTAAAAGAGATATCTCTGCGTTTGTTGTTATAGTATTTTATATTCCTTTCATGGGCCTTACGCAATGACTCTCGGACTTTGATGAAAATGTCACCGAGGTGGCCAATATTAGACGCATGAGTATCGCGTGGTACCACCACCAACTCTTGGAGATCTACAAAATCACGGTAAATACTACCATCAGTGACAGCTTCCCTACCGTGTACTAGCATGAAAGGAGTATAAGAAGTAGACTCATTTACTGAAGTGTTCATGGCAAATTGTATTTTATGTATGTTAATATCCCACGTTCTATGATCGTTCTCAACAAACGAGGAAACTGCAGTGATTATTGTGCGGTTATAACGTTCCACCGTATTAACTTGTGGACAATATACTGGACCCAAATGTACTTGCGGAATATTGTATTTTTCATATAATGCCTGAACCTCATGACTTATAAATTGCGAGCCATTATCAGACATCACCGTCTGTGGTATTCCGTGAACCAGAAATACATGGTCTTCTAACCTTTGCGCTATAACTTTGCCCGTTGCACGCCGTAAAGGAAATAATAAACAATATTTTGTAAAACAACACACAACTACTAGTAAAAATGTATTTTGCTGTCGAGACATCGGCAGTGGACCAACCAGATCAATGCTGATGCACTGGAATGGTCGACAGCAAACTTTGGGTTCCCCCATAAAGCCAGCTGGCGCTAGTGAGCTATGTTTATATGAGTTGCAAGTGGCACAATTTTTAATGAATTCCTCGGTATCTTTATGCATACCGGGCCAAAAATACCGTAATTTTAATCTTTTATAAGTTTTTGCAACGCCTAAGTGCGCAGCAATTGGTTCAGAATGGTTACTTTTAATAATATCCTCCCTAAGCTCCTTTGGTACAACCTCTTTCCACTGGTAGTCACCACAGAGTTTGTTAGTGCTTTTTGTAAATCTAAAAAGCCTACCATCAATAATTTGAAAATTGGGACACGCGCGCGGCCTATCCGTGCAACGTTTTAATATATTGTTATACCAAGCATCGCTGGAAGTAAATGCGTCTACGGCTGCCACTGGTACAGAACGTGATAGTGCATCCGGTACGACGTTTTGAGATCCACTACGATGCTCAATAATGAAATTATAAGGCGATAGCCTACACCCCCAACGCGCTAGTCGTCCTGTCGGATTCTTAAGGTTTAAAAACCACTTTAGACTAGCATGATCGGTAATAATTTTAAATTGTCGACCACCTTCAAGGTAAGGGCGGAAGTGTTCAACGACATGTACCACGGCCAATGCCTCTCGCTCTGTAGCGGAATAGTTACGTTCAGCGGGTGTTAGTGAACGGCTACAGTACGCAACAGGATGTTCTTGTCCATCTACAACCTGGGTTAAGGTACCTCCTAACCCGAAATCAGAAGCGTCACAGTGGACAGCAAAATCTTTCGAGAAGTCAGGACATACCAGAACCGGAGAAGTAGACAGTGCGAGTTTTAGGTCGTTGAACGCCTCGTCTGCCTCGGTCGTCCATTTGAAAGGGGGCGCGCTCTTACGGGTAGAAGTAAGAGCATTAAGGGGACCAGCTCTATGACTAAAATTTTTTATGAAACGCCTATAATAAGATGCAGTTCCCAAGAAACGTTTGACGTCTTTCCTGCAGGTGGGAATAGGAAAGTCTACTATAGCCTTAATTTTGTCAGGATCCGTGCGCCGGCGATTATAAATATGATTGAGCTTTTACTCTTCAAGCTGAAAACAAAAATAACTCACTTTGTTAAATTCAGGGTGGCTTTTCGAATTAAATTCACACGGAAAACGAGAGAAATACCTATGGATTTTCTTCGCATATCGAAATAAATATATAAAAACTTTATGATCTTCAAATCAATAACAAATTACTTCGATCGATGTCTCACAGACTAGTCATAACCTAGACGATAGACTAAACCAACGCTCCACTTGCGCGCAGATTTGCGTTTATGTGGAAGCGACGGAGCCGAGGTCCGTTTGCTGAAGGTTAAGCGCCGTATTGGCGACGGAACCTCTCCTAAAACCAAATTCATTTCATGACACTCGTAAGACTCTTAACTTGCTTCAAGATGTGTCAAGTCAACATACGGATCTTTCGAAATTCTACAATATGCAATAAGTATTTCCAGCTAAAGTTATAAGTTTGGTTGAAAAACAAAACGTAATGAAAAATTAACCATAAACAAATTGTGAATGCTTTCCAAATTCTATTCGACGAAACTATAATTATATGATCTATAAGTTTAAGTGTATTTTATTAAAATATGTCTATAGAAATGATCAAAACAAACGGTCTAAATGTCAAATTCCGAATTTTGAGAAAATCAACCCACCTAAATGGAAGCACGGGATTTTGGGCGAAAAAAAACTATCTTTGTAAATAAGGCCAGGATAAACGCGAGATTTATTTTGTTTATGCAAAAAGTGAATAATGACCAAAGATAATTGCAAATGTCACTGACGTGACGTGAAACGACGTTGACGTTGACACTTGACATTGAAATTGTGAAATTAATTGACAAAGTTATTGTAATTATGATTTTAGTTGTGAAATTTGTGTTAAAACTACAGTGAAACCAAAGTGTTTTTGCAAAATTAGTGTTTTATGAAATTTTAAGAAAAAACGGTGTTACAGTATCCCCCCAACCACGATAGAATTCACGTAGGGAATTCGTCTGACGCCTCGTCAGCCTCAAAACCTCCTAACCAACCAAACAAAATTATCATAATTAGAATCAATTAAAAACTATTCATTCGTGATAAACTCTGTACCCAATTACGCCTAACGTTATTTTTTTTTTATATATAAGTTTATTTATTTGTATAAGATAAAAAATAAAGCTTTAAATATCAACGTGTGTAAATAAAGAATATTTAACATGCATGTACCTTAAATCTACGTAAATCCATTAATATGGTATGTTAAAGATTGTAATAAAAAAAACCACATTCACCAATAAGGTGACAAAATCTAGCGCGAAACTACTGCTGCTAGCACCTACATGGTTGTAAAAAAAATATTCACCAATAAGGTGGCAAAATCTAGCGAAACCACTTCTGCTAGCACCTATATGGCTGTGATAAATAGGCAAAAAGCATTATATCCTATGCCCATCAAATATAAGAAAGTAATAAAAAAACTGTAGTGTCAGGACTGACGCCGAGATGGCGTTGTTAAATAAGTATATCTTGACACTAACAGTGTATAGCAAGTAATGTCAACAACCACCGGTAGATGTCGTTATTACAGACATTTTGACTCTAATCGTCAAATAATAAGTAGAAAAAAAAACAATAAAAAGGAAATAATAAAAAAAATGAGTTGCATGGTGTCGTTGCCCCTGATCGTCGATATTGATTTTCCTACGTTTCCAGCTAGATGTAACTTCCTCCATTATAAGAATATAGCAAAGGCTTATTTCTAGAGTTGCAACCGCTTACTAAAAGCCTAATGCAAACTCTACCGCTCCAACCAACACTCAAAGTTAATCGAACAATAGTTTAGGATGCGTGGGAACTCTCCCTTTGCTCGACGCCGAAAACTAAACTAACACCATTACAGGGCGCATTAGTCGGACAGTTAATATAAGTTTTGTGCACGAAACTACCTGTTAATGCGAGGTGTGTGTTATGTTGGTTACGGGGTCGAGTGATGATTAATAGAGTTTCTGTGGCCAACGAGGTAACAGGTCGCGTTTGAGATCGATACAGTCAAATGGAACTCTTTTAGTCAGTTTGAACTAGTTATATGTTAAGGGAGTTTTTTTTATTGCAATTATGTTGGCAAACAAGTAAACTACCCATCTGATGGTAAGTGGTAACAGTCACCTATAATACAGGTGGCTCCTGTGAGATTCGCAGCAAAACTGCAACCCCCACAAGCACCACAGTGTACGTTGCCAACTAGTGACTTAAGATGTAAAATCACGGTACCCAGTAATTTCACCCTTCAAACCGGAACACAGCAATGCAAGCACTGCTGCTTTGCGGTAGAAATAGGTAAGACGGAGGTACCCATGCACACGACCCTGGTACATAGTCTCCCTTCGGTATCAAGAGTCCAACAACATTTAGGTTCCGAATAACATCTCACTGGAGCCAAGCGAAATTCATCAGTCCTCTCAATAAACAGCAAACAGCGCTAATCGCTGCAATAGAGGTGTCTGGGTTCAATACAAATTTTGATATCGCATTAAGCGATCATGGTTAGGCTTTTTGGGGGCTGATTTTCGCACAATTCGTTAATAAGTTTGAGTTCGAGTCTTCTCTCGAGCGGTAATTATAGTTTAGCCATAAGCAATTTTTTCGCTATTGTTGCTACACAAGCGTACGAAAAATGACAACCCCAATGTCGATCGATCGGAATTGGTTCGAGAGTAAGCCTACTGAACCCACTTGAGCTGTGACTACCGCTCGAGAAAAAAATCTAATTCGACATTTTTCGTATTGGTGACAATTAATCCCCCCGGGATGCACCCTGTTGATTAACGGACGAGGCTTTCGCTTCTAAACGCCTATCCTCGACAATGGTTAGCATGAGTGTGTATGGATGGCTCCCATGATGATGAATACGAACGAAGCGAGATGTCTATGTCCAGCAGTGGATGTCTCTCCGCTTGTATTATTTTTTGTTGAAATGTATACATAATATTGGTAAAATATAAATACCTTAAAATGGTTAAATAAACTTTGTTAAACACGAAAACATGATTTTCTTGTCAAAAATACAAACATTTTAAAAACTACTGTTTGTTGGAACGAAATTTGATGGAAAATTTAAAAATAGCTAAAAGCCATTGACGACGTAGAGTAAGGGCATACAGAAGTATCGTGAATTTGTTTTTGCACTGGCCAAAAATGATGAGGTGACATACAAATGTTTTCTTAATCCGTCAAAACACAGAAAGGGTCAAGCAAGGGACCGGGTCGTGAACCCTGTTAACATCACCAAACACCCTCCTCGACTTTGGCTAAAATTACGCTTGCTACCTGCCATTTAAATTCTGCCATCGTGTTGTAGAGCGGCCATCTTGAGAAAGTGAAATTATACTTTATTTTTGGATAGTTTTCTCTTCAGTGTATTTTGGGATACTTTACCTGACCCTTTCTTGGTAAAGTGACTTCCTACATCAAGTCTGGGATTGAGAGATGGGAAGCGACAAGTCCATAGCAAATAATGCGTCGGTGGCGCTGTGGATTCGGCACTGGTCTTATAATCGGGGGGTTCGTGGTTCAATCGTGCCATGTATCGTGCTTCTCGTTTCTTGAATTTCATATGTGCATTTGTCTGACGCTCCAACGGTGAAGGAAAATATAGTGAGGCAACATGCATACAATGTGCGAAGAAATTCAAAGGTGTATGTGAAGTCGACGAATCCGCACTGGACCAGTGGTTGACTAAGGCCTAACTTAGGATAGGCTTGAGCTCCTCGATGGGGACGTATATGAGCTGTGATGATTTTGCACGACATTATGCTTATTGTGATGAACAAGTGATCAACAGCAATTATGTCGGCATACACATGGCCAATTGCTGGCAATTACTGAACAACTCTTGTTTTTGTGTACCAGCAAGCCGGGAGTCAACTGGTAATGTCGACGTACGTTATCGTGCAACGTTCCTGAACATATTGAGCGCCACGTGTTGCCTTCGAATTGTTGCCGTAGTAAATAAGAGGCACAACATGCAAACAAACCATTTTATTAGTATATCAATACATGTTCTCGATCTGAAAACGAATCTGAGCCTGAGGGCGACAACAAAAACAGCTTATGTTTTTAATGAAGCAATATAGACAGACACATAAAAAATTTTACGATCGCGACGGAACAACTAGTATAGGTTACTCAATAGGCAACAAGGTCACTCACAATGACTATCGACCCTCAACACAGAAACAAAGCAAGACGAGATCAATAAATAACTTTCGACGCGACCCCGAAACTTGGTCCGCGCCGTCAGAAACGAATGGGGTCTTAAATCTCTTTATTTAAATAGAAAAAGGCAAGAAGTGTCGTTAGCTGTCGAAACTTGGCCATTGCGGCTCATTGTCAGCAAGACAAAAGACAACGAAACTTAGGATTGTTCCTCTTGACAATTACCCGGGGAGATTTGGGTGCAACTCGCACGCTTGAACTACTTGAGAGGTCTGCAGCCTTCGCAATTTGGTAGCTTAGTGGTTTCTTTGATTTGAACTTGAAGGCCAGACTGCTGACATCGTTTTTATGTCTTTGATGTGCGCTTTGACTCTTTGATAAGTGTGTTCTTTCAAAACTCTAAGACAAGATTTGAATATATTAAAATTAAAAGAGGCATTTAACGAATAGTGTTGACTAAAGAAATGTCCTGATTGATGAAGGTCGCGAGGTGTCCCGTCTATAAACTAAAGGGTTTTTGAACTACAGAAGAATAGCCCACTATCGGGCAATATACTATTAAAATTAGACAGCCTTCGCAATTTGGTAGGTTTGTTTGATTTGAACTTGAAAAGGTCTTTTATATGCCCTTGATGTGCGACTTGACTCTGATAAGTGAGTTCCTTCAAAACATCAAGACACAATTTGAATAAATGAAAACCTAATGATGTATCTGAACGAATGGTGTTGACTCTAGAGATATGCTGAAGGTCAAGAGTTTTCCCGCTAAGACGTGGTTTCCCAGGAAATACATTACTAGTACAGGAAGTACACGGCGACTGGCTTTATAGCAAGGTAATAGTTGATAATTGCATAGCTTCTAATGTCGCTTACGCGCTGTGAACGAACTAAAACGTTTCTTTTAAACACGTTTTAATTGACTTTTGGAAAACCGGTTTCTTACAAAATAAAAAAATGTGTTTTGCAATTTTCTAGATAATAAAAATGCACGTCTATTGGTAAAACTTTTATGTCATTTAACATTGTATTTTCTGACTCACAGTTGTTTTTAAATATTGAACAGAGTGATCTTTGGTTTTTTTTCTAACGAGTGAAATATTCTTAAATATGTTTCTGTCTTTATGAATGTTTAAATGAAATGTTCAACAATATCATATATTAATTTTAGAACTGTTCGAATCGAAATTATTCGAAAACGGTAAAGTAGCGCCTTAAGTAAGTAAACCTGTAATAAACAAACCCAGTTTCTGAACTACGGGGGAATTATCTCCTGTCCGGCAATATATATATATATATATTTAATTATATGCTATTTTTAAGTAAGTTGGCAAACAAGCAAACTCAAAAATAATACATGTGACTCCTGTGCTTAGATCATTTTCTAAGCTCCTTTGAGATTTCCAGCAAAACTGCAACCACCACAAGAACCACATAGTGTACGTTGCCAACTTGTGACATCAGATGTAAAGTCACAGTACCCAGTAATTTCACTGCCCTTATCTTACCCTTCAAACCGGTACACAACAATGCAAGCACTGCTGCATTGCGGCAGAAATAGGTAAGACGGAAGTACCCAAGCAGACGACCCTGGTACCTTTTGGGAGTCTGGTCTGGGATGACCCGGAGGATCCACCCACATACATGTTTACAGGTGAACTCACAAACGTGGGGCGCATCTTCATATACGTTGTTTCATTTGCGCTCTTACTCGAACTAAACTAAGTTAATACTTATCTATAGCGCCGATGTTATTCAAAACCTTTCGGTACATACGAGTAAAGGTTAATTGACTCTAGTAGCAAATTGCCTAAAGTGTCATAATTTTCCTAGCTTATGGAGGGCCGGAATTTTGTAAGCCTAGTACAAATTCCGCTCTTACTCTGGCTTGGATGAAGTAGATTATATTTTTTATATTTACATAGTATAATAGATAGTCACTCCCGCTGTCTCTACGCTCAGATCTTTTAAACTACGCAACGGATTTTAATGCTTTTTTCAGCAATAGATAGAGTGATTCAAGATGAAGGATAAAACATGCATTTATAGTAGGGAAAAGCCGTGAAATTCAAAGATTTATAATGTGATGTCGTAACAAACATATTTTTGTGCGCTAACATTACAAAAGCTGGCTAACCTATTGTATATCGATAAAAAAATCAGCGATGGCATATGTTTATCTCCTATGGATAACCCACCCACAGTAACAATTTTTATGTTTTACATAATATTACAAAAAATATGGGCTATTTACAAAGCTATTTTAAACAAGACCATATTGTTCCTTATCAAATTAAATACACTAGATACGTTGTGAATTTCATTTAGATCAACATTTTCCATTAGATGATTAGAGATGTTTATATCTATACTTATACTTACTTACTAAAATTATAAAGCTGAAGAGTTTGTTTGGTTGAACGCGCTAATCTTAGGAACTATTGATTCAAATTGAAAAATTATTTTTGTGTTGGATAGTTCATTTATCGAGGAAGGCTTTGGGCTATATAGCATCACGCTACGATTAAAAGGAGCTGAGCATCAATGAAAAATGTTGAAAAAACGGGAAAAATACGTAATCATAATGTTTTTTTTAAATAGTATAACAATACACGCAACATCACTTTTTTATTTTGATGTCAGTGCAAAAATTAACTCATGTCTTGAAAATTAAAAATTTGTGTGTATTCTTATATTAGGTACTCGTACCTATTTTTGAGTTTCTTTTTTGTGTTTTCGAGGGCATTTTTCGTTTTTTGTAAACTATTTTTTCATATGGCGTTGGTTGATATATTTGAAAATAAATATGGGCACGTACGTAATGACTGCCATATTTCCCCAAAAACAAGCCCACTCAAGACAACTAATAGAAAGGGCTGAGAGTAATGGCCCGCGGCCAGTAATGGGCGGGCTTAGGAGCCCTGAAAATGAACCGTCGCGTCGCCGGCCGTAGCTGCCCCGCGCTAGTGATGCGACTCGAGCTCTCGAGTGACGCGAATGAGTTTTTTAAACTCGAGTGCGAGTCACCATCGTATTGAGTAGAACATGTAAAGGATATTATAAAGTCAACGATTATAATTTGAATGATGCTAAGGCTTGATTTTAACTTGAAGGTGAAGAATCGTGTTGTTGTGTATAACTATTTATGTAAACAAATATTATTGTAAGTATTTGGTAACGACACAGTAAGAAGAGAACTGATACATCTAATCTTGTAATGGAAGTTGAACTCAAACTTTTGCATTGAGGTAAGCAAAAATCTTCAAAAATTACTTGAATGTCCCCCTGTCTACTTGATGGTGAGTGGCTTTATTAGCCAAGGAAGTTAGGTATTATAACTTCCTTGGCCTTACTACACGTGGCTCCTGTTTACAAATCTGCAATCCTTACACAGACCCAGTGTCCCACTTGTGACAAAAGACGTCATGTCACGGTATTCAGTGATTTCATTGCATACAGCATGTAAGCCCCATTACTTTAGAGACACTTGTGAGCCCCGCTCTGGTATTAAGGATGAGCACGAGATGGTGCTGTATAGTTTCGAGAAGTGTGAAGGTAACCGCTCCACCCAAAAATTGCAGTTAAACAATATTGTCTTGTGTTTGTGTGCGTTATTGAAGTTTACTCGTAGTTGTTGAGGTTACTCTTGGTCTGACGGCACACTTGTCGACCAAATATTGAATACAAAAAGTTAAAAGTCCAGTTACTCGAATGATGTAATGAAATTGTTCGAGTGATTCGAGTCACAAAATCCAACTTAGTCGCATCATTACCGGGGCCGACCCGTTAGCGGGACAAATGGGAGTGCGGCGGCCGCTCATAGCGCGCAGTTTTTGATATCGGCGCAATTTTTAACTCTGCCTCGGTCGGTGGTGGATTAATGTCGTAGATTGATACTAGCTTTTTGATGTTATCGATAAGGTGTTTCTAGCGTATAAGGGAACATTGATGCTAGCTTCAAAAATTTTTTTACAATCATAAATATCAGACGTTCCTGTGAAGCGAACAGATAGTTAAAATAACAACACAAGGGTGTGTATCGTAATGCGTTTAAATGTCATTCAAAAACAGTTTATGAACATGTGTAAGGAGTTTTATATTCATCTGTTAGATCAATCTCTATGGTGGTACAGTCAAATCCCAACCAAACTACCCCAGGGGTATGGCCAGGGGTATGTTCGGTCCGGAAGGGTATGAATGTAGTGTTCATAAGACAATTAGACATTTGTGCAAAAATTTACAACAAATTAGTAAGTCTCTTAAAAATTTTCGGATGAAATAGGAGCGTCTTCTACTTATATTCTTAGTAAACAAAACCACAAGGAGTGTGAATGAATAACTGAATTTCTTAGGAAATTTATCAAAAGACATTTTTTCATGGCTAAACATACGGGCCCACCCTCCTTCGTAGCCTACACAAAAGAATCAAAAAACCCCGCGAACAAATGCACACGTGCGTTACCGATCACCAGAACAAAAGTAATTACTCTATGGTACTGAGTTCAACGTTCCCACCGGTTAATTCGGTTAATTCCCTAACTCACGCTATGTGACTTTTAAGTACATAGATTAAATAAGACAATAACTGTAAGCTTTAGTTATTGTTCTTACAGTTTGAAGTCATCAATAACTACATTTTTTGTGATACAGCAATCCTAAACGCCCATATTTTTGCCCAATAGTTATGTTTGGTCGATTTATGAAGGAACGGTGACGTATGGCCGTGTGTCATCTGTCCGCGTATAGGAAAGGCTTAAGGTTGCCACCTTTTTGTGGGAGAAATATAGAATTCAAACATTTGCTTTAAGTATTGTATTTTAACCAAAGTCTCGGGGTGACAATGTGTTAATTTATTTTTTAAAGTGCAGTTTAGTATTTCTATCCATGTATAGGGATTTGTTACTATTTTGTGCCTCGGCCTTCAATTAATGTTTAATAGTCGAGACATAGAGCGTAATAGAGCGACTATGCCCCGAGTAGAATCGGGAGGCCCACGATCGGTCTTGCCAATTAACCATTTTATTTTCCTTTCACGAATTTCATATAGTACCGGGTTATTTTTCCAGCAGGAGCCAAATTTTGTGTGCTAGTTCAGACAAGCAAAATGAAGATCTTTTACTATGGGACCGATCTCGAAATCACGAAAAAAATCTGCTGTTCCATACAAATGTTCAACATCCACTGAACCTAAATGTATGGAACAGCTGATTTTTTCGCGATTTCGAGTTTGGTCCCATAGTAAAAGTTGTTCATTTTGCTTGTCTAAACAAGCATACAAAATTTGGCTCCTGATGGAAAAATAACCCGGTATACATTTATCTGACGCTCCTACGGTGAAGGAAAAGCATCGTGAGGAAACCTGCGAAGTAATTCAAAGGTGTATGTGAATTCAACCAATCCGCACCGGGCCAGCGTGGTTTGACTAAAGCCTAATCGTCCTAACACAACTAGTTGTTATGATGATGATGAGCCGAGACATTGGTAAATTTTTATTTTGATATTTCCACAATTTACATCGAGAATCTGTGACTCAGTCACAGATTATTAAAAATGACTAGAGTTGAATCTTAAATTTAGTTGATCGTACATACTCTGAAATACAGCACGGTACTTTAAAATTAAGAAGGTACGGGCGCCAACCCTAGTTGGGATGCTCGTTTATCATTCCCGCAGTTTGGCTGGGTACAGTCTCAGACTTGAATGTACTGAGACCCGATACACGTAAAAATATTGTAACGACATCGCTGCAACTTAGTCTTCGACACCATTTTCGTATTCAAATCTTTCTCCAACGAACACGATTCCAACCAAAGTCGTTCGTTCGAAATATCCTCGGCCATATTCATACGATCTGTAGTAAATTAAATAAAAATCGGCCATGTGCGATTTGGACTCGCGCATCAAGGGTTTCGTCCAAACTTTACTAAGTGTATAAGTTCCTAACTATGTGCTATATTTACGGTTTGTAAATTTTTTTCTTGACATATGCTATACCATACCTAGGTATAGGACCTCCGGAGGTGTATCGGCATCGGGGTGCCGTCCGAGAACGGGGGGGACGATCTGCCCCACAAGAGCTGGAGGTAGTTCGTACCCAGGCGCAGAGGGAGGCTCTGCGCCGGTGGAGTGAGACACTCGCCTTCCCAGCTGCCGGCCACCGGACGATCGAGGCGATCCGTCCGGTATTGGAGGAGTGGGTTGGGCGCCGGCAGGGCAGCCTTTCATTCCGCATGGTGCAGGTACTGACCGGACATGGTTGCTTCGGTCACTACCTGTACCGAGTTGCACGTCGGGAGGAAACGCCGCAGTGTCATCACTGCGACGCTCCCGACGACACGGCCGAGCACACCCTGTTGGTGTGCTCGGCTTGGCGACGCCAGCAGCGCAGCGAACTTAACGCTGCGCTGGGAGGCGGAGACCTTTCGTTGCCGAGCATGGTCGTGGCCATGCTCCGCGGCGAAGCGGAATGGGGGGCTGTCGCCTCCTTCTGCGAAGATGTCATCTCGCAGAAGGAGGCTGCGGAGAGGGAGCGGGAGGTAGATCCTCAGGCCGCTCCCCTCCGCCGCAGACGGATAGGCAGGAGAAGACGGGCATTCGCTCAAGCAATGCCTGTCTGATGACCCTGCCGTGAAGCCTGCGTGCACGGTCGGCTCCCGTGCACGCCGCCGTAAGGCTTCTCCGTCTGGGGATTGTCCTGGTGTTCTCGGACAATCCCCCCTTGGCGATAAATAGCCCGACCGATCGGTCGGGCTAGCCCGGACGCGTGAGTAGTGGTGTCGCATTGTGGACCCTACTACACGCGCCCTAAAAGGGCAGGGAGAACACCGAGGGGTTTTAGTGGGTAGGCCTGGCACTCTGCCGGGTGAGCCCCACACACGCTCGCCGTCTAGCCAACGGTGGGTACGGTGCGGTTGCGCATTTCCCCGCGAGAAAAAAAAAAAAAAGGTATAGGACCTTGCTTCTTGCCAAATTTCATTATTTGGGATCAGCGGGCAGCCCTGTAGGTTTCGATTCCCTTGTGTAATAATAAATTATGTTTGAGCGCGTTGAGTTACAAGTTTTTTTTTCAAAACTGAAAGAGACCGTAGACCAGGGTTTCTGCAAAAAGTTTACTTTTTGCAGTCACGGACCACTTTCACAATTTAAACCATTCCATGGACCCTGGCAAAAATATTTTTGTAAATGAAAAAAAAAAGCCTTATTTATATTAATAAGAAATACTTTTATTCGTACTTTCATTACACTTACTACTAAGTTAATGAGAAGGGTGCCGCTGTTTAGCCTCAATGAGAACGTTAAATTGTGGAATTGTCTTCGACAAATCAAGACGCATTTCATGTTTACGTCGGGTTTACTACACACTTTTCTTGTAAATATGTTTGCAGACTGACCTACTGCGGACCCCTGATACACATGCTACGGACCCCTAAGGGTCCGTGAACCCCACTTTAAGAAACCCTGCCGTAGACCCAAGTATTTATACTAATATTATAAATGCGAAAATGTGTCTGTCTGTTCCTTTCCATATGTTATCTCTTCACGCCTAAACTGCTGAATCGATTTAGATAAAATTTGGTATAGAGATAATTGGAGTCCCGGAAAAGTCTACTTTTTAACCCGAATTTTAATGAATTCCCCATGGAACACAGACGAAGCTGCGGGCAAAAGCTAGTTTGATATAAATACGAGTAACATGGCCGAAATCTATACCGCTGTGCCCTAAAATGTAACATTCATATACAGTGATGTACAGCACGTCATATTGAAGCTTGCCCGTATATATTTACAATATTTGAGAGGCTTCATCATCAGAGAACAAGCGAAAAACATGTAAAATGAAAAACATTTAAAAGCGCCCTTATCATTTTAGCAAATGTTCACCCGTTAATTTTGATAAATATAAAATATGATTATGTTGAAAAATTAAGATTTGCGAATCTTATTAAACCTAGACTAGAAACGCACGCTTTAGTAGTCAACTGTACCTCGTAACAACAACGAAATAAACGTCAAACTGGCGTCCATTTTAATGTCTTCGTTGATCCTTCCTGTGTGATTTATCGATTGGTTTGTCAGGTGCACAATGGGCCGGGACAAGTTCGACTTCATTACTGACTGTCATAATAACAGTTTGGTCAATACAAAACACGTTGTGGAGCCGCGAGCAGAATTATTTCCCTGGCGTATTCATTGACATAATTATAGGTTACTTAAGAGGATCGTGAAGCTGTAAATTTTCATACAAAAAGCGATAACGCTTTTCTCCCTCTTTACATAGTCCAATTTTCATAGTTTTTGGAAATGTTGTAGATATAATGAAGATCTAGGTTTGTACGTTTTGATTTTGAAGAAATATTGCTCAGAATATAAATTATTAGTATCTGAATATCCATATTTTAGACTTAAAAACTACCTCGAGCATTTTTATCTTTTTTGACTAAATTATACTGAATTACAAAAAAAGCAAAACGTACAAACATAGATTGAGGTATACTGAATCTAATGAGACCAAAAGTGTCTAATTTCGTAAAGGTTTAGGGGGGTAAAACAGTTATCGCCTGAAACAATATTTCAATAAGAAATGTAGGCACTTGCGTCGGACTTTCAACTCTAAGCGGTGTGCAACAAACTGCATTTTTGAAAGTGCATACCCGAGCCATGAATCAAAACTTCACAGTCCTCTTATAGCCGTAACGGACGATCCGATTTGGTTGGAGCCAACCGCCCGACCCCGACCAAATTGGAACGTGTGTACGGCTGTCGGCCCGACATAATTATTATTAGCTTGTTAGGTGCTTGACGGCCCGATCGCTCATACGACAAGTAGGGACTAGAGATGGTCGTTATTACGATAGCAGTTAATATAATGCATTATATGAACGTAACGAATAACACATTATTGAGCAACGGATTATCCTGCTATCATTATAAACTGCTGTTGATGTTGTAGCGTTGTAGCGCAATGACTGACGTTCCACCCACCGCGCTGTTGCCGATAACGTAATGCGAGAGTGAAGCAAAGAGCGAGAGCGCAATAGGTGTGTACGGGAGATAGCAATATAAACTGCACGAGTCACGACACGATAATCGCAAACCACTAATTTTTGTGCTTTCTCACATTGACGTAAAGTTCACTTTAAAATGTTTGATGATCGCGATGATTTGAAATAACAGGTGAATAATAATTTTTCGTTATACTGCTGTTTTGAATGAGATTGCTGTTTAAAATTTTATTGTTCGTTCAATTCTGTTCTGTTCAGTTCAGCAACAGATCCATTTAGAGAAATTTTGATTTTTTTTTTGTTGTGTAAGTGCGTAATTAAAAGTTAGCGTAAGTGTAAATAATAATTGTTTTATAGTTAGTGTTAAGTATTTTTAAATATTAAAAATGCCGAGAATAAGAGCCCCGATTGCTCCTATTTGGAACTGTTTCGATGTTGGTAACAGTGTGAATACACTGTTGTTCATTGTGCAAAACAGCAGTATAACAGGATAACGAACAGCAGTTTACAATAACAGCTATATGGAAATAACACAGCACTGTTATTCGTTATTTGGAAACAGTCGTTACTCTCATCTCTAGTAGGGACACGACAAAAGACAAAAGTAGGTATCGATACTTTGTGGTTTAATTTAATTATGTGTGCTTAAAGTAATAAATTAATAATTTAGTAAACTAAAATGACTCGACTGCTGTCCTGCCTAACCACAAAGTAGAGAAAAAAATGTATTGCAAAAATTTTGTTTTACTTTTTGTTTGTTTTTTAACAGGGCAACCGTGTTTCATTATTTATTTATTTTCGCACGTTTAGTTACGGATTGTACAGTAAGTTCTTTGTCAAGCTATACTACGAGGGTAGTCCCAAAAGTACCCGACCTGACTTATAAATACAGGTAGTTTTAAAAAAACAATTACTGCGATTGACAATACCACCTTTCAACAACTTAATGTGAAAAATTCATAACGGTTAGTCAATTAATATTTTTTTAACAGCTATCCACAGTGAACGCTCTCAGTGAATTTGTAAATATGGAAAAAATCGGGCATCGTTATGTGATACAATACTTTCATTTGAAAGGTCTAAGTCCAACCGATATCAAAGCCGAGTTGGATTCTACTTTGGGGAAGTCTGCTCCTTCGTTGACAACGGTCAAATATTGGGTAGCTGAGTTTAAGCGAGGTTGTACGAGCTGCCAAGATGAACACCGCAGTGGTCGACCAAGTGAGGTCACTACGTCAGAAAATGTGAAGAAAATCCACAAAATGGTATTGGATGACTGTCGACTAAAAAGTGCGCGAGATAGCAGACATGGCAGGCATTTCAAAAAGTGCTGTGCATCGCATTTTGACTGAAAATTTGGACATGAGAAAGCTGTGCGCAAGATGGGTGCCGCGTTTGCTCACAATGGAGCACAAACAGCGTCGTGAGGATGTTTCCGTCGAGTGTTTGACAATGTTTCGTAGCAATAAAGCCGAGTTTTTGCGTCGATTCATAACCATGGACGAAACATTTTACACCTGAAACCAAGGAACAGTCATAGCAGTGGACTGAAAAGGGAGAACCGGCTCCAAAGAAAGCAAAGACAGTTCAGTCAGCTGGCAAGGTCATGGCATCCGTTTTTTGGGATGCGAGTGGAATAATATTCATTGATTATCTCGAAAAAGGAAAAACAATCAACGGCGCATATTATGCAGCCTTATTGCAGCGTTTGAGTGATGAAATCAAGAAAAAACGGCCCCATCTGACGAAAAAGAAAGTGTTGTTTCATCACGACAACGCACCAATCCACACGTGCGTCATTGCGATGGCTAAAATCAACGAGTTGAAGTTCGAATTGCTTCCTCACGCACCCTATTCGCCAGATCTGGCTCCCTCGGATTATTTTCTTTTTCCGAATTTGAAAAAATGGCTCGGCGGCAAAAGATTTGCAAACAATGAAGAGGTAGAGTCTGCGGTTAATAGCTATTTTGAGGAGCTTGACGGTTCCTACTATAAAGCAGGTATCGAAGCTATTGAACATCGTTGGGAAAAGTGTATCGAGCTGGAAGGAGAATATGCTGAAAAATAAAAAACATTTTCGCAGTTTTTTTACTGTTTTTTTGTCGGGTCGGGTACTTTTGGGACCGCCCTCGTATTTCACCTTTGGATCGTTCTTATGTCGCTTGTAATATACCGTAGATATAACTTTGCGGAAAGAATTCATAATTTTTAATTCAAAAACAATAATCCAACCGCTTTCAAAGACTGCTAAATAATCACCTGTCTGAATCGGGAATCGAAGCCGCCAAATGAAGAAAATGAATTTCCTGTATTTTTATGATACCGATCGATAGAGTCGGATCACAGGAAAGAAATATCTCTAACAAACATTACCTCAAAAACTTAAAGACAACCATGAAATCTATCTGTACCTATTTATTTATTTTTTATCAACTAACTTTACAAACTTTATTATAAAATATAAACAAAAGGTTTTAATTTATTTGAGTTTCGCAAAGACAAATTGTGTTTTTGTATTGGCCAAAATAGTATTTTGTATCGATATCGATATAGGAACAATACTTTTTAGGGCATCCCTCCTGTTGGATTGCCAACCGCGTCGGACCGTCTGGAGGCGCGTCGGCTCCTAATTTGGTTGGATCACGTTGGATCCAACCAAATCGTCGTCTGTTAGCACTTTTAAACTTCAATGGGCGTATTACGAAAAGTCCATACTACTATGTTTGCTACGAATCAGTACTGGTTCGTAGCTGATTCGTAGCAATCGTAGCAGCAGTCGCGTGGCGTCATTCCCACGAGGTGGTCGCGTTCGCTTCGTTGAGAATTGTTTACATTGCGTATGCGCGTCGTGTATTGTATTCAAACACGTTTGCTATAACCTTTTTTTTTTCAAGTATAATTTTCTGTTAATTGTGTTACATTATGAAAAATGATATGTGAAGAGGAGATATGTCATGATGAGAGGAATTCAGTGACTGATGCATGTGAAATAAACACTCAAGGAACTACAGAAGATCAGGGGAAATGCTTAAATCCAGAGATATATACCGAAAAATCAACTCCTATGGACGAGTACAGAGAAGACAGTAATAGAACCAATAAACGTGTTCATTGTGACGATAAATCTAGTGAAGAGAGTGACTGTTGGGAGTGGAAAGTTATTAAAAAGAGGGGAAAAAAGTTAAAAATACAGCAAAGTTTAGAGGTTTCTATTGATAACGAGGAAAAGAAAAATAAATATGAGCTGTACATATCTTCGAAAGAAATTCTACCTAAGCAGTTTGCGTTAGCTCGACTACTCAACGAAAACAAAATAAGAAATATATCCAGAGTGAAATATCTTAACCCTTACAAAGTACGCTTAGATTTCGAAGATGAAGAGTGTAGCTGGCTTGGTAAATAAAACGAGGATGGCCCGATATAACAGCAAATTTAATTTTATAAGTTTGAACAATAGGAACAGAGGTGCGAATGTAATGAACGAACGTGACGAACAGACATAGTACGTGTACATCCGACAGTGTTGCAATTATATAAAAATGATTGAAAATAAAAACGGTTTGTTGGGTTGCCAACATGCTGCGGCCTCACAAAATCAAACTTTAAGCAACAAAATTAAACTCAAGGTATAGGTAGTTCTGATAGCCCGCATGCCTTGGACTTACAATTTTTATAATCAACTCTTAAATTTCAAACAATATTATTTAAGTAACCTAAAGGTTTTTTTTTTTTTTTTATACATAGGTATTCAATGTAATTAACTATTCAAATAAACTTTTTTATACAAAGAACATGTTTATACTGCTATTACTATGCTATGCTATATAATATTGTCTTTATTTGACATTATAGTTAGGTAAGTAACATAAATATTACCTTTTTAAAAAACACTTCAATTTGTTTAATTTATATCTATCTATATCTATAATATGTAAGGCTGGATAAAGATACAAAAGAAAATAAGCCTTTTTTATTTTCACAAATATGTTAACATTTTTTTTTATTATTATTATAAATCTTATCTATTTGCTTACCTAAAACTTATTTATACTACATAAGGCAGGAGTAGCCAAAGTATCATAATTATAATACTATATCTATATAATATATAACCTTACATTAATTATATTTTTTATTGAATAGGCAATAGACATATGCCTGACAAAGAACGTGCGTACTTTTTACCACTTGCAGTTACTACCTCTAAGGCTCTCACCTTACCATCGACACCGGGGAAAACCTTTTCTACCCTTGCCATTGGCCAGTGCATGGTAGGAGAGTTTGGAATTCGCATTATGACTAATGAACCTACAGTAACATTTGGCAGCTCATTTTGCCACTTAGGTCGGCACTGTAAGGCATTGAGGTACTGCTTGTGCCATACCTTCCAAAATGACTGTTTCATACTTTCTACCAACTTCCAAAATTTAAGTCTATTGGTAGGTATATCCGTGATATCAGGTTCTGGATATGAAGTTATTGGACCACCAACAAGGAAATGTCCAGGAGTCAAATAAGAAAAGTCTTTAATGTCAGATGCATTGATTGCCATTAAGGGTCTGGAATTGAGAATTCCTTCGATTTGATATAATACTGTAATTAATTGTTCATATGTAAGTACACTTTTATTTATAGTTCTTTTTAAATGAAATTTGGTGCTCTTAACAGCAGCCTCTGCGAGACCGGCAAACACAGGAGAATAACTTGGGATAAAATGAAACTTTATACCTTGCTCGCTTGCAAAATTAAAAACACTATTTTGATGCTCTTTAGACTTATTAAGCTTATATAAATCAGCTAAGTGGCCTTGTGCCCCGCGAAACGCACCCCCATTGTCACAGAAGATCTCAGTGGGCAGTGATCTACGTGATATAAATCTTTTGAAGCACGCTAAAAAGGTTTCTGTGGATAAATCTGAGGCCAGTTCTAAATGAATAGCCTTGGTAGTGAAGCAGACAAATACACAGATATAGCCTTTACCAATTAAGCTACGTCTTATACCACAATTTTTGACCTGCACTGGTCCAGCGAAATCAACCCCGACAACTTGAAAAGCTCGAGATGCTGTCACACGCTGACTTGGAAGAGAGCCCATCAACTGCTTAGCTGTATTAGCTTTAATTTTAAAACATATTAAGCATTTGTAAATTATTTTCTTTATAAGACGAATGCCATTAATAAGCCAATATTTTTGATTTAATTGTGATAGTAATAATTTAGGGCCTGCATGAAGCATTCTCAGATGCTCATTTTTTATAATAAGTACAGTGATATGAGAATTTTTAGGTAAAATTATTGGATGCTTCTGAGAGTAAGGTAGCTCAGAATTCTGTAGACGCCCAGTTACTCTCAATAACTGTTTCTGGTCTAGAAATGGATGTAATGGTTTTAGTGAGCCTTTGACATTTGCTCCCTTGGATAGTGCTTGAATCTCTTCCTTAAAATGTATATTTTGTTCATGTTTAATAATCAATAATAAAGACTCTTGCAACTCTGAACTAGATAAAAATTTTGTTGAACATTTAATGTTTTTCTTATTAAGATTATTAGCAAACCTACGAACATATGCTAAAATACGAACCATTTGGCTTATATTAGAATATTTTTGTAAAATTTTAAATAAGTCATTTTGCTGAATGGTAATAAGAATAGTTTCGATTGACTGTGGCAAAATATTTTTTAATTCAGGCAGGTTATCAGGCAACTCGATTGTAAAATCAAAATTATACTCCCTGTTGTGCAGAAAGTCAGGCCCGTTCCACCACATTGTGTTGGAAGCTAATTCTTGCGGGTCCAATCCTCTGCTAATATAGTCTGCAGGATTTTGTTGACCTTTTACATGCAACCAGCGCCATCCGCTAGTTAATTGCTGAATTACCCGTACTCTGTTGGATACATATGCTTGCAACCTGTGAGGATCTGTATTAATCCAAGCCAATATTATCTTAGAGTCCGAAAATAAATAAACTCCATCTATGGTTAATTTAATAAGTAATGTCTCATAAACCTTGTTTACTAGTTTGGCTAGTAATAGACTAGCATTCAGCTCTAATTTTGGAATAGTTAATGGTTTTGTGCATGGATTAATACGAGATTTTGAACAAAGCAAAAATAATCTGACATTACCTGTTTTATTTATTATCCTTAGGTATATACAACAGCCGTAGCCAATGGAGCTTGATGCATCTGCAAATCCAATAAGCTGCACTGCTCCTGCCTCTCCAGTTACAGGAATATTCCTGTTGAGGTGTATAGGTTGCATAGCAGTCAAGCTGTTGGCAAACTGTGACCATTCATCTTTTACTGCTTGAGATGGAGTAGCATCCCAACTTACCTTTTCATGCCATAATTTTTGCATGATGACCTTTGCCTTTACTATAATTGGACTAATAAAACCCAACGGATCGTAAAATTTAGCTATTTGGCTTAATATTTCTCTCTTGGTTATTACTTTACAGGATATTTCGGGTGACTTTATAATAAAGTAATCACCTTTAGTATCAATAGTCAAACCTAATGTTTTTATGGTATGATTTTGTCTGTCAATGTCTAAATGGCCCAACTGGAGAAGATCCACTGGAACATCAGCCAATATCTCATCACAGTTAGATGACCATTTGTGCAATTCAAAACCCCCCAAACTAAGCAAGGTTCTTAGCTGATTTTTAGCTTGGTGCAATAAATTGATGTCAGAATGTGAGTGCAAGATATCATCGACATATGTATAATTTTTAATGATATGCGATGCCAAAGGCAATGTATTCTCATTCGTAATTGCAAGTTCAAGCAGACACCGAGTTGCTAAGTAGCTGGAGCTTTTCAAACCATAGGTAACGGTATCTAAGCGCAAACACTTAATAGGAAGCGAAGGATTTTCACGCCATAAAATATTTTGCAAAGAGGTCTGTTCAGGGTTAACTAATATATTTCTAAACATCTTTTTAATATCAGCATTAAGTGTATAGTCCCCTAACCTATAAAGCAATAAAATATCGAATATGTCTCTTTGAACTGGAGGCCCATTCAATAAAATGTCATTTAATGATATTTTGTTCTTTGTTTTCATGGAGCCATCAAATACAACACGAGTACGTGTTGTTTTGCTGCCTTCATTTACCACTGCATGGTGGGGCAGAAAATATACAGGGTCTTTATTCAAACTATATGACTCAAAGTTGATAAAATGAGCATGTTTTAATTCTACATATTCATTAATAAAATTGCTGTATTCTGTTAGCATATTTTTATTTTTCTGCAATTTTTTCTCGAGATTTAGAAATCTATAATAAGCTAAGTCAAAGGAATCACCCAATGTTTCATTTACCTTTTCAAGAGGCAATTTTAATGGTAAATCTACTTGAAATTTTTTTTGTTCTAATTTTGTAGTAGATTTGAAAATATTTTCTACAATATCCTTTTCAACATTTTGCTCTTTAAATACCTCTGGAACAGATTCTGTTTCCCAAAACTTTGTAAGAATATTGTTGGTATTGAAATCACACTTAGTACATAAAAGCGATGCAAGTTTGGTTACCTCATTTGGAGAAGGCAAACCTCCAGCAATTATATGGCCAAACTTGGTGTTGATGATACGCGGCCCTGCCCCCTCAGGCAGCTGCGCATTGCTCCGAGCATACTGCTGACTGCATGGCTGCACATCCGTATTCGGCAGGAGCACCTGGAAAAATATGTCAGCCCCAATTAGCATATTAATATCAGATGGGAGATAATATTCCTCATCGGCTAATTTTATGTTGGGTGGAATGATGATACTCGAAGGATCTACTGGAGATTGAGGTAATCTGCATGTTATGTTGTCAACTACATGACAACTAATGCTTGTACTAAATGGCAACTTTAATGAGTGAATTTCTAATGGAATTGAATATTGTACATTATTTATATTATTTCTAACACCTAATATGTGAGCAGAATCTGGTATAGGTGTCAACCCCAGCACGTCAATCACCTTGCTGGTGACTAAAGATGCTTGCGATGCGGAGTCCAAAATGGCCTTTATATGCACCTCCCTGTTGTCACGGGCATATAGCTTAATTCGTGCTGTAGGAAGCAAAATATTATTGTTGTTCTTTCCTGATAGCATGACAACTGGCTCAGAAGTTTCTTGCTGATGTATCAATGTGTTATGACTGTTTTTGCACTGAGTACATCTGAAGTGAAACTTGCATTTGCCTGAATGAGTGTTCAAGCAAATGTGACATAAACTTTTATTGTTTACAAACTTTAGTCTTTCTGACGGTGCCATTAATTTAAAATTTTTACAAGCAAATATTTTATGATCTGTACACTTACAGTATTGGCATCCTGGTTTCCGTGCAGTCTCCTTTGCAGCAGCGTTAACAGCTACCAATCTGCTTGGCCTTGTTGAAGCTACTTCTGCATTCTCCAATGCCAGCGCACGTTTCTCCAGGAATTCAATGAATTGTTTAATACTCGGCTCCTTTTCCATGTCGCGCTCAAGCTGATAAGCTCGAGCGGTCATTATATCTAATTTGCGATTGAGAATACATATTAAAATGGCATCCCAGCTATCTACCTTTGCATCTAAATTTTTAAGAGCAGCTATATTTTGCTTAATAGAAGATATAAAGTCTCTAATGTGGAAAGGAGTAGGTTTAAGAATGGTATTTAAATCTAAAAGTGTACTTATATGTTCATTTATTATTTTGTACTTGTTAAAATATCTATCATTCAGCAATTTTAAGGCATCCCTATAACTATCACTTGAAAATGGTAAATTTTTTATTAAATCGAAGGGCTCCCCCTTTAAAAATGACCTCAAGTAGTGCAATTTTTGGAGGTTATCGAGACTTGCATCGTTATCAATCAATGATTTGAATAATTCGATGAAATTGAAATATTCTTGCAACTTACCAGTGAAAATGTCGATGTTAATTGTGGGCAATTTGGTTGACTTTACTTGAGGAGTAGATTTTCTATCGGAAGATGCTAACTCCTGATCAATCAAGTTTAAGATTGAATAATACTTGCTTTCAACCGAAAGTACATCCTCGGAATCCTCATTTGTGTAACTAATTTGCTTATTGTATAACTCATATTGTTCAAATGCCTTTATAGTGCGATCCCGCATGGTCAAAATGGTTTCTGTAGCATTATTTTTAAAAGAATCAGTAGTAACTGCATTGTAAATGCGAGTTAAACTCGCTTTTTCGTAACCACGTGCAGCCACTAGCTTTTTTAAATCCATTTCGTCAGACATTTTATATCCCTAGTTTGTTACAAACCAGCACTAAACTAATTGTAATTACACAAATAATTATACACTGAGCTTTAGTAGTAAAGTACAACAAATAGAAAAAATAATTATAACCACAAAACATGCACACCGCAAAATGCTAAGGTAAAATGTCCGCCGGAAACGAACGAACGATGAGAGATGAGCCGATGAGCGATGACCCGCGATGGCTGTTTAGCTGTCCCCCTCTATTGCAGCGTATTGGAGTGAGACGAAATGCGAGTCGCCGCACCAAACTTCACTCCCGAATGCTTGAGAATAAAGGTGCTACTTCACTCACTCTCTCCTGCGTGTGTAAGTTTTTGATGTTGGCAGCACGAAATCCGCTAGATTGGGTCGCCGGCCTTGTCGCGCAGCGCCGCCTGTCGATCCTTTCTCGAAACCGGAAGACTGAGCGAATTCGAACTTGAGACTGATTTTTTGTGCGGTAGGAAGAAAATAATGGCGATCAAATATTGCAGCAATTATTATGTTTTGCGTGATGTATGACTCACGGTTCTGCTGAATCTTGAATTCTTCTTGTTTGCGCACCCTTATTTTATTCACGGAGCCGTTTCTAATTGCGAAGTGAGAATTTGCGCAACTAGAATTTAATCTTGCGGCACGATGAAATTTTCGCTGTCCCGATTGCTTGGCGTATTCTTTCTTCTGACTATCCTCGATCTCTCGTTTTTCCTCTCGAAGGACCACTTCTGTAGCTGGCTTGGTAAATAAAACGAGGATGGCCCGATATAACAGCAAATTTAATTTTATAAGTTTGAACAATAGGAACAGAGGTGCGAATGTAATGAACGAACGTGACGAACAGACATAGTACGTGTACATCCGACAGTGTTGCAATTATATAAAAATGATTGAAAATAAAAACGGTTTGTTGGGTTGCCAACAAAGAGAGTTATAATAAAATATTATGTTGCAGAGAATTTTTAGATAAAGGGTGGTCAATAAATAAATCAACGGAACTAAGTTATTGCTACGGAATTATTAGAAATGTCGACATAAACTTAACAAACGAGGAAATAATGAAATATATTTCTTGTCCCTCCACAATTATTTCCTCTGTAAAACGCCTAGATAAACGCATAATCAATAAAGAATCGAACCCGTGGCAGCCGAGTGAAACAATACGTGTATGTTTTAAGGGTTCCATACCTGCCTCATATGTTTATGTTGACGGACTTCGCATTAAAGTTGATCGCTATGTATTTCCTGTGTCACAATGTTATATATGTTGGAGAATCGGTCACACTTCTAAGACATGTCAATCTAAAAAAAAAGTTTGCCCTAAATGCACAGGAGACCATGAAACGTGTGCTACTACTACATTTAAATGTATAAATTGCGCTGGAAAACACCCATCTTTTGCTAAAGTATGTCCAGTATTTTTGAAAGAAAAACGATTAAGAGAAATTATGTCTGAACACCACTGCACTTATAGAAAAGCACTTGATATTTACACACAATCGACATCCCCTATTTTACCACACTATAAAAGAACTAAAAACAATATAAATTCTGGGATTAATATCAACGATAAGACCATATTTCCTAATATAAATCGAAACTCTGAAGAGATTTCTAACGAAGCAGTTACTCACTCAGTTTGGGCGAACAAGAAACACCAAAACAATAAACAAACGAGTATAAAAAACGGAAAACAAAAGATTAAAAGTTTACAACAGGAAGATAATGAATTTATGTGGACAGAGATGTCAGAAAATGATTATAAAAATGAAAGTGAAAATCAGAATATCAATGAAGAAAAAAAAGAAAATTCAATTACATTTAAAGAGTTAATAGAACGCCTAAAGACAGTTTTGTTCTGTAAAAATATGGACACTCAAATGAAAATTCAAAATATCATTAAGTTATGTGTTGAGTGGTGTATACTTATTGTTGTAAATTTTATCTCAGATTGGCCAGCTGTTAAATATGTTTTACAATTTATCAATGGCGGGACATAAAAACTCATCACCATTGACAATAATGCAATGGAATGCTCAAAGTATTATCGGAAAATCACTAGCACTCGAAGAACTTTTAAGGCAAAGTAAAGTACATATTGCAGCTATTTGCGAAACATGGCTAGATCCAGAGCGTACATTTAGAATCCGTGACTATTACATATTCCGTAAAGACAGAACCGATGGCTACGGAGGTATTTGTATTTTAGTTCATAAGTCTATTAAGGCGTGTATGCGCCCAATTTCTGTTTCTAATCCTGGAATAGAAATTTTACAAATATCAGTGGCAAACCATTTTTCTTTTGATAATATTATTGCTGTCTATTGCCCTAGTAGAATCAATACAAACCAACAAGATTGGGATAATATTTTATCTTCTTTTCCAAATAAAACTCTGATACTTGGCGATTTTAATGCCCATTATCCAACATGGTCTTGTAGAACAGACTCTAGGGGCAGACAAATTCATAATTCACTATTGGATAGTAATTTTATAGTACTAAATAAGGGAGACATTACATGGAACCGTCTAAGTAATAACGTGTTGCAAACATCAACTCCAGATATTACCTTTGCGACTGGCGATATCGCGCTGAAATTTGATTGGAAGGTATTAAATGAAACTCTCGGGAGTGATCACTATGTTATTATAATATCCCATATTGAATCATTTCCTAGAATACCGATAGCACAAAAAAGGAACTTTAAAAAGGCTAATTGGCAAAAATATCATGATTACGCGAATGAATTGTTTTCTACTTTTACAGTACCCAGTGATCCACAGTTGGCTTATGATGAATTTATATACCACTTAAACCAAGTAGCTGACGCCACGATTCCTAAATATAAATTTTATAACATTCCACACAGTCAATTCACTCCTAAACCGTATTGGAATGATGAATTATCGAAGGCTGTAGCTACACGTAGGTTGGCATTGTCCTCCTTTAGGAGAAATCCTACTCCTGGAAATCTAGAAATACTAAATCATAAAATAAAAATAGCCTATGATCTCATCCGCCAAGCAAAAGTTAATAGTTATCGTGAATTCTGCTCCTCTATCAATAAAAATATAACATCTTCTGAAATGTGGCAAAAAATGAAGTGGCTTAAGGGATATAATCGCTCACCTAACTTATATGTTGATGCTCATAATTCTATGAGACTTTTACGATCTCTCACTCCTGACTCCGTTATACCTCCCCCCTCTCAATTTACAAATTATGATTCTCAATTAGATTCTGATATCTCGATGCAGGAGCTAGTTAAATGTATTAAGTCGAAAGATACATCTCCTGGTTCCGATGATATTTCATACTCCATGATTAAACATTTACCTGAAAGTGTAAAAATTATACTTCTTTCTCTATACAACATTTTCTTTTCCAATAGTATAGTCCCTTCTCAATGGAGACATATACTAATTGTTCCAATTCCTAAGCCGGGGAGGAACTCTACTGAAGTCTCTTCTCTGAGACCAATAGCTTTGATGTCTTGTCTATGCAAAATATTCCACTCAATAATAAACATCAGACTTGAATGGTATGTTGAGAGAAATAATATATTACCCAAAGAAATGACAGGTTTTAGAAAATGTAGATCATGTTTGGACAATTTAAGTTCTCTAGTCACTAAAATTCAATTTGGTTTCTCAACTGGTCTAACTACGGTTGGCTGTTTTATAGACATAGAAAATGCATATAATAATGTAGATAATATTTTTTTACTCAATGTGTTAGACAATTTAAAAGTAGGAAATAAAATAAGTAGATATTTAAGTAACTTTTTACGAGAAAGATTTTTAAAAATACAAACAGATAATTTATTCAAGGAGACCCTTTATCACCTCTTTTATTTAACATTGCTACCTATGGTCTGCATAATTTTATTCCAAGTAATATTTCTATATCTCAATATGCAGATGATATAGTATTGTACCAGCATACCATATCGATTCAAGAAAGCAAAAATGATTTGCAAAATGCATTAAATAAAATTGTCAGTTTCCTAAAACAAATAGGCTTAGATGTATCACCAGAAAAGAGCAAAATATGTATATTTAAAAAAGGATTTAGAAAAGAAAATATAGATATAAAAATAAATGATAAATCTCTTAAAGTTGTTGATAATGTTAAATATTTGGGATTGTGGCTCGACCGAAATTTAAGATGGAGAAAACACATCAATGAAACTAAGGAAAAAATATTAAACTTTATTAAAATATTCAAAGTCTTAGCTGGATCCAGTTGGGGGGTTCACCAATCATATTTAAGACAGTTATACATTTCTGTTGTAAGAAGTCGCATTGACTATGCTAGCTTTCTATATGGAAATAGTTGTGCCACTCACTTATCAGTATTAGACAAGGCTCAAAATGCATGTCTACGTGTTATTGGAGGATTTATCAAAAGTACTCCCATTCACGTAATGGAATCAGAGTTAAACATTTCACCATTATTTGTACGTAGACAATATTTAGCAGAATTTTTTTTATTGAAAAACAAAACTTTCATTCATTCAACTATTATCCATGAATTGAATAACCTCTCAAATTACAGCAATAATGTGTTTTGGCGCAGAAAAACTAAACCGTTACTAGTGTGTGCACACGATAGTTATAAAACAATACCTTTGTATACTAGTACAAAACTTGGTATGTTTTCTTTAAATACTTGGGTTAATAATATAGATCTATCTGAAATTTTGAAAACTCATATTAAAACAGTGGACAAAACAAAACGTCATTATAACAGTCACCAACTAAAAAGAATATGTGACACTATTTTCTACGAAGAATATGCTCATTACTACAGAATATTTACAGATGGATCGAAGAAGGATGATACAAGTGGCGCCGCTTTCTTAGATTTTGAAAATAACAGTTCTATTAAGTTCTCTATTTCTTCGAACATATCAATAATGTTTACCGAAATGATTGCTATAGTGGAAGCATTATCATATATCAAAAGTATTAACTACAAAAAATTTGTTATATTTACGGATTCTAGAAGCACAATTCAACATATAAAGCGTTGTACGCGAGTTTACAGAGGTTTCCCAATAGCATATATAATAATTGAATTAATACAAGAAATCAAAACGACCCAAAAGAAAAATATAAAAATACAATGGCTTCCATCGCATATTGGCTTAAAGGGAAACGAAGAAGTTGACCGATTAGCAAAAGAAGCGATTGAAGAAGGCGATACATATAATGTGTTACCTTTACATACAGATCTTCTATCAAATATAAAGAAAAACTGCTTTAGAATATGGTCAGAATATTTTGACAGAAGATCTTTAACTAAAGGTATTTGGTATAAAACTATACAACCAATACTTCCTCGTTTCCCATGGTTTGATATCCTTAACTACAATAGACCTGATCTTGTAACCCTCTTGAGGCTTAGATCCGGACATGTTCCATTAAATAGTTTTGCTTTCCTTATGAAAAAAGTCCCATCGCCAAACTGTAACATATGCAACGTCACCGAAGATGTATATCACATTATTATGGAGTGTCCACGGACTGAGCCTATGAGGCTCACGCTAAAAATTAAAAACTTTGACATTGGAAGGTGCAATAGTATTCTCGCTTCCCCTGACTCCAGGGAAGCCAGAAAGCTTTGCACAGCTATTAAAATTATCTTTAAGAATAGATAATGTTGTGTCTATATGTAAAAGATATATTGTATATTATGGTTCTTGTGTGTAATTATGGGGGTGACATATCCATAGATAAAAACCCTCATTAACTAAATAAAGATTAAAAAAAAAAAAACCGTAGCAGTAGCTTAAGAGTTAAGAGGACTGTAAAGTTTGTTACGATCTTACTCATTGATTTACTACCAAACGTTTGGTAGCAAATCAATGGTCTTACTACAAAAAGTTTTTAAACGCTGTAATACTGTTTGAATATGATGTTGCATGTATCTATCATTTAACAACAAATAATACAGCATTATTTTATACAGCATCTAACTTAGAACAGCGGCTTAAATTTGTTTTGTAGAAGCACTGCATGTTTTCATACAAAAAGCGATAATGTTTTCCCCCTCTAAACATAGTCCAATTATCATATTATTTGGAAATGTTGTAGATGTAGATATAATGAAAAACTAGGTCCGTCCTTATTTTTCAGGTAAATATTACTTAGGATAAAAAAGTTATAAGCATTTTTGAGTTAAAACGTCAACGAATTTAATCAAAATAAACTTAATTTGAATAACTAAAATAGAATAACATACAGAGCTAGATTAAGGCGTATTGTATTTAATTACTTCAAAATTGACTTATTTCGTAAAGATTAAGGGATTGAAAACGTTATCACTCGACTTTCAACTCTAAGCGGAATGCAATAAATAGCATTTTTGAAAATGCCTACTCGGGTATGCAGTCGAACCACATGGCTACAGGACTCTTAATGAAATAATTTAAAATTGACTGCTGTCGACTTTACATTCATCAGTTTTTGACGTCGAGACACACCTTAGTGTATGTATTGTAATAAGGTTGCTTTTGAAGTGATTTATAGCTTTCCTACAGATTACTATTCCTTTCTCCTTCCACTATTATAAACTTGTCTAGCTCATGATAAGTCAATCTTGGACTACCATATTTGTTCTTCATCAGCAATCCCCGAACACTACACACAAACCCATCTAAACACCGTGCTTACAATTTACAACCACATCCACAATTTCTACACAACAAGCACTGGGGATGTCGTCGTCCCCCGTCCCCCCCGCTTTGTTATAGTGTTCATTACTGACTCATTTTAAATGTGCTGTATTTGATCCAGATACATAAACATATAACACCAACCACTCAACAAACTTGAATAAGTAAGCTACTTATTGAAATTTCGTAGTGCTACTGAATACGTAGTAGTACGTAGTGAATTTTTTCTAAATTATTCTTTATTTTTGTTACAGGTAAGGCTACGAAGAGAATTGTCGGCACAAGTACTGTCAACAACACATCAAGAGCTACGAAAACCACTGCTATTATGAGCGGCGTCATTAACGTAGTCCAACCGACAAACTGTAAAGTCTGGTATGTTGTTATGTCACATGTACAATGCTACACTATGGGATATAACAGCAGTTAGTACATTTCCAATAATCCAGCAGGCAACACCGATTCAAGTGGTTGTCCGTGCTTACTAAGGCCCATAAAACCTTCATTAACCGGTTTATGACTGTGGTGAAGCGATCCTGATGAAACAATAATGTGACATTGCATGTAGGTGTTCTCGCCTTAGGGATTAATGCTATTTTATAGTGTTCTATTATAAGAATTATCGGTTAGGTCTCCAGAATGCGAATAACTGGTAGTGAGGAGTAATAAAGAATGTGGGTACTTCCATGTTGACGATTTCGAGATTTTTAACGACAGTGATAAATTGTTTTGCTTACAAAGGGGATAGCATTTTGACGGTCTTATTACAAAACGTGGTCTAAACTTGGTCTTGGGTTTCAACCTGATGCTCACTTGTTATAAACGAGAAGATAGAGACAGCGTTACTTTTAAACCGAGTAAAGCTTAGACCATGTTTGGTAATAAGTATAACATTGTTTTTGTTTCAACACAGTATCGAGGCAGATTTTTAATAAATGATTCAGTATTCCAAATATCAATAAAAATGTACTAAATATACTTAGTTAATGAACCTGGTGAAGCGACCATTAAGTGAACTAAGCAATAATCAATCATATTGCAATGCAATAAGCAATCTTCGCGGAAGAGTAGATTTCGTGTACTGACTTGGCCTTAACTTGACGTTGGTTTAACATTGCTTTTGCAGTAACACAATCACGATGTACTCGTAGTCGCGATATCGTTTCATGCGCATCGAAATACACGCGCGTTTGCATCGCCACTTTATAATGCCGACAGGAGCTAGTCGTTTGGCTACAGCGATACCCACATATTGTTGCTATTTGTTCGCAGCCTAGAAACGCCATATTGAATACCTCGGGATCAAACGTCTTAAAGCGCCTCGCTACATTCCAATTACCGCGCACGTTAACGCACAAAGTCAAGCTTTAGCTGCTTAATCTTTTGGAAGATGTGTTATTTTCGATTAACGCCATATTCAGGTCATAATTTGGTTAAAGTTAGACACTAACGGCCGGTTGCACCAAATTCACGTTTTACGATTTCGTAAAAGAAACAGTAAAAGACAATATAAATACGTAAGAATTGCACCATAATCTAGATCCAATTATAGTTTTATTTAATTATACGGCATGAATCATATATTTTATAGTGAAACGACCCATTTTTTTGTATTACGTGGTGACTTTTTACGAAATCGTAAAACGTAAAACTTGGTGCAACGGGCTGTAAAAGTGCCACTACAGAAAGTTTTAAAACGCTGTGTGAAGTTAAACACTGTTGAAAATTATGCTGTTTCATTTGTTTTAAAAGGATAGAGACAGTATCATGTTTAAACAGTATTTAACTTTAGACAGCGATTTTTTACAAACAACGATAAGGCCAAAGGTGGAAGCGAGCTTCACCTGGACTCAACTTGAGGAACTGGCTATCTTAACTCTAATTGTCAGAACACAGTAATGCTATTAACATAGTTATTATGGCGACAAACTTAGGTAAGACGGTGGTAGCTAGCCAGGCGGGCTCAGAAGCCCTACCACCAATGAAATCGTCCGCCTTCATCTTTTCTAGCCTTGGCTTAAAACAGTGATAGACCGCTACAACAACCTTTGTTTTGACAAAGGTTCTAAGCACTCCGCACGTCGTCATCTTTGCCCCTAGTGAAAGTAGGTTTTCTACCTACAGCTGTCATTCTTATCCCTCTTGTATAAGTAGGTATAAGGCTGAAGGTAAACGAGGTTAATTAAACTACGGGGGAACTGGCTATCTTACCTCTATAGTCGGAACAATCTTGGTTTTTTGTGTCGTTATTCGTGTGTGCACTGCAATACATTGATCGTTTGCAAATTAACACGTCATATTTCACCTTTCCAATACCTCAGTGTACACCGTCCACTTACTCGTAAGTTCTCGCTTCCATTAGCGGTAGCTTTTTAATCAACGCACGTTCTCGCAGAGCCCGGGGGAGGGGACCGCAGCCAGTGCTGTTCGCGGCGCGACGCTTCACCCGTTGGAGTTGATAGGATAATATCTAGGTTACTGAAGTTATGTAGTTTACATGAAATTGACTCTTTTATGTAGATTTTGCGAATTTGCCAATGACAGATGGCGTAATAATTGGTAAATGTACCATTGCTGATGACACAGCGGCCATGAAGCCCACAAAGAACCAACGCAAGCAAGCAATATGCTCCAACGCTGCCTGGACAACTTCTCAGATTGGCTAGCTACTTGGCGTATAAAAGCAAACGAGACCAAATCAGTGCAGGTAACCTTTACTATGAGACGTGACTCATGCCCACCTGTTTTTCTTAACCGAGTACAGATACCCCAAGCAGATGAAGCTAAGTATCTTGGACTTTTTCTTGACCGTCGTCTCACCTGGAAAAAACATATATTCACCAAACGTAAGGCACTGGGAATTCATCTGAGAAAAATGTACTGGTTGCTAGACAAAAGATCACAGAATAACAGGTTGCTCTTGTATAGTTATCAGTGTATCCTTAAACCCATATGGACGTAAGGGATTCAGCTCTGGGGGACCACCTCCGATTCGAACACAGAAATCTTACAACGATTCCAGTCTAAAATGCTGCGAATATATATACAAATGCCCCATGTTATATTACAAACCAACAACTCCACCATGATCTTAAAATCAAATCGGTCCAGGATGAGATCAGGGACTCATTGCGATCATACAAGAACAGACTTGAAAACCACCCAAACAGATTGAAGCCACAAAGCTGATGAGTAGCACTGCAACTTTTAAAAGATTAAAGCGAAGGACTCCCAGAGATCTGTGTGGCAGGGATTAAACTTATGTATAACACAAATATGTAATGAACCATAAAGGGCGTATGTCACTGGACATACTGCCCCAAAGACCAATAGCAAGTTCTTGACCATTTGCTGAATGTTCTCAAAAGAACAGATTGCATATTTACATATAATAAAAAAAAATATCAAAACATCCGTGCTAATCTAATATATAAAATTCTCGTGTCACAGTATTTGTTACCGAACTCCTCCGAAACGGCTTGGCCGATCTTTATGAAATTTTTTGTGTATGTTCAGTAGATCTGAGAATAGGTCGTAAACTATTTTTTACCTATTTTTTATATTATGGCGAAACGTAGTTCGCCGGCACAGCTAGTCTAATATATAAAATTCTCGTGTCACAGTGTTTGTTACCGAACTCTTCCGAAACGGCTTGGCCGATCTTTATAAAATTTTTTGTGTATATTCAGTAGGTCTGAGAATAGGTCGTAAACTATTTTTTATTACGGCGAAACGTGAGTTCGCCGTTATTATGGCGAAACGTAGTTCACCGGCACAGCAAGTAGTATTATAAATGCGAATTATAAATGCGTAACTCTGTATGTCTGTGTGTTACGCAATCACGCCTTAACTACTGAACCGATTTAGATGAAATTTGGTATAGACATAGTTTGAGTCCCAGGAAAGGACGTAGGATAGCTTTTATCGCAGAAATCACCCCTTAAGGGGCAGAAAGGGGGGTTGAAGTTTGTATGGGGAATCAATAACCGCTGAACCGATTTAGATGAAATTTTGTACAGAGATAGTTTGAGTTGTTGGGAAGGATAATGGATGATAGTTTTTATCCCCGAAGTCATTCTTTAGGGGTGTTAAAAGGGGGTGGGGAGATTTGTAAAGGGAATCAATAAAAAAGGACTTTCACGCGGACGAAGTCGCGGGCAAAAGCTAGTACATAATAAAATAAGCCCCGTAATTTTAACATGTACTCATTGCTTGAACTACAATTAACGCACTTAACGAGATACTACCTAATGGGCAAAAATAATATTTTTATAAAGTACACTTGTACAAAATACAATATCTTTTAGTTATTATTATTCAAGTACGATGTCCATTTACGCACTTTTTTTTTATTTGGTTTCTTACAAATATTGTCTGGATTAGATCACTTATTAACAATAATGTCGAATGTTGTACTTGTTTAATTTGCTTAAACCTGATTATGTATCTTGTCTTCAAATATTTTCTCATGAGTGCAAAAAGAGTGTTTTAACAATAAATTAGCAATAAAATACGTAAACAGAACCGTTTTCGATTGTAACACTAGTTAAAAATCAATAATCTTCATTACGATATGCTTGCAAATAATATACAGTAAACGTTGATATAATTTAGGTATTTGGCAACATATTTTTATTTTTGCCACTAGAGCAGTAATGAGCCGTTTCAATAATAATGAGCGCCGGGATATTTAAGTTTTTATTTGACGTTGATTTCTTTCGCTTCGTGAACCAGCCCACGGCGGCGATTCGAATCAACAAATTGTAGTACTAATGTAATGGATACTCTGATTTGATCGTTTAATGAATTGGTTCCGTTCGTCTTTTCCTCAAATATTTTATCGTTATTAAAGGGAAACACAATTATTGCAATTTTGATTGATTTAATGAAAAAATCTCGTCTAAGGCTGTATTGAAAAATTAATATGATGTCTTTAGAGTTAAACCTCAATTATATATATATATATATATATATATATATATAATTATATATGCGTTACACATTTAAATCTGTAAATAGAGTAATAAATCGTTATATTAATCATGGTGACGACTGACTAGGTGTAAAATCCACAAAAAAATTCATCATTATTCGCGCTAAAAAGTAGCTTACATACTTATCGAACAATAGGATATACATAGAATTGGGATTTTATAATTATTGCCTTTTTATGAAGAATTTGTAAAGAAATCGTCTAATAACAATGAAAAATTAAAAGTTACTGTAGTGTGTCTTTTTTGCGTACTACTAGTTTTTTTATTGTTATTTCAAAAATTATTTCACTGACTTGTTTGTCTTATTAAGCGGACTACTCACATGCCAACCGCAGGGACAATCTAGGGTGTAAAAGTGGGGATGACCCTTAATTGGCACAATATCGTGATGTGTATGTATAGGCAAGCAGGGGCAATTTCCTAGATTGGCCCTGCGGCAGGGCGGCAGGGGCGCGAGACCAGCCTTGCTCCCTAGATTGTTCCTGCCGCCCTGGACGTTGCCGCGTGTGTAGCGCGATCGGGGCAATTTCTATACTGATCTTTTGATTTTTCGATAATATTGAAGCCATTCTCAATGCGTGTGTTTACTTGAACTTCAATCCGAGCACTGACTTGCAGGCATGTGTGTAGAGACAACCCGATATTGCCGCAGCCGCCTTGCGCCCTAGATTGCCCCTGCGACTGGCGTGTGAGTTGCCCGCTTTATAAAACTTATTATTAATTTAATTTCGATAAGGGTGCATACTCCGTATTGATAGCTTAAAAATGTATGTGTTTTCACTAGAGCAATAAAACATTCACCTATATTATTATTATTAATGTGAATAAGGTCCACTTTGCATTGGCAAGGTATAAATAAATATCTACAGGTGAAATTTTGCTCGGGTTGGATAAGTTTTCGGCGGCCCAAGTCACCCAAGTGGTTATTACGTCATGTCACATGTATTTCTCCTCCGCCTCCGTAGTCTAGTGGTTGAGACCATTGGGTGATGATTGAAGGTCTGGGATTCGATTCCCCAGTGGGGTACAAGTTTTTTCTTTCGGTTTAATTGTTGGTAGGGCTCCTGAGTCCGCCTGGCTAGCTACTACCGTCTTACTTAAGTTCGTCGCCGTAATAACAGTGCTAACAACATGTTGAGGAAGTCCAGGTGAAGCTCGCTTCCACCCTCGTTCTCATCATCACTTATCATGAGGTGAAATAAACTTCAAGAGCTTTCTTGACGTATATAAAAAAAAGTCAATACGGTATGAAGGCGCAGGTTTCTGCCAATACAAGCTGTTATTGTTAACGCAGTACGACGCAATTTTAAAGAAAATTCAGAGTTACCAATATAAAGCAAATGTCCAGCTATTGTCAGAATTCAAAAATCTTTATTCAATATAGATCTTTTCTTTACAGGCACTTGAAACAAAACACAAAAAAGTAATCGACCAAGAATCTTATCAATTAAGATGTTTAACAATCCTTGTATACATCCCAAACATAATTAAGATGTGTGTAGAAAACAGACGCCGAAGAAATATACAAATTCGTATTAGTATTTGCGTTTCTTGTTTTCAATTTAATTCTCATCTGTGTAAGTAAGCGCTTTGCATTATTGCATTTCTGCCGCGTTTCTAACAATGGCTGCCTCTAATTTACATTCGAACGTGAAATACTGCTTTTAATTAGTGACTCGCAGTACTAACATAGTAAACGAGTAGTTAGATTCATTAATATAGTTTAATGAAATTGAAGTTGGGATTTGAATTAAACATTTGTGTATTTCAAAGTCTCGGACTACACATGTCGTGTACATTATTGCTATTTCTAGCGATTTACTGATCATTTCTGGCCGCCTGACGAGATCAAGAACTACAGACGAATTGTTAGTCTGTGTCTCCTATAGAGCCATAGCTTACACTTTTTTAAGAAATATAAAAAGGAATGCGGGTTGTTCCGATATATCCCGAGCGTGAAAGCGCTCATCGGTAGGGGTAGATCGTTCCAAAGCTCAGGGTACACATCCACATTTGGCGAATGCGCAGCTCACGACGAGGCCGCCCGCGAGCTGCGCGCGTGCATCGTCGCTCCTGCGCCGATCACGCGCCGTTCGCGCGCAAGCGACGCGCCGCCGTGCGCGAGCGGCGCCAGAGCCACGCACTAGTGTCCCGCGAAATACTACTGCTTACCCTCGCCCGCGCCTCAAGTTCTATTTCTTACTATCGGAGGCAAAATAAGTATTGTCATGGAGTGGAGAGATGAATTTTTTTTTACGATTAATCGAAACGTATAAAACATTCCCCATTGTGTAGAATCGTGTGGCACGCGTGAGCAGCGCGCGCGCAGATCACGAGCTCCGTACAAGCATTGCATGAGTTGCGCTAAAGAGGCGCACTAAGCAATTGCAGCAACGGCTCGCGAACGGTGCGCATTTGCGGCGCATTCGCCAGATGTGGACGCACCCTCAGAGGCTGCCCTATCCCGAGTGTGAAAGCGCTCGTTGCTAGGGGTAGATCGTTCCAAATCTCAGAGGCTGCATAAAAAAAACGTCCCCTTGTAACGTTGCACGTTCATAAGATTAATTTACTTACAAAATATTTTTTATTTAAAAAGGAAAATAAACATTAAACTATAAATTACATCACAAATTTCATTAAATTGACATAAAAATTAAAAACTACTACTATTTACAAACTATAATTATAAAATGTTCTGAACTTATTCTTAATATAATATAACTTATTCTAAAACGAGTAAAATCAGATTTCTTTAAGATGCATATAAATAATAAATATTAACTCATTATAGTTAACCTACGAATAACACGAAATGTTCTTACGTGTTGTGTGTACGCTGGTACCATAAACCGCTTCCATTGTTTCGATGCGAGACACTATATTATGTTGAGCGCCCGCGTCATTCGCTTTGCATACGGTGGACAGTCGAGATTCCAATAGCCGACGGCAAAGACATATCGTTCCAGCAACGACTTTTAAATTTGTCTTTTGGCCTCTTTTGAATTTCGAAATTATTTAATTAGAAGTATAATAACGCACATTTTGCGTCGTTAAATAAGTGTTTTCTTCCCCAAATTGGGTAAGTGATGAACAGACAGTTATTATGTACTTAGTGTTTCGCTTAAAGCTATTTGTTGTATTCATTTCTGATAATTATATTTGATTGTATTTATTTCAGAATTAATGTAGATTCTCATATTTTTTCATAATGTTTAATGATTTGCATAAATACGAGGCTTCATTGTTCTATAGTAACATTATTAAAATTTCTACCTTCGATTAATTAAAAATATCACTTTGTAACTTATAATTCAGTTTAATCATTTATAACATTTAAATAATATTAGTTTAACAGCCTCATTAAATTAATCAATATAAATATTGTAAATTCCACTCTGCTTTCTTTAAAATAAAGCCACTTCACCAGCCTCTGGTCACTCCCTTTTGTGTTCTTCGTGTGATGGCCAGAAGGAACTTAATGGTGGACGTGTTCTAATGCTGGACTTTACTAATTCCAGGGAACAACTTTCGGAATAAAAAAGAACAAGTTTTGGACTTGTAATTGAAAGCGACGAAAGACTGACGTCTTCAGGGTTCCTGTCCCGTAGCACCCGAGCAGCTGCAACTCGGCACGTTCCACCATCTCCATCCTTCGTGGAACTTCACAGACAGGGAAGTGCCGACCAGCGAAGCACAAATTATACGGGCTTACTTAACCCACGACCCTAACGGGTATTAATTTTTTAAATACATATCTTTTTGTGGACTTGGGGGTTTCATTTACCCAAACCTGCCCCGTCACACCCTGAGCATAACAAAATCCTGCAAACAGAACGTTAGACTGCCCTTAACGACTATAAGTTTGAAATCAACAAATTCAAAAGTAAATCTTCGCAGTCGAGTGGTGCTCTTTCCCCTCGACATGAAGACAAATCCTCCGCCATTGGTAACTTGTATTAATTGAAAGTCCAATTCGAGTGTCGTCAAGGCTCCTTTGCCGTCAAACCTGCTCGTCCCCGACCTGCGATGACACTCATCTGTGCGTATTCGAAGACGCCATTGATGTACACTTTGAAACTTAAATAAGCAGTCACCCTATTTCAGACGAAACCGTACAGGCTATTTTTCCATCCATACGCAGTCCCCTGTTTCCTTCCTGGATAATGGCACTAGCTATTTTAAACAAATAGTGCTATTAGCATGTTCTTATGTTTTCCTATTTTTATTAAGTAAATTTTTGAGAGAGATTTAATTAAACCTTACAAGACCTAAAAAATTAACCAGATCTTATCAAAACATTGTTCAACTAAATATTATTAGGGAACCTGCAGATATTTTTAAAATGAGTGAGCACGAATAGAAGAATTTCACCAATCCAATGTATAACTAACTACATCAGTTAGTTCTTACATTTTTTAGGACTGCAGGAAGTCATCGCTTGGCACTGACTTCAATATGAAAAATGTAATTTTGTGTCAGTTAAAAGTTCTTGTAACCGATTAAGAGATATTACTGTAGTGTAGTGTCCAAAATTTGAAAAACAACTTCAGAAATAATGTTGCTCGCCAGTGAAAAAATTTCTCGATGAATTTTAAGTTTTGATAACATTAACTTTATACACAGCAAAGAAGTTTCTCTTGACCCTAAAGCTCACCTGATGGTAAATGATGATAAGGCTGGAGAAATAAACTTCATCTGAATCCCTCGCTCACAAAGGGATTGTCCGTCATAAGTATTTCTCGGAACAACAATCGTGCCAAAATTTTCTGCTTGCAGTAGGTGCTTGCATGGGCTTCGATTAGGTAATTTCCGTACCTCATCCACGTATCTTAAAATTTAAAAATACATAATCCAAATACCTATTCCTAATATTTATTTAGTACTGGCATAAATATTTAGTATAGGCAATGTATTGGTGTAGTAATAGGTACTGAATAAATATGTATTTGGAATGGGATGTTACGGCACAGAATGGAATACAACGTAGTAACGGGTAATTGTATTGAATAAATAAATATCCAGAATAGATAATGATTTAGAGAGGGTATTAATTATTTTAGTATTATGAGTAAAGTTTTTTTAAGATTTACACGATTTTGACATACCTACTTAACTTAAACTAATAAAAAAAACCGTCACCCCACACTAGGATTTTCTCCTGTGTCGTGGATGCACTTACAAGCATAGAATATCACATGCACATACACCCAGACCGAAACAAATTTCTGTAGGCCATACAAAATCCCGTACGGGAAACGATCCCGCGACCCGTTGCGCAGTAGGCGATCACTCGACCTCTGCGCTAACCGTGTCGTCAATTCGTCAATTCAACGCCGTCTAAAGTGAGAAAAAAACTTCTATTTATTTTTTTTCTATGCAAAAATAATTATGATATTCTATCCTTGCTGGCGTTTGAGGACTTTTTAATGGAATTTGAAACTTAATAATAGGAACTAAGTGTAGTTTTGTATACAGTATAGTTTAACATATTGATATTTCACGATAAACGATCATGGAATTTGAATATTTAGTCCTAGGATTAGGTACGTACTGGTAACGGAAAATACCTAATCCACGAACCTAATCACTTATTTATGCCTCAAGCCCAATGGTATGCTTGTTTATGTTTGTATCTCTGCTTGTATAACTACTTATAACCATATTTTTTAACACAATAGTCGCAGACATGGTCACATGACATACGTCCCATCTATCTCATGATGAGTATGTGCTGGCAGCAGTCTGGCGACTTCACTCATGAACACATCATGTCATTATTTGGCTGCTGTCTTTTGTGAGGTGAAAGACTTTACTAATAATAATTAGGTTACGCACTAGAGCTGCATTGCCGTATCCGACGTTTCTATTTAATAGTACATTATTGCAAAGGCCGTGAAATGGGCAATTGCAGGTCGAGTATGAGTTTGAAGGCCGAGCCGCAGGCGAGGACTTCACTAATACGAGACAGGCAATTGCCATTTCCGCCGAGGCATATACACGGTGTTTCATAATAACCAATAAATAATCAATGCGTTATCTGCAACTAATTATTAAAATGTGTTTACACGTAGTTTCATTCGATCCAAAATTTCCATGTATATCATAGTATCATCATTATGTCTATGATTTACATAAAAATTTTGGGTTGAATGACATTACGGGTAAAACACAATTTAATAATTAGTTTGAGATAACGCATTGATTATTCATTGGTTATTATGAAACACCGTGTATAGTGCTTTTCTCAAAAGAATGCAGGGAAATAAAACATACTTTTTATATTATATTTTTTTTTTCAAGTTAATGCCGTTTGAAAAATGAACTGTACAGTAAGCTCCTTATCAAGCTATACTGTTTGACCTTTGGACCGTTCTTATGTCGCTCGTAATAGTGGCGGTTTTCGTGGTGTAAATGTAATGCTTGAATGGGAGCTTACTGTACATTTCAGCATAGAATAAATTGCCCATAGTGTAGATAGCTTTTTAGTCTTAGCAATCTCATTAAAATATGCCAAAAATACTGTTTCGGAGATCATTTATTTCTCGATTTTCCAACTCTTAAAATTTTCATTATACCTACTTTCATGTATTTTTCTTTCGACTTCGCTGGAAGCAGGTTTTCCATTTCCAATTTGGCTTTTGATCTTAAATCCGATCGAGTACAATCAATCTCCATTACACTCTCTGAACCGTCGGAACTATTTTTTTAATTAGTAAATTTATATATAATAGGTATGTAAATAAGAAATCAAGGCGAATTTTTAACTTTGCCGCCAATTTTCTATTTATTAACTGTGCCGAAAACCAAACGCATTTAAGGCTATACAGCCACGTGAACGCAATTTGTATTAAGCAAAGAGTCTACCTACTTTGGTATGCCAAGATTGATAAAAGAGATACAAGCAAAGAGTACTTAATAACTCCAGTACGCCGTTTCATACAACATTGCTGGAGCGTTGTCATGTTCCAAATTCAAAAAACGCTCCAGCAATGGATTTTGATTTTCTTTGTCCGTAAATTCGATATTTCGCGTGTTCTTTTTTTGACAAATTTCCATGCATGTTTGAGAAAAGTTTATAACTTTGTTAGGATTTATCGTATCCCAACAAATTTTGATAGCGAAGCTCGACAACAAACAAAAAAAGATGCCCTCTCCTCGGCCTAACCGGGACGTTAGACGACTGACAAAATTTAAAAAAATTGCCAAGTCTTGGCCGGACTCTTAAACGGTTCGTCTATTACGAGAATTGAGTCTGGAAGATTCCTGCCCGTTTTTTTCCCTTGTAGGTTTCCCCTAAAATAATGGGGTTTTCCCCAAGACCAAAACATTTAACAAAAAATACATGTCAACGAAAAAGTGACAACAATAATATTTTTATATATATTTTCTTTTGTATACCTTACTAATGAACCTTAAATCTTGTTAAGAATTTACTTTACACCTTGGGACTTTTGGTTTTCGTAGGTAAAGCCTTTTAACCACTACAGCCTTCGTTAAGTCTTACTTAGGACTATACTTTTTTCAAACTCCCAATAATAAATTAAAAAGCATTAAACAATTTTTTTTTGTTTCTGTCTGCATCCCATAGGTATACTCATGAAAAAGGATTTATTCACATTTATAGGAGGCACACAGAAATCATTTAGCTGGAGTTTAGTTTATCTATGTTTCATTCATCTCGTTCCGTCTTATTTATTTATGTTCGAAAAGGTCAAGACATACGAGTAGATTAACTAAACTGGGCTTAATTATTACGTGCCCAACTGGCGACGAACCATTTTGTCGTTTAATGAATTATATATAGGGTTTTAATTCAATAATTATATATTATATTATTTATATTATTTGCTGACGTTAATGTAAGCCTGCAGAGGTAAATTGAATCCTTACTAATATTATAAAAGTTTGAATGGATGGCTGTTACTCTCACGCAAAAACTACTGAATGGATTTGGATGGAAATTTTGTAGGTAGACTGATTAAGACAGGGATTAACATATAGACTACTTATTATAGCGGAAAATTAAGTAGTTCCCACGGGAAAGAAGATTTACAGTTTTTTCTTTGAACTTTTTTATGGCGAAAGATAGTTCGCGGGCACATCTAATTAAGAATAAACTTTGAAGTCCTGCAAAGCATTCGGCGCCACGGTATACCTTGTAATATAGTATGCTTGGTTTCTCTCTGCGCGAATATACAGAGCACTTCTATAACAAGCCAGCGCATATTGCATTCCTTCAGCCGTTCCCTAATGAGCCCGCGTTCTCTTCATACATACCGTCAGGACCTTTGATATCTTTAATATGAAGCTATTGCAGTGTGAGTCATAGTTAGAATACTAGCTCCTGTCTATGGACTTTGTCTTTAAACCTTTGTGTATAAAATTAGGGGCCTTATTCTGATAGCGTTTATGCATTTGTGACGTGTCAATAACTCTTCAATAGCATCGCTTTTTGAGACAGTTATTGTTGATTAACCGATTGCTAACTAAAACATTTGTTACCTATCAAGAAATTGCAGTACGTATAAATTGCACCAGGAAATGCGCATAAAAGCAACAAAAGCAGTTTCATTGAAATGCTATCAAGACACGACAACGACGTTAAGATTTGCGGAAATAGGCGCATAACACATTGCACCGGACACCGCTCCGGTGTGCGGCGCTGCGGTTTTTAATTTTGACTGAAGAATCTTAATTTGTATAAAAAAACCGCAGGGTATAACCATAAGAATAACTAATAATACGAGTATAGAAGCGAAACTCCCGGCCGTCGAGCGCTCAAGGCCACGTTATTTACCTACCGTTTGATTTCCGTTGAACGGAATCGCCAGTCAAGGCGCGCACCGTGTGTTTCAGGTACCTTGAGAATGTTTTCCTATTGATTACCTGATTAAGCTTTTTATAAGAATGCGTATTTACTACGCGCTGAAGTTTAATAACCAAAACTTCAAATCATCTACAAAAACGCCATCTTTTATAAATATCAGACATTTGTAAATATTTCTGTTGAATTGAAACCTTTTAAATAAAAATGATTGAATACTTTAAAATAATTTTTATTATACCTACCCTAGATACAGATACAGTTTTATTCGTAATATTCATTACATATCAAAGCTAATACAATATAATGTATCGAGTTTCTAAAGCTGTTATTGTAGTGCAATTTTGAAACTCTGTAAGTACTTATGGGATTTTTTTTGTCAAGTCGGGAATCATTTGAATTATGAGAAACTTTGGTACTGCTATATATATTTTTATCGACCTTTGTCACTGTTCCATATAAAATTTAAATACAATCAATACTTGATTGAAATTATGAAACAACAGATTTTTTTTCAAGTGAAAATGTTGGTCTGGTAGTAAAAAGTGAGCTTAGTTTGTATCCATTAGTACATTCATAACTTCAGCTCTTGGACTATAAACGTAGGTACGATACTTAAATTACAAACCATTTTTGTACATCGAAATTCGAAACATTTTAATGATTTTGTTCTCGAAGTGTAGGGATTAAGCTCAATTAATCAAAAATAGGCAGGCTCTTATAACTACGGAATCAAAAAAACTAAAAATGTGCGTACTATTGCTAAAGATAGTCGCTCGCTCGCTACACTTGAAGTACAAAATCAATAAGACTCGGTGTATGCTCTGTTTCTCATTTAATGTAAAATATGGAGGTACCTATATAAAAAATATTGTAGTGGTAACCGGTGGTGATCCTAGCGGCGTCCGCAGACTACTGCGGGGCGTTAGAGGGGGAAGGGCGCTGTAGGTATGCAAATGGCGGCATTTGGCGCACCCACAAAGGAGATTCGCTTCTATACTCGTATTATTAGTTATTGTTATGGTATAACACACTCACACCGCATGCCCGTGCGGTTGTGCGGCGCGCGCGACGGCACCGCACTCCCGGAAGGTGATGCGGTGCGGTCCGCGGGGTATGCCATACTGCGCCGCAGTATCGTACGGATTCTTGCGTAGAAAGGACGTGCATACGCGTAATAGATTTCGTCATATATAATGCGGTGATGCGGTGCGTCGTGCATCGCAGCTCCGGACGGTGATACGGAGCAAACCGTACGGTGGCACGGTTCCGTGCCGCCGCAGCCGCATGCGATTTTCGTCCCTCCGTACACCGCAGCGGGATGCGGCGGCAATGTGTTAAGCTAAGTGTTAAATTTGAAAATTGAAAGTAGGTAAACTTGTGTGAACACGAATGGGAAATCAAAATACTGCCCATTTTGGACCAAAATGATTGGGGTTAAATTAGAAATTAAAAAATAAAATTCAAAATTCAACTGTAATATACATTCGCTAAATAGAAATCAATAGTTCGACATTCTTGTAAGAAATGTCACTTGGCAACGGAGTTCGACATTCTTGTTAGAAATGTCACTTGACAACGCTGAACTCCTGAAATTATGTAACGAGTGAGAGAATAGTGAGTGTACCTAGGTGACATGCGAGCGGGAGAATAGAGAGCGCATCTGTGTGACACACGTGTGAGAGAATAGAGAGAGCGCCTGTGTGACACACGAGTGAGAGAATAATGAGTACACCTGTGTGACATATGTGTCATAATTGAGAGTGCACCTAAGTGACACATGAATGAAAGAATAGAGAGTCCACCTGTGTGACACATGATTGAGTGAATAGACAGTGCACCTGCGTGACACCAGTGAGAGAATAATGAGTGCACCTGTGTGACACACGAGTGAAAGAATAGTGAATACACCTGTTTGACAAACGAGTGAGTAAGAGATGCATCTGTGATGCGCAGACACTTATGCACATTTAATAGCTCTCGGGCAGATGGTTAATCTCTACTAAGTATAAGCGCCGTAACTGAAACTGAGTTAAGAGTACAGCATTTTATATTCTTCACTTTTTTAATTCAGCTATTTTTAACAGCTCATTAAGTTTTCATTATTTTAGTCGCAAAAGATGTTGCTAGCGTTAATTTCTTTCGGGTTATTTACATAGAAATTGCTCATTCAGTATTCATCGAGTGAGACCGAAATTTTACTAAGTTAGTTTTACTTTTAATGAGTTTTGTGAAGACCCCATACATGAACACTTTGGCTTAATGGCTTGGAGCTATTTGAAAGGTGCCAGATTCAATGGACAAGTTCTTTATTATGATAGACTTTTAAATTTTGCTAGTCTGTGTGATTATCGAAATGAGACTACTTATTATTGCCGCATTCGTAAAGGTAATTATGGTGAGGATTCTGTTGTAAGCGTACTTCTATCTGCGGACTAACCGTCCGACGACATCAGATGAGGGCGCGAACTTATCAGTTGAGGACAAAAAAAGATTGAGAGAAAAGACAGTAAGCAACTGAACGGCAGTGAAAGCTTTCTAATCGCGCAAGCAATTCTATGAACTAGTAAAAGAAAAAGAACTTAAAATGAACCACTTTGAATGGTGAAAAAAACTAAGACGAAATACATTTCAAACTATGAGTTAAAGCAAGGTGACTAAATAAGAGCGACTGAAGTTAGAACAATAAATTTGTAATTAAACCAAATGAAGGCAGTGTATTTATAACGAGCATGTGTGTGTCGTCGTCGCGCAATATCGTTAGTGCATTGCAGCTCGGAGGCAATTGTCAACGTTTTTAGGTGCTGCCCTTCACCCAGATAGCATATGTTCAGTATTTGTCACATGATAAACTTTAATCAATATTTTTCACATGAAAAACTTACCGTTGCTAATCAATATCTTTGTTATTATATCACAAAATCTTCAAAAGGTCACAAGTTCATAGTGCACGCTACTAACTAGTTACTGCTTCTTTATGATGTCAATGAGAAGATAAAGGAGATGCATTGTCCATAGAGTACAGAGTGCACTGCGTCAAGTTAAAGCTTGGTTTAGGTGTTCAGTGAATTGGCCTTCCAATCAAGAACATACCTCTACCGGGGGCGGGGAAGTTCTGGAGAGTGGTTGAACTGGTGAACCAAGTCCCGGCATATCCAGATGGACGGTGTAATCAACTTAGCCCCCTTGGTGTCGAAAAGAGATTCCCCCGCCTTAAAAAAAGTGTTATCGGATGTTTTTGTTTGACTCCACGTTTGCCATCTGTGTAGTATAAAATGGGCTGATGTCACTTTAATCATAGACATGAACTTTAAATTTATTTATTTATTTATTCTTTATGTACACAATGTTCGTACAAAGGCGGACTTAATGCCTGTGGCATTTTCTTCCAGTCAACCTTAGGGTGGTGCAGAAAAGGGTGATGCGGTAGATGTACCGAGAAATGGAACAGCTTATTAAGAATATTATATACTATAACATAAAATTCTACTACACAAATAAAATAATTAAAATAAACTAATATATATTATCTAAAATGCCTACGACCAACGAGATAATTGCAATCTTTTGATTGCCAATGTCTAAAGAAAAAATCAATTCTGTTGTGCAAAATGCCTTCGCAATTTATGTTTGAAGCTAAGCTTCCTTGGGGCGTTACTTACCTCTAGAGGGAGGGCGTACCATAAAAGAATAGATTGGACAAAAAAGGATGAGTGAACAATATCAGAGCGATGAGGAGGAACTATGAGAATACCATTGAAGGCAGAACGAAGGGTTTTGTTATGAGAGGTACATAAGTTCTGAAAATGTGTCTTGAGGTAGGAGGGTGTGTTAGGGTTATGAAGTAAGGAGTATAAAGTCATTAAGGCTCTCATCTGCCTACGCTGCCGAATAGGTAACCATTTTAAGCGCATTCGGAATGCCGAAACATGATCATATTTTCTTAAATTAAAGACGAATCGAATGCAGTTATTTAGAAGTCGGTCAAGTTTGTTGAGTAGATCTGCATTCAGGTCGAAATAGCACACATCACCATAGTCTATTATAGGAAAAATTAAAGACTGTACAAGCATTTTTTTGATGTCAATAGGCAGAAAGTTTTTCAGTCGGTAGAGAGATCTCAGAGTTCCAGTAACCCTCTGACAAACGTTAGTTACCTGAGGTTGCCAGTTGAGCGTTGAATCTATATGCAACCCCAAATCCTTGACACTGTTGCTCAAAGGGATAACTTCACCATCAAAAATTACGGGATGAAGGTTCAGATGCTCCAGTCTAGATATGAACCTGGAACTGCCCACCATTATCGCCTGGCATTTATTTGGGTTAACGCGGACTCCAAATTGCTCGGACCAATCCTTAATACTTTTGAGATCTTGATTGATTATAGCAATGGCATCATTTATACTATCAACATCTGCATGAGTATAAAGTTGCAAATCGTCAGCATACAGGTGATACGCACAGCGAATATGATGGGTAATAAAGTTTATAAAAACTGAAAAAAGAAGTGGAGATAGAATGCCACCTTGAGGAACGCCAGCGTCAAGATTACGCCATGAGGAAGACAACTCTTCCCAAATGACCGACTGCTGTCGTCCCCGAAGATATGAAGAGAACCACTCAATTACCTTGGGTGAGACCTTTAGATGAGATAACATTGATAACAAAATATCATGGTGAACAGTGTTGAACGCATTCGTGAAATCAACATTGTAGAATTCGCGTTGTCGTTGACGGCTGCGCTTCGCGGTTCGTGGCAGTGAATGCTGGTGTTCCACAAGGCTCCGTTCTATCCCCAACATTGTTTCTTCTGTATATCAATGACATGCTTTCCTTGGGAAGTATACATTGCTATGCAGACGACAGTACAGTGCATGGGGGATATCACGGAAGCTCAGGGGCTGCTCGTGGCAATATTGATAGGGAGAGGCAGAATCTTATCATTGAGCTCAACAAGACGCTGGACCTCATCTCCGAATGGGGTTTCAACAATCTTGTCGAGTTCAATGCTAAGAAAACACAGGTGTGCGCGTTGTCGGCGAAAAGGTCACCTTTCCTCCCCCCTCCTTCTCTTCAGGGCACAACCCTTCACACACAGAGTAACATCACCTTGCTCGGAATGAACATTCGCTGCGATCTGAACCCCAGAGACTACATCAAATCCGTTAGAACTACTGCCTCACTGAAACTCGGTGTCCTAAACAAGGTGCGTAGGTATTTTGCGCCGGACCAACTATGCCTGTTGTATAAAACTCAGGTTAGGTCTTGCGTGGAATATTGCCCGCACCTTTGGGACGGCTCCGCTCAGTACCTCCTCGATGCTCTGGACAGATTGCAGCGTCGCGCTATTCGAATAATTGGCGATGTAGAGGCAACTAACACCCTCGAGCCTCTACAACTTCGTCGTGACATCGCCTCTCTTAGCGCCTTTTACCGAATGTTCTATGGGGAATGCTCTGAGGAGCTCTTTAACCTTATCCCTCCCTCTCCATTCCTTAACAGAAACACGCGTAAGGGCCTTCGGAGTCATCCTTACACTGTATTTTCCTTTTCACACCGTACCAAGAAATTCCAAGATTCCTTCTTCTGTCGTTCATCCCACACTTGGAATTCTCTACCTGCGCACGTGTTTCCTTCATCCTACAACATGGGTTCCTTCAAAAGAGGTGTGAAAAAGCATCTTTTAGGCCGGCAAGGGGCGGGCAGGTAGGATAGTGGATGTCGTCCCTACTCTATCTGTCAACTCATTTGGGCCTCTTTCACCGCTTAACATCAGGCGGGAGGAGGTCATTTGCCGGGCCTTACATAAAAAAAAACAAGAATGAGTAAGGTAACCTTTCTGTCTTCAATTCCAGCCCTAATGTCCCCGGTCACCTTGAGGAGAGCAGAAGAAGTACTGTGACCAGGTCTAAAGCCGGACTGAAAATGACTCAGAAGTAGGTTTCTGTGGATAAATGAGGAAAATTGCTTATGCACACAAGCCTCGAGCACTTTGGATAGATAAGGAAGGATAGAAATGGGGCGGAATTGATTGAGGACAGTTGGGTTAGGGACTTTAGGAAGAGGGCGAACAAAGGCTTTCCGCCAAAGGGTGGGGAATGTTGCAGAATCAAGGGAAAAATTTACGATTTCAGTGATCGCAGGAAGGGAGTGCTCGAGGATGGATATAATCATTTGACGGCTGATGTTATCGCAACCAACAGCATTAGATTTAATTGATAGGATTATCTTTTTAATCTCATCCGATGGCATTGGTGAAAAGTCGAAAGGAGCGATCTTTGGCATTGGAAGCCCAGCTATGTACGCCGTGGTGTTTTCAGTGTTAAGGCTTTGATGATAAGCATTATTGGCAAAATGACAATTTAGATCATCCAAAGAAATGGAGTTAGGAAGGTCAGAGTGGCGAGTTTTGCCTATACCTAGGGTTCCTAGGAACTTCCAGATAGAGGCAGACGTAGAAGATGAGATATTGTCAATTTAAAGAAATTCTAGACTTGTTCTTCTCAAACATATGATTCATAAGTCTCTAGCTGACTCGGTTTACTCGTTATCCCCTTTGACAGATGACATTCATGATCTAAATAAAATGTACCGTCTTATTCCATACAAAATTACCATTATTACTTTATATTATTTTTAGCTTTTCTTTTGGAAATTCAATTGTTCTTACTTTATGAATCACGCCTGTGTTAAAACGAACAAAAGGAAAAAATAAATATTCAAATCGCTCAAGCCGTTTTTCAGTTTCAGCGCGACTAACGAACGGCGATACATTTTTATATGAAAAAGAAGAAGAAGATTATACTCCGTTAATTCAGGATGCGGAAGGTTCATCAACTAGTGGATCTTTCAAACTCGGGAACGTCATCTAGTTCAGATCGCTAGATGACTAGTTAATGGGGCTCGAATACGGCGTATAGGGGATTTTTTATTTCGAGGAACTTGTTGCGCATGCAATGTCTATCGTTTGAGATATCAATATGTGATACATACTTTCATTTGTCGCTATCCCGTGTTCGAGGCACTTCTCTTTCTGTATAACCGCAGCAGAGTTAAACCAAAAAGGATGACCCTGAAGTGATAGGGTAGGTATTAATAACACGAACCGAAAGACACGCGCCGTCCACCTATTGACTTATAATCAGAAATTCCATCATATATTATCTGATGGCGAGTTATTTAATATGCTGGAAAAATATTGTCGGGTGAACAATGGCCCAGCGCGGTATGTGGGTCGCTCGCGCGCTACGAGTACGCTAATGTCGTTTTAACTTGGTCGTCGAAGCGGAATTCAATTAGAGCGCTAAAATCCACATTGTACGCTAAAGTTTATCGTTAGCATCCTTGTTGCCGCGTCGTAAATTAATGACCTTTTATCATCGAATGTTGTTATCAAGTAGGTTTTCCCTTACTTATCGAAGCCGAAGTACCTACTAGGCGTTATGTCGCCTGACATAAAGTCTAACATACCTACCTAAATTCACCTTGCATGCAGCACATGAACCTCATTTTATGTGTTCTGTGCGAAACTGTACTAATCACTTCAGCAGGGATTTCTTGAGTTTTATAAAATGAATATTATTCTAATCATGTTGAGTTAAACATTTGACCTTACGATTTTGATGCATGTTTTCGGAAAGGTCCCATTTTACAAACAACTGTCAATTACTTTTTTCTGTGTTCTAATTATATTTGTATAAATCTTATATTTTGTCTAAAATGGGATGATAATATTGTATTTTATTTGCACGAGTACTACACATTTAAATAAAACTACACTTTTCGGATTTACTCGCGTATATTGAGTTCATACATTTTAATTATTCAGCCCGATGTTTCGAACACTGCAGTATTCGTGGTCACGGGATGACATTCGTGGTCATCCCGTGACCACGAATGTTGCAAAGTGTTCGAAACGTCGGCGTCGTCGTGCTAAATAATTGTGTTAAATAAATATACGTAAGTAAATCCGAAAAGTGTTCATCAATTTCATGTCTATAGTTCAACAATTAGGAAAAAGAATATGTACATGTAATGTCTTTGGATCCTTCGCTATCGTTCGGTGTGTAGGTTTGTTTTGCTTGAATAGTTTGAGCATCGCTAGCAACGCTGTTGACTCTGTTGATCCAACAGAACTGCTCACAGTTCAGTTTGCTTACCGAGGTTCGATTCCAAAGTGCAAGGTTTGGATTTTGCCACTGATTGACTGCAAAAGTTTCCCCGTCTCTCGCTTCCAATCCTCTGAGCGATCGACGGGATAACTCATAGATCTGAGATAGCAACGAAGTTATGGTTAAACCAATAGTTAAGTCGTGGCGGTGTGGTTTACTTTATTTGATTTTTAAGTATTTGGGAAATGAATAAAATCAATAATGAAAAAAAGCTCGAAAGCTCGGTGGCCGAGAGGTCTAGGCGTCGTCGACAGGGTATGTTGGCGGCGCGGGTTCAAAGTCCGACAGAGGCGAAAATTTTTCTTTAGAGACTGACAACAAAGTGATCCTATACTGCCGCGGTAGACGCAAAAGCGATATCTCAAAAAAAAACGAAAATGTGATTTTTATGACACCGGATTGTTTAAAAAAATTCGCATCTAATAATCAAATCCAAATAACAGTATCTTATTTAAAATATGAAAAAACCCTAAGAAAACTTTTGCGTAGCTCAGATTTACTGGAAGTATTAGGGGTATATCAATAATAAGTAGGCGAATAGCGGCAAGTAATAGGTTGGGGAAAAAGTTTCTTCGCATTTTTTAAGAAAATTCAAAACATTTTTTAATATAGTTTATTTACATTTAACTAAAGTATGTAGGTACCATTTTGTTCGATAACTTTTTGCCATCTTGTAGTTAGGGACATGATCCCATTGCTATAGAAATTTTGGGACTTCTGGTCAAAATACCGCGACAAGTGGTTTTGGCAGTCCTCTCGTGATGTTAACCTGACACTGCCTAAAGAATTCTGAAGAGACCGAAACAGGTGGAAATCTGAAGGTGCAAGGTCAGGACTATACGGCGGATGCATTAACACCTCCCAGCCAAACTCTCTTAATTTTTGCTGAGTGGCTAAAGATGTGTGAGGTCTAGCGTTATCATGATGAAAAACCACACCCCTTCTGTTGATTAATTCCGGCCGCTTTCTCTCAACTTCTTGCTTTAATCTCATCAGTTGTTCGCAGTAGAGTTCAGAATCGATGGTCCTGCCTGGTGGTAACAGCTCATAATGAATAATGCCCTTCCAATCCCACCACACACACAGCATCACCTTGTTGCGAGTTAACCCGGGTTTCGCCACAGTCTGTGAAGCCTGACCGGCCTTTGACCACGACCTTTTTCGCACGTTCTTGTCGTACGTGATCCACTTTTAATCACCAGTTATCAGCTTCTTCAAAAATGGTTCGGTTTCATTACGTCGTAATAAAGAATCACAAATGAGTACACGGTTCATTAGGTTTCTTTCAGTGAGCTCGTGAGGTACCCAAATGTCGAGCTTTTTTGTGTACCCAGTTTTTTTCAAATGCGCCAAAACTGTTTTGTGGTCAATTCCCAGTTCTTCAGCTACGTCGTAACTACTGACATGCCGATCTTGTTCCACTTTTTCAAAAATGGCATCCATTTTATCTGTAATAGGGCGACCAGAGCGACGTGCATCTTTGACATCAAAATTTCCGGATTGAAAACGCTTAAACCAAATTTGTGCTACTCTCACAGACACTGCACTAGGTCCATAAACATCGCAAATTTTTTTCGCGGCTTGCGATGCATTTTTACCTTTTTTGTAGTAAAATTTTAAAATGTATCGAATTTCTTCATTAGATTCACTCATCTTGGCGGTACGAAAAACAAATGAATATCACACATTTTCCTAATTTGAATTTGGAATTATGTTCTTTAAAATTTAAACTTTCAATGATACCAAAACCAGCCAGATACAAATAGTATAGCCAAAGAGATTTTATTACAAGTTTATACATACTATAATGCGAAAAGACTTTTTCCCCAACCTAATATTAAGTTACCGTTCTGTGACGCTTCTAGTAAATTTTTGCCCTTATGTCCGCAGTATAAGGGTTCCGTTTTTTCCTTTTCAGGTACGGAACCCTAAAAATTAATGTAATAGTACACTACGAAAACCGCCACTATTACGAGCGACATAAGAACGGTCTAAAGGTCAAACACTAAAGCTTGACCATTTTCGTCTACGGGACAAATCGACGGGTGTGCGATGTATGATTTAACATATGATATTATATAACGTCAAATAATATATAATTTTCTTTAATATATCAATCCTTTCATATAAGAATCAGATGATATAATTAGAAATGATATAACCTTATAACGCCTGACAAACTATTCCTATGAAATTGTTTGATATAATAAATAAATCCTCCTTATATAACATTCAGCCTGGAAAGGTTCTAAAACCAGTAAGAAAACCTCGCGCCGACTGATTTATCAAAGATTTTATCACGATATTCAATTTAGCAACAATATAATGGATTAGCTCATAGTTTAATTTGTAATAAACATGGCAACTTGCCTCTACTACAACCTTATAACCTTTCCAATTTGCGACCCACGACGACAAAGCACAACATTCTCGAAAATCATTTTCTCAGGCTATCTTGATTGCGACTTAATTGAACTCGCCAGTTTCGTAGCAGCCTAATAATTATTACAAACTAGATACAAGAATATATAGATAAGTATTTTCGTTAATAAAATATTAAAACCAGTTTTAGTTTCGATTTTTTCTCAAATGCCAACGCCAGAGCCTCGATCGTTGGATCCGAAAGTGTTATTCGAAACCCCCTAAATAGCTCTCGTATATTTATGCAATACACAACATATCCGATAAAACTAACCGTGCCGATACTACCATACAGTTTTCATATCAATTATTATTGCAGTGACCCAAATGATCGAAATAATCTTTTTATATTTGTATGGATAGCAAGCCAGGTGAATTAACTGCCTCCAACTGACATACCATTATACTTGTATTGTGTTTCCAAATCTAGCATCGCTCATTGTATGGATGCGTGCAGAGTCGCACATTGCCATTGTGCATTCTGCGAGATGAGCAGAACACTAGCTTGTCGGCCATTCGATCTGCGAGCTACAAGCCCTGAGCTCTTCCGACTGAATGGCACAGGTAGTTTCGAACACCAAGCCAACAGTTGCCGCATCTAGGTCAAACTGCCAATGTGGATAGACTGGATATAATGTGTTTGAAAATAATGTTTAAAAAGTTCATGTCATTAAAACATTTAAAAAAATCTAATGTTAAAACTACACTCATTTGCAAAAAAAACGGGCGGTTTTGATTTTCATTCATCTTTAAAAAGATACAATACAAAAAGGTTTCAATCGTTTGTACACGTTACTGGCCGGTTTTAAAAATGCCGTGGTATTTAAAAAAGTACGTTCTAAATTCAAATTTTCATTTGATGCTCATTTTTACAGAAAACCCCTTTTTATTCTACATTTTTGGCGCGAAGTTCCAGAAGTTAACATCGACTTTCATAACTTTTATTTAATTTTCATCGATTAATTTCATATCCTTGACTGTCAAAGCTTTATTTATTTTGCTGTTTGGCTGTATCAAAAATGGTAGATAAAGTGGTAAAAGCTACCAAAATTATCGCGCTGCTTGAAGAGGGTTGCAGCCAATGCTTCGTGGCTAGGAGAGTAATGTTAGTCACTCGACGGTCCAAAGGACCTGGCAGCGATATCAGGAGACTGGTTCCGTCGAGAGAAGGCCTGGTTCTGGAAGAAAACCATGTACCCAACCACGGGATGATCGTTTTCTTGTGAGTCGCGCATTGAGAAATCGCAAATCTTCGTATGTGGATCTTAAGAACAACCGTAATGTGCATATTAGTCTATGGACTATGGTCAGGAGGAGGCTTCTCGCTGCCAATATACGCAGTCACCGCCCGGCCCGCGGCCCCAAATTACTCCGTGAGCACCGAGTTCACAGGCTTAGGTTCGCTAGAAATTGTGAATCATGGACTCAAGAAGATTGGAATAGGGTTTTGTTCTTTGATGAAGCCAGGATATCTATGTTCGGTGAAGATCGACGTCGGCGAGTGCTAAGAAGACAAGGAATACGCTTTGCAGAAGCATGTTTCGAAGAAATCACACCTTATGGTGGGGGCTCTGTTATGTTTTAGGCAGGAATAAATTCAATGGATCGTACAGAGTTAGTCTTCATTGAAAACGGCTCACTGACTGGGCATCGATACATAACGGAAGTTCTAATTCCTCATGCACAACCCGCATTGGCCGCTCTAGGTGAAGACTCGATTTTTATGGACGACAATGCTCGCGCCCACCGATCTCGCGATGTTAAAGCGTATGTGCAAGAGGTCGGCATTCGTCGTTTGGATTGGCCAGCTCGAAGTCCCGACCTCAATCCCATAGAGCATGTCTGGGACGTTCTGAAACGGCGTGTGAGATCAGTACAACCAGCTCCGCAGACCACCAGAGAGCTGAAGAATGTGATTACTGCGGAGTGGGAACGTATTCCGCAAGTAAGTATCCGGGATATACTCGCTAGCATGCCCAGACGAATTCAAGCTGTGATTTTAGCTAGAGGGGGTCACACTCGATACTAAACATTTATCTGCTTTTACTTTATTAAAGAAAAACAAACAAAAAAACTTTTTTATTTTTACTTCATGAGCATATGCACTATCTAGCGAACATACACTACTAGTGAGGTTTAGCATTATTTCCCATAAATTGTATCAAAATTTTATGAAATACTGATGAAAACGATTATTTTCTTATTAATTTACCAAATTGTGAGGATAAAACTACCTATAATTATCAAACAAAGCAATATTAACATTTGAAATGGTTCATTGCTTAGGTGCCCGTTTTTTTTGCAAATGAGTTTAGAATACAATAATGTGCATTTTTCAGAAAAAATACATCGCGTTTTCATGTCCCGCCAAAAACAATTATTCAGCTGGATTTTTTTTAAAATAAATAACCGATTCTGTTCGATGTTTCAGACCGAAGTCCTAATATTTCCCTATTATAAAAAAATCCCTAAAATTTTATATGGAACTTTGCATTTTCTTAAAAAAATACTAAATAAATTAGGAAGCGGTATACGGTATGTTGTCGACGCGGGTTCACTCGAGGCAAAAAAAAATTAAGAACCATGTTTGGGAAAAAATCTGAAAACCTTAAATATGAACATAGTTAGGAACTTTATATACTTGCTTAGATAACTTTGATCGAAACCCTTGGTGTGCAAGTCCAAATAAGAGAACTCTGACTTAACCAATCTGATAGACCGTCTTTTTCACCAAGAGTAGCGTGGGCGGACCAATTACTTCTGGCCCGTGGCTGCGCTGAAATTCGCTTAGCGTAACGAGAAATTTTGATGGACTTATTAGAGCGGCTTTATCCTCGACATTCTGTGTGAAATCTACTGTTGGTCTCTGTGTTTCGGTGCCTCCCTAGTTATTGAATGTAATAAACTTTCATGTTATAACTGTATCTGTTAAGTATATTGGATAATTAGATAGAACTAAAGCTTACCATTTTACAAGGAAATGGCATGATCTCATCCTTTCGACTCGTTAGGTCCTATTACCGGATGTCCAGTCGGTTCATTACCTCGCTGTCTATTCCCTGAATGTGCACACTTACCTGATCGTCCATTTATGTGGACGTCCACTAACCTGGCGGTCCATTTCCCGAAACTCAAGTCCAGAATAACACTCCAGGAGGCAAAACAAGGCGAGATGTGTGCAAGGTTGTGGTTGACCACTACTCGTGCAGCCTAAGCGCTTCGCTCGCTACGTGTGTGAATGTCTCCACGAGGCCTAGGTTCTCCGAATAGATTACTTGTCTATAGGCGCACTCGCGAAATTGTGAATGGCTAGTACTCATGCAGCCTCCACTGTCTGTGCCTCGTGCGAGGGTTTCCACATTGCTCACTCACGAGACTATGGTGTGGATCCGACATCCAGCAATCGATACACGGTCGTGAAATATTATGCAATTTGATGGCTAAAAATATGTTTTTATTGATAAATGTTTGCGTTGGAACAATAACACTTCGATGTCATTACAAATGTTGAACAAATGTTTGGTGAAATTGAAAATCGGGACAGAATCCGGCTCGAAGGATCGGTATTCCTTCGAGAGTGTATGAAGAGCGGAGATTTTTGCAGGTCGTTTTTTGTCGGTTCGCCGACATAGGCGGCTGAGGAGTCCCGCAGGGCTCCCGACGTTGATTAATACGCCGCCCCGGCAACTCTAATTAAGGCTCGCTTTAAACCTACAGCCACGGAAATGCTGTTCGAATAATTTCAGTTGACGCTGAAGCTTATATCATGAATAAATATGGACAAATAGCTTTGGTTGTTTTGGTTTTGAACGATGCTACCGGATCAGTTTTGAATTCAGATGAAACTTCTGTGTGTTTCAAACATATTTTTTTTCTTTATACTAACCGAAATTTTGCGATGATTTCTGTTTCGGTAAATAAATATTTTTACCTGTGTCTAGCGATACATTAAATTTATCTGTCTTACAGCTGGACAACTCAAGTGAAAAACATTTCTCTTTACTGTGTTCGGGGCACTCATTTTTTGAAAAATAGAAAAAATTAACACATACATTGCCATACAATTACCATTGCCATAAAATTTAGTATGATATTTTCGTTGTGAAGGAAAATATCAGCAGCTGACCATCATTCGGGTGGTCGACTATTAAAATTAATAACTCTAAGATAAAGTATTTAAATATTTAATGGAAATATTTCAATACTGTATCCGATAGATATGATGACAAACCAATATGCTATCGTCCATATAAAATAACGAACCGATTTCCACTGTGTTATTACGACGCAAAGTTTGTCCATATGAAGTTAATAGACAGATATATGCATTGAAATTACGATTTTATTGGGGCTCGAATCGCATCCCAGTAAAGTTACTCCCCAACTCCCGAAGTGGTCCCATCGGGCTGAGCTAATCAATACAACGCGTCGGGCCCTAATTACTGTATATCACTTCAGAAGCGGTCGGATTCGGAATCGGAATATTTGTATGTTTCATTATTTCAAGCCTTCAGGCATTTATAATACCAATGGCTGTGATTCTTTTTCGTTTTTGTTGACTAAAACTCACGTTCGTATTAGCGTTTATTTTATTTTCTACTTTGTAAATAGCACTTGTTGCTTGTTGGTCTACATCAGTTTTGTGAGTCGTTTATAACCTTTTATTTTCTTTGTTGCCTTTCTCGCTTATTTCTTTATTTTTGGCTCAGTGCGGTGTATCTCTATCTTGTTCAAATATCGCGTCTACAATATCGCCCACGTTTCTCAGTTCGCTGTAATCTGCGCTATAGCGGTTTTTGGTTACTCTTCATTCGAGCATATTCAATTACCATCTATGCTACGATATGAATTCGCCGTATGAAAATAGACAAGTAAGCTGTTGTACGAGTTGTCGTAATTGAAAACGCGTGTCTCAATTTATGTTCACAATAATTGAGATTGAAGGTTTCTTATAAAAATCTTTAGTTCACAATAATAAAAACATTACTGTAATGAATTTATTAAGGAATCTTGTGTTCGTTTGTGAATTCCACGAATTCATTTATTTCGTTTGATGTTATTGAAAAGGGTTCTGAGAATCATTAATCGATGCTTGTTGTAGTTGTCTTGATTCATTTTTTAATATTATTCGAAATTATGTCTGAAACTCTTCAAATACTAATAACGTGTTCTGCTTTTTGAGTGAGTTAATATGTTTTTTTCTCTCAGAAGTCTGTCCCTTGCTTTGAATTTTATTACTAGAATCTTACTGACGCCTTATTTTTTTATTACTGAGTGCACGTAATGCGTGTCTTTACAAGTATTTGTCATTAGGGGAAACTTATTACTTTCATCGTAACGATATATTCATCATATTTAGATTTTTAATACTAACCTTTTACCTGGAGATATTTTATAAATTTCTCAACGTGGCTCGAAACACTTTGCCCAACTAATTAGTATAATTTACAAAAACGACAACTTCCAATATCCCAAGGCGAAAGCTTGTTCAATTTGCGCAAAAATCTACCTACATAGGACGTTTTTTAATACGACATTCCAAGAATCATATCGTGGAGGGCTCTAGGGGCGAACAAACAGTGCTTATTCGGATCAAGGAATCGGGAAGCTTTTGTTGATAAAACTTTCGATTAGCTAGGCCCACATTTCAATGTAAATATCGAGACGACCATTGGCGTTGTTTTCTTTTGTGCGAATCGTGTTTTATGCGATCTGAAGTGATCTGACGCTTGTTATAAGATCAGAAGTACTTATAAACGGTTTGGATACAATAAAGATTTGATACATATTCTTAATTTTAGAACCGGCTTAGAATTCCTTTTTGAAACATAAATTTATTAAATCAGTATCTATTACATTTCTGAAAAATATTGATGATTTGTTTTACATCGTACACGACTATAAGCTTCTAAGTATAAGTATTTATAGCGTTATCTATCAGTCGACAGCCCTATTGAAACTCATTAAAAAGTCATACCATAGCTTATCAGATATTAGAGGCTATTAAAGGGAATTACTCGGCCATTACAAGCGGACTGGAAAGTTTTAAAAACGCGAGTTGGAGTTATCGCCTCCTCTTTGCGGGAACAAGGAGAAGACAGCCGCGGCCTGACGACGGCCTGTGGTAGTTTTGCACTGTCAAAAACTGAGTGTCCAACTGAAGCGTTCTCTATGAGTACGGCTATTGGAATTCAGATGATCGTGCTTATCATCAAACATTTGATTGGCGATATTCGGATTTTTTATATTAGTTCGTGGAATTGATCCTTCGGTCTAGTCTGTAGTGGGGTGACCTGAATGGTGAATAAATCCGCCTTTTGAAGAAACAACGGCAGGCTGGTATATTAATCTGTAATGCTGCACCGCGTTAACAAGTGCGATAGTTTTAACATCACACACACCTACGTGTCCAAGATCTTAGCGTGTTGGTTGGTATGTGGCACTGTTAGTGGCGATTGCGTTATTTATAATGCCTTCAATAACGCGTATAATGTCGCAGACCTTGACATTAATGAAGGTAGAGACGTAGCATAAGAAATTTACATTATACTGTATAATAGACTTGACTCTGTCACATCAACTCATAATGTAGAGATCATCATAACAGACCAAACAACGCTAGGAGAACTTGCTCGCGGCTCGTTTAAAAGTAAACTTAATCGAGAGTCTACAAGTATCCCTTACAAGATGTTATCCGAGCGCCGTGAAAAGTTACGAGATCCTATATTAAGTCGCAGGCTCTTATTAACTTTGATACTTTAACTTATATGACTTCAAGTCTCCGCTTTATTTGAAATTTCAACTCGTCTGTTTTGAGACCTGCTTAATAAATTTTTATGAAGGATAATATTTCTTTACTGATATCGCAATATCTTAATAAATGTAATTAAAATTAACATATCTCTTTTTAAGGGGACCATCATAAGTATCGCTGGCACTGTGGACTCGGCATTGGTCTTCTAAGAGGAAGGTTCGAGGCTCGATCCTGCCATGTATCAATGTGTTTATCGTTTTATGAATTTCATACATTAGTCCAACGCTCTTAGGATAAAGGAAAATACCGTGATAGTGAGGCAACCTGCATAAATCTGCGAAGAAATTCAAAGGTGTACGTGAAGTCGACCGCACTGGGCCAGCGTGGTTGACTAAGGCCTTAACACCCTAACTTAGGGTAGGCTCGAGCCTTTCGGTGGGGACATATATGAGCTGTGGTGACTGGTGATGAAGGGGACCACTGTGTTGTAGCTGAAATGATGATAAAATATAGTAAGGTTTCCTAAAAAACGTTTCGTTTACCTCAAATAACAAACCGTTATCAAAATGTATCATCACATCAGTGATCATTATTAATAAGAGATTGCAAATTGCAGACCAACGACATCTGCGGAACATTCACGAAACTCGTTAATTAAAACATGTACAACTTTTTTTTTATACGGTATTCCATTCAAATTTACTTACAGATCAGTTAATTAATAAACAAGTGAACAATGACGAGTGAACATTTTCGTCGTAGTTGCGAAAGTTGGCAGTCGAATAATATTTAACAAGCCCATTACGGTCCGATGATGTGCTTGGGTCTGTCCTCGGCTGTTGCCAGGTGTGACGCGACAATTCAAAGGATAAACACAATGTGAATTTAATAAACTCATGAAATGTAGAGAGTCCAATTAAAACTTTTCGCCGGCATTTAAATTGGAACAACTTTCCAGATTTAATTTGCGTAAACTTCTTTTGGGAGCGTGGGTGGCGCTGTGGACTCGGCACTTGCCTTCCAATCGGGGGGTCCGGGGTTCGAGACTGCCATGTACCAATGTGCTTTTCGTTTTTTTGAAATTTCATATATGTACATTTGTCTGACGCTCCCACGGTGAAGGAAAACATCGTGAGGAAAACACCTACATACATTGACGTATATGTAATCTAGACCGGTCAAAAAACTGGTCTAAGTGCCAATTGGCACCAGTTGAGCTTAGTCGATCGATTAGTCGATGAGGCTTAAACAGTAAACACCCTAACTTAGAGTAGACTCGAGTACCTCGGTGGGGACATATATGAGCTGATATGGTGGTGGTGGTGGATACTTCTTTTGAAATGATTTGATTTATTTTTCGCGACGCTTTGAATACTTTTCAGCATTCGTAGCCATGTGGTAACTGCAGGTGGAGTGCAGACACCACCTTAACTCTGCAGAGTGAACATTAAATGTCACATTTATTAATTTACTATCGTAATCATCATAATTATTCACTAATTTGTTTTTATTTTATTGTGTTTTATTAATGTTAATGGATATCTTATGTAAAGGTTGCCTGGCAGAAATCGCCTACGGCGATAAGGTCGCCTATTTTGTTATTTTTGTATGTATTGTCCAATTATTTTTTATGCAAAATAAAGTGTTTCTATCTATCTATCTATAATTTCTGTAGTCTGTTTCACGCTTCTGGAGCTCACTGTATTTTCAGTTATTTGTATCTTTAACAAAACCTTTGTGCTGAAAATGATACATGCAAATTTTTTGGTTGAGCCGTTCTCAGAGATGCGTTGAGATGCGGCATTTGATTTAATAAATGTAGATTAATAAGATTGCCATAGCACGCAAAATGTACGTGATGATAGAGCTTGTGTTAAACGCAATACATACGCTCTGAAAATCGTGTCGTTACAATACCGTTCACCGGAAGATTGAAAGATGTCTCACGTCACGTCGCGACCTGCGCCACGTAGCCAATTCCTTTTTAATGATCACGGACATGCATTGTGCGGCCGACGCTTGCTGGGGACAAATGGAGTCCTTCACGGTTATTGATGGAGCTGAGGGTGTGTTATTAACTTACCATATAACGAACCTTATTACAACCTAATAAACGGATCTTAACCAATTCTATTGGACCTGTTCGTCGGAGCGATGATAATACCCGAGCAATAAGGGTACAAATACACAGAGATCCCATCGAAAACATTAAATAGCTTGCCCTTTGTGACGCTGACGTATACGTTAATATTAATGACTCGGTTGTTGCCAAACGAATTTACTCGTATATTGTTCCCGAGGCTACGTTGACGAAACCGATGCTTAGTTTGGCGCTTCCTTCGACTTAAAACTGTCCGTTTGTAACGAATAGTGTTGCAAGTGTATTCGATTTTATGTTAAGTGTCGTTCGATTTTACTAAATTAATCGGGTATGGAATAGTTAAAAAATCTATTTTTTTTTATCAAGACAGCAACAGTACCTATACACATTAAACATTACATACATTTAAAAAGTTTAAAGGACTCATTACTGATGTATGTACAGCATTCACAAAAAGTTGTCATATTGGTTGAAAATAAAAATTTATCTTAAAAATTTATCTTTACACGTGTTGCAATAATAATGTCAGAATAATTAATTTATGTTGATATACAAAATAACGAAAAAATCTAAATAAACCTGTCATTTTTTATAACTTGTCAGAAAGCATCGATTCTGCTCCAATTTGTCGTATTTCTTACACCAACTCTTAGAGGACCGCAGTGAAACAACGTCACAAGTTCGAAAACAAGACATTTATTTTCACAAACACTACAATATAACATAAAGGTTATACCAAACAATACCAAACAAGAAAAAAAATACAACATAGAGCGCAAAACACAGATAATTTTATAGAGAAAAAAATATCAATCGTTCGTTACGCTGTAGTGTGATGCGAAAATAGGACGCTGCTCAGCATATTATGCTGTGGCCTGCAGAGCCACAGCGCTGGTTTTCAGCTGAAACCATAATCAGAAAAGCATGTATTTACGCAGCTAACGTACAGTGAGAAAATATAAAATGGAAATATGAATAAAGTACTTAGTAAAAAGAGTGGAAATATTTGTATATGTGAATTTACAAAGATTTTACTATAAATAAAATACATCATTAAAAAAGATACTTATTATATTAAATGTAAGTGTAAGAATATACAGGAATTATAAATAATACATTGTACGCAAGTATGTTAGAACAACACGACTACCTAAAGGAAGACATTTTTGTTGGTCTAAAAGGTTATGAATTTCCCAGTAGTACTACTGGTAAGACTACTCGGTAAGACTACTGGGAACAGTGCAATTTTTTACTTTAGATTTAAAGCTATTAAAAGATAAGAGGTCACAAATGGGTGGTGGGGTGGTACGTTGTTCCAACACATGGTGGCTGTGTATTAAAACTGCCACGGAAGGCGGCAGTGCAGTGTCGAGGTAAAAGGAGTAGCCAATTTCTGGGACGACACCCGGTATTTTTCCTATCAGGAAATGTTAACTTTTCGAACAGGTAATGAGGTCGCCCAATTTTTTTTGTGCCGAATAGGAGTCTAGCTAGGTGGAGTTCCCGACGATAAGCCATCTTTAGAGTTTAGGATACCAGCTGAATTAAAAGGCGTAACATCCGTGCGCGGAGGTACGTTGAAACAGAAACGCGCGCAGGAGGCGTTCTGTACTCCCTGCACTATGCGGTCTGTGCGAGCCAATAGGCGTGGACCGTACACCAAGTCAGCATAGGACAGTTTGGAGAGAATAAGAGCGTTAAATAGTCTGACGCGCAGAAGTTGTGTACGGAGCTTGAATGACTTTCCAAGCACAGGTGGGTGGGATGCTGTCAGTGCTCTAATACTGGCAGCTGGCGATAATGCTTCGACAACTACGGTTGCAGGCGTTCGTATCGCGCTCTGTTACTACGGTAACTGAGTGTAACCAAATATCACGTAACATTCTTAAATCGGCCGTTTCCAATGTTACTCTAGTCATCAGTAAAATGGGTTCGACGCGCATCACTAGTATCGACCATCTTTTCTTAGCACCGTCTCTTGAGGCCCGGGAAAACGTTTGCAGGTTTTCTGCCTTCAATATTAAATCTGTAGTGGTCCCTCTGCGCGTTACCCCTTGTTACATAGTTAATGTACTTTGGACAAAAAATGTTAGGATACTTTCATGCTATGATGGTTTTTCGAATTCTACTAATATATTTTTTGTTTTATTTTTTCGTTGTTCTTTGATGGGAGGTTTTTTAGGCTTTTATTTCGTCCTGTGATAAGTGATAATAAAGGTGGAAACTTTCCGTGAGGTTACGAATGCAGAATATAATGCAGTCCCTACATTTCTTTCTGTAGATGTCGTTAAGAGTAAACGCTAAGGGCGAGAGTATTCAAAAATTTTTATCATTGCCGTATCTAGGGTAATTTTTCAGGGAGGGGGCTGGCCCATAGTTTTTGTGTGAAGTTATTAGTATTTTGGCGCCCATCAATAATTTCGAATCGGTAGCTCAACATCCTAGGTTGGGCACTAGACCATTCTGGGGTGGGCACGGCCTACCCGGCCCCCCTCTGTATACGCCTATATGATTTTTATTACAAGCTTTTATTTACTTTCAGCTGTCCGGTGTCTGTAATGAAATTTTGCAAGTTAAATTTGAACCATTTCCCGGTTTCCGAATGAGCTGAAATTTTGCATGCATATGTATATCGCGTGACAATGTAATATTATGATGATATGGGGCTGATCTAATGCTGGAGCTGGAACATGGCCATAGGAACTCCGCAATAAAACGACACACACCCCATCGAGTTTGCCCTCGTTTGATGCGTATTGACGAGTGCTAAAAGCTTGTGTTTAAAAAAGGTTTTTTTTTAATAATTTCTTGTTTATTGATTTTTAAAAATTTGTGTGTATTGCTATTGCGCTATTTCCGAACAACCGAGCAGAGCGTTATAGAGACAACTGCAGCTCGGACTAAAGAGACCTATGAAAAGTTTACAGAATAGACGTTTCGTAGTCCCATATTTCCTCCTCTAAAACTGAAACGATTTAGTAACCTTCGTTTATAATTAAAGAAAGGCTTTAGCTGTGTTTCTATGCTTTGCTTTTTCCATATAATCTCGATATATGTATATATCTATGATATATTTATTTAGTATTTAACAATTGTATTATAAAAAGCTGTATGTCTCTTTAGACAAAAAAACCATTGAACATATCTAAATATATGGGCAGATATTTAAAAGAGTCCTGCGACTGAAAAAGCTAATTTGGGTATTACTCTTGTTTCAGGTAAGCTACTGCTGCATGGACATGGATTGGTGCTGAAGAATATTTGAATAGGATATACGAGTCGTATATTACTTGTACCTATATATTTGCAGTTATTATTAATACTGGTAAATATTAAATATTAACACAAGTGAAAGCGCACCAGGCTTAAAACTTTAAACTAACACTAACTTTAGACCAGGTCCAGGTTTTGTAATAAGACCGTATATATTTAGGTTTTATTCAAGAAATTGAAGTGCAGCTTATACGACATTACTAGCTGTTCGCGCAGCTTTGCTTGCGTGAAATTCAGCTTGATCGTAGTGTCATTATAAGCCAGGATAAAAGGGCTATCCAACACTAAACGTAGTTTTTAATTCGCACAAGTATGTCCAGAGATAAGCGCATTCAACTAAACAAAAAAACTAATTATACATATTATATTAAGCCTTAACAGTATAGATTAAGCCTGTATCATTCGGAATACAACATAAAAAAAGCAAAATAAAAGAAGAAAAGCAAACCAAAGTGGAAATGAGACTAGAGTGGGAAGAGATGTGATTCAAACAACCAAAATCGAGTAGTCCGCGGACGAAGCCGCGAGTCAAGCTTAGTATATTAAGTAGCCAGTTTTAGACAGAATGTTTGTTTCAGTACGGATGAATAAATTGTGTAAAGAGATCGTCGGAAATTTACCGTCAGCAACAATTAATGAGAGGGAACTGAAAGGAGCCTGATTGTGATCTTTGAAGTCGAACAAGTTGGAAATTTGTTATTGCCTCTTATACATAAGTATGACGGAATTTGATTAATAATGTCCGAAGCAGTTCTTGTTTAGATTGCTTATTAACTTTTCATTTAATTTAATGTTTCTTTTTTGTATATAATTTATTGTAATGTAAACCAGGGTGTCCACATTCTGGAAAGTCAGGGAAAGTCAGGGAAAAGTCAGGGAAGCTCAAGGCAGTCAGGGAAAGTCAGGGAAATCGAGAGGCTACCTGGAAAGTCAGGGAAAAATTAGGATTTTACACTGTTTGGTCCCCAAATTTCCCAGTGATTGTCAAATGAGGAATATATTTACTTCATGCTTTTTGTAGAATGATTCCTAATCTTGGCTATCGAATTATTTATGTCCAGGTTTGCACATTATATCATAATTTTGGCAGACAAATCAACCGAGCAACCCTTAACCGAGTTCAAATGCAATTTCCTTCAAATGTATGAACATAATTTTGCGATGCGGTCTCAAAAACCGACAAGAAGCGGCATGTTCGACCGCGGCAATGCTCGAGTTGCCGCGTGCGGCGACCCCGGCCACATAGCGCGCGGTCGCTGTGCGAGCCAATGTTCGAGAGTTTGCCGCGCATGGTTTATACGCACCTTTAAGTTGTTAATTTTATAGGTTTTGTATTGAAAGTAAATTGTATGGCGTTAAGACAATTATTCTGCTCTAGAGTGAAAAGTCATTTGAAACATAAAGATACAATAAAAAACAAAAATCAATGTATAAGTAATGTGTGTTGCTGCCTTCAGCTTGGATAACTTATAATTTCAAGATATCTTACAATGATATCTTGAAAAATTCCTCATCTATCGCCATTCTGAGCCCATAAGGTTTTGATGAAGCCGGATCCCTATCTTAGAAAATGGGGTTCAAATCAGGGCTTCGTGCTGACCAATCCATGACACGAATGCCAACGTCCCTGAGTATAATATTGCGTATAGGGTCTTGCATTATCATGCACATTAGAAACATCTCGTCTTAAATACATCCTGATTAAGGTACCACAAGATCTTCAAGAACATCAGGGATATAAGGTTCTGTAGCAAATCCGCGTGAAAGAGCATTGGATATAAACCATCTCTGTTTATGCTGTTAGGGAAATGCCGCCCCACACCATTATGGAGGCTCCATAATGGAGCCATCATAAATAACAGTTTTTTCGATACAGCACTGAGCGTAACGTTTTCTAGGGCAACGGTACAGTCTCTGTCTTCGATTATTTCTGTAAAGACACTCTTGCCTCGCCAGAAAAAATAACATGCGCCCATTGATCCAATGTCCATCATTCTATATGCTCACGAGCAAATTGAAAGCGTGATCTGCGGTAAGCTACAGTTAATTTTGCTTGGCTAGTTAAGTAGGCTAGCTCGGTAGTTAAATTGCGATTGGCTAACCTTCTCCTGACTGTACGCGCGCTTATGCCCAGGTCACTCCACGTTTGTCACGAAGCTGTTGTTGGACGTGCACTGCGTTCTGACGCTGATTCCTCGGGACATTTAAATGCATGTATCGATCATCTGCGAAGGATGTAGCCCATGGCCCATCAGTTTCTGCGCGTCGATCGAAGGCTCCAGTCTTTAGGTATCTTCTATAGACGCGCTGCATCGAAAAACGCCTTAACATTTGAGCAACCCGACGATGACTAAGGCTCCATTGATGTAATGCGACAGCTTGAGTATAGCTTCCTGGAGCGGATTATCTATTTTTAGGAACAAACGTGTTCCTATTAAAAGAGGTGTGCGACAAGGCGACACAATCTCCCCTAAGTTGTACACGGCGTGCTGAGAAGATACATTTAAGCTCCTCGACTGGTCTAGTAGGAGTATCAACATAAATGGACAGCAATTAACTCATCTACGATTCGCAGATGACATTATCAATTCTGCTAAGAAAAGTGGGCAAACACAAGAAATAGAACGCCGAATAAAACTAGGTTGGGGCGCGTTTAGCAAAATGTCTCACATTTTCTGGAGTGAAATGCCTGTATCTCTTAAGCGCCGAGCTTTCGAGCAATGCTCGTGTTAGGGGCTGAGACCTGGACCTTGACTAGACAACATATACACGCCCTACAGGCACAAAGAAAAATGGCTTAGGGTTTCTCTGGGGGAACGGATCTGGAATACGGAGATACGCAAGCACACCAAACTGATTGACGTGGCTCGTGTCCTTGCGGTTGCGTGTAGAAAGTGGCGATAGACAAGGCACGTGGCCCGCAGGACCGACAATCGGTGGAGCAATAAGATCATCGAATGGGAGTGGCTCCCCGGAACAGGACGAAGGAACGATAGTCGACAGCCGGTTCGTTGGTCAGACGACATAACAAAGACAGCAGGCAAGAACTGGACAAGAAAAGCCCAACCCCGTAGTGAATGGCGCAGAATGGAGGAGACTTATACCCACCAGTGAGTGGACATAGGTTGAAGAAGAAGTCAATTCTCAAAAGATTAATGAAAAGCGATTGTGTTTATTACGAGTATCTTAGTATTCAATAAGAGCCTTTTTGCATTTTTTATTTAACAAAGGTAGATTGCATTTTTTATTTAACACTTGAAGGAAATTGCATTTGAACTCAAGGGTGAAGGATGCCTCGGTTTATTTTTTCGCCAGTGTACTTTCTACAGTGTAAAAATACTGTGCCTAAAAATATAAATTATGTAATTAGGTACTTAAAATAAATGAAATCTATACTAATATTATAAAGAGGAAAGATTTGATCGTTTGTTTGTTTGTATTGAATAGGCTTCGAAACTACTGAACCGATTTTGATGAATGTTGGTTTAATGATAGTAGACCAGGGGAACATAGGGTAATTTTCCTATAGGAAAAAAAATCCCACAGGAATTCAAAAATAACGCGGGCGAAGTCGCGAGCGTAAAGCTAGTTTTAGATACAATTTGGTCTGAAAATTGCAACAAAAAATACTAAATATTTTCGAAAAAAGTATTCTATTTTATTTTTCTGTAAAATGAATATATTTGGTCAGGGAATTTTGAAAAATGGTCAGGGAAAGTCAGGGAAAAGTCAGGGAATTTTTTTTAACATTAGCAGAGGACACCCTGGTAAACAAGGAAAATAATGTCTTTATTATTTGTAGCTATATAATGTTTAACATTGTCTTTAGCAAAACAGGCTACATAAGTGATACATTTTACCGCCTCCCTGGTCTAGTGGTTAACACCACCGGGTGTTGATCGGGAGGTCCGGGGTACGATTTCCCATGAGGGCAGAAATTTTTCTGCTTTATTTAGTTGGTGGTAGGGCTTCTGAACCCGCCTGGCTAGCTACCACCGACATAACTAATCATAACAATGTTAATAGCTTTGTTGTGTTCCGATAATAATTAGTAGAGGTTAGATAGCCAGTTTCTCAGTTGGTGAGGAGTCCAGGTAAAGCTCGCTTCCACCTTCGGCCTTATCATAACTTACCATCAGGTGAGACGATGGCCAAGAGCTTCTCTTTCGTATGTAAAGTTATATCTAAGTACATCATTTATGATATTGTATTGTTTCGGCTTCAGAATTTATAGCAATAGGCTTAAAATGTACAATGACCTACCTTGTATAACGTCAACTGTTGTAAGGTCAAATAAATAAATGCAAATTGTTTGTTATGCAAATTTGGTGTCCCACCGTATCGGCATAAGGTATCCTGAATATTTTTGCTTCAGAAGCATCGAATGCTTATCTAATGTAACGTGCCATAATACGACTGAACGTTTACATCTTTTTGTGGAAATACTTTTACCTGACAAAAATAAGTTGGTCGTATGTATTTCATGTTCCTTAAGAACATTATGATTATCTATACTAATATTATAAAGAGGAAAGATTTGATTGTTTGTATTGAATAGGCTACGAAACTACTGGACCGATTTGAAAATTCTTTCACATTGAGAATCCTACGTTATCCCTGATGAACATAGGCTATAAAAATATTTTTCCTACGGCAAGATATAAAATTTCCACGGGCAAACAAAAATAACGCGGGCGAAGCTGCGAGCGGAAAGCTAGTTTTGTATAAAGAACTAAAGATGAAGAAACAGAAATATCACGCAGTATCCAAGTGATGCTTACCTCCAACTTCGGATCTCTCACCACCAGGGAAAGTGTGCAGCTCAAGAACTTGCCCTTGATAAAATAAAACATCGTTTGTCGCCATGTGACCGTGAGCCCAAAAACACAATTCATGCCCTTTCGCGAACGTCAACTGGACTAATCTCTTTGGGCCAGGGTAAGAAGTAAAAAGCATCCCCCCAGCTCTCCCCGTACAATCAGTCAACCGGCGCACCGATTCGCTCTCACGCAGCAATTAGTCCGTTGATTAGCACAAAAAGGCGTGTCCGTGCGCTTGTAGGATTATTCTCATGATTTTAATAATGCCTCTGTGTACAGTTTAATATCACTGTTAAATCTTTCGATGTAAGGATAAAAATTCACTTCCGGTAAGATTCGTCAGTGAAAATGTCGAACGGTGTCCAAATAGGTACTATAATATGGGAGTGCACCTACCTATACTGAAAAAACTATCATTTTTTTTTAAACTAGCTACTCATGTTATCTATACCTATAAAATGCTTTGTCCTGAATGACTGACTGACTGACTGACTGACGGATCAACGCACAGCCTAAGCCGCTGATCGTAGAGACTTGAAACTTGGAGGGTGTGTTCTTTGTATGACGTAGGCGTCCGTTAAGAAAGGATTTTCCGAAATTCTAACCCTAAGGGGGTGAAAATGGGGGGAAAAGTTTGTATGGGACATCGTGATTCCGTTTTCGAATCTACTTCAAATTTTGCATAAACTTTCTTTAACAGAATTAATAGAAGACGTGTTTCGTATTTTATTGAAATTCATCCCCAAACAAGGTGAGATGGGGTAAGAAACTGATAAAATGTCAAAATCGACATTGATGCCGTTTTCATGGTTTTTCGGGTCGTAGATTACGAAAATAACATCGATTTCAACACCACATACCATCATCCCTGGATGGGGTGCAATGGGGTTGAAGTAGTTCATCTCTATATGGGTGTAACTGAACACCCCAATAACATTTAAGGGTATGTATCCATCAGAAGTAGAGATTCTGTAGGAAAAATATTAGGGCTAACAAACCTACTTACTTTCCCATACAAACTAAATAAATTATTTTTTGGTATTAAGTGCCGACAGCCCTACGTAAGCGTACGAGGAATACAACGCTCACGTCATACAAACTGAATAAATTATTTTTTGGTATTAAGTGTCGAAAGCCCTACGTAAGCGTACGAGGAATACTACGCTAACGTCTGTCACGTGTCATTTTGTGTTTAAATTTCTTTTGTGTTAAGAGCTGATTATGGTTGCCACTTGAAAGTTTTTGCTTTCAGTTTAAAATGAAATAACTCTGAAAGTATTGGGGTTCTAGGTCTCAGACAAGCACCGAAGGTCCATTTAGTATCTAACTTATATGCCCCTTAAATGTTATTGGGGTGTTCAGTTACACCCGGTATATAATAAAATCGTAGGGGTACAAAAATCTGTAATTGCGAAATATTAAGAAAAAAAATAAACAGGTCGCCTTAAAATCATTAGCAGAACACGATAGAATAGTTTTTAAAAAAATTGTTTGTTTGTTTGTTTGTCTGTTTGTCCGGAAAGATCTCCGAAACTACTGGACAGAATTTGATATGGCTTACACCACAATGCTTAGAATTTTCCGGAAGAACATTTAGGCATAATTTCGTTTGTTTAAAATCACATTTTATTTTTAGTGAAAATTCGATATAAAATTTTTGAACAATACTTTAGGTAGAAAATCAACATGGCGCACGTGAAATTATTTTGACAAGTCTGGCACAGTACAGAGAGAATGTATTTTCTTCCACGAAGGAAAGGCAATGGAACTACGCCATACAGCCTGATCTTAAGTAATTGTAAGTCGAAAGTTGAAAGGCAGGAATGAAGTCTTTCATCACTCTTTCTTAAAGTACAAATAAAATTTAATATTTTCTGTTAACGGCTGTGCCCATCTGGATTTCGCCAACCAAATTGTCTTTTTCTTATGTCGTACTGCGGTGGTAAGGCAAAAGGATCAAGCCATACAACAAATGTATAAAGCATTTTTATGACAATATCGAGTCACAATAAAATTTGTAGATTGGTTCTTGACTAATTTTCACAAAATCGGTACAATTTTTGAAATATTTGAAATGTTGAAAAGTGAAGATACCCTTTTCAAGGTATTTTGAAAGGTGTTATATGTTTTTACATTAAGACTAAGGAATCAAACTCTTTCATCCATTTAAAACTATTAAAAGTAATAGATTAATATTGATATTTAAAAAAAATATCTGACTGCAATGTTCTGGGTTACGTGTAGAGGGACGGGACGGGACTCTTGATCCTAATGTCTAAAACATGGATATCGAACAAAGAACCTAAAGAGTAGAACACATTGAACCTAGCCACGTTGGCCTAATTTGACATGACTGCCGATAAAGTTCGTTTCCAAACCCAGCAATATGCATATCAAATAAAAAGCCTTGATGAGTAGAGCACTATGAACCTAGGAAAATCGCCCTAAATTCAACATGGCTGCCGCTCAAATAATACGGATAAAAGTTCGTTTCCAAACCTAGCAATATGGGTATCAAATGGAAGGCCTTGATGAGTAGAGTAGTATGAACCTAGCAACATTGACGTAAATTCAACATAGCTGCCGCTCAAAAAAGGTGGATAAAATTTCGTTTCCAAACCTAGCAATATAGGTATCCAATGAAAGGCCTTGAACGGTAGAGCATTATGAACCTTTTTTTTTTTTTTTTTTTTTTTGTCGGGGGGAAATGCGTAAGCGCACCGTACCCGCCGTTGGCTAGACGGCAGGCGTGTGTGGGGCTGGCCCGGCGAAGTTCCAGGCCGACCCACTAAAACCCCCCGGTGTTCTCCCTGCCCGTGTGGGCGCGCATGGTAAGGTCCACACTGCGACTACCACTACCAGCGCGCCCGGGCAAGAGCATTATGAACCTAGGAAAATCGCTTTAAATTCAACATGGCCGCCCCTCAAATAAAACGGATAAAAGTTCGTTTTCAAACCCAGAAATATGGGTATCAAATAAGAAGCCTTGATGAGTAGAGTACTATGAACCTAGCAATATTGACATAAATTCAACATAGTCGCCGCTCAAAAAAAAGGATAAATGTTCGTTTTTAAACCCAACAATGTGGGTACCAAATGAAAAGCCTTGATAAGTAGAGCACTATGAACCTAGCAACACTGACATAAATTCAACATGACCGCCGCTCAATAAAGGTGGATAAAAGTTCGTTTTCAAATCTAGCAATATAGGTATCAAATGAAGGGTCTTCAAGAGTAGAGCACTATGGACCTAGCAATATTGACGTAAATTCGACATGGCCACCGCTCAAAAAAGGTGGATTAAAGTTCGTTTCTAAATTTAGCAATATAGGTATCAAATGAAAGGCCTTGAAGGGTAGAGCACTATGAACCTAGGAAAATAGCACGAAATTCAATATGGGCGCTGCTCAAAAAAAAACTGATAAAAGTTCGTTTCCAAACCCAGCAATATGGGTACCTATCAAATGAAAGGCCTTGATCAGTAGAGCACTATGAACGTTGCAACATTGACGTAAATTCAACATGGCCGCCGCTCAAAAAAGGCGGATAAAAGTTGCTTTTCAAACCCAGCAATAGGGGTATTAAATGAAAGTAGGCCCTGAAAAGTACCTAGAGCATTACGAACCTACGAAAATTGTCCTTATTTCGAAATGGCCGCTGCTCAAGAAAGGCGGAATAAAGTTAAATCATAATTGAAAATGGAGGAAAAAGCTAAACACTGTGTTTAGTAAGCATTTGATGGCGAAACGTAGTTCGCGGGCACAGCTAGTATGTTATATAATTAACTATGTATTAGTGAAAGTCCCGTCGAAATCGTTCCAGCCGTTCCGGACTTTGCTTGTGACGCCTCAGTTGTTTTGACATTTTTTCTGTTTTGTTTAACCGTGTTCATAGAAAATAGTCGTTTAGCCGTCTATTGTTAAGACAAGGACGGAAACGTTCTTGCTGATTTGGTTAAAACCCTTCAGCCATATTGAAAACTGGTTAGTTAAATGTAGTAAATAGGGAGACTGAGCTTCTTTGTGATATTACAATTCCACATTGTGATTGACTCTGAGTCTCGTTTTTATGCCTCAATGTATCGATGTCGGCGCAGTGAGGTATTGGAATTATTTGTTTGCAATGTTTTACATTGATTAGGTATGTTCACAGCTTTATATACCATACCTGTCGCAATTAAAATGGTTTAAGTGGTGTCGACCAAATTCGTGTTCAAAACTAATTACTTAGGCCAACTTGTGTACGTAATTTTCATATTGCTCGCGTAAAAAGAAATATTGCGCGTCGCTGATTTCAATAAGCCTGTGCTTAACTTTCACTCTGTAGCTCCCATAAATCACGGACGCTGTCTCCTTCGCACCCCAGGCTGTCCCGCTTCATTCCCGGTCTGTGTTTCCAAGGTTTCAATTTATTGTGTAGTACGTAGTAAGTTTACTGCGTTCATTCTTCTTATCCGTAAAGAATCCTAGTCGTATTAATCACGATTTTGTTCATTCTCGATTTCTATTTATACATAGTTGATATTAATTTGTCTAATTGTAATTCATGTACCGTTATGGTTGACAACAAATGTAAAACATCTTATTCCTCATGCAAAGAGATGCCCTTATCTTCGTCTCAGTCGAATCGATTCAGTTATCCATCCACGTTCCAGTCATAATAATACGAACACTGCTGGGTTTAAGCCGCTCAAAGGGTGTGTGGGGGTTGGGAGATTAGGCTTCTCTGACACAGTGTGGGATCATCAGTCATCAATCACTACTTTTGACCGCATCCATGGTCGAGACCACCCCGTATTAATCCAGGGTGACAATTCCGGGGTTCGTTTCCCCATAAAGGCTAAAGTTTTTCTGTTTCTTAGTCCGCCTGGCTAGCTACCACGTATTTACCTAAAATTATCGTCATAATAACAACGTTGAAAAAAACATTGTTATGGCGACAATTTTTAATTGTGTTCAGACAATTAATAAGAGGTAACATTAGGCAGTTCTTCAGTTGTGGAGGAGTTCAGGTGATGCTCGCTTCCATCTTCGGCATTGTCGTCACTTGCCATCAGATGTGACGAAGGCCAAGAGCGTTCCTGGTTGTGTGTAAAAACTGCTTTAAAAACTTAACTTTTACTGTTATTTTACAATTTCGTTAAAAATAACAGTAAAAGTCAACATTAAATACGTAAGAATTGCACCGTAATGTCTCGCCTCTAGTTCCAATTTTAGTGTTATTTTACTATCCTTTATACGTAGGTTTAAACGTTAAATGTACGGCGCGAATCTTATATTTAATAGTGGGACGACCCATTTTTATGTAGGTATTAAGTTGTCACTTTTTACGAAATTGTAATACGTAAAACTTGGTGCAACCGGCTGTTAGTCTTCCACAGCGCCCTATATTACCACTGCAATGACTGTCAAAATGAATGCGATTGCCATAGATTCAACGTCTATCGCTCGCTACCAAGTAGTAAGGGTGTGTCGGGCATCCGCCATGATGTCGCGATCCTTTAGTTAGATAGTGTAGGTTGCGACGGCCGGAACGCCTGTCCCGGTGACGGATCGAGCCGAGCCCGTCGCCGGACGGGGCGCAACTGCTCTTCTGGGATGCATGCATAGCCCGTGAATAGCATTCATTTGTCTCGGGGAGTCTCTCGCTCGGCGTAGTGAGAATGAATGGCGTGTAGCGGTGCTGCTGTGTTAATATAATCATAATCATATCATTATTTGATTTACCTTCTATTAATAATAATAAATATTTCAGAATTCAAAAGTAACTCTTTCTTACTAAATCGGTGTATTATTTTAATACATTTTGATGTAAGTAATGGGACCTTGGAGAAAGAATAAACCCATATTTCTTTGCGAAATCAAAACTTGGAAGGATTGAAAGATTATATGGACGCCATTTTTGAAACTTTTGATTTGGGAACAAACACTATAATTAAATCAATCGAATACGTGATTAAGCGTTTCTCTGGATTCTAGCAACGCGGAATAGGTTCTAGTAAGTATATAAGTGATTATGCTGTAATAGATAGCCGCTGAATATCAAGTCTTATTGTTTTTGCCCTTTGTGATATTACGAGTATGATATAGATAAAAAGAAACCAAATTAAGTATTATTTTTCCACGTGCTGTACATATCCATCAATGTGTTTCTAGCTAGACAGCGAAAAGGGACATCGCAACAAAATCGCACACTTACCCTGCGTTCCGTAAAACGATAAAAGTGATAATATCGCGAATCCGACCAAAGTCACAACATAACCTACTGATTCAATAGCCCTTATATTTTGTGACGATTTAATTTGGTCGGATTCGCGATATTATCGCTTTTATCGCAATTCGGAACGCCACCTTGGTGTAGAGAACGACGGTGACGATCTGTCAAAGTCACGAACGCGGATCGCGCCGGAAGTGCCCTGGCGGCCATGACGGTTCACCATTAGGCGCGCCAGTTTCGCGTACTCCTTTGGCGCTGATGCCATTTTACGAACTAACTTTCGGATCGTGACGTGTAATTTTGTAAAAGTTCTTCGTGTTAATTTCGTGTAACTGGAACTGTTGGAAATCGGTCGGAGTGGGCAGGAGGCTGGCTACTTATTAACGAGTTTGCCGCGCACTGTTCTAGCAATATACTCTATACATAAAGAGATTTTCTAGAGACGAAATAATTAGCTGGTTAAGCTGGAAAATGGAAAAGTTGTTACGGATTCTCAAAATGAATATAACAGCCAATCAAGAAGTTTCACGCGCTGCGAGATCCGACACCACGTAGCCAAGTAATAAACGGTTCGCCTCTTGTTTTGTGGGCGGAAGGGGGCTAGTGCAGCAGTGCAGCCTGTATTCTCTCTCCTGCGCTATCCGGTGGAATGGAGTCATTTGCTAGGCCCACAATAAAAAAGGATGGCGCCATTTATGAAAAACTTACTCCTTAGATCAGCTATACTCAAACTGCGGCCCATCGGGCCTTTGTTATTGGCCCACCTTGATTTACAAAATTGTGAGCCATCAGAAAAACTGGGCGCACAGAGTAAATAAAGTAGGCAACTCGATAACCCAATCGGGGTGTGTTGCATTGAGCATTGCCCGAGCGAGACCTTTCTTTTCTCATTAATAAACTATATAAATTGTTAATTTTGAATTAGATTTTTTTAAACACTCAAATAATATTTGCTTGCAGCCTGCGACAATGATTGAAAACTGTTTGTGACCCCTATAAAAAAGAGGTTACTTGGAATAGTATTCCATATTTTGTCTAATTTTTACACGAGATAGTCGACATGAGTGGAAATAAAATAAAACACGGTATTGATAATCCGCGGATGATAAAGGAATAAAATTTTTATGTATGAAATAAATATTTCTTATTTTCTAATAATTGAAATAACAGCGTCGATGGCTTCTGTGGACTTGGCACTGCCCTAATCGGGAGGTCGGGGGTTCGATCCTGCCATGTACTAATGTGTATTTCGTTTATCAAATTTCATATCTATGAATGTACACTTATCCGGCGCTCCTAGGGTGAAGAAAAACATCGTGAGGCAACCTGCATACATCTGCGAAGAAATTCAAAGGTGTATGTGAAGTCGACCAATCCGCACTGGGCCAGCATGGTTGACTAAGGACTAAACATCCTTACTTAGTGTAGGCTCGAGCCCCTCGGTGTGGACGTATATGAGCTGTGATGATGATGATGATGATGTGTAATTGAAATAATGGTAGTGGTTTTGAGGATATAGAGAAGCTCTATACCCCCAAGTCTATAAAACAGTGATAGCTATATACTTATGTAAAAATGTATCGTTTCCCGTCGCTTCTGTGCCCGGAATCCATCAAAGGGATCGTTCCCTTTGAAAATTAAGACACATTTAAGGGTGCACTCGCATGCTGTGCGCGCTCCAGCGATTTCACAAAGCTTATGTGCACCTTCGACAATCAATTCAATAAATACAATAGCATAACAGGCACCTAATTCTCCTAACGTTAACGCAATTGTTGTGGTGTGTGAATAACTTTCTTTTTGACACAGTTGTTATGATTGCTAGAATAACAAAAACATTCCTCACCAACGATTATTCTTTTAACGATTTATTTATACCATTGGTTTATCACGACGCCAAGGATCTCGGGAAGCGTGTGTTAAAAGCAAATATATTGTAATGCTATTGAGACACTAATATAACGTTAATTTGAGCAGAATCGAAACGAGTATTGCAGTTTTCCAATCAAATTACGATGTGTATTTAAACGATTACATTGTTTTATACCTTAAAAAATGAAATTGACGATCCCGAGGCCTCGTTATTACCAGTCGCAGCAAATGCGGTAAACAATTTCTTATATTTATCAATAAACAAACATTATTTAATTTTATTTTTATCTGACCACTTTTTGTTGCCCAATTGTACTTACGTATTGTATTCGCATTAATTAAGCATAAAAACCAGTCAATTATGAGTTAACAAAATATACATTTTCAAATGATTTTTTAGCTACAAGTTTATTATAAGTCGGATTGCTTTTTGATTCGACGACGTTTCGAAAAGTAGTAGACGAAGACGGTAACTTTTGATTGGTCGCGAGAGGCAATCTGCCATGTTTTTATAACATTTTGACTTTGAGAATGTATTCTTGAGTAATAGGTACCTATAACATTGCTTATCTTGCGTTTGTGTTGGAAGTCGAGAACAAAAACAACGAGATAACTTATGATCAATTAATTTTCCGAGTGATGTCTATTTTGATAAAGTTGCTTGTTTTTAACATTGGGTAAATGTGACTTTAAAACATTCAGTTTTGTGCTATATTTAAGTTGGATTTATAACGATCTCAAAGTTCAAGCGTAGTAGGTACGCTCAATATACCCACTAAAAAAAGTGGTTTCCATTTAATAAATGCCCTTTCATATGTAACAGCGCACGAATTGTCCCGTAATCGTCAATGATTAATATAGCGACATCGCCCCCTGAAGGAACGCGTCTTGCCGCAACGCAATATACTAGCGACTCGCGAGCGAATTAGACGCGCCTCAAATAGACCACATCCGCGCTTGTCATAAACACGGCGCGGAGACAAGAAAGAGTCCCCGGTGTCCGAACAAATTACCTGTCACGGCTCGTGACGCTGACGAGACACGTGACAAAGTAAATTGTGTCCCGTGACTCGGGTGTGTGTCTGATGTGGAAAGTCCAGAATACCTTGCCTCTGTTTTTTGGGATAGGATAGGGTACGCGTTATTTACAATAAACTTTTTTTTTATACACCAGATATTATCGTCCAGTATACATAGATTGCTATAGTAGTATTAGTGTATATTTTCTGCGTGGCGTCCCCATGCCATCACCGTTACGTTCTTGGAAACATGGCATATAAACACTTTTTTAACAGAACTGAAAACTGAAACCCAATAGTACGGATATCGAATTTTCAAAAAAATCATTTTAATTGCTGGAAATTACAATACTTAGTATTCGTTTTCACTTAATACTAGAAGGTACTAAGCGTTTACCGTACAAGAGGGAAAAATCGCAAAAAAAAATGTTTTGGTGATTGAGTATCGAGCTTACCTTCATGAGATGTTATTTTAACCCATTGCAAACTAAAAAATAATTATCAGTCAAATTAAAACTAGTAAGTGATACTTTAGTCTTGTTAGTTAGAAAAAGAAATAACCCTAATAACAGAAAACGAAAAATTAGTTTTTTGAAATCTAACTAGATGTTTAGTATTTATACAGTACTAGCTTTTCGCTCGCGACTTCGCCCGCATTATTTTTGTTTTCCCGTGGGAATTTTTTTCCCGTAGGAAAATTACCCTATGTCCTTCCCCTTCCTTGAACTATCCCTATACCAACTTTCATCAAAATCATCAATCAGGTTCAGTAGTTTCGAAGCCTATTCAATACATACAAACAAACAAACAATCAAATCTTTCCTCTTTATAATATTATAAGGTTCAGAAGTAGGTTTTCAATAAAAAAGTATTTCTCAACAATAATCTATTACTTGAAATTATTAATTTATGGAACAAAGTAACAAATAAAATCAGGTATTAGCAATTCAATTAATATAAAACAGTGGAAAAATAATATGGAGCAAACCGACAATAATTCGAGGAGAACCGTCTACACTGTTCGAGCGTCGTCCGTGAAAAGAGACTGAGCCACACTTGGCTTCGACTTATATACGCGTTTAGAGCGAGGTAGGAAAAGAAACGATAAAATGGCGGTCTTGATCGCTGATACGGCCTATCCTGATCGCGAGTCGTCCTCGACTGCGCCTAGGTTTTCTCGTACTATGTCGCTCGTGGTGGTGTCGTTGTCATGTGATGAGCTTGAACTGAGTTTATCAGTGGGCGGCGGTGGCGGGTTGGAGGCACGCGGCTGAGCTTCAGATGGACCTGCTACTGATACAGAATCCGAATCTTCGTCATTGTCTGAAACATTTGAGTTATTAAAACCCCTACCAGCTATTACTTTACGCATTGTCCTTCTCCATTTTTAGCTGTCATTCATCATCATCAAAGTTCGCACACACAAAATATGATTCTTTCACCGTTTACATCATTACATTCATCATCACCTATTGAGACGTCTCAAAATCACACACGACAGAGCTCATCAAATCACATTTATGGGCAGAGGCATCCCTTACGCCTACCCCGGGAAGACTGCGGCACCACTGCCTCAATCCTCGTCTCACAGTTATTACCAAACAGAGGCCTCACTGAATCGCATGTTTAGACTCCAATAACTGTACATCAAAATTTCCTCCCACAGTTATTACTAAACAGAGGCCTCACTGAATCGCATGTTTAGGCTTCAATAACTGTACATCAAAACTTCCTCCCACAGTTATTACTAAACAGAGGCCTCACTGAATCGCATGTTTAGCCACCAATAACTGTACATCAAGACTCATACTTCCTCAGTCATACACAACGCTATTGTGGCTTTGCTTACTATTAAAATTAATTGAATCAGGGGACAATTTTTTCTTTACAAAATTAATAATGACTAAAGATAATGGTAAGCAACCAAAACCACAACTTGGCGGAGCATTAACTGAGAAAGCATAAAACTCACTCTCAAAGAAGGCAGCACACGACTCTGGACACCACTCTCCTCGCCATAACACCAAGTATTCAGCAGCTGCTTGCGTGGTCTTTCCATAAGACCCGCTCATCAGCTTAAGCTCGTAGCGACCACTAGGCAGAGCCCTCGTGATCTTGTAAGGATCGAGCTTGCCCGTCGACTGAGAATACTTGATAACAAATACAGTGTCTCCAACCTGAAACTGACGAGGAGGCTTGCGCCCCTTATTAGTACGAACATCTTGCTGAATGCGATTGTTTTCCAGCAGTTCGTTAACCCTTGACCTATTCGTCTCGCGAAGGGCTTCACGGTTACGTTGTGTATTGTCGGTGGCTACATCCCTAATCAAGCTTTGAATAACCGGCGTAGTACCATCAACACCTACCAGCAAGTTCATGGGTGATAATTGAGTGGTCTTTTGCTTCGTTATGTTTAGGATAAGTTGTGACTTCCATAAACACTCAGACCACGAAGCCCCTCTATGATTGGTCTGTATCCTAATCATGTTCAACACTGTCCGTATATAGCGTTCAGCTTGGCCGTTTGAATGATGCATTTCGGGTGTTATGTGATGAATATCACATCCCATACCCCGAATCCATTCGATAAAACGCGTAGCTGTGAACATACGTCCACGATCGGTAACTAATAATTTCGGTACTCCAAACAGAGAGATAGCTTTGGTTATCACGTCCTGTAGTTCATTTGTGTCTTGACGGCGCATCGGATATAGTAAGCAAAACTTACTGAAAGCATCAACGATAACCAAAACAAATTTGTACCCGTTCGATTGAGGTAAAGGTCCTAAAGCATCTACATGTACAGTATCAAATGGTACTTCAGGTTTTGGCCATGATGTAATGTGTTGATGTGGCGCCCTGGGTACTCGCTTCATAGAAATACAAACTAAGCAATGTTTTATGTATTTAAGCACGAACTTGCGAACCCCTGGGAACCAAAAGTGCTTTAGAATTAAATCTAGGGTCTTCTCGAAGCCAACGTGGTCATGTTCATCATGAAAAATCCTCAACAAGCTCAAACGGTGTCCTTTTGGAATATAACATAAAAGCCGCATTTCTTCGCCCACGGCTGAATACCGGTAGTAGAGAGTATCATTTTGGTAGGTATAACGGCGAGGATCCAATCGGCCTTCCTGTAACTGTTGTGTTAGTTCGAGAGTTTCATCGTCGGCTCTTTGAGCTATTTGAGCCCAGTTGCGTGTGTTAGTGATATTATTGACAACAGCTACAGGATTACGACTTAAATAGTCAGCATGAGACATCATGGTCCCTTTGCGATATTCGATTTCAAAGGAAAAGTCCTGTAAATAAACCCACCAACGCGCTACACGGGGTAAGAGATCCTTTTTCTTTTCGGTTGCCTTCAGTGCATTGCAGTCCGTCACTATCTTGAACCTGAGACCTACGAGGTAATGTCGAAAATGTTGAAGGGCTCTTACCACAGCGAGGGTCTCCAGCTCGTAAGAGTGATATCTGCTTTCTGCTCCCTGAGTACTCTTACTGTAGTAAGCCACGACTCGCTTCTTACAGTCCTTGTTAGTCTGCATCAGAACCGCACCATATCCGATACAGCTGGCGTCAGTGTGAACTTCAGTAGGAAGAGCAGGATCAAAGATTGACAAAATTGGTTCTGTTGTCAACAAAGTGATAATATCCTGTCGAACCTTTTCCTGCTCTGGCCCCCACTCAAACTTGACGTCCTTCTTAAGCAGACGAGATATACAGGCAGTTTTGGTGGCGTAACCTTCAATATAACGTCTAAAATATCCGGTCAGGCCTAAAAACTGCCTTACCTGTTTGATGTTTCCTGGTTGAGGCGCGTTCCTCAACGTTCCCACCTTATGTGGACTTGGCTTTACTTTACCCTGACTGATAACTCTACCCAAATATTCCACTTGGGTAGTAAGAAAAGAGCATTTACGAAGGTTTATAGAAAAACCAGCGTTAGTCAAGGTTTTTAACACACAACGCAGTAGAAAAATACCATGATCTATAGAGGAGCTCATTATCAGCACGTCATCGATATAGACTAGGACTGAACCTGCCTCAATAAACTGCTTTAGGGTTTCATTAATGATGCGCTGATATACTATAGGAGAATTGGTAAGGCCAAAGGGCATTTTTATAAATTCATAATGGCCCTCTGGTGTGACAAAACCAGTCTTGTAAATGGACTCCTCATCCAAGGGTATCTGGTGAAAGCCCGTTGCCATGTCAAAGCTACTAAAATAGTGCGATTTCCCTAAACTATCAATGTGGTCTTCTATTAATGGCAATGGGTATCTATCTCGCACAGTAAGCCTATTTAAAGCACGATAGTCCACACACATGCGGTCGGACCCATCCTTTTTCTTAACTAGAATTATGGGGCTCGCATACTGTGACTGTGAGTCTCGGATAATGCCCTTGTCTTTAAGGTCTCGCACGATTTCACGGACTTTAAGTTTTTCAGAATGTGATAATTTATAAGGACGGTATGCAACAGGTGTTGGATCGGTAAGATTGATGTGCATCTTACCAGTAATAACCGTGGTGGTAGCTGTTCCCGTAATCAAGAAGTTCGTAAAATCATCCAAGACCTTTTTAAGAGATTGCAGGTTATGCCCTTGCAGCGGAGTATTAATGCTGATTGGATCAGACAAAACGATGTTAACAGTTTTTTGTATGTCTGATCGAGTCAAATATTGACGATCTTTAGACCTAACATAAGTAACACCATCACGATTAAGAATATCTGTTCCAATTATAATGGGGGCATTCATATATTTTGAGGGTACAACAACAAAATCAGCTTCAATCGTAATCTCGTTAAACTCTACAGTTAATGTTACGCTGCTAGTGACTGAAATTTCTTGTGTGCCAATTCCTTTTAACTTATAGTTGACCGGTCTTGGTACACAAGAAAAATGTTTTAAAACATCGGATGATATCAAAGAGATATTAATTGCGCCACTATCAATCAACACATCGACTGGAATACCCTGAATGACGGCTGATGTTATGTCATTACGGTTGGTATCAGTAGGTGACTGCTCCGTGCAAAGATTAATCTTTCGTTTATTGCGAGATTCAGATCGCTCTTTAGCAAAACAGGACTGTTCAGAGTGACCGGGTTTTTTACAAAAAGAACAAATAGAATTACTGTTAGCACCACCGGTATTTCCACCCGACGATTCGTCTATAACCCTAGGTTTTTTTGGACAGTTAAAACTTTTATGACCAGTTTTGCCACAAGAGAAACACTTACATGGTAACGATGAGTTCGGTATTAGTCGTTTTCTAGGAAACGACGCTTTTACTTCTGACTTATTGCGCATTGGTTTTGAATAAATCGATAAAAATGAGACTAAATTATCAACAGTGAGATTACCATTAGCTGCAGCTGCCCTAATTTGAGGTTCAACTATACCGCGTATCACTATAAGTACCTTGAGTTCGTCACTTAGGCCCCGCACTATTTTCAAACGCAGCAAGGTTCTCCGTGCATATTCCGCATAGGTAGGATACTTATCGGAAGTTGAACTCATAGTTTCATATAAAATATTTGCATAGTCTAATCGACGGGGACATAGTGGCTTAAATTCGAGTACAAAGTTTTTCCACGAACGATCGTTAGATACCCAGTCATGTAACCAAGTTTTCGCGTCTCCTCTGAGGCAACCCGCAACTCGCGATAAGCATTCGTAATCGTCCCAACCGTTAGAAAACTTCGCCCGTTCCACCTCCTTATACCAATCGTCTATGTCATGGATATTCGGATCAAAGTTTGAAACAAAATAATTTAAGGACCGATTTGGTTGAAGAGATCTAATAGTGTCAATTAATTCTCGTGCCGTACGAGACGCATTAACAGAATTATTTTCGCGACTAGCCTGATTATTCTCACTTACGATAACACTAGGAAGTATAGAAATATCACTGTGTGAACATGTAGTTTCGTTAGATTCATTAGAGTTTATTTGAACTACTTGCCCTGCCACGGGGGTAGACGAATTATTAATTTTCTTAAGCGTATTCGTTTCGATTTCACAGGATTTCTGATTAACCGCCATGGACTGTGTTTCACGATTTTCACTTGCACTTATTCGATACACAATTATCACGTTGTTTATCATTATTTAAGGGATTGTTTTCACCACGATTTTCCAACGCACGCACTCGCGAAAGTATGGACTCCAGAGTGGTAGCTAATAAATTTGTATTTAGAGAAGGAGATCTAGTCTGTGATCGCTGGCGACGAGGTGACTGTGACCGTGAACGTGTCGATGAACGACTAAACCGACGGCGTACATGACTCGACTTATGGTAACGCGACCTACTTCGCGTACGCCTGCATCGGTCGTTATTTCGATCGCGATCGGACATGATTTACACTGAACACAACACAAATCGTAATGTTACTTTGTTCCACGTGTGTTCCAAATTATTATTAGTGAGCGTGTTAATTCCGGTCCCACTTCTGATATAAGGTTCAGAAGTAGGTTTTCAATAAAAAAGTATTTCTCAACAATAATCTATTACTTGAAATTATTAATTTATGGAACAAAGTAACAAATAAAATCAGGTATTAGCAATTCAATTAATATAAAACAGTGGAAAAATAATATGGAGCAAACCGACAATAATTCGAGGAGAACCGTCTACACTGTTCGAGCGTCGTCCGTGAAAAGAGACTGAGCCACACTTGGCTTCGACTTATATACGCGTTTAGAGCGAGGTAGGAAAAGAAACGATAAAATGGCGGTCTTGATCGCTGATAATATTATTATTGGTATTAGTATAGATTGATGATAGCAAATTTTCCTAAACGAAAACAGTCCTTTGTTTACAAAAACATAAAGTAAAACTGTATTCTCAGATTTTTGATTCACTTTATACTTTTATATTACTAATTGCAAGAATTAATTTTAGAACAATGTTTGCTTGCTTGTAGGCGATAAGGCCAAAGATGGAAGAGAGCTTCATCTGGACTCAAGAACTGAGATACTGGTTACCTCACCTCTAATTGACGGAACACGACCATATTTTTGACATTGTTATTTATTATGGAGACAAACTATGAAAACCGTGCTCAGATTCAGAATTCAGAATTAACGAGTATTTTACTTGGTTGGTGGTAGAGCACCACCAACCAAGTAAAATACTCGTAAATTAATTTAAAAACAAAGAAACAGTTCTTACCGAATCTTTTATCTCTCTAGGTTCTGTAACTAATGTTATAACGTTTAGAAATAATTCTTACATTACAATTTTTTTATTATCGTTTCCCTTGTATTATAGTCGCTTCTTGTTTTTATAATGACGACCACCTAACCTATATCTTAATAACAGATTCATTATGTTGTTTTTCTCTCATTAACGCTCAACCGATTTACTGTCGGGAAGTGCTAACATGACTGGCGTAAATGACAAATTATCTTCTGATTCAGACCTGAGAGCAAGCCATGCAGAATTTATGACGCGTGAAATTAATGACAACAAGAAACAGGAGAAACGTAACGCAATGAATATGACAAATAATTTTAATACAAAAGGCGATGTCGTTCAGCGCTTATACACTGCTATTATTGTTACCTTTAATTTCTCACAAACCTAGTCCTAATTGCTACATTGTTTTAAGAATGCTATTCTTTCGTGATAGTATCATACGATTCTAGGACTTCTTTACTTTGTGATTCCATATAGAAATCGGAAGCACTACAAAGATGTCCGTTAGTTTTTTTACCGACGAAAAAACGGAGGAGGTACTCAATTCGACGCGTATATATTTCTTTTTTAATGTATCATCACGCATAACTTTTTACAGAGAACTCCGATTTTGATGATTCTTTTTTTATTGGAAAGGGTATACCCCGAGGGTCCCATTTAAATTCGAAAAAAAAATTCCTCCCCTAAGGGTAGGAAAACTGGAAATTATTGTTGATTTACTCATTAATTGTGATCAATGACCACGCATTACTTCGTACAGAGTGATCCGATTTTGATGATTCTTTTTTTATTGGAAAGGAAAAAAATAATTCCTACCCTAAAGGTACAAAAACGGGGGATGATTGATGATTCACTCTCTGATTGTAAAATTAATAGATGAAAGTCACAAAAAAATATAAAATAAAAACTTTTTAACAAAAAATTGAACCGCCGAAAACACTAAAAAGCAAAAACACTGAAAAGTTAAAAATAATATAAGAATAGGTACAGACAACATCACACTTCTATATTGAAGTCGGTGACAAATTTTAACACTTTCTAGGAGATCATCGTTTGGCACCGACTTCAATATAGAAGTGTGATGTTGTCTGTACCTATTCTTATATTATTTTTAACTTTTCAGTGTTTTTGCTTTTTAGTTTTTTCGGCGGTTAAATTTTTTGTTAAAAAGTTTTTAGATCCATTAGTTAGTAAGCTCGAAGAACTTTAAGCCACTCTATACGTTGTGTGTCTTGTTGGTGTAATTATTTAAGAGCTGACCGCATAAACTTAAGTAATCTTTGCTTTGATCACTAAAACAGTGGTCAAAGTTTGTGGCAACGAATTTTCGTAATGTTAATTTTGATAGCCGACTTGTAAAGAAAAATATGTTTGCCGTCCCTCGCATATTCAACCAGAACACCTACGTAAATTCTTTGTGTGAAAAAGGAACCCTTCCACGCACAGTCCAAAAGACGTGGACAATATCTTCAGCTGTGACATAAGAATATGTTCAAAGTTCGAGTATAAGGTATTTGTCCCGTCCTTTTTCGTGCTCTCAACTGATCTGTGAAATCCTCTTCGCGCGTGGGTGTTTCGGGATCCTTATAAATTAAACGTTGCTCAAAGATCGTCTGTTTCTCGTGGTTGTCAGGTGATCTTGAAGCAAGGCCGATTCTGGCAATATTAGGGTTTTATTTTAGATATTGTTTTATTTATCTTGCCTGTTATTTTATTTTGCCGTAAAGGTTCTATTAAGTTTCTCGTTTTGGTGTTTGTTTCTTTGCAAAGAATCGTATATACATCATTTTACAGGACAATTGCCCTTTGTATAGTCTACTCATACTCTTATCTAAAAGCAAGGCAGCGCATAAATTTGAATTCATCCTCCCTTCTGTAAGGAAACAAAGTAATCATTTCACAAACGCCACGCAACAGAACCGCAGAATGAAGTCATACAAATTTTATGGCCGCGTGCAATTCTAGAAACATTGCTCGCATTATCTCGGCGAGCTATCATGCGGTAGTAAAACAGCGTTTCCCCGCCACTCCACCACCTCATAAATCTCGACCAAACGTAGGCATTTATCTCGCGAACTAAATAAATAAAATAACCCACTTCCCGTGGAGCAAAAAGTGTTGGATTAGGAGTTACGGTGCGTGCTCTAGCCGTAAACATCAATATAGTAAAGTGCTTGATACAGGGCTGGTAGCGACTATTACAATCAGTAGAGCTAACTTTCTGGGAGTTGTGGTAAGTGTTTGCTTGAAAACTTATGAACTGACATACTTTGCGCCTAAAAAGTCCGACAAAATAAATATCCATACATCGAAAGGAGAAAGTTGGTTGCATATAAATCTAAAGGTTTTGTTGAATAATAACGTCTGGAGCTTTGTGCTGATGGTTGAAATTGCAACAAGGCCTTACGATCACAAATCCAAAATCTGTGTTCATTATAGAACTTTGCAGGCGCTTATTGATAAAAAATGAAGGAAAACGCAACAACTAAAATATTATCTTATAATTTTTGATTTATGAAATAAGGAAAAAATTTAAAATCACACCATTTTGGAAATCGGAAGAACCTCCACGAAAAGAACAAGAAAAAAAAAGAATGACTCTCACAGACAGAATAGATTTTGTCTTACTTCACAGTATACTAGCTATTAGGTCGGTAAGTGGCAACATATGATAGGGTTACTAGTTACCGACCTAGTAGCTAGTAGCATGAGCAAAGCTGAAAACGAGGTGTATGGTATGAGGGTCTTATGGCCGATTTCACCAACCATAACTTAGCTTAGGAAGCCCCTAAGACGTATGCTGTCACTTTTTGTCTTTAATGAAAAGAATATGACAACATGCTACCTAAGAGTCCCCTAAGCTAAGAAGAGGTTGGTGAAAATGGCCATTAGTGAATGTTTCAGAATTTTAAAAATTACCTTTTACCAGAGGGATCAGAGTTCTGGTTCTTATACTTACTCGTATTTCTGCGGCCAAGCAGCGGTGCTTGTATTGCTGTTTTTCGGCTTTAAAAGTATTTACAGGAACCACATGTACTATAGGCGACTATAACCACTTACTATCAGGCGGGCAGCTTGCATGTTTGGCAAGTTAGTTATAAAAAAACCATAAAAAGTCGAATCTACAAATGATAATTTGCAAAATAAATACGCTTCAACAAATTTCATACAAATTCGCTACGGCCGGCGGCGCGGCGCGCTAAATTATAATTTGCGTTATTAAGGTGCGTGGATTAAGCTGTCGGCGGCTGATTACCACGCTTCTTGTGTCAACAAGTCAACTCAAAACTGAAAGCAAATAGCCAACCCTACTTCCAAATAAGTGAAGGGATAAAGTAGTTCCCCTTTTGTTGGGAGTCCGTAAAAAGTAGTGGAGGTATCATGAAATATTAATGAAAGGTGCCGGTGGAACATTTGCTTTGCCGTCTACTTCGTCTACTATTGGTAACGGATTGCATTCGTTCAGTTCGGAGTTTCTTGTTATGTGCGATGGAGAATTTTGTGTCGAAAGTTCGTATTCGATATTGAGAGCCAGCGCTGCGGAATGTGTTTGCAATGTTTCGATAATGCTCGGATTTAGCATTTAGATTGTAGCAGTAGAACAATAGTATCTCTATTTCAGCATTGTATTTTCGTCGTCAGCAGTATTATTTTGACGTCAGCTCTGCATTACCAGTGTCAAAAAGCATGCACCACATGGTTGTTTATCATGTAGCTGAGAATGTCTGATTGCAATTGTTAATGTGACTATTTCAGTTACATTGACAGTTGTAATCTCGTAGATATTCCCAGCGTACTTCATTCTAGCCTTACTTGCTGCCTGAACTAGTTATCTATTTTCCCTATACAGTGTATTCCGTTTAGTACGACTTCGCATATAACAACCAACCGTTTTTAGCGACGTAAGTATAGGCACTTATTTGGTTTTAATATGAGCCACTATGAAAGTAAGTACATCCGTTTACTACGACTCCGCTTACAGCGACCGACCGCTTTTAACGACGAAATTTCACACAAAATTGTCCGGTTAAAAAAGTAAACTAGTGGACGCAGTGGACTGCGATAGGCTGATTGATTTGATTTGATTTGAAGTAAACTATCTCCGCCCCGCAAACCTCCCTTGCCGCTGATTCGAATGCGACTGCTTATTTTACGGCGGTAATTTGCGACTTCTAAAAAAGTTTCTCCATTGAAGAGAAAAGGGTTATAATTCAACAAAAATGGTCAGTGCGTTTAGTGCTTCCGGTTAGTACGACTTAATATCACCGGTCCCTTGGCCGTCGTTATAACCGAATTCTACTGTACTTTTTTGCACTTGAGAGTCAATATTACCACATTCTGCCAATAAAATCCTTGTAAGCTATTTGGGAACTTATCTTCCAGATAAAGGACCACTAATGGATTCACAGGTTTCCGAAAGATATTTGGTAAAAAAAAATCCTTGAACATCAGATAACTATCCGAAACATTATCAGCAACCGGTTATACTGGCCCTTATAATCTGTTTCAACTAGATACATATTTTTTACTGTCAGAAAGTATGACTTCTTTGTAATCTTCCATTTCCTAAATAAATAGATTTTGAATCTGTATAAAATACTTGCTTATCAATATCAGCTACTGAGGCGTCATAAATAAGAACAATACGCTTATCTTTATTTTATCGATATTGCCATTAACCTATATTAATGCTTTTTTCTGGCTAACACGAGAGGAGCTTTGCCACGTTTTGTAAATATTCATAATCTCCAAATTTCCCGCACGGAATTGGCTATTAATCGGGCGGCAGCCGAGCCCGTGCTGTCGGGAGATTCTGGGAATTGTTTATTTCTATTAAGTTAAATATTTATTGGACTTAAGTTGCCGAATGTCGTCTGCTATTTGGCGATAACGACGCCCCCAAGCCCGACTTTTTAGCCTGGGAAAGCTGACGAATAATGTTATGTTATGGAGTTTTGTATTTTCAAATTGATTGCTTATTTACTTGAATTCACCGGCGAGCTAAACATTCGGGGTATAACCCTAAATGTAAGTAAATATAAAAGTACCATTTTGTATTTGTAATTTCAATGTTTATTTTGTAAGACTATTAATTTAATATATATATATATATATATAAATATATATATTTAATGTTATCAAATTATTTACCCTTACTGTCTATATATTGTAGCGATCTCATCTAATTTCCATTTATAACTTTATGGTAGACTTTAGGGGCTTGCCTTTCCTCAACAAACTATGTAATTTGAATTATTGTATTGCTTCTTTGGATTTTTTTATCCATTTAACTGTTTCTGCTGCTTAAGTCGTATTTAAAAATAACCCTAATTGACCACCTTTATATTTATTTAAGTTATTGTATCGTGTTTCTGAATCTCGCACAATACAGATTTGAATTTAAATCAAAGTGGAAAGTACGAAAAAACTCTAATTTCATTTTTAATTAATTATTTAATAATGTAGCTAAATAATATAAAAAAATAAGAAATTTTAAACTTAGTACGAGTACAATTTATTATTGCAAATATTATTGTGATCTATTGGAAATATTCATCAAGAAGTATGTTAAATACTGGACAAGCATTTGAAGTAAATCCTCCTTCCTATGAAATGAAATATGTTAGGCATCGCTGTCATGTCTGTAGGTACAAATCTGTACCCAGTACAAGCATATAGGTACTACGAGAGGACCAATGAGTTGAGTTAGTTTCGGTCCGAGATTATCCCGCAATGGATTTACACAGACATCGAGTGAGTGCGCCCACACACATCCTAGCCTACTGTACGATACTCGAAAAATAAAATCCGATAAAGCCATACCAATTCAGTTTATATACATTTTATATACGCAAATGCGTTTGTACTTGTACTGTTATCCATTTTATTGTACCACGTTGGGCGCCAATATTTGCATGGCGTACTTATGCGAACCGCCTGTTGCGCGCCGTCCGCGATATTGATGGCGATCGTTATTGTGCTCATGTGTGTCGGTATTGTTTTATTTTAAGCTTTGTCAAAGCCCGACCTCAATTCCTCTCGTAGATTTGTATAGGCCCTTTTGACTTACAATGATTTACATAAGAGATTGACGGTTTATATTTTGTGTTTTAAATTAATGTAATTTGAAACGTCGCGTATCGTATCTTCTATAATATTTATTTTTTTCATTTAGAAACTCGACTCTTCCTCTGTACACTCGCATTTATGGATTCCAACAAGTTATTAATTGCATAGATAATGTATCAAACGAACTGAGAATGAATGGAAACTCACTAACTTAGAGTGGAATAAAGTTGTTTATGCGCCCGCCAATTTGTGCTCTCCGATCGCTATTACAATCTCTTTGAAATGAAATGTTTGATGCATTTCAAAAGGATTTATAGCGAAAGCTTTCAGTATTCATTCATTCGTAGCGGCGAAGTTATTCAGCGGAAATATAAAAGGTCAATAAAACTTCTAGATTTACAGTAACTGAAGGGAGGAAATAGAATAACCGCATCTCTTTGGTTTTTTATGTGAAAACGAATATCAAGGCGAGTTTTGATAGGCGCTCTAACATTAAACTTTAATGAAGTATATCTTTATAAATATGTAGGTATAAAAGTTTAAGAGCTTATGAATTCAATGTAACTATAATTTATTCACAGTGCATGCAATATTGTACACATCTTGGTAATACGTAAATTCTATGAAGATTTGTTCTGATGGGTTTGTTACTTTCGTTAAGGAAAAAATGGTTGTCGACCGAATATCCAGCGGCTAATCGTAGTCGTATGAAACCACGCGGAACGTTACTTTGCTTTTTATCAAATTATCACAAATGATTCTCGTAACTTTCTCGTAATAATTTTTTTTCCACTTAAATGTTCTGCAATCGATTCTGTTTCCGAGACAAAAAAAAAACCTAAGGTATTATGATATAACCCAGTAGCTAGTAATAATGCCCGGTTTTGAGCCCTCTTGACTGAGAACAATCGACCCCCGTCTGAATAAATGTCGAAGACCGAGGGCCCTTGACGCCGACCCACCAGCGCTTCTATTCAATCAATCGTTATTCGCAGACGTTTTACAATACGCTTTACGTATATGATGGCTGAGTACTCCAGACTTCTCTGAATTCAGTTTGGAAAAATAATGTTACAGATCATGTTTCAGATCAGTCAATCGGATCAATAAAAATGAAATTCTTTCAATTATGTGTATTATTGTTTTTGTATTATTGTATTTAGTGCATGTATAACATGTCCAATAAACTATTTTTTTTTCTTTCTTTCTTTCTTTATATATTAACTTTGATGATAGTTATTTTCATTCTTCTGTACTGTAGGCTTACTCTCCAACCAATTTCGTACGCTTGAGTAGCAAACACTAGCGCCAAATTGGATCCAAATGTTGAAAAAAATATACTTATAACACTAAGTTTGATTCACGCAAATCAGAATACCAATGTCGATCGATCGGAATTGGTTCTAAAACTGGAACAGAAGAGAAATAAGAATGGAAATAATCAGGGTAACCTTATTTAGCTTTACTTGCCTAGTGATGCATGGCATTATGGTGACCATAATTTTTCACGAGTTTTGGAAAATTGCTTAAAATAAAAAAGATCCCCAATTCGCATATGTTAATAAGGTATCATTAAGTTTACAAATTAAGATTTGTAAACTTCATGATATCGCTAAACATCTTAATACGCTAGTTATTTAGTTACGTTCGTTCCTAATTATTATGGAAACAATCCACTGAACGCCTGTCTCCGTTAACTCGTTATTGACAATGATTTTTATTACATTAATAAAAGTGCTTCATCATCAACAGCTCGTATACGTCCCCACCGAAGGGCTCGAGCATACCCTAAACTAGGGCGATTAGGCCTTAGTCAACCACGCTGGCCAAGTGCGGGTTGGTCGACTTCACACACAATCTATAAAGAAATTCTTTCTTCACAGGTGTGTGCAGGTTTCCTCACGATGTTTTCCTTCACCGTGAAAGCGTCGAATAAACGTACATATGAATTCAAAATTTGAAAACACATCCTCTACCTCCCGATTGGAAGGCCTTACGCACTACGCCATCGACGCATAAAAGTGCTTGCGCTTAACAAGGTTGCTTCCATACTCAATACAATTTGACGAATTTATCATTTAGTTTGCAGCAGTGTGGCCATCATCAACAATATTTACAGATTACCAAAATTTTGTTGGCTTGCTTGGCTTTAAAAATCATGCGATACGATGCAACTAACCGATTAACCTTTGCTGGATGTAAGCAATACTCGTTCATCCTCTACCGGTTGCACAGCAAACATTTCATATGTTTGAAATCCACTTAAAAACTGTGTGACACAAACCAGCAGCGTAATCCGGTGGCAAGCTTTAAACTTCCGGTGGCAAGGATCAAATTTACGGCGGTCGTATTTTTGAACCAATCGTTTGAATTTGCAATTTTCGCAAGCACTTATGTCAGAATCGACTAATCGGCGGTCGTATGTTTATTTTACTGCGTTTTTACCCTTGTCTTCCCTTTTGCAAACAGCACGATGACGATATACAAATATAGTGCTTTACTGTATTAGGGATGCATTTTACCATAATCTAGCCTGAAAGGAAATCTAAGATACCTTTATTAACTGGACAACTGTTTTTGGTTCACCGATGGCATAGGGATGTCGAAATCAGCCAGCAAGTTGAAGTAGACACTTCTTACGGCCAATTTTTCAGTCGTTAGATAAATTTTAACTGTAGCATAAATATAGCATAATTTATTCCTCGGATAAAAGTTATCTGACTATTGAAAAATCGACCCTTAATTATTTTAACATTTCACGTTTAATCTATTGTCAATCGATAATTTCGCTCGCTTCAAAATACTCCAAACGTAACGTATTACACGGCCTTTCCTTAGTAATTTTCATATTGAGCAGAAGAAAGAAAAGGTAGCAAAAAATACCTTTTTGAATTTGCCAAACGATGAATAAGTCAATGTTAAGGTTGAATACTGAACTGTTTCAGGAGTGATTTTCGATTTTGCACCACGTTAAATTGTAGAGACTACACATTGGAGTAATTTTTATGTTTCAAGCTTAATTTAACAGACGTAGAACGAATACAGGGATACGAACGACTTCAAAATAGATTCCTAGCTTTTGCCGTGTCAGTTGCAACTGTCGCTAGACTCGCTAACTGCAGTCGGGTTGCGATCACCGCCAGCGGATTATCCGGCGACGGCCGACACCGGACGGTGCACGGCATCTTCCTGCCCGGACGTGTGCAGTTAATCTTTGTCAGTCAGTTTCTCCAACTCTGTAGTGGTGTGAACTGCATGCAATCTGAGAGCCATATTTTCAAAGTTGTATTGTGTATGCCTGTTTCGCTTCTTTTCAAAGAAGACTGGGTTTTAACTTTTATCCCCTTTTTGCCGGTGGTACGGTTCCGTGGTCCACCGTCAACCGGATCATCCGTTTTGCAAAACTTTTTGATGCATCTATTTTCTCTCTACGTACCAACTAATAATTTATTTTCTTTTTGAAGGAATATAGCTTTTTATTATAATCAATACAAGACGTTTTGACGTCTCTCTTTTTCTTGAAAGTAAATAAAAGAGTAATGTATGTTGACGTTGAATTTAAAAGCGATCGTGTTAGATATTCAGTTACAAAGCTATCGGATAGCTTATCTAAAATGTTGACTACCTAGGGCAGTCTACCCTAGGTTGTCAACATTTTAGATCCTTCAGGTTCATATCGACAACTGTGTCAAAACTTTTTGGAACAGTCGTCCTCTTGACACTGTTGACGTTTTGACACAGTTGTCCTTTTAACATTGTTGACGTTTTGACACAGTTGTCCATATGAACCAAAGCGGGCAGACTCATGGTCCATTTATATTATTTTATAACCACATCGCCGCCTCGGTCGCTTAGTGGCGGTGAGCACCCGCTCTTAATTTGCAGGTCTGGTCTTCGATACCCCATGTGGATGAAGATTTTCTACCTTGTTTGGTTGACTAGCTAGTTAGCTACCGCCGTCTTACCTTATTTGTTGCCATAATAACAATGTCAACAAAGACTGTTCATCGGTTGATGAATCCAGGTGAACCTTGCTTCCATCTTCGGCCTTATCGTCACTTAGCATCAGGTGAGATGAAAGCCACGAGCTTCCTTGTTATATTTAAAATAAATCTACAATTAATCCTGATGTGATTTCGCATATTACTAGTTCCTCTCAAGTGCCAACGACTAGGCTGCTTGAACCTTTGTTTCTTTTGCCTTCCCCTAAACATGGAGAGTGAAAACGTTTTCTTTTTCAACTTCAACAACACTGAAAAGCTTAAAATAATATAACAATAGGTACAGAATATAAGCCACGTGGAGGTCTATGTGACACCATCGCAAAATCGTATTCACATCTAATTCTAAACGAATTTGTACTCAAATGAAGCTCCTAATGGCTTGTGTAATTTTAAATTATGAATAATGCGGCGGCAACACGCTCGGCCCTGAGATGTTACTTGAAACGCCTCAAAAGTTAATCTTCGCTAAATTTAATTTAATCTCGCCAATCAGCTTTCCAATCGTGCTCGCAGAATCACAGATCTATTAAGCCCGAATTCATTGTACAGTCGCGGTCTTAAGTGTGTTCCACTTTGATTAACTGCTTTTTTTTTTGTAAAATTATTTTTTTATGTGGACAAAATTAAAGCAGGAACGACTAACTGCACGGGTCCATCTTTGGGGACGGATGCTTTCTAATGAGCATTCAGACTCTCGTAGGCAAGTCCGGCACTCACTGAAGATGTCATGTTTAATCCCTAAGTAAAAGCCAGTGCTTATTGGGATGCTCTTAGTACTTTGTGCTAACGACGTGGGGCTTTGGGTCGAAAATGCTTAAGTGACTTGTCGGTGTCTATGTTCTATGGTAATCGGTTATTATCAGGTGGGCTGTACCTTTGATTTTAAGTCTAACGTTTGATAAATATAATTCTGTCCCATCGATTTGCTTTTTTGTTTGAGGAATTAACTGTATTGGATAATTAAATTCAATAGATAGATACACATTTTAAAATGAATATAACTTTGCCTTTTGGCATTAAAATAACTCATAGTCAAGACTCTTTTCTTATTTTATTACAAAGTAAGTGCTGCAAGAAAGGAACTAAATTGAAAAGTGGCAAATATTTTCACACTGGGACCGTACGTGTGAACCTGTTTAACTTGATTTATACCTTGCTGCAATTGTGATAAGAGTTTCTATCAAATGAACAGGTTCACTGTACACCACTTGTGATTCTGAAGCGGAATTGCTTTGCATTAATTTGGCAGAAGATTCAGCTCTGGTTGCCACTTATGTTTATTTGAAATTCACGCGTTTTCAAGTTTATTACCGTCGAGTATATCTCGACTTCTTCTCAGATTTTTCATGCTACTATCATTATCATCTTGTGGATTGGTGTCTTACGCCAGAGTCTTGATCATTGATCAACATGGCCGCCACATTAAATTTCGTATTCAATTAAACACGTGATTCAATGCTTCTCAAGAAGAATGTGAATCGAGGTGAAGAATAAGGGGTAAAAATTCCTCATCAAGGCAAAACTGAGCTTGTGGTTACAGCTTTATCCTTACTCTTTTTTACTTTTATTCCTTTTGATTTCAGATTAAGTGTTGAGCGAATATCTATTACCTATGCCTTTCAATTTATTTTTTTTCGTATATGCTAGATTGTGAGTACGTTTGAAGTGAAAACGATGAAGTTCTATTACTGAACACATGCCTAGATTGTTTTTCAATACGAGAGAATACCTCCCGATTGCCATGGTAAATTTCATACTCGTAAATACGCCCTGTGCGTATAAAGCCTGTGGCGAGGTTTTATTACGCAAATTATTTGTAAAAAGCAACCTGGAGCAGTAGTGAAACATATAAGCACAGGAACAGATCATTTTTCACGGGCAACATCGGAATATTAGCTTCCTAAAAGCACGTGTCTCTGCAAAGAGATTACAAAGGATTCTCGTTCTTGCGACTGAGCGACGCCCGTCAAACCTCACGACCAGGTTCGCCGCGCACATAAATACATTATTTCACCTTTACGGTGTGTAATAACAAAAATATTGACTAACCAGCTTTATGGCGAGAAAGACGAGTTGTTATTGTGTTTACAGCGGTTTATTGGTGATGCGAGCAAATCGGTGTGAAGGTTTTGGTGCGTTTATTGGGAGAGGATTGTTGGTATAATTTCAAGCCATAAAGCGCTTCGTAGCTTTTTGTACACCTTGTTCATTTTACGCTTCTTCCACGCATAGGTCCATACCCCCATAATAGGGTCCCAATTCTGCTAATGTTAAAGCGTCAAAATAGATTCTTTAACAAGCTTTTATTTACTATCACCTGTCCCTGTCCAGTGTCTGTAATGAAATCATGCAAGTTAAATTTGACCCAATTCCCTGTTTCCGATTGAGCTGAAATTTTGCATGCATATGTAATATCGCGTGACAATGCAATTTTATGATGATATGGAGCTGATCTAATGCTGGAGCTGGAAGGTGGCTATAGGAACTCCGCAATAAAATGACACAACCCCATCGAGTTTGGGCACGAATCAAACGAGCCCAAACTCGATTAAAAGCTGAATAATTTTACTTGTTTAGTTCTCGTTTGGCATTCTTGTAAGTAACTCCAATAGATATTCAATAAATTCGTTTAAAAATAATTTTGTAATTCAAAACCTAACCCATACACGATTATGTTCACAATTTGAACATAGTCGCGTATGTTTTAGGTTGCTCAATTTATTAATGAAATAATCACACTTGATAAAATTTTAATTTTTAAAGCAGAGAAATTAATATTACAAATATGTGTGGTGATGAGATGCCACACTTGTTTCATTTCAAATACTTTATTATTTATTGGTATATTCTATGGTTCTATTGTCTCACCTCAAACACAGCAGCGCCTTAGATGGATACAAGAGGTAAAATATATCTACTTAAGCTTAGGAATACCTAGCAGCAGAATTGGGCCTCAGGAAGGCAGTATTTTTGCAGGTCACTTGAGTGTTTTATTATAATAGTCTTCAGCGCTTTCTTATCAATTGTCCAACAACCGAAAAGTCCACAAGCATAATGATGAAGTATAAAAATGCAAAGGCATTTGATTCGATACAACTGAACGAAAAATACAAAGGAAAATAGAGTAGAAATAGGAGAGAGGCAGACCGAAATTCATGCAACAAGCAGAGGAGCTTTTAGGCACGACAGAGCACAATGCGAGGATGACTAGCAATTGCCTTACCTACAAAAGTGAAACGTTAATGTGTCCTTGTTTTTAAGTTGTTGTTTTAGTACCTCACATTCGCATGAACATTGTCTAATTTAATGAGGTGACCTTAAACTGGGATCGATGAGGCGGCACAAGCCACCCCGTTGTGACACGGTCGGCCGTGACACGTTCAAGGTCGGCAGGACATCGCTGCTCGACCGTCATCTAAATATTTATAATTACATATTTTTTCAACAGTAAGTACAGTAAGCTCCTTATCAAGCTGTACTGTTTGACCTTTGGACCGTTCTTATGCCGCTCGTAATAGTGGCGGTTTTCATAGTGTAAATGTAAAGCTTGAATGGGAGCTTACTGTACCTAGGACCTTTCAGCAAACCGCATAATAGTAGATTAGTAGCTAAGGGCTGTAAGGCAACAATTGCAGCCCGAGATAATTAGGCGCACGAGCGCAGCGAGGGCGCTTATATTTCGAGGGTGCAATTGGTGCTTACACCCGAGCTAACTACTCTGCTTTACATCTCGATTGTGAGGTAAGTAGGTCCTTATTACCCCCAAATAGGGCTTCTAGGTGACCAATAAGCGCTCTAGGGTAATAATGTAGCTTGGAAAGCCCTAGGGCGGTAAGTAATTAAAAAACACTTCATTATTTCAAAAAGTTCGCGTACATCTAACCATCATACTGGCTATACATTACTTACAGCCCTAGGGCTTTTCTAGCTACATTATTACCCTAGAGCGCTAATTGGTCACCTACAAGCCCCATTTGGGGGTAATAAGGACCTACTTACCGAACATGAGAGATGTAAATTAAGATTATAACAAAAGTATAGACGGCGACACCGCGATCACTGTATGCCGTCTGATGGACGATAGTAAACGATGACAACGATTAGTCAATCTCTGGAGATACAGGCAAACTTAAGCTGTTTTGACAAGTGAAGCGTCCTTACTGAATAACAAAAATGTATCACGATCGCGTTCAATTTCTCAGTCAACGTACTGCAAATTAAATAAATAATCGACACGGCTCACAGACAATTGTATTGATTTTATAGAAAGCCGCTGAATTGACTGCCGTATTGAAAATTGATGTTGAGTAACACAGCGAGGAACCTATGTTTTGCCCTTACTTACCAAAACCCCAATGTCTTATAAAAGCTCCCTGCTGTATGTTTGTCCAATACTGGCGTCTACCCGTGACTTCGTCTGCGCGGACCTCATGCTATTCTATCCGTTACGACATTGAGTACGAGACATCGAACACCTTTCAAGCTTTCGGTAATGGAGGGATGTGGTATGCATACGTTAAATGTGATAGCGTCTGGCGATATCTTCATGGATCCGTCTCAAATGACTAAACGATTGATCGCAACGACCAGCCGTTACGTGCGTGAACGGCATTCTGAAGCTACGGATTGAATCGTTACGATTCTCTCGTGGATTGATAGAAACGACAGACGTAGTTCGGAACACTAGAAATGTAGAGTACATGTTAGTTTGAATTATTCGAGCGAGTACACCACCAGCAGCCTTCCACTAATTCATACATTCTAATCTCCAGAGGCCCCATTCACACGAAATTAGTGCTGAGCGCCTCCTCTGCCCTTCACTCTCGTACAGCGAGAAAGGGATAGCAACCGCCTTGGTATTTTCCTACGCCCATTTGAATGCGAAGTAAATACGCTTAACCCGAATACGAATTATTTGACAGAAATAGTTATATTAATTCTGCGCGGGGTCCTCCATTGTGTTATAATGTAATGCGTGCTAATTGGTCCCTTGGGTGCTGATATATGCAAACCAGCATCATCTGGATATTCACGCATTATGGAGGAGAACTTCGTTCAATTAACATAATTTTTGACGGCTCGTCGAGGTGTAAGATCACCAAATGAGGTCTGATGGATGGTGTCGCGTATTTGTTCGTTAGAAATTACAATGCAAACCAGTAACTAAAAAAACATCTTCACGGTTTTTTCATTGATGCTCCGCTTCTATTAGTTGTAGCGTGATGTTATATAGCCTATAGCCTTCCTCGATAAATGAACTATCGAACACAAGAATAATTTTTCAGTTTGAATCAGTATCCTGAGATAAGTGATTTCAACCAAACAAACAATCAAACTAACTCTTCATCTTTTTAATATTAATAATAGTATAGAATAGATATATTACAGTATAGAGTATAGATGTAGGAGTTCGTAACATGATCATGATTTCCTTTAATTTTTATTATTGCATCTTGCTTACGCCTTTTCTACTGTTTCTGGAGGGAGGGAACTTTGGCTCAATTCAGCTAATAAGCTACAGCCGAATCGAAACTGAACCGTTGCGATCGACCAATCAGAACGCCACATTATCACGTCATCTAGCAGTTGAAAGGCAATGTAAGCGCTCCGATTGGTCGACCGCAACGGTTCAGTTTCGATTCGGCTGTAGCTTAATAGCTGAATTGAGCCACTGGAGCGGAGAGGGAGCGGTAAAATGGTCCTCACGTCGCTCCCATCCGACGCAGACGGTTAGGTGGTAGAAAGAGGGATTATGCAGCCCACCTTCCATTACCACTCTTGGTGTGACCTGCGTGCTGTTTGGCCCCTAATGCGCGCGATGTCCAGGGTAAACCTCCACAGGCGTTACGACCAGATCAGTAACTGGCCGCGCTATCCCGGGATGTTCTAAAGAATTGGAACTTCCCAGAGCCCGGATCGTCTTGACTATGAACAAGATGGTCGTTGGGGTTGGTTAAGTGAGTAATGCTCTGCATCACTCTGGGGAGAGTCCACCCACACACGCGTTTCAGCTAGCCGTCGGCTGATATGGTGCACATCAGTATTCCACCTCGTTAAAAAGGCCTTCCTTATGTTAAACTAGCTGTGCCCGCGAACTACGTTTCGCCATCAAAATACTTAACAGAGTGTTTAGTTTTTTCCTCCATTTTATTCCATAATGATTCAACTTTATTCTGCCTTTCTTGAGCATCGGCCATTTCGAAATTAGGACAATTTTCGTAGGTTCGTAATGCTCTTTTTCTAACAGTCCACAAAATTAAATACATTACATATTACTATAAACACTAAATATAATTATTGTTTCAGAGACATTATTGATATTAATAAATTCTTCTTCAGTAGAAAGAACTACACAGTTGCAAGAATAATCTTGATCGTATTCATGTTTCGAATTAAAATAAACAATTGTTAATAAATTAGAACTGTATACGAATAAAGTTTAGATTTTATAATGGGTGTTGGTAGCACCAACAAAATATATTTTTTGGATATGACAACTTGGCCAATTTTGACTGGTCGTACAGTAAGCTCCTTGTCAAGCTATACTGTTTGACCTTTGAACCGTTCTTATGTCGCTCGTAATACTGGCGGTTTTCATAGAGTTAATGTATAGCATGAATGGGGGGGTTACTGTACAAATACGTTTTCCGTATTCGATATCCGATCACGGAATACAGACACGGAGTTTCGTGAACGTAGCGCAGACGTTCGTTTCTTCTCATTCGGGATTTCTACCATTCTACCTAAACGTACGTACAGAACGTGTTCCGTTCGTAAAAAAAACGAACGTGTGCGGCAGTCAATGAATATTTTGTATAGATTTGATGCATTCGGATGCCCGCATTCAGAAAACGAATGCGAAATAACGTATTTATGCGGTTAGCCTTAAAATGTATTGAGACTTCCGTTTTTGTAACGTGTACTGTGCGATATAGTGTTGCTGGCATAGTTCGGTTAGCAAACTCGCCGTGATGACTAACATCCAACACACAAACTTGGAGTTATCGTTAGTTCACGATCGTTGCATTATCAAGGTCTCGAAGGACACTAAACACAGGTAACATTTAACATCGAACATCCAATAGGCCCCGAAGCGGTTCTCAAACTTTTTTGGTGACGGAACCCTTTTGGAAAGCGAAATACTTGACGGAACCCTAAAATAAAACAATAGTTTTTAAAAGTGTATTCTTTATTAATAAGCATAATAAAAGTTCGACCAGAGAGGGTGTTTTGATTTTTCTAAATTATTGCGGAACCCTTATAGGGGTATTGTGGAGCCCTAGGGTTCCGCGGAACACACTTAGAGCATGGCTACTCTAGGTACCCTTCAGGGCCTACTTTCATTTAATACCCCTATTGCTGGGTTTGAAAAGCAACTGTTATCCGTCTTTTTTGAGCGGCGGCCATGTTGAATTTACGTCAATGTTGCTACGTTCATAGTGCTCTACTGATCAAGGCCTTTCATTTAATATCCATATTGCTGGGCTTAGAAACGAACTTTTATCAGTTTTTTTTAGCAGCGGCCATATTGAATTTTGTGCTATTTTCCTAGGTTCATAGTGCTCTACTCTTCAAGGCCTTTCATTTGATACCTATATTGCTAGGTTTGGAAACGAACTTTTATCCACCTTTTTTGAGCGATGGCCATGTCGAATTTACGTCAATATTGCTAGGTCCGTAGTGCTCTACTCTTGAAGACCTTTCATTTGATACCTATATTGCTAGATTAGAAAACGAACTTTTATCCACCTTCATTGAGCGGCGGCCTTGTTGAATTTATATCAATGTTGCTAGGTTCATAGTGCTCTACTCATCAATGCCTTTCATTTGATACCCATATTGCTAGGTTTGGAAACTAACTTTTATCCACCTTTTTTGAGCGGCGGCCATGTTGAATTTATGTCAATGTTGCTAGGTTCATAGTGCTCTACTCATCAATGCCTTTCATTTGATACCCATATTGCTGGGTTTGGAAACGAACTTTTATCCGTTTTATTTGAGCGGCGGCCATGTTGAATTTAGGGCGATTTTCCTATGTTCATAGTGCTCTACTCATCAAGGCCTTTCATTTGATATGCATATCACTGGGTTTGGAAACGAACTTTATCGGCAGTCATGTCAAATGAAGTCAACGTGGCTAGGTTCAATGTGTTCTACTCTTTAGGTTCTTCGTTCGATATCCATGTTCCTTGGGTGGATCCAAAAAAATGTGGTCCGTCATTTTAGACATTAGGATTGTCCCGTCCCGTCCCTTTACGCGTAACCCAGAAAATTGCAGTCAGATATTTTTTTTAATTATCAATATTAATCTATTACTTTTAATAGTTTTAAATGGATGAAAGAGTTTGATTCCTTAGTCCTTATGTAAAAACATATAACACCTTTCAAAATACCTTGAAAAGAGTATCTTCATTTTTCAACATTTCAAATATTTCAAAAATTGTACCGATTTTGTGAAAATTAGTCAAGAATTAAACCAATCTACAAATTTTATGGTCACTCGATAAGTATTATCATAAAAAATGCTTTATACATTGGTTGTATGGCTTGATCTTTTTGCCTTACCACCACGGTACGACATAATTTTGGAAATCCAATTACTTAAGATCAGGCTGTATGGCGTAGTTCCATTGCCTTTCCTTTGTGGAAGAAAATACCTTCTCTCTGTACTATGTGACAGACTTGTCAAAATAATTTCACGTGGGCCATGTTGTTTTTCTACCTAAAGTCAATTCGAAAATTTTATATGGTATTTTTTCACTAAAAATAAAAAGTGAATTTAAACAAACGAAATTATGCCTAAATGTTCTTCCGGAAAATTCTAAGCATTGTGGTGTAAGCCATATCAAATTCTGTCCAGTAGTTTCGGAGATCTTTCCGGACAAACAGACAAACAAACAAACAAACAAACAAACAAACCAACAAACAAACAATTTTTTTAAAAACTATTCTATTGTGTTCTGCTAATGATTTTAAGGCGACCTGTGTATTTTTTTTCTTAATATTTCGCAATTACAGATTTTTGTACCTCTACGATTTTATTATATATAGAGATGTAATATGTATTCATTTATTCAGACATCGAATTCCATTGACATTGCATTGGCTTGGCGATTAGACGTGAAATGGCTACAAAATCTATTTTCTGATGTTTACATCGATTTCCTTTCTCGTACAATCGCATCTATCAAATTTTTAAATGTATATTGCTACTAGTTCTGTGTTCCAGTCCAAAACTGCATACTTAGTTGAGATCTATAGATAATACCTCGACACTCAAGTGCCCATCCAAACTAGAGCCAAATTAGACAAGTTTGTGTGTTATCTGTAGTGCGTCGTGCTCCAGGAACAGTTAGGGGTATTAAGGACAACTTGAACCATTCAAGTTGCCATCGGCTGCGATTGTTTGTGTTCTGATTGTCCATTGATTAGTTTGTATGTAATATCCTATTAGTATATTATTGTGTTATATCTTAGATTTATTCAGAAGCACAAACACCAAGGTGTCGGTAGCAGTTTATCTAATTATATTTTTTATTGTCAAACAGTACTAACCAACAGTTTTCATTATTATTTAGATGGTCATGTTACATGTCATGTCTTGTTATATGTTCGTAAGTTCTTATTAATGCTGTAAACTTTTTATTTAATTAACTGTAAATGCTTTAAGTGCGAAACATATTTATTAGTTTATTAAATTTTGTATTTTTTTGTTTCAGGTATGCGTACCTGCGATTGCTTTTAGGTTTCTCGAGAGAAGGTAGTATTCAAACTGCAACAACGATCTATCCATCATTTTAGGTTATTGATAAAGCGGTTTATCGCGGTGAATTGTCAAAATACGATAGAAACGTATTGTAATTTGACAGTTCATGGCGATAAACTACTTTATCATATCGTATTTTGGTGGTCGTGCTACGGGGGCTGGTATTACAAGTATGCTCCGCAGTCAATCAAACAAACGCATAATTAAGGGATATTTGTGAAATCTGTTCTTTAATATACGATATTCCATTTCTGATAATTTACTTATATCATACTAAAGTGTAGCTGAGAATCTCATTAACTTAAAACACGGTAGACGTGCCTGTACTCTTAGAGGCACGAGAGAAACTGGCAAAGTCGTAATTATAAAACACCTTAAGTCCGATTATAACAAGATGCTTTTCAGAAAGGATATCTTTGATTCAGTAATTGAATGAGCAAAATATCGTTCCGGTGTTTGCCGCCAAGTGGAAGTTTCTCGCATCAATAATCACTTGCTCGCTCGCTCACAGGCTACAACAACTATTAGAAATTCGGGGTATTCCGAACACGTTCAAGTTTTAACTCGTCTGCGGATAGTTACCGTGACTCGGCGCTATGATTGCTTGCGGAGTTTCTGGAAGACTTTTGTACTCTTGACTCTTGGTACTTTTCGTTTTAATTAGTTTGTAAAGTGAAGGTGATGTGGAATCATTATTAACTATACAATTTAGGTCATCTACATGCAATATTTTAAGATGCAATTCTAGAATTTGAACCAGTCTTCTGTCTTCATTGCGTCATCGCGGCTCGATCGCGTAAGAATTGCTATTTGCATAGGTATGACATTCTCAATCACCTGGAACATTTTTGGATTTCTGTGTTTGCATGTCTTGGCGTTGTTAGAAATGTAATCGTGGTGTCTGACCTCAGTGCGAGGTGTCTTACATAGGAAATACTTTATGTTGATTGATATTTGGAATGGGTATACATTTTTGTAGCCCTAATTGCCAGTGGAATATAAACTTTAAATCTCAAATTTAATTTAATAATAAACATAATTTTCATTTGCCCTTAATGTTTCTACCTGTTTTCAGTACCCCTAATTATTTATCACCGTATTTCAATTTCCCAAATTCGGCATTAGGCTGAAGTACTGACGATAACACTTTCTTCTATTTACTATTAATAAATTATAATTCGCACAAAACAAAACTTACTTCATATAGCATAAGGAAGCAATTTGACGCTCGTGTCATAAGTAAAACCTAACTAAGCCACCATTATGACCAATTTTATCAACCTTCTCATAAGCTTAGAACACTCTTAGGTGACATGTTGTCACATTCTTTTCATTAAAGACAAAAAGTGACAGCATACTTCTTAAGAGTTTCCTAAGCTAAGGTTGGTGAAATTGGCCATAAGTATTTCTTCATAGCAGGGACCTCAGGCCTCACGACTCCTCCCCTTTTTACATTTACGGCTTATTAATGTTATGTAAATTTAAAAAAAAAATAAAACAATCACTTCTAGAAACATACATTATTTCCACGATCCAAAGAATTGGCTTCGATAATAACATTAGGGTAAATTGTAATACTTTAGTGTATTCATCATACCTAACACCGAAAAAAAATTGCCAATATATTTTAGTCCATTTAGCCATAGAGCTTCTAAATTAGGGCTTTTAATTTTAATACCAAACTATATTAGTGCGAAAACAACTGTTAAACAACAACAATTATTGTTGTTATTTGAGTTAGGCTATCAATGGTATGATGTAAGAGCCGACTAAGGAAATTTGCCGCAATCACACCTCTGTGAAGGGATTGTGAACTGGGAACGAAGACCTACACCAGGGGTGGCGAATCTTTATGTATCAACGTGTCATTTTTTTCTAAAGATATATTAAATGATGACGCTATAGACGTGCCGTCAAAAAATGTTGACATCATGATTATTGGGAAAATAATAATACTAAATACCATGAACTCAAAACTCTTGGTAAACTTTGTGGTCGGTGGCGTATCTAAAGTATTGTCACACCCGGACTTGGTTCCTGCGTTGCACTGAGTCTAGTGCAGCGAGTTGGTATTTAGCTGAGCCATCCGAAAGCTGACTATAGTACTCCATACACGATCGGACTTTTGCTCTAAAGTGTTAGAAGCTGTCCCTGTGTAAACTACCGCGTTACCCTGTTCAAGACGCCCATCTCTTTTGTTGGTGTTTGCACTTTAGAGTAGACTCTATGCTTTTGCCAAAGTTGAGATTGGTAGTCAACTTCATGTCAAGAAGCTCAAAGCTGTCCGCTACAAGAATATTTGGTGACGTATATGTTACTGTCAAAAGTTTGTATATTGGTAAATCTTAGGTTTTGCCGGTAAATCTTAGGATTTACCAACATGAGTTGGTATATGTAAGGATTTGGATACATGGACGATATTTGGGGCTTTTATCGTTAGAGTTTGGGATATGCTAGGATTTACCAATGTCGGTTAATAAATGTTCGTTTTGGGAATTTCTTAACAGTTTGTGTGTGTGGTCACAATATCTAACCTAACCTACAGTTTTCAGTTAAATCCTATAAGATAAGCTTTAACGATAACATTTCACTATTCGGACCCGGGCGAGAAAAAATGGCGACCAGACGGATTTTACTTTATTATTGATTTCATCAATAACACTTACGCTATTCTTCTACTTAGTTATTCTGTGTACTAGTGTGCAATTCTCAGCATAGCACAGCATGTCTAGTAATCTGTATTTATAAAACCGGCCAAGTGCGTGTTGGGCCACGCGCCGTGTAGGGTTCCGTAGTTGCAAATGCCAACTTTGAGTTCACACTCACACCTCACAACACATTGCCACAGATTACTAAATACGTTGCTATAAAATTAGGCATTATTATTATTATTAAAGCTGCAATGATTTTATATTTCCTTAACTTCACGTGGTTCGTAGATTTATATTCAGTACTAATATTTTTATTCAGTAATATTCAATGAAATACTTTTCCGAGTACATTTTATAAGTTAGTCGTCTATAACTTTTTAGTTTGTACTTAGTACTCAACTCTGATAGTTTCCCATTTATTCATATTCACGAAATCTGTAAAATGTCTAAATTGGATGATGATACGTATCAGCTATTATTAACAGAGACTAAAGTCTTCTTTAGTTTGATAAAGTTACGAGCAACCAATAAAGTTGAAATTTCGTTCGGGTTGCATAAGTCCTGTGCGGACTTATTAGCTTTATTTGATGAAAATCTGTTCAGCTGTTCAAAAGTCAGCAGGGCGCACTGCATCCAGGAAAAGTGGCCGTGAGTTTGTTTAGGTACATAGCGGTTCCCCCACGCAATGTATAAAATAAAACTAAAGAATTATTTCCCACTTTTCAATGGACGGTATGTTATATGTTGGGGGCTGTTTTTTGTTTTTTTAATATATCTAGATCACTCGCTTTTCTAGCTTACTTGGAATTGATTTTGAAATGCTCTCTTTTGGTGATTTGCAGTCGTACAAACTACACGCGCACGAAATTGCGGGTAAAAGCTAGTGTAACCTGTACTAGTCTAAGAAGTCAATGCCTGGGAAAGTTTATATTTGTATTTCACAACTCCCAACATTCTGAAGGTGTTTGCATTCGAAGGCTTCTATTTTCTGTTCAAACACCGCCAGTAAGTCGCCAGTGTAAGTTTAGCGACAAATAGTTTAAAAAGACATTCGGCGCATTCGTGATGTATGCTCTCAACTTGGGAGTTTTATCTCAAGTCAAGTCGCTTCGCTATTTTCAGCAACAAATGTATTTTCGTTGTACATATTTTTGGTCAGAACTTATAACGTTTTAATAATTTACAATTTAGAAATTTTTGGAGCGGCGCTACGGCTATTTTACCTAAACTAAAACAGTTTTATTCAGTTGAAAACATTAAAAAGCCTACTTAACTGTTGTATGCCAAAACATATGAGTAAAAGTGCTTATATTTCAGTTGCGTACTAATTCATAAAGATGTTAATTTCAGATAAGTGCGAGTGCCTTACGCGTGGCGTGGCCGGACCTATCGCCGTCATTTTATGTTTTAACTACGTGTATTTTTTTATGTTTGTTAGGTTATTTTTTTATGTTTAAAGTTCGGATTTTTTAAGTTTAAGAGACAATAATAACATTTTCATCCTTACAACAACTGGGATATAAACTGTGCAGAAACAGATTATCATACCACTAATTGTAAGAATATAGAGTTAAATATGTCTGTTTCATTTTATTAGAACTTCTAAAATATAATTATCAGCATGCAAGCTATAAACATAGCAAAGGCGATACTATATGTATTGATATAATTCCTAATAAAAAGGTATAAATTATAATAAAGCATAGTACCCATAATTTCTCCGTTTTTAAAGCCGGATTTCTATTTGTCTGACGTGACGTGTTGTGATGCATCAGAACGGTATGGGTTTCATTCATTTAGTATGGTGAGATTTATATTAGTGTGACGCGATGTGTTGTGATGGCTTGTTTTTTTTTTGAAGGACCTATGCTGTTAGCCGCAGCTGGCTGTTACAGCTTCACCTTTTGTGTTGTGTCGCATCAGAAGCTATCCCGATCGCGTCAGAGTGCCGGGGGTGGGGGGAGGCGAGAAAGGCGAGGAAGCGGCGGTGTCAGAAGAACAGTGTGCACGCGCCTGTGTTGTGACGCGTCAGATGCGCATTGCGCGTGTAGCCTTTTCCTTTCATACATACTTACTTTCATTATAATACGAAATGTAGAGAATATAGATATTAATCCATTTGAGCTACTGTTTGGGAGCATCAGAATCGGAGTCGAACGATTCGTGGAAAAACATTGTGCACGTGTGAGCTTGCCGCGAGCTACAACTGTAATGATTCAAAAATCATCATAAGACATCTGAATGCGACACAGATGTGAAAGCTAGCCGTCACGTCATCACGCATCACAACACAACACGTCAGACAAATATAAATCCTGAAATGATAGGTACTATGCTTAATTATAATTTATACCTTTTTATTAGGTACTAGCTGTGCCCGCGAACTACGTTTCTCCATAGAAATGCTTAACACAGTGTTTAATTTTTTTCTCCATTTTATTCCATAACCTCCCGCACGCGCACCCCCGCCTTGGTGACGCTCACTTCGCAACGGGCCGTGCAGCAGAAATCGTAATATTTTAATTTCGCCATAACTTCAAAACCAAACGTCCAATTTTAATCATTCAAAGACCAAATATTATCTACATAAACTGTACTTAGTGAGGAAATAATTTATTTTGATAAGGATTAATAGCATGAGAAAAAAAATGCGTTTAAATGTAGTCCAAAAAAAATTCAAGATTTTTAAATAAAAAAATGGTTGTTGTGCCTCACTCGACATAGATAGGTATAGTGTGTCGCGAACTTTTTTGTAGATGTTTATAAGATCTACAATTAATTAGAACATTTTATGGTTCTATCTTTTATAGTTTAGGCAGCGTACGCAAAATAAGTTATTTTTCTGGTTGATTTTTTACACCTTGTGTCCGAAAAACCCAAATATCTTACGGAACCCTATTTTTTTCCAAAATAAAATTTGGCCTATGTTACTGGTGGATAATGTAGCTTTCGAATGGTGAAAGAATTTTTAAAAACGGTCCAGTAGTTTTTGAGCCTATTCATTACAACCAAACAAACAAACAAACAAAGTTTTCCTCTTTATAATATTAGTGTAGATTATATCAATACATATAGTATCGCCTTTGCTATGTTTATAGCTTGCTTGCTGATAATTATATTTTAGAAGTCCTAATAAAATGAAACAGACATATTTAACTATACCGGGTGTAACGGAATACCGAAATAATATTTTAAGGTTGTTGATTCACAAAAAATGTTTTATGACTATTCTTTGTATTTTGATTATATGCCTACTTTCGATTTAATACACTTAACTGTTAAGCGTATTAAATCGAAAGTAAAAAAAATACAAAGAATAGTCATAAAACTTTTTTTTATTAATCAACAACTTTAAATATTATTGCGGTATTCCGTTACACCCGGTATATTCTTACAATTAGTGGTATGATAATCTGTTCCTGCACAGTTTATATCCCGGTGATACCCCTCTTCTTTCCCCGTTGTTTGTAAGGATGAAAATATTATTATTGTCTTTTTAACTTAAAAAATCCGAAATTTAAAAAGCTGCCACTTATTTTGATGTTATGCATTTATTTGTGATCAAAATGAATTTCACCTTAACGCAACAAACGGCCGTGCAATAGACTTTCCATTTTCCGCCTCTTTAAACACAAATTGCAAGTACATTCTGCGATGTTCCACGTAATGGCGGTTGGCGCCCAACGTGGGTCTAGTTCCGCAACACTGCAAATCTCACAAGGCAGTCGTTAGTTACGTATTTAAGAGTCTGTACTTTCATAATTCTGGTGCGAGCCTCTTGGCTTAGTGGCTCATAGACTTGACATGTTGATTGCTTAAGTAAACTAACGTTTGCTGTGGTCTGAACGCAGAGGTGTGCTTAAATTAAAAAAAAATATTTCGTGGTCCTCCGCGATTCGACAAGGCTCTTTAAACAGTTAACTTTTAACTATTTACCCACATGTTAACATTCATCAAAAAACTGAGATTTAGTAAAATGGTGATGGAGCAAAATGTGCTATTAAACCAAATCGGGCAACACGTAAATCGGCGTCGAATGATTACGAGAGCCACGTAATGGCGGTCTAATGGTACATAAATGATGTCTTGTGTGTGTAGTGCCGCAGTTGATTTTTACGTCGCAATATTGTGTGCTTCAGATAAATCCGTTGGATCTACATCCGCGCCCGCTGTATATATAATACAGGGTGTAATGATGGGGAAGATCGCGACGAATTGGAAGGGGGACAGCTTGGTTGCGACTTGCGATATAAATAAAAGCATTGTGTACGGGTATCAGCTTATTTCAGTGAAAAACATGCATGTAATGGAATGGAATAGAACAGGAAAAGAGTATGTACTTTTCAGTGATTTACATTTTATAATTTAAATTGTAAGAAATCACATCTGATGAGGATTTAAAGTTTATTTTTATTTTATTTATAATTGACAACTGAAGCCAACGAAAATGTACACAATCCATAATCGCTATCTTAGGTGCTTAAAAAGATAAAACATTAAAACTGGGAGACAATAGAGACCAGGGGCCTAATTCTGTTAGCATTTGTGGCGTGTTAATAACGCTTCAGTAGCATTGTTTTGTACAGTTATTTGCTGATTAACCGATAACTTACTAAAACATTTGTTACTATTGGCTTATAAATTCCACTACGAAAAGCGTATAAAAGCGACAAAAGCTGTTTTATTGAAACGCTATCAAGATATGATAACAACGTTAAGATTAACAGAATTAGCAGAATTATCCGAAGCCCGGCCACAGATTGTTAAAACAATAGATGTCGTGAGTTCCGTTTGAGTGAAACGGACCACATAAATAATATGAGATGACGGTTTCGGCCGCGTACGAAACTGAGGCTTCGTAACCAGTTACGATCGAATACTTTTTCGTCCTTGCACGAAACCAGTTACGGTCAAAAACTTTTTCGTGTTTTTGTACAATAGTATAAGTAATCATTTGACATTTTGTGTATTACTGGTTTTCTTTTTTCTAATCATAAGCATAACTTACATAAAAGTTAGAAATAGTCAAAGTAGAAATAATATATTTTATTTTTTCATATAAAAGTCATAAATGAAAAATTAAAATGTGAAAACATAAGAATAAATAATTTCGAGATAATGCCCTACAGAAATGTTTCCTTCTTTTAATTCATTACGACGTTTTGTCTCCTTTATCAAAGTACCTAACAGATACTTTGTGGCATTGTGGGATACTTCTTCCCTTTGAATCGGTTGATGTTGTTGTGCCATCCTTCTAGGTTGTCTGATTTTCTGATTGGTGGTTTTATATTGTTGAGTGGTTTCGTACAAGGACGAAAAATTATTCGATCGTATCTGGTTACGAGACTCATTACATAGTTTCGTACGAGGATTAAAAAGTATTCGATCGTAACTGGTTACGTACAAGGACGAAAAAGTATTCGATCGCATCTGGTTACGAAGCTCCAGTTTCGTACGCGGCCGAAAGGGAGATGACGTTAGTGAAATATTAAATCTGATGTTATTCTATGACACCCACCAGACCAGCTTCAGTCGTCCCGTTACCACGAATGCTGCACGAAAATAGTTGCAAAGCGTGCGAAACGTCGGGCTAAATAAATACAATGGTTTTATAGCTAAAATATACGCGAGTTAATCCGAAAAGTGTAGTTTTATTGAAATGTGTTGTACTCGTGCAAATAAAAGACAGTATTAGGTCTCAGGAGTAAAAAATAAAACAAAAAGATTTCTAGTGCAAGCAATTGTAACGGTACAATAAACCTATACTATATTCAGAATGGCGTCAGACAAAATGTAAACAATAAAACCAATGGTTGCCAAAGTTTTTTTACCTAACTTTGGAGCAAAAAAAAAGTATTGTTTAATTGTGAAAGTAATAAGAAAAAGAAGTAGCCATACCATTATTATTGTGAAACTGTTACATAAATGATGGTTATTATGAATTATGTGTAGCGGTGACTTCACCATTAACCATCATACCATATACCATATGAAACATGTAAATTTCCTTTCATCCTTCTAATATTAATAAGGGTAGTAGGAATAAAACAATAAATTTATCTTCAATTTTTTACCTAAGCTACATTTTTATACACAAGGCGTGTACTGAAGAAGCAAAGCATTTACAATCAGTCCCGATAGCATTGTCAAAGTACCTTGGATTAAAAATCTTGTCGTAACAGTCTTAAGATCAACCTTTCTAGACCCGAGGCTAGTTCATTCTAGATTGTATTCCTTACTAATACCTAATTTGAGTTTAAAGATAAGGATTTATCTATTTGTTTCTTGATTGAACGAGTCCTGTCCAGAGCAATTTTGATGATTTTTGTGTTTTTTCGTCTATACTTAATACTGACTAATATTAGTGAAGCATAAAATGAATTTGTTTGCGGATGATGTTTTTAATCAATGTCACCTCATATCGATCAGATCAGAGGGCCTATTACCGATCTCATGGTTTTGCAAATGACATTATTTATGATATCATAGTGCAAAACGAAAAATACGATATCCGGTCAAATTTTTGATCATTTGTTCATTATTTTATGATGACATCATTGAAATTATGCCATAGTGATGATATTATTAGAGATCGGTAATACGAAATGCAGATTTCATGATTTCTTTTTCTCAAATTTATACCATGTCATATGATGAAAGATCCATAATTGGCCTGCAGATCCAACAAAAATTCGAACTATATAAAAATGATTGAAACACATACTAAAGGAATAAAATAATAAAAAAAAATAATAAAAAATTAATTTAATTAATAATCAATAAATAAATAATTTATAATTCACAAAAATATAATTTTATTTATCTATAATAAGTGATGAGTCATTAATTTCAAAAATCCCTAATATACATTTGCATGCTGATATTGTTATCTGCTAATAGGTAAGGACTTATTTTGTAACTAAAATAACTCAATGTAACTCGATTTATAGCAAATAAATGATTTGATGTCTAGTGACAAAATATTCGACTCAACAAATAAATGATGTAAGATAACATTTTTACTTATGATTTATAAATATTGTGTAATTTCCTTAGCAACAAACAGATAACAGATTTTTGTTTAGAAACCCTTAGGTCTCTAATGGTCATTTTCACCAACCTCTTCTTAGCTTAGGGGACTCTTAGGTGGCATGCTGTCACACTCTTTTCATTAAAGACAAAAATGGCAGCATATGTCTTAGGGGCTTCCTAAGCTAAGTAATGGTTGGTGAAATCAGCCATAAATGTCTAGTGACAAAATATTCCACTCATAACAAATAAATGATGTAAGATAACATTTTTACTTATGATTTATAAATATTGTGTAATTTCCTTGTTAGTGACAAAGTATTCGAATCACATAACCTATTGCGGCATATTTTATAGAACTGCCTTTGTACGGGGGCATATCTTCAACTCAGGCAGGCTATCGAGTGGAAATTCAACGTTTACAAAGCCCAATCCTCTTTGTGTTTTATACGCGAAGTTTTCATGTGGAAATATTTAAGTAATTTGTTTATGAGTTTAACCTTTTATGTTATTTTCTGATACATCTTAAAAGAGGGACCAAATGGTAATTGTGAATAATAATCTGCTGTCGTTTGTTCATGTAGAGGTCAATGTCTTGAACATTGTCTTTATCGCTTTTATAAACGAGCCATGCGATTGTGGAAGTCCCTCCACATCACGGATCATGGCAGCCGAATACCGTCATTATGCTTTTACTTATAGGAGGTGAAGACGTTTCATCATCTGTTAGACTAAAGGCGTAGAATTTAAGTCTGCAACGCACCGCACCAATCCATTCGCAAGCATACATGGCTACATGTTATTATCATCATGTGGCGTAAAGTCTCTTTAAGACCACCACCACAGTGAGCTCGCTTGAAACTTTCATATTAATTTTATTGTATTTTCTTTTTTAAAATCAATTCATAACTATATCGACGTTATCTTTCCGTCTCCACCATAAACCTAAACAGAGCACAGACCTAAACTGGTTTAGGGCTTTCGCTGCGTTAAGCGGGCGCACAGCGCGTGCGTCCACTCCGCGTGCTTGTTTCATATCATTTCATAGAGCAGCGCTGCGTGAGGCGGATAGCCGTCGCACGCGACGTGGGCAGCGGGGCCCGCGTCGCGGGCGACGGGGCACGTGACATATGGGCTGATTGGCTGACCTTTTCACGTCATCGTCTTTTGGCTAAGTAATATAATATATAATCCATATTTATCGACTGTACCCCTACGCGATCGAAATTATACTGGTGGTGGCGCTGCGATAGACGGGAGTCCGTCGCGGACGCCCGCGACGGCGCAGGCGGGCGCACGGCGTGGGCATCCGCGTCGGGCATCCGCGACGGGCACCCGCTTAACGCAGCGAATGCCCTTAGATCGTTTCAATTAACTTGAATAATCATGGTTGTCCCTCGGGGTGATCTAATTGGGTTACTTGGTCGTCTAACTGGTAAAGTGGTGTTTAACTTAAACGCCCTCTAAGCTGTCCTTGAAATTGAGTTATGCAGCTATTCAGCTTTGATAAATTATAAATTGAACTGTTAAAGTATATTAATAATGGGAAATTGAACTTCCTTAAATTTTGTTAATTACCTTGACATATATTCTACAAGGACAGCCTAAAAATATTGAATCAGGAAAGATCTTTTGTCAATTGTTTGTGTGTCCTTTATTCTTTTTTAAACTTTGCGATATTCCTAAATGTTATTGTTCATTAAAAATCTAAGCGTCATTGCCACAAAGGCCAATGTTGATTTTTCGATTTGCTAATGCGTTTTTATCGTCTTGTCCGCATGTCGTGGTGTCGACTGAAACTGAATTTATTTCAGCAATAAAGATAGTGATCCACCAGTTGAGGCCCGCTCTGCACGGCAACTGGCGCAAAATTCGCAGCTTGAATTTATTTACGCCCCTTTGATATCGAAATGGCGAATTTCCATTTAAAAAGAACTGAAACACGTATTTCCTGTTCATCGTTACCAAATAGTACGCGTATGTTTTGATCACTAGTTTATGATTCTACAGCATTTCTTTTTCAAAACACTAACTACTACACTTTACCAACTGCTCGCCACTTATTTAAATCAATTTATTAGTTCAAATCTGTAAGATTTTCGGTTGATATAAATCACTATCTATCTATACTATATTACGACAATGTGTCTTTCTTTATTCTTCCAACACTGGTATATTTACCTGTTTTGTACTTCGTTGCCCGTTTCGCTAAGCAAATCAACTCTCGTAGCAAGCAAGCAGCAAGATTTTTTAAAATATTAAACCAACTTCAGTATAAAGCAAGCATGTTGCAATAATTTCCCAAGACGACGAGAGTTCACCGACTCAAAGTTGGTCAAACTAAAGCTACAGTTCCTATTCCGTCTGGACCCAGAGTCGGGTCACGAGACTGTTCTTTCTTTCATCGCTTACATAACTTACAAAGCAACTAAATGATTTCAAAGTCGTGTTAACTTTGTGAAACGTTTCAGCTGCAATTTGTTCGACGGATGGTTTTCCATAGCAATTTAAAGTAATAAAGTTATGCGAATTATCATCACAGCTCATATAAATGTCTCCACCGAGGGGCTCGAGCCTACCCTAAGTTAGGGTGTTTCGGCCTTAGTCAACCACACTGGCCCAGTGCGGATTGGTCGACTTCACACACAACTTTGAATTTCTTCGCAGATGAAATTCGAACGAAAAACACATTGTTACATGGCAGGATCGAACCCGGGACCACCAGATTAGAAGGCCAGTGCCGAGTCCACAGCGCCACCGACACTAAGTTATACAGACGAGTTCTACGAACCTCTAATATTATTATGTTGTACAGCTTATTAGCTCGATTAATCGTAACATCTCGTTGCCATTGTAATTTACTTACTATAGTCATTTTTAGGATTTCGTTGTAGTCATTTCGTTTAGTGGACGAGACGTGAAGGGTCGATAGATAGATTTTATAACGTTTCACTCAACAACATCTACGCCATCGAGTATCTGGAACGAATACTTATACATATTTACGCAGGGTACGTTGCATATGCATTTGAACATATTTCGAACAAGCCAAGAATATCGCGATGTACACACACACACGTCAGATGCAACCATGCCAAAGTTGGAGCGAGTCTTGACATGTGCGGTAAGTTTGGAGCGCTGGGAGGCATGTCCGATGCGACTCCGACACCGTAACCTCCGGAATTTGGCTGTCTAAATTAGAGATATTTTGGAGAGGTATTTCAGTTAAATATGTTTGTGACTAATGCAGTTCAGTTCTGGTTTGATTCGAGTGCATTTTCGTTGATTTTTGTGAATTCTTCGAGATTGTTCCATTGTCTATCAACGAGCGTCGAGAGGTCATTTTTAAGAACTTCTTCGTTGTGGTCACTCCTATCTTTTTATATCTAGCAAAACTTGTATTTCGTACATTAGCAAAGAACTAGATAATCAGAATAAAGTTTTAAAGTAGCTTGTAACATTTATTCAAATCCAATTAAATACATTTGCGTGATTGTGGAATGTATGTTACAAAACTATCATAAAAATCTTTAAAACGTTTTATGTATGTGATTTTAAAAATGCTAAATTAATATAAAGTTACAAGAAAAAATTTCAACACGTTCAAGATAAGAACCTGCGTCTCCAACATACCGTGTTGATGCCATGATGCCAAGATTAGAACCTGCGTCTCCAACATACCGTGTTGATGCCATGATGCCAAGATTAGAACCTGCGTCTCCAACATACCGTGTTGATGCCATGATGCCAAGATTAGAACCTGCGTCTCCAACATACCGTGTTGATGCCATGATGCCAAGATTAGAACCTGCGTCTCCAACATACCGTGTTGATGCCATGATGTCAAGATTAGAACCTGCGTCTCCAACATACCGTGTTGATGCCATGATGCCAAGATTAGAACCTGCGTCTCCAACATACCGTGTTGATGCCATGATGCCAAGATTAGAACCTGCGTCTCCAACATACCGTGTTGATGCCATGATGCCAAGATTAGAACCTGCGTCTCCAACATACCGTGTTGATGCCATGATGCCAAGATTAGAACCTGCGTCTCCAACATACCGTGTTGATGCCATGATGCCAATATTAGAACCTGCGTCTCCAACATACCGTGTTGATGCCATGATGCCAAGATTAGAACCTGCGTCTCCAACATACCGTGTTGATGCCATGATGAATCCCAAATAATAATGTCCTCCTAACCGATATTCGGTCACGGCGGCCAATCTCCACAGAGACTAGCCATCTGCGCAGGAGATATTATAGTGCACAAGTGAATGCGCAAACGCAAGTGCACTCTCTGATCCTTCACTCGCCTAGTCCGATGGGAGGGTTAGCTGACACGACCGGGGCGAGATCAGGCGCAGGACCCACTGTTTAACGTGCCTTCCGATTCCGAAGCACGGAGAAGTTTGAGATCTTTCTTATTTTGGTCACCCGTCCTAGGACTGACCACAGCCAACGTTGCTTAACCTTAGCAATCGTTCGCTGAGCGCACGCGCCAATGCGCATCTCATTTACTTTAGTTATGTAAACTTTGCTCGCTGTCGATAACTACGTATATTCATTAAGTCAATCCTTGCAAGATCCGTGAAAATTGGTTAAGAATAAAGCAAACTTATAAATTTTATGTTTATGACTTAGCATTTTCTTTAAATGTGGTATTAAATCAAAATTTATTGCAATTTTTGCAAATTCATACCTGTTGGCTATTCCGAAACCCCCAAGGAAAGTCCAAGGGACACCTCAAAAGTACGCAAATAAGAAAAAAATATTTTATTCCAACCACATGTAATACGCCGCTGGAGAGGCCAAAAATTTGGTAAGCCTATTTTCACGGTCAATTGCCAACTAAATCCAATACATTTTCCTTTGCCGTGATGGGATAAATAAAATTCTGCTTACAAAACGTTGAGACGGACTAGACGTTTGTGTAAAGTTTATCACTGACCTAAGTTGTTTTCGTATATTCAAATAGAAATTCTTTGTCAGCTGTTTGTATGTGATCCGTATTGAAGATTTCATGTTCTTTTGTTGGCGTGATACTGACTGGTTGGATTTTTTCAGATTTTCGAAAAGTCTACATTTAGTAGAAAAGCTTCTTTGGAAAAAAGTACTAGCGGTTTTGGTCAATATGTAGAGGCTCTTAAACGGCATAATCATGATATATTTTGTATCTGCGTTACCATAAAAGGTTTTAATAAGCATACCTTAGTCTATGATCAATAAAACCTAATTTGTCTACTATAGCTATATATTCCAATGAATTTGATTTTATTTTATAATTAAAAATATCTTTTAACTTGCCTGAGATACCAAACGTGTCTCATGTTAACATTAAGTCACTGATTATCATAATTCTGAACTCATATCGTAAAATAGAGTATCATCAGCCTGCATAAATGTCGAGCTTATGAAAATGCCAAAATGTATTTGAACATTGCGACAGGTCTATTATGTACCGCTCTGTTCTCGGTTCAATGTTTGCGGTTTTTATTTCATCGATACCGCGCTGTTTCTGCAGAGCCAACGCCAGATACATTCGACTGAGCAAATACATCTACAATATGTACCCTGCCGACCGATCCCCCCGACAGCTGATGTTGGGAATTTTATTGATTGTGTGTTTTGTTTTGATTCGCAACTATGATATCGTAGAACGCTAAGAGCGCAATTAATAAAGCTGTATGATATATGATAATGTTGTAATCTACACTAATATTATAAAGAGGAAAACTTTGTTTGTTTGGTTGTAATGAATAGGCTCAAAAACTACTGGACCGTTTTTAAAAATTCTTTCACCATTCGAAAGCTACATTATCCACGAGTAAAATAGGCTAAATCTAAAAATTAAAATTTAGCCGTAAGATATTTGGGCTTTTCGGACGCAAGGTGTAAAAAATCAACCAGAAAAGTAACTTATTTTGCGTACGCTGCCTAAACTATAAAAGATAGATCCATAAAATGTTCTAATTAATTGTAGATCTTATAAATATCTACAAAAAAGTCCGCGACACACTATACCTATCTATGTCGAGTGAGGCACAACAACCATTTTTTTATTTAAATTTTTTTTGGACTACATTTAAACGCATTTATTTTTCTCATGCTATTAATCCTTATCAAAATAAATTATTTCATCACTAAGTACAGTTTATGTAGATAATATTTGGTATTTGAATGATTAAAATTGGAAATTTGGTTTTGAAGTTATGGCGAAATTAAAATATTACGTTTTCTGCTGCACGGCCCGTTGCGAAGTGAGCGTCACCAAGGCGGGGGTGCGCGTGCGGGAGGTTAAGGAATAAAATGGAGGAAAAAATTAAACACTGTGTTAAGCATTTCGATGGCGAAACGTAGTTCGCGGGCACAGCTAGTGTCATATATAAAAATTTACTTGCGTAACGATACTTCAAAGTACGCTCGATCAATACTCACTTATTTATTTTTAGCAACATAGTCCTGTCGTGATGTGCGACTACTGTGCACTATCGTCTTGCATTAAAATACATAAGTCTATTGAACTAAGTCATTCCTATAATAAAAAAATGATATAAATGACTTGCTTTGTATTTTGATCCAACTGAATAATTTTCATGATGCAATTAAAGGTTTCAAAACTACAATGACACGGACAACCACGGAGCTTCTAACTCCTACAATGTTTGCTGAACGCCCTTGTAACAATTTAAGTTTCTGTTTATTTTGCACTCATAAAAATCCAAGTGCTCTTCATAAACTTCAACTGTGACTATTTCTAACAATAGTAACGCTGTGTTGTCGTGTGGAACTGGAGCGTTGGGGGAGACAGTTTGAGAGTAAATTGTTTTACACAGACATCTGTACAAGTGGTCCTAAGCGTACGCCCTGAGGTACTACATTTTAATTGAAAAGCGTTTGTGGTTAGCAGAATTTGCAAGTGTTTATCAGACATATTTAAAGCTCATGAATTTCTAAACAGCTCTACGTTTAAAATATGAGTTATTTTTGTAATTTAACATATCGCATAAAGGGTGAGTTATTTTTGTAATTTAACATATCGCTATGTAGACATTGTACCTAAAAATAGCTATCCAAATTTCACCATCGCACGCAATAATAGGGTTCCATTATCATGCGGTAAAAATAAAACTCCACGTGCATAAGGGTTTTAGGATGGTTTTAGGTTATGAAACTGTTTTTGCAGTTTAATGCCCTATCTACATCAACGTTTTATAGGTGTCGTCTATGTAAATAAAATATTTTAAGCTTGGTGCTGTTTTATTTACGTTATTAGAGTTAATAGAAAGAGTGTCAGGCTTAAACCATACATTAAGCATTTAGGCAATGTTTTGTAGTAATACCTTTAATCTTACTTTCTAAGAAATATTTGCGAAAAATATTTAAGTTTACGTCTCGTAGGCAAAACGATCTCTAGAATCTGCGAGAACATTTTGTTGCTAGGCAAGGTTTATCGTCGAATTGGTTTTATATTCAGGCTTCTAAACACCCTAGGAACCCATTAAATAACATGCGTTTTGTAAATTTACTTTCATCCTAACTTACTGTTGCGATCAGTTTGTTTTAGTAACTGTAAATGTCACGGCCTAATGATTACAGATGTACTGTTGTTGGGAACTGGGCGGGCGATTTTAATAGTCGACCGCATCAGGCAAACAGATTAGAACTCAATATTAATAAATTGACATTTTTCTTGTCGAGCAGTTTTTAAAATGTACATAAGTAATATGTATGCTTATGAAACACAACTTTACAGAGCGAGTGTCACCAGCAGTTCCTCATACACAGACCAATCAGATTTTAATATTGATTGTCTTAGATACCATAAGCAAGCGTGAGCACTTTTAACAGCTGTCAATCAGTTTTAACGTGGCACCAACATGAGATATATCGTCGTAAATAACAAGGTATGAAACTTCCTGAAAATGTTACAAGTATCGAACAAAGTCGGATTTAAATGACACAACGTTGCAACTTTGTCGGGGAAGATGAAACAGATGACAATGTTTCGTCTGAGAACACCGCGAAATTACTGGCTCATAATTTTGATTGAAATTGATATGAATAATATAAGCATGATTTTGAAAAGACATTACTTGATCAGCGCGATATGGCTGATAATATAGATATCTCAATAATAAATAAAAAAAATATGTGCATTGTGTTTTTTTTAATGTTACGCTATGGTTCGCGCGTAATGAATTTTCATGATGATTTATAGGGATCCGAATTTTGCGTTGCTAGTAACTTACATGCAATAGTACCTATTTCTTTTAGTTTCTGTGTCCACCACATCAAACACATAAGCTGGCAAAATTAAAAACAAATATAAAAGTAGAATGTATAAAGGCATGTAAATAGTAGTATATATATAATATCGATGAGGTTCCAATATTCGATCGCAGATCATGAATTTGAATTTTACACGCCAAAAAATTAAAGGCTTGCCAAATGCCAATAATACATTTCTATTTGAAGCTTTGTTTAATAGCAATCATATAAAATTATTTTATTCTTAGAAAACATTGAGTGAACTACACCGATGACGCGATGTTGACTCAAAATCTAAATTCAACAAGAATATTTCGTGCGTCGCGAAAGTTATTGAAACAATTTATTTGAAACCTACGTTCGGGACACGCAAAGTTATTACAAAACACTCCAGCACGGAGTTGCTTACTTAATTTCTTTAAGAACTGAACGAAACGAAAGAAGTTTCAGAGTTTTTGGCCGCAGCCCAGCGTCGCTGCGGGAGTTTTCTCATTTCCAACGTGCACCGTGCACTGCAGCACAGACTTGTTTTTCGTATTACGGTCACTTTTGCATTTCGACGATTTCCAAAATTTTCTAACATTCCACGTGGATGTTCAACGGAACCAACAAGTTGCTATAACTTGGTGATCGTTTGAAACGAAACTTTCAAAGGCAGAAGCTTTGATCTTTGGCAAAGATATAGTTTAATAAAATGGCATTAAAATTATACGGTCATGACGGTCAATTATCGGCTTCCTAATTATTATCTCAATACCTATTAGAATATTCATAATCACATATGAACATTTAATTTCCTTATCACTGTTACCAATTAAAGAAGTGCTTGACTTGGTTGTAGATTTTATTACTATAATATCAACTTTTATTGTAAAGTTTGTAATCCTAAATGTAGACGGTTATCATTCTGTAAAACCGTGCTTATAGCGCTGAAAAATTTTATTGATACTTTGAATGGATTTTCAAAACAGAAAATGCTACCCAATTTATAAATAAAAAAAAATTAGTTTACTTGTTAAGGAAAAAAAACAAACCGTTTATGGTCTCCAGTCTTTTGTGATAAAGCGAATGTTTTGAGATAATATCAAACTACAACACGATTGTATGGTAGTTTGGCATTAACAGCATCTCAAAAAGGACTAACTTTTGTCAAAACTTCATAAAACTGATCAAGATTTAAGTATCTTATTATACAACGGCTGATGATTATACTCGTAGACTTCAGTTTGATGAGTAACCTTAGAGACCAGTTAATCCTGAATTTAATAAGGTTATGTTGATTTTGACTAGCCTCTCGGCAGACCTTTAATAATTTAAGGCCACATTTTATAGGCCATTGTGGACTATATCTACATTTATGGGAATGCGGGCGCCCGGGGTGCTGGTCGAGCCGTTGTTATTCAAATGTGGTACACCTCAGCCAGGGCTGCCAGTCGTGACATATTAATCAGCTCAATGTCCGTCATAAAGTGTGCAAAACGATCTTGTACACAGATACACTATTTAACACTTTTCTGGAAGCGCATAATGTAAATCAGATGATATTGATTTTTGATTGAGAATTCTATTTAGTCTTTACAATGGATTGTGCCGTTTGAAATGGACGCTGTCAGCACCCACGTGCTGGCAACGTGGGGTTTTGGGTCAATCAAGCGCAAGGGATTCTGGGGCTCTATTTTTGAGCTATTTGTCAGCGCCCGATTCCTTTTGAATTTCCAATCGTTTTCAAAAAAAACAGTATCACGACGAAAATCAATACGATTTTGATTTTCATCGTAGACATCGGTTGGAACGTTTGCTTGTTTGCCATCCATATATAGAAAAAATTAAAGCCTAACTGGCGGATAGACGAATAAATAAAATCATATTAGCTTATTAATAATGTTTCATGGTTATAAAGTGGCAGCCCTGCGCGAATGGCTGAGAGTTAGAAATAATGTCCGTGTCGCACCAGCACGTGTTTTTTGTCAAGCCTCTCTTAATTCTCGCAGCGAAAATATACAGCTTTTTAACATTACAGCAATTTTATCAAAAAGACGTGGACGTGCTTTTGTGCTGTGTGATTTTTTGGATTGAGTAACTTATTTTCACTTTGGAATAATTGTTTGGGTTGTTTAAATAATGTCCTCCGTGTCCTGAGTTGACTCCTCTAGATCCGGAAAAATGTATGACTAAAAATGAGAATGCATCGAATTTTTTTAATGAAAAAAGATAATTTCATTTCCAGCATTTCTATTTTATCCTTTTTATAGAATAGAAATAATATATAATTGACTTAATTTCACATAACACTCGAAACAAAATACTTGCGATACGTCAACGATTGCGTCGAATATAGTCCGTCTACAACGAATACTGAAAGTGCAGGATTCAGTCGCTGTATCGAGCATCCAGAAGTAGCCGCTACCGCTATTTATAATACGTATACGTTGTGCTGACAATATGATTGCCTCAATCCATAGACGTAGGTATTATTTTTCCATGGGCGGTGTCCAGTATGAAGATTTCAATTCGCCTTGAGTATAGGTACACTGATGCGGAACCTGCGCTTTTTTACTTGGAGGAAAACGTCATTCTATGAAGTGAACGTTGATTTTTCAATAGGGGTGACCAGACCCCAAGCGCCACCCTTACCTACGCCAATGCTTCGATCGTTGCTTTTACGCGTGCGGTGTGGAGTCTTCGGTCGCTGCGTGTGGCTTTTGAACAGCTCCGAAAGAAGCAGGCCTGCCGAGGCACTAGAAACCTGCTCTCTGCTGGATCGAAACGAAGTTTGTGCCTATTAGAAACTTGACGTTCATGTTCGTAACTGTATACGCTCTATACTAACTCTAGCGTAGAGAGTAGCCCCTCCGCACCCGCTATGAATACTAATGCGACGCGACCGGGGTGTAAAGGTTCGCGCGTGCGGGTGACACGCGATTTACTCGTCTGAAAAACGTGTTCGCGGCGTGTTAGCGATTTTCGCGAATGGTGTCGCATTTGAGTGGTTCGGGAATAAGGTTCGACTGGCGATAGTAATTTTGAATAATACGATTATAGTTAAACTACTCAACTACGTCCTCACTCGCGGAGTGAGTGAGAAAAAGAGCTGTGTGGGGCGAGAGTTTGAGAATTAAGAATTATTGTCTGAGCATACCAGGCACAGTCGATTAAAAAGTGATCTTTGACTTTTATAAGAATCGAAGCAGTGCTAGCTGTCGCCTCTGTAGCTGTACTGACCAATTCAGACGATGCGAGTATCAGATTATCACTGGCGTCGAAATCTACTGGCGTCAGTCTGTTACTGAATGTAAATTCATCTTTAGAGTAAGTAATTTGGGTAGCTTATTTTTTATCCAATTTGCTTTTATCCTTCCTCAAAACTCAAAATATCTCCATACCAAATTTCATCTAAATCGGTTCAGTGGTTATTGATACTACTCCATACAAACTTCCACCTCCTTAAAGGATAATTTCTGCGATCAAAACTATCCTATGTCCTTTCCTGGAGCTTAAACTATCTCTGTACCAAATTTCATCTTAATCGGTTCAGTCAGAGACACACTTTCGCATGTTTAATGGAATAATTTATAACTATTGGTATAGTAGATAATTATAACCTTTTTACAAAACAAAAGACAAAAGAAGATGCGAAAGAATACCACCCTGAGGTACACCTGCAGTGAGCTCACGCCATTTAGAAATAGTTTGACACATACTGCTTGTCAGTGGCCTCAAAGCTAAGAAGAGAATGAAAACAAGGAGGATATCGTAGTCAACGGTATTAAAAGCATTTGACAAATCTATGAGTACCAATATTGACCCATCAAGTTCTCCATGCCACCTCGAATGCCTTCAGCGACAGAGTAAAGCGGTAGTGTAAGTACTTTTACCTCGACTAGCGAGAAAAGCAAGATCGAAGGTATGGTAGATAAGACTACATTAAATGAGAAATCGCCAATCAACAGGGAACGTTTCATACTATCTACTGAGATTTTGTATTAATGAGAATTGTTCGTTATAATTACACAGGTAACTGCATGTATAGTAATATAATAACGTGCAATCAAGTCAGTTCCGTCTCCAATGACTCGTTACCTTCAAGCCCGCAGTAAAATCACAAGCCTCAATGTTATGAGAGCGCATTTGCTGTAACGAGAGGTCGTTAGCCCATCTGCTGGGCATCGCACTAATCGCGGTCGTTAATATGAAACCCTGATGGTAGCAATGCCGATGGCAACACATTAGGCGTGCGTCGGTCAAAGTGTACGCTGTGACAACCCTATTACTGTTAGGGCTGTCATTTGATACGCTGATGTGCTGTCATATAGGTAAGGATGATGACTATACAGGGGAAAAAAAGGGCAATAATACGAGTAAATCACATCTATTAGTAACCCAGCATTATTATCATATTTAACTGTTATTGGTCATAAAATCTCTGATTGTAGAACATGGTCATAGGCCATAATATGTAATCCTGTTCGAATGAAACGGCAAGCTGCCATTTTGGCCGGCTGTCGCGTCACGCCGTTACATAAATATGAGTACAAACGAAGACTGCGAAGAAACGTGGCTTAATGACTCCAAAAACCAAAACCAACACGTACTGTGCGTGGTACGTATTTTTCCCCGGACTGGACGGGAAATTTGGAAATATCGTTTTATAGGATATGCATGCATACCACAGTGCATACGTGAAGGATGCAGGAGCCGCAAGAGCGAACGTGGCACCATATCGTCCCAACACAATATCAGTTAAATAAATCGTGAAAAAAAATTCGTCGATGATGATGATTAGTATGTGCTGTTCCGTCCTTGACCCGGCGTGTATACTAATTAGCTATACGTTTACTATAAAACTTCCAAAACTCCCCGTCTCGTTCTTTCTAAGGAAAATCACTTCCCGTAAGCAGCGGGCTTAAGCTAGCCAGCAAATAGCCACCAGAAATACTTCTTAACTGTCTTTACAGCCATTAATAAGTCGTTTTTAAAACAAAACGCAATTCAATTAAACGTTATGTTATGTTAAACGCTATTTCAATTAACACCGATTCTAATTAAAGTAAACGAAGCTCATGGATTGGTCGCTCCTAACGCAGCGTGTTGTTTCAATTGACTATTTTACTTGTGTTAGTAACTAACACAAGAATTCTTTCTGGTTCTAAATACATGTATATGTCGTGGGCCGATCGTTGGATTGGCCATATCGAGATATGCCCGGGCACATCGTGATACGCCGGCGCTTCATGATCTGACCATCTTACACAAACCATATCGTTCTATGCTTTACGTTTGACGATTTGTCCAACGATACTTGGGTATATCGTTTGTGTAGGATGTCCAAGGCTTTAAGCAAATAAAATAGAATTTTAAAATTATTATATTTTTATTATAAAACAAAAACGTTACTTTATTCTTTAAAATAATTAAAATGTCACATAGCATCACAGCTCTTTGGTGATTAGACAGGAAGCCAAGTGTTTGGAATAAATAAATATCTAAATAAAAAACAAATTTAACTAAAATCTTTACAAATATTCATTTAATGCGAACTGTGCTGTGAGATTATCAACGGTTTTTTTGAAATATTAAAAATTCTTTGTCAGAAGTTTCCATGACATTATATTTTGAAGTCCAATAATAGTCTGAAGCCTCCGACTGCATGGACACCTTACATCTTTTGATTTGTTCAGTAGCCTAAAAATAAAATTGTAACGTTAACGTACAAACATTATAATGGTTAATAAGTCTACTAGATTTGAAATATAAAGAAATGTGAGAAACACATTACAAAATTATAATATTTACAAAAATAAACACTGACTCTTTAAATGCACTTATTGATTCATTTTCACTGTTTTTCAACACAATATTTATTTATTTTTGACGCCGTTATCTTTCATTCGCGAAAAAAAGCGGAGGGCGCGAAGATAGCGCTACTATCGGCGCGAAACGCAACTACTTCCCGATCCGCAACTACTTGCCGATCCGCCCAGTGTTTAGCTGGGAATATCGACAAATACGTTGTTCTCGTCGATCCGTCCGACTTTTTACTAGGCACATCGCGATATGGCCGGCCAGATCATGAAGTGCCAGCGTATCACGATATGCCCGGACATATCACGATGTCGCCAATTCAGCGATTGGCCCACGACATATACATTGCTACGTCAGTTTGTCCACGTTGCTAAGTAGCACGCTGTATCAGCGCTATACAGGCGAATATGCAAATAAAATATAAACATTCCAGTAGTCCCACTGTGGCCGCTCATGGCAGTTATGTTTGGTTTCGACAATCGAATTGCACGTTTTATGTTCGACAATGAACTGTGACAAACGCGTCACAGTTGATTGTCGATTACAAAGAATTTATCCCTTTGCAAAGGATTATTTCGTTTTATCAAACTACTAGTTGCTGCCCGCGACTTCGTCTGCGTTCCCAGGGAACTCATTAAAATTCGGGACAGCAAAAAGCCTATATCCTTCCTAAGGGCTTGAGCTATGTCTATACCAAATATCATTAATTTTAGTTCAATGGTACAGGCGTGAAAACGTAATAAACAAAAAAACTCACTTTTGCATTTATTATATTAGTTAGGATGCTTTGGACATCTCAATTCGATGTGATCATCTTTGTCCGGGATCAAAATCCCTAAAAATATGTTCGTGTAGGTACAGTTTAGTAATAAATAATTAGATATTTGCCTTTTCCCTCATTCTATTTGCTGAATTTCGAAACTTACTAAAATTGCATTGTGATTAATTTTTTTCCTTTGTCACCAGATACTCCATACCTGGAGCTGGCGGAGCCCGAGGAGGGTTACCATGGACTGATACGCGAGAACGAGACCCTGGTGGAGGTGACTCCGGCCATCAGGGCGCGCGGCCCGCTCTGTTCCTTTCTTATACTGAACAACAAGCACCACGGCGAGGCCCCATTTGAGGTTCGTACGCCCTTTAACGTCAACATTGTTATCTTTGCCCAGAACAAGACCCTTGTGGAGTTGCGACCCGCTATGTTCCTTCCTCATTCTGAACAACAGGCACCACTGCGGGGCGTACTTTATGGTTGGTACATACGATGTCCCATTGTCGTCATTTTCATCCCGAGACCTTGTCCCAATGACGTCATCGTTATTGCAGATCAGAACGAGGCCCTGGGGGACGTGATTCCAGCCACCAATAAGTACCATAGCGAGGCGCCCTTTATTGTTGTAACATTTTTCTTTATTCAATATGGGTGGAGAGCAAGCATATGTATATACGGTTGGTGTGTCCTAATTGTGTACGATTATTTAGTACACGCTTCAACGGTTTTCTATAGACATCCAGACCCGTACAGTGACACATCTTCGCCCGCATTCAATTAAAAGTTGCAACGTCTCGTAGTCTCACGATAAAAAGTCCGCCCGCGGCAAGTTTGCCGATCGCGGGCCAATAGCCAAGTCGGGCTTCGAGAAACTTGCACACTCGACACAGGCAACTTTGCAACATCACTACGTACAAGTTAGCGTTCCGACATGTGTATGTGTCGATTATTACAAGTAAAATCATGTTTGTCTTTCGATTCAAGGGAGCTACTCTCGTAGATAAGATTATCGCAGTTTCGACACAATGTCAGAGAGTAAAATATCCCACCAACTCGAATGACGAGCCAGATAAAATGTTAAATTCAATAAATAAGCAATTTGTTTTGTGTAAATAAATTTAATTTTAGGACTGTACAGAACTTGGCACCCATATATACTCGTATCTCAATTCTTTTGTCGGTAAAGTCGACAACACAGAACAGAAACTACACAATATTAGATGAATGAACCTAGCTCCCATTTTCACATTTCTGTTTTGGTGGTATATTTCACTCTGACAGGGTGTCGAAACTACGATAATCTTATATACTCGAATTCAATTGTAAAAACGGTTGAAAGAAAGAAAATACAGTTAGAAGTTCCTTGGAAATGATCGTAGTAGATTAAATAAATAGAGAGTGCTCTTCTCGTGATCTCAAACAGTGTGCTAGAAATCCCTATCTCTGTGCACAAAGAGACTACAGAATATAAACGACAGTGATCGACTCAATAATAACCTCCCGTTCTCAGGGTTACCACACTGTGAAACTATAAGGAATATAGATGAAGAAACCTTTATTTGCGAAACTGATTTGCATAAATAGTCACGAATCCAAGAATGTTCAACATGTTAACGATCTTAACGTGAATAATTGTTATTGGCCAAACAAATTCATATTGTGTTATTTAAACTTAAATATCAGCTATTAGAATAATTTTAATTTTGTCATAGTAACAATTTTAAAAAAGACAATTAAGAGTATCCATTATGAAGATTTTCTTTTCTTTTGTGTTTTCCGCCGTCGCCAACCCTGTGCCGGCGCCTATCCCGCCTAAGTCTCTGTGCCCCTCGGAATTGTTTTCAGTTTACATTTATCAGGATAGTTCCCTCTGTGCGACCATTTTGTTGCGTTTATTGTAAAAAGGAGAGCGCGTCCCGTTCTCGTCCCGAGTTTACATTGGTGCATCGACCAACGCCATTTTAGAGAAGTGCATTTGTTGTCTATGCTGTGACTTTCTCTTTAGATCATTTTACATGTTGATTGCCTATTCGGATATAAGAACACTAAACAGATTTAAAACCTCAAATTTAGAAGACCATTTTTACAATTTTACAACAACTTAGCTGTCTCTATACGCCATTGTTAAAGAAATGTGTTAAAGAACACATTGTTAAAAAAATGAAACTGAAGCGAATGGCTGAAGAAATTATTTAAACGGTCACATTGTCATCAATTTCTTGTAATCAAGTTTCATATAATGTAAACAAACTATTAAAAATAGTTCGCGAGATAGCGAATCACAGAATTAAATAAACGATAAACGAATAGCATAGTAGCAAATAAACGATACTTTTACTATGACTACGAGATTACTAAAGGTCATGATAGTGTTTTTCACTCAAACGCAATAAAATAACATAACGTTAGTTAGCTGCAATCGTCTATGGGGTGAAGGCAGTTCTCCAGCCATTAGAACAATAAAGCGCTTTGCTCTACCCTTTTTTTTCTTAGGTAGGAAATGCGCAACCGCACCGTACCCGCCGTTGGCTAGACGGCGAGCGTGTGTGGGGTTGGCCCGGCAGAGTGCCAGGCCGACCCACTAAAACCCCCCTGTGTTCTCCCTGTCCTTGTAGCATGGTAGGGTCCACAATACGACTACCACTACCAACGCATCCGGGCAGGCCCGACCATGTTGGTCGGGCTATCGCCAGGGGGATTGCCCGAGAACACCAGGGCAATCCCCAGGGCAATCCCCAGATGGAGGGCCTTACGGCGGCGTGCACGGGGCCAACCGTGCACGCAGGCCTCCTGGCTCACAGAATTTGCTGGAATAATATCTTCAGTAAGGCTCGATACATGATATGTGTACTTCCTTCTAATGGTCAATAACCCCATTCTGTGTTGACGCTCCACAGATAATGGTGATCGACGAGAATGAGGCGCGTCTGCGCGTGCGCTACCCGCTCAACTGCGAGAAGCGGCGCAATTACAAGTTCGACATCGCTGCCGTCGGCTGTGACGGCTCCTACTCGAACACGTGAGTCTACAATAAAGTTTTTTTGTTTTATACGACAAAGTTGGCGAGCGAGCAGACTGTCCACATGATGGTATTTAGCTAATATTCTGCATTTTAAAACTGAAAACCCTACAAGTACTACATTATTGTGCACGTCAGTGTAGGTAGTAATTTAATTGCCTGTTTACCCTTTAAACAGGAACACGACGATGCATGCAAGCACCGCTGCTTTGCGGTAGAACTATGTATGATCTCCTCCTCCTACGAGTCTCCCTCCAGTGTAACAACTACTACCGTCGTTCATGCTTTGATCAAATATAAGCGTTGGCTACGTAATCAATAGACCAACACAGTGTAACACACGGTGCCCTGTCTATGTTAATTGAGTCAGTACGAAAAAGGAACCGTCTTAGGGCCAGCTATCAGATGACGAACCTTTTCTCTATATTTCCTGTTACTAATACTGTGTGTGCTTAAGAATCGTTAATTAAACGGCATAGTCATAAGGGTCAAAATGATATAATTAGCACCATTGCGTTGTCTGTTCACCAAAAAGATACGAGTATACCCAACTCGAAACATTCCAAAAATGGGAAGCGTGCTGATGTCGACAGTAAAATGTATTTGCCACCCATTTCAACTTCCTATCTTAACTCTGAGTATTAAAACACAGAGATGCTATTAACTGTTATTATGGTGACAAACTTAGGTAAGACGGTGGTAGCTAGCCAGGCGGGCTCAGCCCTACCACCAACCAATCTGAGCAGAAAAACTTCTGCCCCCGTGGAGAATCGAACCCCGGACCTCCTGATCAACACTCTTTGGTCTCGACAACTAGACCAGAAAGGCGGTCATATATTTCATAAAAAATAAGTTGTCATCTCCCAAGACTGTTCTCTTTCCGCGCGCAGACTCTACAAACTTATTGTTATTAAAGTACCCAATGATTTGAAATTAATCTTTATATCTGCCACTATTTTTTAAACGAGATGTCCTCCTCCCAGTGTACCGGTCCACATAACGGTGACGGACGTGAACGAGTTCGAACCGGTGTTCAGCCAGTCGTCGTACGTAAAGGCGGTGGACGAGGGGCGGCTCTACGACGAGATACTGCGCGTCGACGCCACCGACAAGGACTGCACGCCGCGCTACGGCGACGTGTGCAAGTACGAGATACTGACGGACCGCTCGCAGCCGTTCACCATCGACAACGAAGGTGGGTCTCATTGTGTAATGTAAATGTGATTATAACATGAAAATGGCTGTCAGAGCCCAGACACGCGCAGCGACTTAGGTGCGGAAAATGAACCGCCTCAACCCGAATCTCTCTAGCGTTAGTCCCATTAGCCACAACCTTAGCAAAGTTATAAGTTTAAATATTATAATTTGATATAAGTATAGACATAGTTAATTAAATAGTTAAAGAGTCTGTGATGATTATAACTAAATTAAAAAAAAGTTAATGTGGTGACAATGTATGCACTGACTTAGTTTAATTGTTCGACGCATTCGACAGCAAGCTGCGCTACGGTGCTGTGTCGAAGTACGAAATACTGACAAACAGCTCGCAGTCGTCCACCATCGGCAACGAAGTGGGTCTCGTTGTGTCATTACATGAGTCATGCATGTACAAGGGACCGGACCCGGTTACCGTTATAGCCGGTAACCTTAGGGTTTTGATCGGGTATTTTATAACGCTGGGTTTTTAAACCCTTTGCCTTACGGTAAGCTTTCAAACAGCTTACCGGTATACACATTAATCGCTTCGATTGAATTAATTTGGGTTACCGCTTACCGATATCAAAAACCCCAAATGGGTTACCGTTCTAAGCGCTGATTAATTTGTGCAAGTTATTTTAGACCTTACGAATATCGCGTGTAGATTGCTTTTGCACCGCATATATGCCCTAGGTCGCCACCGAACACCAGCGTTATTGTGCCCGCAGTGCTATTTCAATCGCTCGGTGTGCGTGAGGGATAGGGTTACCCTAACCCGAACAGTAAGCGGTTAAGCACATAAATACTAAAAACCTTTAAGATTAGGTAAGCGGTAAATTATTTTTGTGGGTGGTAACCCCTATTCTACGGGTTATCGTTATCGTTGGGAAACCTGTTGAACGGCTTACCGAGCCCACTGGGTTACCATACGAATAGGTTACCCTTTCGAACGGCTTAAGCAAATAAACGGGTTTTCCGGTCCCTTACACTGCGTTACGTTGACATATGCAATTATGAGATACTAACAGACCGCTCACAGCTGTTTACCATAAACAAAGAAGGGTATATCTAGTCTCGTCGCGTAAATATAATGTAGGTCTTAGTTTTACTTTTGATTGTTGGACGACACTGACTGCACGCAGCGCTATGGTGTCGTGTGCATGTGTGAGATACTGTTGGCCTGCTTGCAGCCGTTCACCAGTCGTTAACGCAGATAGGTCTCATTGTGTCATAATAATCTATTGTCTTAGTTAAATTTTTTGACATCACCGACTGCGCTACCGGAACATGCGCAAGTATGTGTGTGATTTTGACGGACCGCTCGCAGCCGCTGGCCATCGGCAATACAGTTGGGTCTTGTTGCCTCATAGTCATAATAATATACTGTCTTAGTTTGATTGTTTGACGCCACTGTTTGCACGCTGCGGTATAGTGTCGTGTGTGAGTATGAGATACTGACGGACCGCTCGCGGCCGCTCATCATCGGCTACACTATTGGGTCTCGTAGCGATAATAATCTACAGTTTGGTACACATTAATTTGATATTTAGGAACACTTTTAGCATGAATTTGAAGTTAGAGCTTCGAATTAAATAGGGAACAGGATGATTTTTTTCAATGTCCGTCTGTCGGACGGACATTTAGAAATTACATTTATTTCTTATACCTACAAAAAAATATTGCACACGAAAAACTTGCGATGAGACATTGATTTGAAATGTTGCGTGACGTCATACGTTGGTAAATTTTCTACTTACTGTGATGTAGCGAGGCCCCACTCCATAACTTTGAATTCGCTTTATCGCGGTAGTTTTTTGATATTTGGCCGTGCAAAAAATACATCTTTTCATTATCTATCTTCATCTTCTTCTTCTTCTACTTCTTCTTATATATAAAAATGAAACGCTGTGTGTTAGTCTCGCAAAAACTCAAAAACGGCTCGACAGATTCTTATGAAATTTTCTGTGTGGGAAGGTTTATATGTAATTTAATTTGACCCGGTAGGTGGCGCTGTAATCGGGCAGGACAACGTCTGCCGGGCCCACTAATCTGTAATAAATAAATGAAGCAATGGATTTTGATTTTCCAGTCCGCACCCCTGTTGTCTATTGATCTGTGGTGGAGTCGGTATAATCGTAAAGTTATAATAAATAATAACTATTGTCTGCTCGTCTAGGCGTGATCCGCAACACGGAGCCGCTCGACTACGAGAAGTCGCACAACCACATCCTGTCGGTGGTGGCGTACGACTGCGGCATGCTGCAGTCCGCGCCCGTCATGGTCACCATCAAGGTCAACAAGCCCTGCGTGCCGCAGTGGAAAGGTAATTAACGGACTGATTACTTATTAAATGAGAATTTTCATCAATCTTTTGACACGCTCCGCATTCAAACTGTGTTAATCCAATGAAATGCGGCTGTTGTCTTATTTTTCTTATTGTTGAACAGTTGGCTCCTTTAAGTTATAATATTTTTTTAAAATAAATGACGAAAAACTAGGCAAGAGGATGCGGGTTCGAATCCCGTCCGAGGTGATATTTTTCTGGTATAATTTTTAATTTATATAGTATAACATTTGTTGTTGATGAGCATCTATTAAGTCTCCCTTGAGTTATACATCTATTAATATAACTTATTGGGATATATGTGTAGAAAAATAACATAATTTCGATGTTAGTTCCGTCTGCGATTTATAAAGCAGCACGCTTTATAAATCGCAGACGGAACTAACAAATATAACATGCATGTATCTCAATTTATATTAATATTTTCAATATTTTCGAAATTTAATCTAATGGAATATTCTACTAATTAGTACCTAATAGTTAATGTAATTTGTTCTTTTTTATGCAATTTGTTACTATTTCATGCTGTCGTCGCCTATTTGTAATGGCACTTAGTTCATTTCAATCTGTTTAAGAATTACATGTTATTGTTACTAATGGTGTACATTATGTTGGTGATCAATAAATAAATAAATGAATTGTGCACTTCTCCCGCTGTTGCCTTCTCATAACTCCTGCTAGGGCTGGCTTGCAGATTTCATTTATTGAGATAAACCCGCCCTCGCACATGTTATGTCAATATTATTGTTATTAAAGTTTTGTGTGCAATGATGAAGTATACAACGTGTAACAGCCAAACTAATTTCAGGCTGTGCGTTATTCCTGTTACACATTGCATTTTGTGAAGGACGTAGTGACGTCACAAAAATAAAATAAATATTAAAATAAAATATCTGCCGCAAAGCAGAAGTGCTTGCATTACTGTGTTCCGGTTTGAAGGGTAAGAGATATGGCAGTGAAATTACTGGGTACCGTGACTTCACATCTGATGTCACAAGTTGGCAACGTACACTGTGGTTCTTGTGGGGGTTGCGGTTTTGCTGCGAATTTCACAAGAGCCACATGTATTATAGGTGACTGACTGTTAACGTTTATCATCAGGTGGGCAGTTTCTTTGTTTGCCAACTTAGATGCAATAAAAAAACCGCCCAAGTGCGAGTCGGACCCGCGCACGAAGGGTTCCGTACCATTGACTAGGTATACAACAGTAGGTACCTACACAAATTTCATATTTATTATTAAGGTATATATATATTATATATAAGTATTATGTGAATAATTCAAGTGCCTACCTGTTACCATTTATTGATATCGAGCAAAAAAAGGCAAAAAAATCGCGTTTGTTCTATAGGAGCTCCCCCTTAAATATTTTTTTTTTTGTTTTTACTATTTGTTGTTATAGCGGCAACAGAAATACATAATTTGTGAAAATTTCAACTGTCTAGCTATCGCGGTTCTTGAGATACAGCCTGGTGACAGACAGACGGACGGACGGACGGACGGACAGACAGCGAAGTCTTAGTAATAGGGTCCCTTTTTTATCCTTTGGGTACGGAACCCTATAAAGAAACACAAGTGTAACATCGTACTGTTGTACATTGCGGTACAGGCACACCCCGGACACTCCATACAATGTTCGCCAATCAATTACCTATTACTACTACTTAAGCAAATGACGTTTGTACACGCGCAAATGTGTGCGTGGAATCTAGTAGGGCTGAGTGCGCGGTTATCAATCGAAATGACGCGGGAAGTGCAGCGACTGCCTTCTCTTTTACCCGCATAGCGCTGTCTCTGTTATCGGCCGGCGCTCGCGTCTACTCGCCCGAGCGATCGCGCGCGCCCTTGTTTATGTGTCAGTCATGTCTACGACGAAGTGCGAGGTTGGGTGAGGCATTTGAAAAGAGTGCGGGGACTGGGGAGGTGAGTGGCCGTTCTGTATGAAGTACTATTATATATTCTGTGGTACAGGTGTGGCGGAGCGCGTGGACTACGCGCCCGGCAGCGGTCCGCTCGCGTTGTTCCCGGCGGCGCGGCTCGAGGCGTGCCGCTCGGACGCGCGGTGTCCCGCCGTCACGCGCATCCAGGCCGCCGTGTCGCTGCGCGCCACCAGGGGCAACGGCTGCGACCGGGACACGTACTCGCTGCACTCGCAACGCACCGTTTGTGGTGAGTGTCAGTCATTGATTTACTACCAAACGTAGATAACGCATGAACGATCGAAAAGTAGGCCGGTGAAGAACTGCTCAATCGCGACTCGTGCAGTTCCTTTCCATAGTGAGTGATTAGCTGTCGGCACGTAAACATGCTGAAGTGCGCATTCAAAAATTGTGGTAACAATAGCCAGAAACGGCAGAAAAAAGACGGGATTTCATATTTTGCGTGAGTAAACTCATTACACATCTTATCATGTATTCAAATATTCGATTTATACGTAAAAACCATTAAAAAACAATTATTTTAATCATAAACATGTCGCTTCGCGTCAGTGTCAGTACATCACAATCGTCTCGCTCGCACGGGCATCGTATTACGATGTGCTATCTCATTCATGCGTTGGAGCGACAACGCAATAAGCAATTTCAAGCATTATGTTTGAGAATATAAAGTTGATATTTTCTTATAGCAATTACTAAAACGTCGTTTGCTCTGTGGCTAGGTATGAAATGATGTAACTTCCCACGGTTGTACTTAAAATAGTTGCCGTAATAATGCGGAATAAGGTTGAATATACGGTACTTTCTTTATGGTAATTTTCATTCGGGCGTGCATTCAAGTATATATCAGCGAGTACAAATGTATAGTCGATTAGGTGACAGATTTCAAGCGCGTTTTTGTATGAAGCGCTCTATCTACGTTTGGTAGTATATCAATGGTGTCAGTACTCGAATTAGCTCAGTACTCAACAATATAACTTGAGCACGGTAATAGTCTAAACAGTAGAAGAATGAAGTCATCATAGAAACGGTCGAAACACGCGCCTCGATCTGGGATCGTACTCGGATCGCATAGCTAAAAGGGCTGCCATGAATGCAGTTCGCCGCAGCGCAGGGCATAGCAAGGCATACGCACGAGTCAAACGGAGCGCACGGTCGGTAAACGAGCAGCCCTATCGCGGGCCACGCACCAAGCGATGCCGAGCGGCCGTAGGTATAAAATTTCAAAGAGTCCACATACTGTATTATACTATTACCGAGGCAATGCACTGTTTGGGTTGAGTATTCAATTCAGCTTGTGGCAGTCGAGGTTGTGAATTTGAATAGGTTAATGACTTGATGCACCGAGGCTGAAGCCTGTTGTTCTGACGCGCGCGTTGCTACCGTCGTCGATTGTATCTATTCCGCAGTGTTCGAGTCCGCTGACTACTGGAGATACGGGTGCAATAGGGACACAAACTTGCTGCATTCGCAACGTACTGTTTATGGTGAGCATTCAGCTAGAGCAACACAAGACAACTGAAACGGCGGAGCCACGTGCGGCAATTATAGTGATCAGAATAGGAAACGTGATACATTGCTATCCAAGGCGACTGAGCTAGCTTATACAACTATGTCAGAAAAGCCTAGTAATCCAAAACTTCTGAAAAATGATTCTAATGTTGCAGAATAAGATTGTGTACAAAATATTTATTATGTAAAATTTCATTAAAGCTCTTTTATACTGACACGTGTGAACTTTGCAGGGCTGGACCCCAAAACCATCGACCTGCTGCCCAGCCCCGGCGCCGGCAACGAGTGGGTTAAGTCGCTGAAACCTGAGGCTGGTATGTAGACGCTTACCTATTTATTTATTTCTTATAATCCTCGAAAACAAGCGCCAATATTTTTTTTTCAGAACAATTACAGTGTGTGAGCATGGTACAGCCATATGGCATTGATATGATATGAAAGTCTTAGATCAACAAACACCCTCTATCGCCATATTCCGACCCTCAATAACCTCGCAGATGACAATGTTTTCAAACAATTGTTTATTTGGACAAAACATTTTGAAGCATGAAGACAACCTGAGTGGTAGCTAGCCAGGTGGGCTCAGAAGCCCTACCGCAAGACCAAGCAGTATAATTTTGCCCCCATGGAGAATCGAACTTTGGACCGGAACCTGGACTGGAACCTGAAACAATTCCGGGTGGAATCGGCTACTAATCACGCACACGATAAATGTCTTCGTGGTGCTAACCCACGTGCTAACACGAAGTAAGGAAAAGATCGGGAAATAAATATGTGAATAAAAATATGTCACTTACGGTCCGATGACAAGTAATAATTTTGTATTTCGATTGATACATACATCATGGCGGGAGCGGTTCAATAACGTAATGACCCTCTCGAATACAAGCATATAATGATACTTATTCAGTGTACGCACATTTGAATTAAACATTTCTTATGATTCTCATCATAGCGTTTTGTTTTCAAGGCGTCGACGGTGAACAACTATTCATATTCGATGGGGACACGTCGGCGACAGTTCCCGAGACGTTGGCGCCGCATTCTCTGCCAGGCACCTTCAGTGTGACTGCATGGCTGCGACATGCCGCCTCGGACGACAAGGACCCTCATCGTAAGGAGCACCTGCTGTGTCTCGCCGACGACCACAGTGAGTAGATTGTCCTATGATTTATATAAAGTGTTGCCACTCGAGTTTGGGTATACTTATTATATTTATAGTGTAAAGTCTGGCTATCGGTTCTCTGCACAAGAAAAGAGCGGTAAATTCAAAAAAATAAGAGCTAACAACACTGACCATTGACGGAAAAAATATTTTGATACTTTCATTTTACTATAAGTTTATTCATTCAATTAATTTTATTTAATTTATTGACATAATGATTTAGGGGTTTACTCAAGTATTTATTTGCATAAAAATTTAAACCATAATATGACTTGACAATTCAAAAATGTTGGCATGACCAGATTTTAAAGAAAAATTCAGTGCAGAGAACCGATAGCCAGACTCTAACTTATGAAAACTTATAGAATTTTTAAAAAAAAAGAAAGAAAGAAAGAAAGATTCAGCGATGTATTGACGAACAGAGATGAACCGCCACCACTACGCGCTGTTCGTGCGCAACTGCCGGCTAATCCTGCTGCTGCGGCGCGACTTCGGCGACGGAGACCTGAACATCTTCCGCCCCGCCGAGTGGCGCTGGAAGTTGCCGGAGGTGAGTCTGGTGGTCTACCTCGTCGATGAGTTGGTAGACCAGATCTTGACGTATTAGCCTTTGCTGTGGAGACTTAAACATCTCCCATGTTTACTTTTAGTTTTATTATTTCTATGGATTGCTGGGTGGTAATGTTTCTGAGCCTGTTTACCTAGCTATACACATGATGACAACATATTTTTTTGCAAAGATTAAAAGAAAGGTCGTCAGCTCCTCTGTTGTCTGGAAATCTAGGTAAAGCTTACTGCTATTTGAGACTTTATTTTACCATCAGGCAAAGTGAATCGCGAGTCAAAAAAAAAATAGTTGGTTCATGAAATCTTTTGAAGTAAGACTAATGTAACAGGTGCCGCCATTTTGTTTAGAAATATCGTGAGAAAATGGCGGCGACACTTCCGTTGCTAGTTTTAACATGTGTATTACGACGTACGTTGCCCGGTAGGTGTGCGACGACGAGTGGCACCACTACGCGGTGAACGTTCGATTCCCGAATGTGGAACTCTATGTCGACGGCGCGGTGGCTCGCGTGCAGCCGGAAGTGATCGACGACTGGCCGCTGCATCCCGCGCACGGACTCAACACTACGCTCGTAGTTGGAGCTTGCTGGCAAGGTGCGCTAAGTTCATTTTTAATTTGGAAAAGGCAAATGGATCACAATCCATACGATCATTGTCTTGTGATTAACTTACTCGATATTGATATCTAAATAGGTTACTCGTGGTTTTTCGGCCTTTAATTATTAAGTTCTAATTGTTTTTCGTCATTATTTATCAAGTTGGTTTTCTTATTTTTCATTGGTATGGGCATCACCAGTTGTTTTTTGGTTTTTTTCTAAGATAAGAAGAAAATGAAGAAATAACATTTTTTTATGTTATTATTATAACTCAGATTATAATCTCTGTGTGTGTCTTTCATACTGATCCATGTAAAATCAGTTTGATTAATTTAGATTTTTCTTAAATTAAAAGCCATAAATACAGTCAATAAACCCCCGTAGCCTTACACTATGACGTAAACATTTCGAACAGGAACGGAGAGTGAGATGCGTCACGGGCTCCGAGGCAGCATGGCGGGCTTGGGTCTTCTGCGCGGTAACGTCCAGCCGCCGCACGCGCTCGCCTGCCTCGCCAAGTGCCGCGAGGGGCTTAGCTTAGCGCCTGACCTATGTAAGTATTTAAATACTATGAAGTTTTCAGACGTGACTCTGACGTTTGTTTAAATACTATCATTCAATAACATCCACAATAAACTCACATATATGCATATGACAAAAAGGATGAGGACAAAACGCTTACATGCGCGCTGGTAGAGTCAAACCTTTAAGGGCCCATGGCGCGAAAACTAGCAAAAAGGCCGTTGGCGTTTTTGATATTTTACGTTAACGTTCCAGTTAACTGACCGGGAAAAAATAAATTTAAATTCTTAAATTATGTGTCTACACAATCACCGTCACCATTTTTCAAATTTACATACCATTTCGTTAAAAAATAGCATCAATTTTACTTAAAATTTAGGTTACACCCACATACCGTTCGTGATTTTTAGCTTCATTAATTAACCCTATTATATTTTAGTTTAACAAATATATAGAACAAAGGTAAGCAAAACACTGACACCGTGGTATTTTTTTAAATTATCGTACATTGATTTTTATTTGAATTTTTTAACATACATTTATCGATGTTCTTACAAATACTTGGCTCGGGCGCGTCGAAATTCAGTGTGCAATCAAGACTCGAAGTGAGAGCACGTCGCTTTGAGCTAGCTCCCGGTCGCGTAATTATTTGTGTATGTATACGACGCGAAGTCCTACGGAGTAATCGGAGAAGTTGATAACTAACAATTTTGTTATTTGTGGCTGCCGTACGAAAAACCTTCAACCTTTTTACAAGCTTTTATTTATCTTTTGCATGTTCGGGTCTAATCTTGCGAGTTAAATTTGACTCACTTCCCGGTTTCCGATTAAGCTGAAATTTTGCATGCATATGTATAAATATATTATGATGACGACATGGAGCTGATCTGATGTTGGAGCTGAAGGGTGGCCATAGGAACCCCGCAATAAAACGACATAGCCACATCGAGTTTGAGCTCGTTTGATTCGTATTGACGAGAACTTTGATCCTATATGGTAACCAGGGTCTGATGCTGGATCTGGAAGTTTGCCATAGGAACTCCGCAATCAAACAATGCAACCCCATCGAGTTTGGGCTCGTTTGATTCGTATTGACGAGTACTTTGGACCTATGTGGTAACCAGGGTCTGATGCTGGAGCTGGAAGGTAGCCATAGGAACTCCGCAATTAAAGGACACAACCCCATCGAGTTTGGGCTCGTTTGATTCGTATTGACGAGTACTTTGGACCTATGTGGTAACCAGGGTCTGATGCTGGAGCTGGAAGGTGGCCATAGGAACTCCGCAATCAAACAACGCAACCCCATCGAGTTTGGGCTCGTTTGATTCGTATTGACGAGTACTTTGGACCTATGTGGTAACCAGGGTCTGATGCTGGAGCTGTAAGGTATCCAAAGGAACTCCGCAATAAAAGGACACAACCCCATCGAGTTTGGACTCGTTTGATTCGTATTGACGAGTACTTTGGACCTATGTGGTAACCAGGGTCTGATGCTGGAGCTGGAAGGTGGCCATAGGAACTCCGCAATCAAACAACGCAACCCCATCGAGTTTGGGCTCGTTTGATTCGTATTGACGAGTAATTTGGACCTATGTGGTAACCAGAGTCTGATGCTGGAGCTGGAAGGTAGCCATAGGAACTCCGCAATGAAAGGACACAACCCCATCGAGTTTGGGCTCGTTTGATTCGTATTGACGAATACTTTGGTCCTATATGGTAACCAGGGTCTGATGCTGGAGCTGGAAGGTAGCCATAGGAACTCCGCAATAAAAGGACACAACCCCATCGAGTTTGGGCTCGTTTGATTCGTACTGACGAGTACTTTGGTCCTATATGGTAACCAGGGTCTGATGCTGAAGTTGGAAGGTGGCCAAAGGAACTCCGAAATAAAACGACGCAACCCCATCGAGTTTGGGCTTGCTTGATTCGTATTGACGAGTACTTTGGTCCTATATGATTTTTCTTGATGAGTACTTTGAGCCTAGCCTAGATAATATCCATACGCAAACCCCAATTTAGGTGTCAAATGAAAGCTTGAATTGTAGAATGAATTGTAGAATATAGTATATTCTGAAATACAATCTAATCCAAGATGGCCGCCGTCACAAATTGACAGATTATTTCTATGTACAATCCCCACAATATGGGCCTGTATATAGGGTATCAAATAAAAGTTCGTAAAACACAGTACACCATGAAAAAAACTAAAACAAGATGGCCGCTATCACAAAAGATTTTTTAAAACAAGCTTTTATTTTAATGCCCTAAAAAAAGAAAATAAACTTTAATTTATTTTTTATTACAATCTAGCGAATGGCTTCAATGCACTAAAAAGTGCGTTGAACACAAGAAAATATTCATTTCATATTTGTTTATTACTAAATTATTATATGTCTATTATATAAAATAATTGTAGATACAACTGACAATAATGAACTCGGTAGTCATTAAAATATTTCGTATTATTTGAGCAATTAGTTTAAAAAAAGTTTTTTTAAAAACAAACTTATATTATAATGCCTTAAGAGAGGAAAATAAACTTTAATTTATTACAAGATATATTTTCTTATAAAAATATAAAAGCTTGTCCCGAGAATTAGGATAAACAATAAAACAATTTAACTTGATTATTATATTTATTTTTTGTAATAAATAACGTTTTGTACAGCATTGTCATACACACATGACAATGCTGTGCAGTCCTGAAATTTAAATGCATATATGATCCCTTTTTTGAAAAACTCGAATCCGTTATAACTGCTGCCTCACGGAAACTCGGTGTCCTGAACAAAGTGCGTAGGTATTTTGCGCCGGACCAACTATGCCTGTTGTATAAAACTCAGGTTAGGTCTTGCGTGGAATATTGCTCGCACTCCGGCTCCGCTCAGTACCTCCTCGATGCTCTGGACAGATTGCAGCGTCGCGCTATTCGAATAATTGGCGATGTAGAGGCAACTAACACCCTCGAGCCTCTACAACTTCGTTGTGACATCGCCTCTCTTAGCGCTTTTTACCGAATGTTCCACGGGGAATGCTCTGAGGAGCTCTTTAACCTTATCCCTCCCTCTCCATTCCTTAACAGAAAAACGAGTAAGGGTCTACGGAGTCATCCTTACACTGTATCCTCCTTTTCACACCGTACCAAGAAATTCCAAGATTCCTTTTTCTTTTTTTTTATTGCTACTAAGTTGGCAAAAAAGCAAACTGCCCACCTGATGGTAAGTGGTAACAGTCACCTATAATACATGTGGCTCCTGTGACATTCGCAGTAAAACTGCAACCCCCACAAAGTCCACAGTGTACGTTGCCAACTTGTGACTTAAGATGTAAAGTCACGGTACCCAGTAATTTCAGTGCCATATCTTACCCTTCAAACCGGAACACAGCAATGCAAGCACTGCTGCTTTGCGGCAGAAATAGGTAAGACGGAGGTACCCAAGCACACGACCTGGGTACAGAGTCCCCCTCCGGTAAGTCTTCTGTCGTTCATCCCACACTTGGAATTCTCTACCTGCGCACGTGTTTCCTCCATCCTACAACATGGGTTCCTTCAAAAGAGGTGTGAAAAACATCTTTTAGGCCGGCAAGGGGCGGGCAGGTTGGATAGTGGATGTCCTCCCTCCTCTACCTGTCAACTCATTTGGGCCTCTTTCACCGCTTAACATCAGGCGGGAGGAGGTCATTTGCCAGGCCCTCCATAAAAAACTGTTTAAGTACCTTGCCCGTATGTATTTACTTGGTAAGCCTTAAATAAATAAATATTGGAAATTCTAACAAAAAAATATTTGTTTTTTATAAAATAGGTAAATCTTGCGACAAGCTTTTATATTTTATTAAAAACTAGCTGTGCCGGCGAACTACGTTTCGCCATAATAATGGCGAACTTACGTTTCGCCATAATAAAAAATAGTTTACGACTTATTCTCAGACCTACTGAATATACACAAAAAAATTCATAAAGATCGGTCAAGCCGTTTCGGAGGAGTTTGGTAACAAACACTGTGACACGAGAATTTTATATATTAGATGTATCATGTAATAAATTAAAATTTATTTTCGTCTTATTAGGGCTTTAAAATAAAATACTAGTGTGGGGCGACGTTTTTTTTTAAATCTTTTTACTATTATTTTATATTTTATCATTTTGTAACCGCATGGCCGCCATTACGAAACTCGACCAAAGTACTCGTCATTACGAAACAACCGAGCCCAAAACTCAATGGGCTTGTGTCGTTTTATTGCGGAGTTCCTATGGCCACCTTCTAGTTCCAGCATCACACCCTGGTTACCATATAAGATCAAAGTACTCGTCAATACGAATCAAACGAGCCCAAACTCGATGGGGTTGTGTCGTTTTATTGCGGAGTTCCTCTGGCCACCTTCCAGCTCCAGCATCAGACCCTAGTTACCATATAGGACCAAAGTCCTCGTCATTACGAATCAAACGAGCCCAAACTCGATAGGGTTATGTCATTTTATTGCGGAGGTCCTATGGCCACCTTCCAGCTCCAGCATCAGACCCTGGTTACCATATAGAACCAAAGTCCTTGTCAATACGAATCAAACGAGCCCAAACTCGATACGGTTATGTCGTTTTATGGCGGAGGTCCTATGGCCACCTCCCAGCTCCAGCATCAGACCCTGGTTAACATATAGGATCAAAGTACTCGTCAATATGAATCAAACGAGCCCAAACTCGATAGGGTTATGTCGTTTTATTGCGGAGGTCCTATGGCCACCTTCCAGCTCCAGCATCAGACCCTGGTTACCATATAGGACCAAAGTACTCGTCATTACGAATCAAACGAGCCCAAACTCGATACGGTTATGTCGTTTTATGGCGGAGGTCCTATGACCACCTCCCAGCTCCAGCATCAGACCCTGGTTAACATATAGGACCAAAGTACTCGTCAATATGAATCAAACGAGCCCAAACTCGATAGGGTTATGTCGTTTTATTGCGGAGGTCCTATGGCCACCTTCCAGCTCCAGCATCAGACCCTGGTTACCATTTAGGACCAAAGTACTCGTCATTACGAATCAAACGAGCCCAAAGTCGATAGGGCTATGTCGTTTTATGGCGGAGGTCCTTTGGCCACCTCCTAGCTCCAGCATCAGACCCTGGTTAACATATAGGAACAAAGTACTCGTCAATATGAATCAAACGAGCCCAAACTCGATAGGGTTGTGTCGTTTTATTGCGGAGTTCCTATGGCCACCTTCCAGCTCCAGCATGAGAACCTGGTTACTACATAGGACCAAAGTACTGGTCAATACGAATCAAACGAGCCCAAACTCGATGGGGTTGTGTCGTTTTATTGAATAGTGCCTGTGGCCACCTTTCAGCTCCAGCATCAGACCCTGGCTACCATATAGGATCAAAGTTCTCGTCAATACGAATCAAACGAGTCCAAACTCGATGGGGTTTTGTCGTTTTATTGAAGAGTTCCTATGGCCACCTTCCAGCTCCAGCATCAGATCCTGGTTAGCATATAGGATCAAAGTCCTCGTCAATCCGAATCAAACGAGCCTAAACTCGATGGGGTTGCGTCGTTTTATTACGGAGTTCCTATGGCCACCGTCCAGTTCCTTCATCAGATCAGCTCCATGTTATCATAATATTGCATTGTCATGATATACATATTATTATGTACAAAATTTCAGCCCAATCGAAAACCGAGAAGTGGTCAAATCTACATTATACCTACAGTGCAAGCTAAATAAAAGCTTGTGAAAATAAAAGTTGATTAAACACATCCCTGTATTCACTATAGTATAACACAGTAAATAATAAACACCTATTAAATTCAAAATTAACATCTACGATATTTTGCTAGGCGGCCGTACCGATTGGTGCCGATTGCGCGACCGAGTTCGCTTGTGTGCGTGAGCGACGCACACAAACAGAGACTAGAGAAATTTACCTAAACTAGCTCGAGCTCGCGCGGACGGTGGGCCCTTAAGTTCTAACACCGATAGAGATCACAGAGACTATTTGTCTACCCGGAATGTATTAACATACACAAGTGAATTGTGCCTAAGTCTGTTGTCGTATCAGCAATGTTAACAGCATTGTTGTTAGAAATTAAATGTGCGATACCCTGTTTAGATAGATATACATTTAAGCTAAGTACATAATGGTTATAATGATATTATTAGATATAATTAATGTATTTCAAAATATTGAACACTAAGAATATTTTGATAATTGAAAATTCGTAAATATTTAGAGCATTATAGTATATTTCTTTATGCCAGAAGTCTCTCAATATTATAAATTAATAATTATGCAATGTCGTCCGTTCGCAGACCTCCGATCGGTGTCGGTCGAGGGAGATGGAGTGGCGGATGTAGAGACATTACTTCGTCGCGTGTCATACGCCGACGCCCGCGCCTTCCCAACGGTGGGCAGACGGAACGTGCACTTGGATACCACTATCACGTGAGTACTTAAGCAGTCGAAGGTTGAAAATATCGACTTGCTATTTTTATCCTTCGAGCCGGATCATTTATTCGTATCTGTATAACGCAAAAGAAAGTGTGTGTAGTTTTATAATGAAAATGACGCATATTAATATATTAAATGAGATTATATTTTCAAATAAACTTGAATCATTTGTAATAATTAGTGTGGTGCCATTGTACTGATTAGGATCTCTTTGCTAATATTAATTATTACTTGATATTTTTTTAAACTTTAAAAAATGGTCCATACACTATACACGAATTAAAACAAACGAAAGGCGGAAACTAACAATATAAAAATAAATAAAAATTACTAATTTAATATGGGAGATTTTCATCTAAAACCTAATACAGATATCGATAAATCGACAAATTGAGCGGGAAAAACATCGATAAAAGAAGCTAGGTTGACATTTTTAAAAGACACGTCGCGTTAAAAAACTTGCATGTATGATGTCACCGACGTTGACACTATTTTCAAAACTTTGCGCTCATAAAATATAACTTGATTGAAAAACCGGTAAAAACGGAATAATATCGGTAAAAACCGGCGAATATCCGCGTAACCAGTGCTTGTCACGAAACCGATTATTTGCATTTATGATGGTCACCGACGTTGACACTATTTTTTTATTGCTATTAAGTTGACAAACAAGTAAACTGCCCACCTGATGGTAAGTGGTAACAGTCACCCATAATACATGTGGCTCTTGTCTTGTGAGATTCGCAGCAAATCTGCAAGGCACCCAGTAATTTCACTGCCACATCTTACCCTCCAAACCGGAACGCAGCAATGCAAGCACTGTTGCTTTGCGGCGGAAATAGGCGACTCTGGTACAGAATCTACCTCCGGTTAAGATTTTTGAAGAGTTTGCACCCATAAAATATGGCCTGAGGTAAACCGGTAAAAAAGGTAAAATATCGGTAAAAACCGACAACCGGCGTATAACCGCAAAACCGGTTACCTATCGGAAAACCGATATTCGCGTCCGCCGGCAGGTGCGACAACGGGCGCGTGGTGCGCGCGCGCGCCGCAGAGGCGTACGTGATGGTGCTGCAGCCGCAGACGCCGAGCATCGAGTTGCGCGGCGCCGCGGACGCGCCGCACGACTACGCGCACTTCCGCGCCGGCCTCGCCGTGTTCCCGGACCTCAGCGTGCGCGTGCGCGCCGACGCCGACGCTGACCGCCCGGGCGACGACCGGCTCGGTGAGTTGTTGCGCCAATCGGGATGATGACTGAATTCTAATTTTCACGTCTCGTCATAAAATATTAAAATACCGTAGAAAAAGATGCAATCATGTGAAATTAGAATCAAAATCGGCTTAGAAATACGCGAGATACAAGCATTTTAAACTGTTAATTTGGAAGCGATTAGACAGAGAGATCCGACAACAACCGTGACGTCATTGTTTAGTACGGCCATATAAACTCCATGTAAATTGCCGTTCTGCTAGAAAGAGATGGAGAAAAAAATTTAATACTTTATATCTTGGTTGTTTGATAGTTATTCGAAAACCGTTTTTTTTTTTCTATTTATTATATGAATGAGCTTCTATTAAAGCATTTTTTTTTCATTCATCTAGCCTATTAAGGCTGAGCCACTCCAACACGTGCAGCGGTCGCGTGCATGGTGGCGATCAGTTGTTGCGTACAAACTTGTAGCGACGTGTTCACATGATGAGGACGCAGCAATGTGAACACGTCGCTACAAGTTCGTACACAACAACTGATCGCCACCGTGCACGCCATCGCTGCACGCGTTGGTTTGGCTCAGTCTTTACGGGGCTGCCAGTAGATAATTGTCAATTATTCGGCTGTGTTTCTAGATTTTTTTATTTATTTAGGTAACAAACAGTCTTAAACAAATATACATAACAAAAGTAATATTCAAATCGACCTAAAGTACCATAACGTTATCAAAAAAAATGTAATTAATGAGTGCACAAGAAACTAAAAAATATAATTATATAATAAATACAACATTATTGCACTATCTTAAGCTAAATAAACATTTTTCACTCTAACAATATCTCGCGAATAAGTTTCCTGTATTTATACAAAAAATATATAAAAAAAAAATAGAAACCGACTTCGAAAACACTGAAAAGTTAAAAATAATATAAAAATATGTACAGACAACGTCACACTTCTATATTAAAGTTGGTGCCAAACATAGATCTCCTAGGTCTTAAAATTTGGCACCGACATCAATATAGAAGTGTGAAATCGGTCCACAATTGGCGGCGTAATCGCGTAACATACACACACAAAAAAAAACAACATACGGATCGAATTGATAACTTCCTCCTCTTTTGAAGTCGGTTAAAAATTGAATGTCACGATACAAACGCGGTCCAAATGCCGATAAAAGTCACTATCAGCGCTGTTGGCATGCTAGAACGCGTTCCGATATGTGTTTAAGCGTGCTGGTAGTGACTTTTATTGCTATTCGGACCGCGGCCGCGGCCCAGATAATTAACGTTCATTCGCGTTAGTGTGATTCGACATCGGTTTTCATACAACCTAATATATTCGAGATAAATATGAACACAGATACACTTAGGTTTTCCGTGTCCAATTATACACGAGAATTCAGAATACACAGAGGATACAATTCGTCAGTAGTGTATTATTGTTCCTTCTATATCTCGTTCAATCGCAGACACGATTTCACTCCATCTAGAAGGAACAATAAAACACGTGGTAGCAGCGTCTAGTAAGTAAATTATCAGATAAGATTCAATTCAGGTCTGTAATTGGTTGTAAAATATTCCGCTATTTATAACGTTTTAACGCGACAATGCAGTCATCATTTTGTTGAAGTACACGCATCACATCGGTCACATTTAAGTGCAGATATGAAATTTATCAAACAAAAACAATCACTAAAATTAGAATGTATTTGTCCTACGTCAATGAATGAACCAAAGCGTCATGGCAACTTACTACCAAATACCATTCGCTGTGTTGTTTGTGGCCCATCGAATTGTGGAAAGACCAACTTAGTAATAAGTTTATTATTACATGAAGATGGTCCACGATTTCAAAATCTGTATGTTTATTCAAAGTCTTTGTATCAGCCTAAATATACATTCTTAGAAAAAGTTATGAGTATGGTTACGAACACGACTTATAATAAATATAATCATAATAGTGAAATTTTAAGCCCTCACGAAGCTTTGCCGAACTCGATCATTATATTTGACGATGTTGCTTGTGAGAATCAAAATAGCATCCGAGACTATTTTGCTATGGGACGTCATAAAAACATTGATTGTTTTTATATTAATCAAACTTATACTAAAATACCGAAACAATTAGTACGAGATAATTCTAACTTGATTATTTTATTTAAACTAGACGACATTAACTTAAGACATGTCTATGAGGAACATGTAGGGTCTGACATGTCTTGGGCTCAATTTCGAGAAATGTGCTCAACTGTTTGGAATCAACCATTCAGCTACATTGTTATCAATAAAGACTGCGAACGGAATAAGGGATGCTATAGAAAGGCATTTGACACATTTATTATGGTGGACTAGCATTCATAAAAAGGTGTTACATAAATATGGAATCAGTTTCATTTGTGATTTCATACCGAGAGGAAATATAAACAAAATGGAACAAAATTTGAAAGAACAAATTATAAAATCTGCCGCAGCTGTGAAAAGGAAGGTTAATATGATAAAAGATGCAAAAGACGCTAGCAATATGGCATTAGAAACAATATTTAAGCCTATTGTAGAACCACTTAATGTGTTAACAAGCAAAAATAACGAAAGTCTTCATAAAAATTTGGATATTGACCAAAACCACCCAGTAAAAAAAAATAAGTACAGCGAAAGTGAGTCATCAAATTCTGTAAGTGAAGATTTCGAGGAAGCTATGAACGAAGAAGATGAAAACTCTTATGGTGATGAGGCTTATAAATTATCTAACAAAACTCTTACGATATTACCCTCTGAAGATCACGATGAGCATGAAAACTCGTTTAAATCCATTCAATCATCTCCGAGTATTGCAAAAGAATCTTTCTCATGGCCTACGTCGTGTGATCTAATAAAAGATATACCTTATGGAGTCAGAAACGAGCGAGGTAAACTTTTGCTTGGCAAAACTCGCGTTTACGATGAAGGTTGTAGACTGAGGATTGGAAATCATGATCTGGAAAAAACACCCGGTTTAAAGGAATTATTGTTTAAAAAGATACCAAATTTAGACCTTGTCACTGACGACGACTTACAAAATTATAAACAGATACTAATAGATACTAATGCTCATAAACGTAATTACGATCCTTTAAAACCAGTGAACAGTAATAAAGGATTTAAATATATACGTATTATTAAACCACTGTTTAAATACACAAGAAATATTACAAGTAGTGTGGAAAGTATTCCTCGAGGAGAAGGTATAAACCTTTTAAAAAGGGTTAAAACAGATACTGATTTGGTTTACTGGGACGATCCAAATGAGTTAGTGGAACGATTAAAATTACTACTAGCATCAAAAGAAGCTGGTAATACCGGAGTGATAAATGAAATATATGCAATAATTGAAGAACTATATGAAGCTGGCATCATAAATGTAGAATATAAAAAGCATCCATCAGGAAAATTATTCAGTCTCGTTTCAATGAAGACTGCATCAAGACGACAATGAATGTAGACAAATTTGGACATCATGTACACAAGCGTTTAAGATTATCAGAATTCATTAACACTCTCAATGATACTTTAGTAAAATCTGAAACAGGTGACTTTGATTTAAAATCAACAAAGTTGAAGGGTTTGCAATTTCCTGAAAATAACGACGAAGCAGTAAATAAAGAATACGTGGATAAATGTATTGAAGAACTAAGACAAGAAATAAAAAATAATAATAGTGATGTTAAAAGATATTTAAGTAGTTTAGAAAAGGCGACAATTGTTAGTTTGAGTGCCTTATTTTACACAAAAAAAGAAATAGATTTTATGATTCAAGCAAATTCAACTAAGGATGAGTAAGCGAGACGTAGTTAACGAACTTCACAAAGCAGCACGAAGAAATTTTTCTCGTCGATGTACATTCATAAAAGGAATTGATGATCTATGGCAAGCAGACCTTATGGATTTACAAAAATATTCACAATTCAATAAAGGCCATAAATACGTTCTAGTAGTGATTGATGGCTTATCAAAATACGTTTGGGCTAAACCTTTAAAATCAAAAACAGCAAACTGTGTTATGAATGCTATGCAAAGTATATTAACCACTTCTTCGCGTAATCCTAAAAATTTACAAACCGATTTAGGAACTGAGTTTTATAATACGAGTTTTAAAAAATTGATGGAAACGTATAAAATAAATCATTATTCTACATATTCTGCAAAAAAAGCATCCATTGTCGAACGTGTCATTAGAACAATCAAGTCTCATCTTTACAAATTATTTAGTCTTCATGGACGATATCAATGGCTTGAACATAATTTGGATGACGTGATACAAAACTATAACAACACTAAACATCGAATTACTAAATTTAAGCCTGTTGATGTTACTAAGTCAAACGAAATTTTTGTTAAGTCAAACATTGTTAAAACGCAACAACCTAAAACAAAAAAGAGATTTGCGTTTCGAATAGGTGATTATGTTCGTATAAGTAAATACAAAGGAGATTTTCGTAAGGGTTATACTCCAAATTGGTCTACAGAAATTTTCCGCATAGTAAAAGTTAATGAAACCAATCCTCAAACATATCAAATAGAAGATAAACACAAACAAATTATTTTGGGATCTTTTTACGGGTATGAATTACAAAAAACTAAAGTTCCTGATCTTTACCTTATTGAGAAAGTTTTAAAAAGAAAAGGAAACACACTATATGTAAAATGGTTAGGTCTAAATAATAAAGAGAACAGTTGGATTGACAAGAGTGAATTGGTTCAATAGTATAAATATTGCTACGCAATTCTGTATCTTCTATTCACTTTAGAATTATCAATGAAGGAAGGTGGTGGTATACTTAACACAATAATAGACAATTTACCGATTGAGTTACATTTACCTGGATATCAATTTTGTGGCCCTGGAACAAAACTTCATAAACGGTTGCTTAAAGGTGAACGAGGCATAAACAAATTAGATAATGCTTGTATGTACCACGATATAGCTTATACAAATAGAAATTTAGACGTTCGACATAAAGCTGATTTAGGACTTTTAAATATGGCGAAAAGAAGGTTAAAATCCAAGGATGCTGGAAGAGGAGAAAAGTTTGCCTCTTGGATAGTTAAAAATGCAATGAAAGCTAAACTCAAAGCAGGGAGTGGGCTCAAATCATTTATGACCGGTGTAAAAAAAATACGCTTACAATTAAAAAAACTTAAATCTAAAGACAGTCACTCTGCAATTAAATATGCCCACGCTGCTGCAAAAAAGATATTTACAAATAAAAAGGGAATACGTTTGCCGCGTCGCATTCCTATTCCAAAATGTGGAGGACTTTTACCACTTATTCCGATTTTTGCGGGATTGTCGGCTTTAGGTTCATTAGCCGGAGGAGCAGCAGGTATAGCAAAGGCTGTTAATGATTCTAAAGCTGCACAAAAAAGTCTTCAGGAATCTGAACGACACAACAGGATGATGGAAGCTGTGGCTCTTGGAAAAGGGCTGTATATAAAACCTCACAAAAAAGGAGCTGGACTGTATTTTAATCCATCAAAAAACTAAATAAGGGGCTACCCAGACGTGCACTTACCAATATTGATATATTAGAACACGCAAGTGACATTCCATTTTTTCGTGGTGTTTTCATGAGAGATACGTTACCTACGAAACCTAAAAAGATAGAATGTGCGATATTGAATTTGGATAGCTCCAAAAATCCTGGAACACATTGGGTAGCCTTCGTCAAGCAAAACAATTACGCTGAATATTTTGATAGTTTTGGTAATTTGAAACCTCCATTAGAATTAATTCAATATTTACACAACTTACCAATAAACTATAATTACGTACAACACCAAAAATTTGGTACTACTAACTGTGGTCATCTATGTTTAAAATTTTTAAGATGTTATTGGAAAAATCATTTATATAACGTGTAAAATAAATAAAATTGTCAATATAAAAATGTCTTTCACTGTGTCTATAACTGGGAGAGGAGCCTCCTTGACAACGAACTATTCGCCAACATTGGAGTTACATGGCGACTATGAATGTGGTCTTTTATATTTTTCTACTTTTAATTCTATTCCTAATATTGATAAACGAAACAATAAATTTTATTATGGCGAAAATGAAGTCATCGAAATTCCTGAAGGGTCTTATGAACTTCAAGATATTTGTGATTACATAAAAAGTAATATTAAAAACACCGTATTAAAATTGACTTGTAACAACAATACTCTAAAGACAAATATATTTTGTTCCAAAAATGTTCACTTTAACAAAAGTGATTCACTAGGTCAAATTTTAGGGTTTCGAACTGAAACAATACATGCAAATATAAGTACTGAATCTCAGAATCCGGTCAGCATTTTATCAACAACCATCGTGAGGATTGAATGCGACGTAGTCAGCGGTTCATTTGTGAACGGAAAAGCTAGTCATATAATTTATGAATTTGTGCCTAATGTACCACCAGGATATCGGATCATTGAAATACCTAAAAATTTAATATATTTTCCAGTAAACCAAAGTTCTATAAGTGCGATTAGCATACGGTTACTAGACGCTGAAAACAAACAGGTAAATTTACGAGGTGAAGAAGTACAACTATATTTGCATTTCCGAAAAAAAAATGATTGATTTCAATAAAAAGCAAGAGGCATCGTGTACTCGAGTCAGTTTGAAAAGATCACCTCAAAAAGACGCACCGCTTCGGCTTAGAAAGAAGTTGACTAAAAGCAATAAGGATTTTTTGAAGTTAGTGGGCTTGTTAAAATGAATATATTAAATATAACTCAACCGACGTCAATAGATAACAGCATTGAAAGTTTTGAATATCACTCGTACAAACCATATGTAACAAGTTTCAACAAGAATGATGAAATACGAATACCTATCAATCAGCAAGATTTGTATGTGCTGCCCTCACTCAGCACTTTGTATATTGAGGGCACAATTAATGTTTATAACAGCAAAAAAGAAAAGGTGTCAAGTGTGCATTTCGTAAATAATCCGGTGTTATTTCTATTTCAAGACATTCGATATGAACTAAACGGAGTGGAAATAGACAAAATAAAAAATGCAGGAATTAGCACAACTATAAAATCTTATTTATCATTAAATGAAAATGAATCCAAAAGCGCAAGAGCTTGGGGCTGGTCGACTACAGGTACAACTAGTGTTGGTGATGGCGGATTCTCTGCTTCTATACCAATGAACAAAATATTGGGTTTTGCAGAAGACTATGAAAAAGTTATAATAAACTGCAAACATGAGTTAGTATTGTTGAGAAGCAACACAAATCTGAATGCTTTGATATTAAATAAAGGTGAAATAGTGGATGATATAATAATTACTAAAATTGCTTGGCGAGTTCCGCACATTAAAGTATCAGACCGTGAAAGAATTAACTTACTAAAACATTTAGAGAGAGATCGAGCAATCACTTTAGCTTTTCGTAATTGGGACTTATATGAATATCCATTATTACCGAAAACTCGTAAACATACTTGGTCTATCAAAACATCTTCACAAATAGAGAAACCTCGATTTGTTATAATTGCCTTACAAACTAATCGGAAACATAACGCTGAATTATCAATGGCAGAGTTCGATCATTGTCATGTACGTGACATACGAGTCTTTTTAAATTCGTCATATTATCCCTATGAAGGACTGAATGTAAATTTTTCAGATGATAAATTTACTTTATTATACGAACAGTACATTAGATTTCAACAGTCTTATCACGGACGTCGACCAGAGCCGTTGATGAGTCTAAAAGAATTCAGAGACGTCGCTCCTTTATTCATCATTGATTGTTCACGTCAGCATGAAACGTTAAAAGGATCTATTGACGTTAGAGTTGAAATTGAAACAGATCAAGAAATACCTGACCAAACAGCTGCATATTGTTTGATTCTGAACGATTGCATATTTGAATATAAACCTTTAAGCAATATTGTAAGGAAAATATCATGAACAACGATACGATAATTGTAGATTTGCAAGGATTTAAAAATAATAAAAATGAGTTTTTAGTAAAAGAATTTGTTATAGCAACTCTCGAGTTTACCCATATATTTTTAATTAAACCTCCTTATCCGTTTTCTACATTAACTGATGAAGAAAAAAAACAAGTTTGTTGGATAGAAAGAAACAGAGGTTACCAATGGAGTGAAGGATATATAGACTACAGAGAATTTAACAGAATTATTAAACCTTTCTTGAAAGACAGGAAAATAATTGTAAAAGGTGAAGAAAAAGTTAAATGGGTAGAGGATTTATGTGGTCATAATAATATCATAGACATAAGTTATACAGGTATACCAAATTTAAATATGTTAAATGATTTGTATAGTAATAATATGTTCCATTGTTTAACTCATAAAAAAAGATGTGCGTTAAGAAATTCATTGTGTATTAAAAAATGGTGTTTTCTCAATGGATACACATTATATGATTTTTGAATCTAAATTTAGAGAAACAATCTTGTTTAAAAATTAATATACAACTATATTAAGAATTTTTCAAATAAAATGTCATGTGTAATAAAAGTTGTTTTTATTATGTTTGATACCCAAAAAGAAAAAAACTTAGTACTTGAAAATATTTTTTTATTAGGAAAACGTTTTAACAAAATTAAAAAGTTATCTATAAGTTATCACCACAAAGTTTTTTGGATATTTTTCTTATAACGGTTTCCGTAAGGTCCATGATTTCATCCACCGGTTCCTGCACCACATATTGAGCACTCAGCACTACGTTTTCTTCCGCATCAGCAATGTCAAAGCAGCTATTTGATGCACTTGAAGAATCGTTCACTAAGTCCAAGACCAGTATTTTAATTAATTTCACGCCTTTCTGCTCCTTAGTGATCACAAATGATTTTGTAGATTTACGAGCTCTTTTTCTTGTGATGTCCTTTCTTTGTCTTATTTTTCTCTCTCCCTGTCTTGATTCATTAGTTTGTTCTTCCCGACGTATCATGTTTTGATATTCTTGCGTGAAGCCTTCCAATGGATCTTGTGCATATTGGGAAAACAAGATATCCGACGAGTTTGACATTATCTGTAACAAGTGAATAATAATAATGAATAAGTTGATATCCATAATTACCTCAATAATCAATAATGATTAAAAAATGATATGAAAAGAGAATGATACTTACAATAATATTACAATATGGACTGCTTGTCACGAACAACGAGTTATGAATGAATATAATATCAAATAAAGTTGAGGCTTAGACTAAATTTGCTTATCTAGCATTGCATCACACTTGACCTCAATACAACACGTGGAAATATATGACATGTGTAAGTGCAGTAATTTATAGTGTAGGTATGCAATAAAAAAACACAATACTATTTTAATGCTTATTTGGCATTGCATCATATTTAGCCTTAATATAACACGCGGAAATATGTAGCATGTGTAAGTGCAGTAATTTATAGCATACTAGCTTTCCGCTCGCGACTTCGCCCGAGTTATTTTTGTTTCCTGGTCTCGAACTATCCCTATACCAACTTTTATCTAAATTGGTTCAGTAGTTTCGAATCCTATACAATACAAACAAACAAACAATCAAATCTTTCCTCTTTATAATATTAATATAGATGCAATAATAAATAAAACACATAATACTATTTCAATTGCATTTATTAACTATAAAAAATATTAACAGGTCAAAAACAATTATATTAACTAATTTAACACTATCTTAGATTAGATTTTCATGTCCCCAAGCCCAGGTTCTAATTTTATCGGATAAAATAAAACGTTTATCATCTTGATTAGATAAAGCTACTTTGTTAACACTCTGAGTAAAAATCTCATGCTTAATGCATCTAAACAAAATATTTTTTTTCCGTATTATTTTGTCGTGAAGCAGAACTGATTTATAATCATCTAATGTTAAGTCTCTTACTACATTTTTTTTCACACCTTTTGCTTTTTTAATAAATGCTGATTCCGTTTTTATACAGTACAACTTAGACCGGAGACCTACGAATTCTGTCATAATTTCACCTCCTAATTCATCTTTAAATAAGCCCGGTATCTTTTTGTTTTTTAAAGGCAGACCAAATATATTGTCACAACTATAGTTACTGGTGTCAAAGAAGCTTAAAAAGTTATCTTTCAAATCATGATAAAAATCTTTCGTTTCAATCTTATAAACAAAGCTATCAGTATCGGTGTAGCAAAGTTGTATTTTATTTCCATAGTAAGGTTTTATGACAGAATAATGGAATTGATACATATGACTTTTAGATAGTTCTAAAACAGTAAAACCAATATAAATTGGCTTATCCAAGATAACCCTTTCAGGTTTCATTTGAACCGCAACTAAATTATTGGAAAAAATAGTAGCGCTGTGAAAATTAGGTCTCGCTATTAATTTGTCCGCTGAAATGAACTTTTTTGTCTTGTTAGATTTATCACACCACTTATTAACCAAGCGAACATCGACTCTTTTTTCACTGTCTTCCAATGTTTTTCCAAACACTGAATTATTCATCAACTTAAAAAGGTCTTGCTGAAAAGTAGTTACAGCTTGTTTTCTCAGTTCTGTGTTTAAATTGATATATTTAGCCAAAAAAGGGCTTTGTTTAAAAATTAAGGCGCGATGAATTTTATTTAAAACAAGACCATTATTAATGCATGTTTTCAAATAAACATAATGGATTACATACTGATATTTAGAATACAGATTAGGACAGAGTTTAGAAGTTTTACCTCCGAGTGGTACAAATTTTTCGGGACAAAAAGGATAATCGTTATGGTCATTATGTAGCTCCTCGGGATATGTTAAGTCCACTTCAAGAATATATCCGAACTCAGCATCATCTGCTACGTTCATGATATTTAACAAATCTACTTCGTATTCGCTTAAAAGTCTAAAATCTGAAACAGGTAAGTACTGACACATACTATAACCATACAAGTTATTGCAATCGATGTAAACTAGAAAAGAATCTGGTTCTGTAAAATCATATTGTGGCATATATTTATTGTTTGCACGAGCATATCGCGTTGAGCACATACAGATACCTCCCCGTATCCCTTTCTGTATAAAACGTATAATTTCTAAGTCAGTTAATAATTCTAACTGAATGCCGGTTTTAAGTAACATAGCATCGAATGAAAGACTTGGAGCTGTTAAGTAAAAAGCAGGATCTAATTGATAGTTCAATTTACAAATTTCACGGAAATTTTCAAATACATCAGTCAATAGCAATACATCGGTTTTTAGATAAAGGTCTGTGTACCCACCCATATCTTGTATTCTAAATGTAGACCAAACTTCCTGAGCATGAGTGTAATCTTTATCACTTATATCTTCATCAGTTAAAGAATTATAGAAACCTTTTTTGTGTGGAAGTTGTTTCTCGGAAAATGATTTCCAATGTGTCATATGATCATACGGATATACTCCTTTGCGTGTTAATAATTTAAATTCAGTTGCGTTTGGAAAATATTTTTTTAAATGCTTAAAATCTGTTTTATCTAACCCACTCGCTAATTTTTCCAAACTGGTTCCTAAGAATTGAAACGAATCGACAAATCGTATTTGAGCATATTTTTCATTCTTTAACTGTAAAAATTTTGTAAATGATACGTATTTTTCCTTATTTTTAGGTATGACTTTAACAGGTCCTAAACTATCGGCTAATTCTTTGATGAACAGATGACAGTCATAGCCGGATAGGTTATGGAAAAAAACGGGAACTAATTTAGGAACGCTAAACCGTAAGTTACAGTATTGATGCGCAGCACCTCGATAACTTCCAGTGAGGTGACAATGATCTCTCACTTTGTCAAAAAATAATAATTGCTTACAAATATGACAAACATCGGTACGCGCATAGGCCTCTGCGTCATATTCATCGAATTCCATCGCAATTTCTTTATCTAAGATGTCATAAATCTTTTTAACGTCAAAATACAGTTTATCAAGAAATTTTTGGACACAGTCTTTTCCTCGATACTGTACAAAAGAATTCAGACTGGTATCGTACGAGCACACTATGTGATAAGCAAAAGCTGATGGAATGTGCTGTTGACGCTGAGAAGTAAAACTTAATGAAGGGTCAGGCTCACAGCCATCGAACGGTATAAGAAGAGTTTCAAAGTCAGCATAGACCACAAAAGGAACGTCTTGCTTCCGTTCGAAATTTTTGAATTGTAGATAAGTTCCTTTCTCAGGCAGTACTGTACAAACGCCGCTGCATGTATGATTATCAAGATTAACTTCAGAAGTAAAAAATAGCAAGCAATCATCACAAAAATATAGTTTCTTATGATTTTTCGTAATTTGACTTCTTACAAGTCGAGAAAGGTTTTTTATCAAAACAAAGTGACATAGAACATTATTTTCAAGTAGAAGCAAGTTAATTTTAGTTCTGGTTTTGGATTTATATCCAGACTTATAAATGGGACCTACAACTATCTGATTATTCTTTAATGAATATACGTTTACACTTAAATGTGGATTGTTTTGTTCGAATTTCGCGATATCCGTAAACGTTACTGGGAAAGATATATCGTCGGTGTTTAGGACCTGTTCAAAGTGCGGATACGATGACGTACGGTCACCGTTCTTTTTAGCCGGGTACAAAGCGGCAACGACGCTCCACAAAAAACAATATTCATCTTTATTCCTGATGTTAATACACGCCTTTTTCTTTTTTATCGCTAGTGGTAAATCTACATAAGTTGAACCAGACCCTCTTAGAGGATCATATCTATTAATGTTAACTTCTAAGGAAACATTACTTAAAAAAGTCCAACCACTGTCACGATCCTCAAATTCTTCAACTTTGTTCTTAATAGTATTTACGAGTGTTTCAAACAACTCGTTAAAATCAAAATTGCGATGAATCGTTAAATTTTTTGTAACAAACGACTTAATGTTATTTACCTCGTTCTTAAATAAAAGAAAATCGGCAAAATATTCAAAATTTACTTTTAAACATATATGCTTATTTAGAGACATTTGCAAAAGATTATAAATTTTAGAAAATATACTATGCAAGAATGAATCGGGTAAAGAGCATCGGTACTCATCTGTAGGAGTAATTCTGTATGTAACGATGCGACCTCTAAACGCACTCGCGAGTTCGACAACACCGGCGTCGTCGTGCGCCCGCGACACTGCGCACCTGCGCTTGTGCGCGCTGCTGCGCAGGTGTCCTACCCATTGTCTGCTGCCTAATTGCATCGAACACTCTGAGCAAAAAGGCATCGTAGCAATTCAGAAAAATAAAGTATACAACTTGTTACCTAACGCTAATCTATAGTCTTTTTAGTTAATTACTTATCCACTTAACTAAATGAATGATTACCGTACCTCATTAATACCTAAGTTACGACTGTAACTTTACCTGGACGTGGGCTCAAAAAAACCGGATTAAATATAAAAACCTATTGTAAAAAATATTTTACTTGCTTAGTTAATTTATTTATTTAATATTTGTTTTATTACTATAAAATACAGGCTTATCTTTAAACAACGACTTTGACCGCTTTAAAAACTGCTGCAAGTAGTCCCACTCGGGCTGGTCTGGCTCTAGCTGCACCTTGAGTGTGACAAGCGCCTTGGTGTACCGCTGGTCGGGCGCTACGGCCAACGCCTCGTCCGTGCTGTATACGCGCGTCTCCACGTAGTAGCGACCGTCGAGCGGAGTACGCCGCAGGAGCGTGCCGTGCGCGGTCTTGTTGGCGAGGCTGCTGTCGAGTCGTTTGCCCTGCCTGACGCGTGACGCACGCTCGGCTGTAACTTCTTCGTCGTCCGACACCAACCCGAACAAATTCAACGACTCCTTTGAGCTCGACTTAGCCTTTTTCGATGAACCAGACCTGTAAAAGACAAAAGAGATTGTATTATATCCTATGTTAGGACAATCAGCAAGAACGTGAAACAACTCAACAATAATTGATATTACTATGTTGTTGTAGAACGCAATGTTCCTATCCTACGATTGACACCTGCAATCTTCGAATTTATCTAACCCACTATGATCGATAAAGAAAACAACACTTGTGCAATATTAGGCTGGGTTATGGCGACTTACCGCAATCACTCCTTCCACCACCACGAGTCGAGGGCTAGGTAAAAGATAGCTGATAGGCTCGTCAACGCACTAAAATCCGTAGCCAGCAAATATATCACACACGAGGGTCCACAGGTCACAGGTAAATTGTATCTCCAGTAAGCAGAGAGATCTCAAACTTGATGACTTTTGAGAAGTGTTAGATTGGTTATGCACACACGACGGTTGTCGGATTCGAACAGGCTTGTTACGCCTTCCATCACGCAGATGGCGCTAGCGTAGCGCTCAGCATTACCATCGTCCCAAGACAATGGTTGCTTCCAGATTGAAAACGAATAATCGCCCCACCCAGACATGATTAGTATTTACCATCCAATTATGTTGTTGCATGAAAATAAAACGAATAAAAATACTGTTCCAGTATGGAACATGCCGCTCACCTTAAAAGAACGTAGTTGCTTTTAACAGCAAGAAAAATTATAGCTACTTATAATCAAATTACAGCTATTTTTCATTGTATATAAATGCCATGCAATATTTACAGCTACGGTAAAAAATAAATAAAAAACTAATACCTAAACAATTACCTAATATAACATCTGCTAGGGTTTATTCTAACGGAAGTGGACAAATCTTAACGACAGGTCGTTTAAAAAGTGAATTGCCCCTTTTCAAGGTAACAACCCGCGTTATGTTATCCGAACCAGGATGCAAAGCCACAACGCGAGCGAGCTTCCATTGCAATGGTGGCAGGTTTTCGTCACTAACCACTACAACAGCGCCCTCACGAATAAGTGCACCACGATCTTGATGCCATTTCTGACATTGTTGAAGTTCATGGAGGTATTCTTTACTCCAACGTTGCCAGAAATGCTGCCGACATTGTTGCACCCAACACCATCGAGTAAGACGGTTTGGATTTTCATCCACTAATGACATATCTGGTATAGCAATGGATGGTTCTCCTATTAAAAAATGGGACGGCGTTAGCGGTAGTAGGTCTGATGAGGATGCGCTCATTGCGCACAGAGGGCGGGAGTTTAAGATCGCCTCTATTTGACATAGAAGGGTGTGCATCTCATCATATGTTTGTACGCGCGTGCCTACAACGCGGTGCAAGTGATGCTTAAAGCTTTTAACACCAGCCTCGAATAATCCCCCGAAATGACTCGCATATGGAGGTTGGAAATGCCATGTCAGGTTCTGTTGAAGAGTAGAACTATTTAATTCACTCTGCACCGAGTCACTGCGTAAAAACGAATATAAATCTTTAAGATAATTATTACAGCCTACGAAATTCTTTCCACAGTCAGAAAATATATCGGTGCATAAACCTCGACGAGAAATGAACCTTCGTAAAGCAGCCAGAAAGGCGTCTGTGGACAGTTCAGACACAATTTCTAAATGTACGGCCTTTACACTCATACATACAAAAACTGCAACGTAGCATTTTGTAATTTTAGCATTACGCACATTGTTAGCCCGAACGTAAAATGGCCCGGCGTAATCAACAGCGGTTTTAATGAACGCTCGTCCAGGACGGATTCTCGCAGCAGGCAGCGGTGCCATGCGCGGTTGATTCCGTTGTGGTCGTGCTCGGAAGCAAGGAACACAGCGATGTATGCGCTGACGCACGATATCACGACAAGAAAGAATCCAATAACGTTGCAAAAGCAAATACTGTACAGACTGCGGACCGGCATGTAAATGCACAATATGAGCATTATCAATAATGAGATTGGTTAAGTGATGTTTTTTAGGTAAAATTAGTTGATGCTTAGACTCGAATGGTAAAAGTGACTTATGTATTCGTCCACCAACACGCAATAATTGGTTTTCATCGAGAAATGGTGTTAAGCGACGAAGCTGATTAGATGTAAGACTCCCACGAACGATTTTTTGTATATCATCATTTAAAATGGAATGTTGTACTTGTTTTATTAACCTGTTTAACGCGAAATTATACTCAGGTACTATTACATGCTTAGTGTACAATTTGTTCTCCCTCTTACATTTGCAAAAAAATCTAAATATATAGCAAGTAACGCGAACGAGGTTGCCAAGTGTGGAAAATCGAGAAATAAATTCTACCTCTTCCACCGGTGTCGATATGATATTACACTGCACAGTTGTACGCTTCTCTTCGTTCGTATGGAAGTTGGATTGAATTGTAGGCCAGGAATTTTGACTACATCGTAGCCAAGTAGGGCCATGGAACCATAACTCATGTCGTACAAACGCGGCAGGGAGCATGCCACGGGATGCAGCATCCGCAGGGTTGTCGGCAGACGGGACGTGTCGCCAGCAATGTGCGGGAACGAGAGATAAAATTTCGCTCGTACGATTCGAAACGAAATTTTTCCATTCATGAGGCTGTGACTGAAGCCACGCCAACACAATAGATGCATCAGACCAAGCATATACTTCTTCTTGGTTTAAAAGATGACCGTAAGTATGTAAAACCTTGGCTATTAATTTTGACAAGAGTGTGGCAGCCATCAATTCGAGGCGTGGAACTGTCAATCGTAAACGAAGTGGAGCAACACGAGTTTTCGCTATGATTAAAAATGTTTGAACGAAATCATCATTATTTGTGACACGTAAATAAACACAGGCTGCATAAGCCTTTTCAGAGGCGTCTGCAAACCCATGAATTTGAATAGACTTTGCACGACAAAAAATGTGTCGCGGAAACGACACATTAGATATCAAAGACAATTCTTTTGTGAAAGCTCTCCAGGAGTTAATTATATCGCTGGGTGGCACCTCATCCCAACCCACATTAGCAATCCACAGCATTTGTATTAAGTGTTTCGCATACAAAGTGACGGGTGACAAGAAACCCAAAGGGTCGTAAATCTTAGCTATCTCGGAAAGAATTGTTCGCTTTGTACACTTTGTATCTTCTGGACCCTGCACTGTAAAACTAAGAGTATCAGACCCTGGATTCCACTGCAAGCCCAGAACTTTAACCTGCTTATCATTTTCTATCTCCGCGAACGGGACAGTGCCGGGCCGCTCACCATGGACTTCTGGTGACATCACAGCAGCCAGTATATCTGGCGAGTTACTGCACCATTTTCGCAAGTCGAAGCCCGCTGACTTACAAATATCAATAAGCTCCTGTTGGAGCTGGAGAGCGGCTGCAACAGTTGGCCCGCCAGAAATGACGTCATCAACGAAGACATCGCTAAGCAACACAGAAGATGCAAGCTTAAAACGATCTGCTTCATCTTGAGCTAACTGCTGTATGGTACGTAGTGCCAAGTAAGGAGAGGAACTTACACCGAATGTTACAGTTCGAAGACGATAATCACGAATAGGCTCTTCGGGAGACTGGCGCCAAAGAATTCTTTGAAAGTTCCTATCTTGCTCACGAACAAGAATATTCCTATACATTTGTTTTATATCGGCTGTGAACGCTATAGCATGCGTTCGAAATTTTAAAACTATATCCACAATATCAAGGTGAAGTTTTGGGCCTGTAAGCTGTGTGTCGTTAAGGGAGTATCCACTTGACGACTTACACGCTGCATCGTAAACAACCCGCGTGCGAGTTGTCTCACTCGATTCTTTGACCACGCAGTGGTGCGGAATATAATAGCTGGCGCCTAAGACCGCTGACTCACTATCCACCTGTTCCATGTGGTTCATGTCCACATATTCTTGGAGACAAGCGTGATAGTCAGCCTTAAGTTTAGGATTGCGCTCGAGCCGATATTCTAGCTTGCGAAAGCGTGCGAGTGCAATTTGCCGAGACTCGCCCAACGGCGGTGCGTCAGGCTTAAAGGGCAATGCGACTACATATCGGCCTGTTTCGTCACGAGTATGCGTCTTTCGAAAAAAGGATTCGCATAATTCTTCATCTGGAGTATAGCTCCGTTGCTCGGGAAGAGATTCTAATTCCCAAAATCGTTGCAAGTTATCATTGTCAAATGAGCTGAAGCAGACCTGTAATGGAGTTGTAACAGGGGTTATATCTAGCTTACCTAACAATAAATAGCCAAATACACTATTAATAGCCATTGGTGATCCCGGAGTGCCAGTGATTACGTTCCCTAATAAAATATCGGACATGATGTCCGCCCCTAACAACATTTCTACGGGTTGTGGAGTGTGAAAGTCCGGATCGGCTAATTGTATATTTTTTATGTGTGGCCATCCTGTATAAGGCAACGGCACACTGGGCATTTTTGACATTAATTTTGGCAATATTAACAAATTAACGGGAATAGAAGGCTGTTGTTTATCTTTAGGAGTTATGCAACATAACACATAACCTTTAGGGTGTATGGATTCAGTACTACCGATTCCATAAATAGGCACATTTATTTGTTTACGTTTAATGTTTAAACGTTGTGCACATGACTCACTAATAAAGCTTGCTTGGCTGCCCGTATCTATAATGCACCGCACGGTGGCTAGTTTCGATGTGCCTATGCACACATCGACAAGGGCCGTAGATAAAAGGACTGTGTTCGTATGAGTCATTTGCGTATTGGAAACATGATAGTTAAAAATAGAATCGTCGACAACAGGTGATGCGCGGGGAGTGTCATTCAATGCATCGGGCCCTTTCTCCGCCGTCGACTCAAGCACGGGCTGGAGTGACACGGCATTACTTGTCGTTATTTTGCCAGTCTCAGAAAAATGAATCAAACTATGATGTCGCTTATGACATGTACGGCAAACAAAGTTTGAATTACAACTTGCTACGTCATGACCCAAATGCAAACAATTGTAGCATACATTTTTATTTTTAATTAAAGAAAATCTCTCTTGTGGAGTTAAGTTCAAAAATTGTAAACATTTTAATATTGAATGATGTTCGCCACAGCACACGCATTTCATTTTGACGCTTATTTCAGACTCCGAAGGGCGAATATTGCTTGGACTATTAGAAGTCGAATTAACATTAGTTGCGAAAGATCGAAACGAGCGCCTCGCAGGAGGAGGTGCGCTTGCGCGTGCTTCAGTGTTGATTCGACGACCAGTATGAGTACTTGGATGATCATTATTCCACTGGCCACAAGCAGAAATAATTTCTTCGGCGGAAATTTCGCGCTCTAAGAACGAAATTAGTGTGCTTATATCGGGAATATCGGAAGAATTTGATAACGATCGCTCGAAATGTTTACGTGTGCTTAAAGGTATTTTACGTAACAAAATACCAAGCAATAGGAAGCTCCACTGTTGGGTAGGAAAGTGCATAATTTCGAGTGCTTTTATGTTTTCCTGATAAATATTTAGCAAATTACGAATACTAAGAGTAGACTTATCTATACACGGGGCAATATCAAGAATTCTATCGAGGTGTTTGGATGCAATAACCCTTTTGTTTTCATACCGCGCCACTAAAATATCGATAGCTACCGAATAGTTATCATCAGTAATAGGAATAGATTTAATTAAATTGTGTGGCTCGTTGTGCACAGTGAGTAATAAATACCTAAATTTCTCTGCATCCGTGTAGGAGCTGTTGCAATGAACTAGTGACCGAAATAAGTCGAAATATGATGGCCAATCTGTAGGGTCGCCATGAAAATTAGGTAAAGGTAAGGTTGGCAGGTTTTTATTACTCTGCTGTTGAACAAAAGGTACTACTGATGGACGACTCATGCGTCGCTGCTCATCATCCTGCTTCTTTAAATTATTTAAGTGGGTGATAATAGCGTAATAAAGATCGTTAAAATCGTTTCGTATTTTGATATGTTCTTCTTTGTTAAATGATTTTAATTTTATTAGAGTTTTCTCAATTTTAGTTTGGACTTTATTGAATTTTCGCTGATGTGAAGCTAAATCAGTAGTTCGCGAGCGAAACTGCTGAATATCAGTTGCTGCGAATTGTAATGTTCGTTTTAGATCATCCAGAATGAGTTCTCTCTCAAACAAATCCTGTTCGCAAGGTGATTCTTCGTCGGCCATTTTGCGTAACAAAGATGACGACTCAGAATACGTATGGAAATTACTAAAAGAAAGTACGTAGTACTGTAAGTAGCAACAACACAACTGGACGATAGCAATCCGGTTCGAACGGATCAAATTTTATGTGCAATATTAGGCTGGGTTATGGCGACTTACCGCAATCACTCCTTCCACCACCACGAGTCGAGGGCTAGGTAAAAGATAGCTGATAGGCTCGTCAACGCACTAAAATCCGTAGCCAGCAAATATATCACACACGAGGGTCCACAGGTCACAGGTAAATTGTATCTCCAGTAAGCAGAGAGATCTCAAACTTGATGACTTTTGAGAAGTGTTAGATTGGTTATGCACACACGACGGTTGTCGGATTCGAACAGGCTTGTTACGCCTTCCATCACGCAGATGGCGCTAGCGTAGCGCTCAGCATTACCATCGTCCCAAGACAATGGTTGCTTCCAGATTGAAAACGAATAATCGCCCCACCCAGACATGATTAGTATTTACCATCCAATTATGTTGTTGCATGAAAATAAAACGAATAAAAATACTGTTCCAGTATGGAACAACACTTCAATACAAAAAAAAACCCACTCTATCAGTGATGAACCTAAAACGAAATTACCACTTCACTTGCATAAATAACTCATATCTTACCTGATAGTATCGCGAGAGATTGGTTTTCTCTTAGGCTTAGGCTTCTGCGCTGGCTCGAACAGTTCTTGCTCGGAGTCAGACCTGAAAAGATAAATTTAATAATATTGTTAGTCTCCTAGCTAATACTGATCAGCAACAGCATACTAACACCATTCACTCATTCATAATCATTTTAGTGTTCAATTGTTATCCACTTCAATCTAATTCATTAATATGTGTACTGTTGGCATACCCTAATAAATAAATATTGTGGTATTATCACATAAAATCTTCACTAACGATTCGAAGATTTAATAAATACTATGACGACAGCATAAATTAAACCTTACCTGATGTTATCTCGAGATGTTGGTTTTGTCTTAGGTTTGGTCTTCTGCACTGGTTGGAAGACTTCAAACTCGGAGTCAGACCTGAAAAAGTAACGCAAAATTGAGTATCGGAAAAAGACAATGCATACTTACACTGATCCTTCATTGTAAGTGTGACGATCTTTAAAACTATCTCATTGTTATTTTCTCCGTACGAAACTTGGAGGAAATAGTAATTACAACCAACTATCAGTAAACCTTTCAAAGTACTTACATAATGAACACTCACAAATAAAGTACTGTGGCTGAAGATCTGGGTGCTGGGGAGACTCCTCGACGACGACTGACGACACTGTTGCAGCTAGTTCCTTGGCTCGAAGCACTTTGAAGAACAGAATGAACCACTACTCGAAAATTTCGCATTATATAGGAACTTATTGAAAATTCATCAATTTTTACTAGGGTTGTCACAAATGTATCTGTTTTTGAAACCTGAATAAGAAAAACTACAACGAAAAATAGTATTAACTTTAAGTCTAACACAAAGAGATCAATATGAAGTGATAGTCGATGCACTGTGCTGGTGCAAAAGTTGATGAAGGTTGATGAGCTGTTGACTGTACGTGAAAAAATTATCCTGAATGTTGTTTCAGTAAATCTACGTTAGTGAAAAACGTAATCAACTTTCATTAGAAAAAACAATTTGTATTTTTTTTAAGTAAAGTAGTTTATAAGTATTTTGTTTCTAGTTATTCCTTTTTTCTTTGTATACTAGTTTTAGTAAGACATTTCTGTGACGTCATTATTATGTCATCAATAATTAAAAATATTTGTTATTAAATAGAAAAAAACAATACAATGTATAATATTTATACATTGTTATTACAGATTTTGACTATTGTAACATTAAGCAAACAATCAATACCTATATGTTTAACAGGTCAGTACACTAGGATTGTCCTAAAACTAATTGAATACTATTACTACTAAAGTAAAATCTTACAGCAAAATCTTGTTGTCGACGTCCCACTACGACTGACTCTCTCTCGTCACTCGTGACAACCCTATCGAGAGTTGCGCGCTAGACATTTTTCGCCGTGGTGCCGTGTGCAATAACCTATTTAAATGACTTTACGTATTGACCTTTAATTTGCTCGTTAAAAACTTTCCATTCATTATTGAAATAATTCAATTTCAAAGATTTATTATTTAAACACAAATTAAACAAAACATCAATTAAATTTTATACATAAAATATATTTATTAGGGTAGTTTATTGACATAATTGTGTTTTAAACGAAAGAAATTCATTATTAGATTTTAAAATTAATGTAAATAAGATACATATATACCCACGTTTTTAACTAAGACGACATTTGTTACTAAAAAGTTTTAAAAAATGCAGTAATACCTTGTAAATGCATTTTTATAACTTTCAATGTATTTGAATTTTTTATATATTACTAGCTGTGCCGCGCGAACTACGTTTCGCCATAATAAAAAATAGTTTACGACCTATTCTCAGACCTACTGAAAATATTCAAAAAATTTCATAAAGATCGGTCAAGCCGTTTCGGAGGTGTTTGATAACAAACACTGTGACACGAGAATTTTATATATTAGATTTATGTTTTAGTGTTATTAAAACAAACCAAAAAATAAGAATGAAACATTATTAAACACGAAAACTTATTGCAATTTTAATTAAAGTACAATCAACAGCACATCAACCTACGATAAATATTTAATTGGGTCTTTGTTAATTAATATAATAATAGTTTCATTGATTGAAAATCAGTTGTTATGACCTTTAAGTTTTTGGATATGTCGAACTGCCTTTACCATTTTTTTGTCGAGGGGAACCGTACTCGCCGTTGGCTAGACGACGAGCGTGTATGGGGCTCCCAGCAGAGTGCCGGCCTAACCACTAAACCACCCCGGTATTCTCCCTGCCCTTATAGGCGCGCGTGATAGGGTCCACACTGCGACTTCCACGTAGTTAAAATGTGCATACGCTCATTATGCTGCTATTTATTTATATGCTTTATTATGTTAAACCTTATACATATTTAATTCAGACAGTAAGTAGGCATGCCTCCTACCCGGTGGATAAGTGACCTGGTTAGGGTTGAAGGAGATTCATAGGGAGGCCTATGTCTTCTGAGCAGAAGACCTAATGGCTGATGATGATGTTGATATTTGATTCTAATCGCTAGTCCATATCCACTTATTTAACTTACATATATTAATATCTAGTGAATGCTAATAAATAAAACCAAATTCAGTAAGTTGTACATATATATTAACCTTGGGCGTTAATAATTGTAATAATAAATAATTGGGTTTAACCATTATTTCTATATAGGTTTTCAAACGAATAATTTACATTTTGATATATACTTACATATAAAATTAAGTATTTTTGCTATCATTTGGGTCCGTTTCTTTACACTTATATCAAACAAAACTGACAAGGATTATAAACATAAAATAAAAATCCTACGTCATATGGAGTACATCTTTTTGTCTATTTTTAGTGCAAGCATAATATATATTTCATCATAACGCTTTCTGTTTGTACGCTAATACTAGAAAAACCGCTAGTATAACATTTTTCACATTTAGGAATGTCACAAAATCATTTAAACAAAGTGTCCTCTGTCCAAAGGTTCTCCGGAAGATATCACTCTTAGCGATAAGACTGTCGAAATTGTACATTTTAGCTTTGTAAAACTTCTGTAACTGTACTACTTTCGTGGTGAGTAATAAAGAGTATCTTTCTATCATCACTTCGTAGCCCAGGGTCTGATTTGCTTGGAATGACAATCACTCCAAAACATAGTTTTGACTGAGGTTTTTACAGCCGATCTGTCTGACGCCAACTTTCTTTGGATATAATAATAATAATGTCCTCCTAACCGATATTCGGTCACGGCGGACAATCTCCACAGAGACTAGCCATCTGCGCAGGAGATATTATAGGGCACAAGTGACTGCGCAAACGCAAGTGCACTCTCTGTTCCTTCACTCGCCTAGTCCGATGGGACGGTTAACCGACACGATCGGGGTGAGATCAGGCGCAGGACCCACTGTTTAACGTGCCTTCCGAAGCACGGAGGAGCTTGAGATGTTTCTTATTTTGGTCACCCATCCTAGGACTGACCACAGCGAACGTTGCTGTGGTCAGTCAAACAAAACCGTATTTCTAGCTGCAATATTCAATTCAATTTAAAATAATTATTTTTGAAGACAAAACAAGTGTAATTAGGTCGCGGACGCCGCGGTCACACCGGACGCGGCGAGCCATACGACACTAAGAATTTGCTGACAGTAAATACTTAACTACTTAATGGCGCAACGAGCCATATGACGCTAAACATTTGCTGACAGAAAATACTTAACTACTGAAATGGTTAGATTTGAAGTAAATTATTTTGAATGATAATTTATCAAAACATAACCAGCAATCGCTGGTTCGAATCATTAGGTGATTTTGTACTTAAACACGGAATAATACGAGCGTAAACTTCTAAACTGAAAATTTACTTTTGTAACTGTAAAAATCTGCTACCACGTGTTTTATTGTTCCTTATAGATGGAGTGAAATCGTGTCTGCGATTGAACGAGATATAGAAGGAACAATAATACACTACTTTCGTCACTTAATTATATAGTATTTTGTATTCAATTATACAATCTGGCAGCGATGCCGATTTACGTTACACGGCGACAAACTACTCTGATTTTTAATTTGACGGAATTCTGACATTTCATAAGTGTTGCCAACATTAAAAAACTTTTCTTAAAAAGGGAGAACATTTTAGCAAAATAAAAAAGAAACCTTTATGGAATTTAAGGTTTCAATTAGAAAAACTAAGACTTAAAAAATTACTGATAATTTTAAAATGGTAATTACATTGTTTAATATCAAATTATTGAAGTTACAATAATTGCCAAGGAAATTATTGTTCTATTACTGGGATCCCTGTTCAATAATCCGTAGGTTGCCAACCTTTTTTAGAAAAACTTCTTTGTTTGTAAAATTTTTGCTTCTAAGGGCCAATATAACAAGATGACAAATCTAAAATTAAAAAACTATTTACGCCGCGTCATGCACCGCGGTTATATATAACGCGGTATAAACAATTAATATCAGAAGGCACCAATAATATCACAGCTGAAAAATGGTAAGAATGCATAAACCATATTATTAAAGAAAAAAAGAAGAGGATAAAATGTTCCCTCTTAATGATCTGATGGATAGTGTGTGTGATTCTTTTATAATCCGAGTTGATGATGATGACGACAATCATGATATTAGTGATGATGATTAATAAATATTTTTATTTTGAGAAATATGTTGTTTGACTGTTTTCCATTTAGCACTTAAAAAATTACATTCTAGCTAGTGTGCATTGAGTGCACAAAACAAACACTATTTACAATGTCATTACTTGATCTAATTCTGTTTCATATTTTTAGTAATTAAATATTTAAAAAATCCTAAGCAGAAAAGGTTATTTATATCTGATTTGTCTATGGTTGACATCTGTCAGAATTCCGTCGAATTAAAAATCAGACTATAGCTCGGCTAGCATGACGACGAAAACACGATATTATAAAGACTGTTGAAATACAATACGTTTTATAATATTTTGCTCAGTTTACAGCGATATTTGCGTTATCATATCCTGTTTTAGTGGTCATGGTCATGCTTCAATAATAATAATTCTTTATTGTACAATTATGTAGTTCGTTTATTTACACAATTTTTGCATTCCACATATTATAAGTTAAAAGATTTTACATAATAATTGTATACAGAAAACCTCTATTTTAGACAATACATCACCAAGTCGTCATTTTCAATGTTAGTGTAACACTCATTTGTGCTATCGCTTGGTTCACTTCTATGATCTACGATGTTCGTAAAGGGGCTTTAGTTTACCTACTTAACGAGATAACAATAAATTTACATAACTAATTTACCTCTTACATACTTTTAATTGAATAAGAAACAAAGTAGCGTTTATTTGAAGTGTTTTGATATTATCTTTTACGTTGTAATCGCCTGAGTACACTTAACGATTACACGTTGTTTGTGACGTAATGATGGTTTGCGTGCAGCAGACGCATTTTTGAATCATTAGAAATGAATCTTGAATTCGAACACGAATACAAATCACGTTCGAAATTATTTTCTACTGCTCCCAATTTTAAGGATTTTTGTATCACTCGAATTCAGTATTGTCATTAAAACAAGTTCTATATTAAAAACCATTACATGCAGAAAAAATAAAATCCGATACGCAATGACATGGTAATATAAAAATTTTACCTTTCAATAAAATTTGTATTATGTTTCCTCCGACATCCGAAGTCCATTAATGAGAGTACATCGTTTTCTTTCCGTTACTTCCGGCAAAAGTCACTGTTTCCGCCGCGTTTTAACACCACCGCGCCATCTATATTTCTTTCTGCGAACTAACTGTCAGCCCAGTTCAAGCCGCCATATTTGAGTCATTGTTCATCTCATCATGATGTTCGACCACCAGGAAGACATTATGTGGACTTCGGATGTCGGAGGAAACATAATACAAATTTTATTGAAAGGTAAAATTTTTATATTATGTGTTCCGTGAGACATCCGAAGTCCATTAATGAGAGAGCTGTTTGTTATCTTCTGGTGGCTTGTAAATTTGAAATAAAAAGGCAACAATGTGATTGATATCGATATTATAATTGCATATGAATTGTTACAAAAGCTAGCGAAATACATGACAAATAGCTTTAATTCAATCAACTTACATAATCAGTCAGTAGAAAACAATGTTGAAATAGATTTTTCTTGATTCGGAATATTACGATTTGTATCTAAATCTTTTTGATAATATTTTCTAAAGGTACACTCATGTCGCCAATTTGCTTTGGCCAATATGTCATTAATTGGATAATTTTCTAGCCAGTTTAGGGACGCGACGGCAGATCTAAAACTACCAGCTGAAGCCTCCACGCCTGCCTCTGATAAAAGACGTTTTAACCAATTTCCAACTATAGTCGGGCTAGCTGGCTTAGGAGTGCCTCTTGTTGTTATAAATAGGTTTGTAACAGGTCCTCTAACATGGCTGGTGACATCTCTGAGAAGCCTTAGCCAACGGACTGGACCTACGTTACACTCATGCGATGCCAAAAGGGTCCAATTGGATTGTTTATAACTAGCCGAATCAGTTTTAGAACCAAAGGAAGGTATCAACGTTATGGAATCCTTATTGTCTATAAAATGAGTATCGTCACAATGTAAAAGAGTAAGATCATGAACCCTTCTACCCGATGCTAGAAGAAGAATAGCTGCAACGTGCCTAGAAACTTCATAAATGCTCTCTGTGTTTGGGTTTGCATTCTTTAAATATCTAATAAGAATTCTAGCATCCCATATTGGAGCTTTAGGCGGAACCGGCTTTGCCAGTGAAATAGCTTTTAAAATATGTTTAACTATATGACTGGATGAAATTTTTATATTTGAAGTAGTCTCGCAAATCGAGGCAATTACTGATTTGTACACTAAGATGGTACGATAAGCTAATGATTCAGTTATGTGTAAGTATGCTAAAAATCTAGCTACGTCTTTAGGCTGAGGAGAACAAGAATTGATATTTTTATTTTTGCACCATAAAGACCACTTATTCCAAATTGGAGTGTAAGTTTTAATAGTTGAACTTCGCCAACAGGATAATAGTAGTTCCTTCTCTGCATTAGACCAGTCAGCTGTCATAGAGTCCCACCCAAAATGAGCCAAGCTTCCAACTGCAGATTGTTGACATCTGGTAGAGGTCGCCCCGTCATTGTGTCTAACAAACTGTCTTTCAGGTTCCTTATCTTGAGAGGTCGAGTTAGAGATCGATTCTTCATATCTGTCCGCCAAAAGGGTTTCTTCCACTTGGGTGCTATTATTATGAAACGACCTCTGGCTGAGTTGAGATGACTGAGCACTCGAGGTAAGAGTCCAGGTGGAGGGAAGATCCAGGCCAGATCGTAGCTCCAAGTTCTGCTGAAGGCGTCGTGAAAGCATGCGTTCGAGTCTAATAAGTCGAGAGTAACATAGTTCGGCACGACGTGAGCGGTATGTGAAGCGAACAAATCGATGACCGGTGTCCCCCATCGTTCGAAAATTTTTGACGTAGCCTCTTCCTGCAGGAACCACTCTGATCCGTTTCGTTTGCGCGACAGTTGATCGGCCTCGGTGTTGTACCTTCCTGGTAGGTAGTGAGGTATCAGAGTAATGTTCAGGCTGTCCGTCAACACTAAGAGCTGCTTTGTTAAGCCCAACAATCTGCTCGATTTCGTTCCGCCTTCGTTTTTTATGTATGATACGACGGACTTGTTGTCGCTTTGCAGGACTATTTTTGAGTTTTCCAGAATTTTTGCTTGGGAAGTAATTACTGCAATCACGGCATACATCTCTTTCATGTTGCAATGCCAGGTTCTTTGATGGCGCTCCCAGACCCCCCGTATCTTTGTGTTGTTGACTATAGCACCCCATTGAATATCTGATGCATCCGTGATTATGAAATTTGTGGCCATCTTTTCCATGTGGATTGTTGTCTTTAAGTGTAAGTTTTCTAGCCACCATTCTAGCTCGGTGCGTACTTCTTTTGCAAACGGCCTGGGTTTCTTCGGGGCGGAACGTAATCGATTGCTGTGGCGCTGCAATGTTCGGCAGTGCAACCTTCCCCGGTGGGTGATGAAGGTTGCAAAGTTGAGATACCCTAAGAGGCGCTGAGCCTGCTTGAGGGACCAACTGCCCGCAGCAAGACGAGTCAATAAGCTCAGACGTATTTTTGCCACTTTGTCTGCGGGTAGGGATTTTGTGTTGTATTTGGTATCCCAATGTACCCCTAGAAATTCGATCGACTGTGTAGGAGTGGTGATCGATTTTTCCATATTGATAGACCAACCTAGAGTGGTTAGGAGTTTGATGGCTGAATCTATCTGGTCCATTAAAACCTCCCTGTTTTGATGGACAATTAGATAATCGTCGAGATAGACAATTAGGCGCATGCCCTTTTTTCTCAGCACTTCTGCTGTCCAATTTGTTACTGAAGCGAACATTCGAGGTGCCGCCGCTAGACCGAATGGTAAACATGTCATTTGTAACAATTGACCATTGAAACTGATGCGAAGATAGCATCGATGCTCTTCGCTTATTGGTAAGTGAAAGTATGCCTGACTGAGGTCTAACTTCACCATCCAGTCGAAGGGCTGGAGAAACTTGTGCATATGGTGATGATGGAACAGATGGAAGTGTTTTGGTTTTATGAATTGATTGAGTGCTTTCAAATTCAAAATAACCCGATTTTTCCCGTTTGATTTTGTTACAAGAAACATTGGGGAAATGAAAGATGGTGTCATTGGGGCTGGTTCCAAAACTTGAGTGCGAATCATTAATGTTATTTCGTCTGTCATTTGACAAGACATTGGAGTTTGGTATTTCGTTATAACGTCTAAAGTCGGCAAAACTAGGGGTGGCCGGTTGTTGAATGGGATACGTGCTCCGGTGACCATCTTTAAAATTGCTTTCGGAGGGTTTAAGCGTATCCAGTTTGCACGATAAAGCCTTAGACATCCCCCCGAGAAAGATTTCGAGTCATTTCTGCTTATAGCCTGATCGTCTATAGGATCTGTCTTTTCGCCCCCCTTTTTTTCTTGCTGAAAAATCTTCTGTTGTTTTTTGAGAATTAGCTTCCGGCTTCTCGTGCTTTTTAAATTTAGGGGGAGCGCTTCGAAATGGTTTATTTTGAAAGGATGTGGAAGGCTGTGGAGACTTCGGACGAGAGCGATTTGTAGTTAGGGTAGTATCCTTTTTCAATTTATCGATACCTCCTATCTTGCTTATGTAAGAAGATAATTGATTACCAAATAATTCTGATAATTTCGCATAAAGTGAAGTAGGCGTCAGTTGTAAATTAGGTGTTGCTGACCAGTCAACAAGGTTTTGTAAAGCTTGGTTAACCGTTTCATTTTGGGATAAAAATGCGTTTGATAAAGCCGCGAAACTGCGCTCTATTTGAAACCACCTTATAGGAGAAAAAGGATCCTCAAATCGCCTCATTTCTTCGTTGACCTTAAGCTCGGTAAAAGCAGGCGTAGCCATATATTTCTTTTGAACGTCCGTGTAACGCACAGAGTTCCAATCCGGGGAGTTAAATCGTTGCATGGCGGTAATTTTAACTAAACGTTCCGGTTTTGCCTTGCCTACCACCGGTTCTTTAACCGAAACATCTAATTCCGCTATATTCACTGATTTAGAAATGCTTTCCGGGGGTGGTCGTAAAAAGGAATCATTTCGCACTATAGGATTAATTGCTGAAGTATTCGTTTCGTTCACAACATTATGACTAGGTGCGTTTGCGAAAACATAATTAGAACAGTGTTGCGAAAGTAAAAAATTATTCATATGACTCACCAGCTGTTGAGAAAGCATGTCAAACCTTTTTTCCAGATCAGACTCATCGAGCACGTGGTCCGACCTGCTGCTGCAGGTTTTCCGCCTTTTCGGCGGAGGGCCTGCATCTTGCGACGAATCCGACGAATGCCCACTTAAGGGCGACGATCCCGAACTAGCCAGCGATCTTGAACGCGTATTTTGAGGTTGCAACACGTTTTTATCGGACATTATAGAAATTTTTTAAACACGCACTTCACGCGACGGAAACACAATTAATAAAATAAAAATTATTACGTTTAACTGAATTTTCTACTTTTATCTCGAAAATTCACACAAAAATAAAAATTATTTAAATATTTTTGCGATCGGTTTATGGAAATGTGAACGGTTTGAAAAACGATGCAACAAAATGACTCAAATATGGCGGCTTGAACTGGGCTGACAGTTAGTTCGCAGAAAGAAATATAGATGGCGCGGTGGTGTTAAAACGCGGCGGAAACAGTGACTTTTGCCGGAAGTAACGGAAAGAAAACGATGTACTCTCATTAATGGACTTCGGATGTCTCACGGAACACATAATAACTCATTACCTAACTTAAAAAACCAGCCATGAATCGCGTGTAAAACAGAACATATTCGTGGTGTATATTATTCTACTAGTAGGAATAAAAAACGAGTGGGTAGGAAGGATCACTCGTTGCTGAATACACGGAATGAATATTCAAAAATAGTGAATTTGGAAATTCGTATGCGAATCTAACGATTTTGAACGCGAATTTGGATTCTATTGTTTAAAAAATGCATCTCCAGACCCGAGCCGCCAGAAGCTGGACTCGTGCGTGGTGTCGGTGTACCCGGCGCTGAACCCGGACCACGAGGCGCTGGCGCTGCGCGGCCACTCGTCCGCCGCGGTCCGCGCCTCCGTCACCAGGGACGGCGTCATCTTCACCGGAGCCGACTCGGTCGCCAACTACCAGCAGGTGGGATACGAGTGATCGGATGGCGATTTCTCGAAATCGTCATCATCGCCAGTGATATTGTAATAAAAAGATGTAGATTGGTTATCCAACGTATTACGAGTATAAAACCTTGGGACTCCCCAACTTATTTTTATTAAAAATAATTAAATATAAATTAATTTCTAGCGGATTATTTACGAAGATAATTTTCTGTTTTGTTGCGTTTCTTGCAAATTTGGAACTCTATGGTCGCGCGAATACGACGTTGTCGCGGAGCCGTCATCGCGCCGCCGATAAGAGATAAAAACGACTTAAATTGATTTAAAAAGCGGCGTACTTTAAAAATTATTTAACATAAAATCTGATCCATATTATTTTGTTAATATTAATGGAATCGCTGTAACTCTCAATTTCGAACAAATTATTATCAGGTTTTGCCTAATATAATTATCAGGTTGTTTATTATTACATATATAGGATTACTTTTTTATCACCCTGGAAAATTTAAGGGGCGATTCAGGTCATGGTAGTAGAATGATTTAAATATTAATAAAAAGTAACTTACCTATTTAATTTTATATAAATTTTCTAAAATATCCAAAAGATACTACACTAGTTTAGTGCAGTATTTTTAAGTTTTTATTTTAATTTCAATGTTTTATTTCATTTTTTTAAATATGATAATGGATGTGTCCTGAAGCGTCCCTTAAATTTTCCAGGATGATAAAAAAGTAACCCGATATCCGAGATTCATAGACGGCACTACACTGGTAGCCTGCATAATGACCCTAAGAGGTCGAAGGCAACATTAGATAAGACACGATAACTTACCGGTATATAACCGGTCCACAGGTGTTACGTGAGATCATGTACAGCAACAAAAAGCCAGCGTACTACCTCAACCGCGTGTTCAAGCTCACCTGCTCCGAGCTCAATGGACGCTTCACTAGCAACGAGTACGTGCAGACGGTGAGTGAACAAAATTTTATGAATCTTCGTTTAACATGTAGATACATGCACTTTCTGATGTTGAAAACAAACGCAAACTGCAGTATGCAGTGTCTTAAATCTATACTTACTAATATTATAAAGCTGAAGAGTTTGTTTGTTTGTTTGAACGCGCTAATCTCAGGAACGGGTTATGCGCACTTCGTCCCATTCGCACTTCGCCCCGCGTTCGCAGTTGGTCCCATTAGCACTTCGTCCTATTCGCGCTTGGTCCTATTCGCGGTTAGTCCCATTCTCAGTTGGTCCTATTCGCGGTTCGTCCCATTCGTAGTTGAACATGTTACTTTTTAAGTAGGTATAGATGTAAAATCCAACATAGAACAACAAATGCGCTCGAAGGTTGGCACCGTCGTATGAATAGTCGCATACCTAAAAAACCTAACTTGTTTTTGTTTCTCTTCAAATGACGCCAAGAAGGAAAATACTGGGACAAGATTATTTAAAAAAAACCTTTTTTACAACGAAAAAAGGAAATACAGAAAGGCTATAGACATTCGTTTTGATATAAAATATAATAAACTTTTACAGAAACTACAGCGGGGTTCTTTATCTTTGAATGACTTCATGAAAAAAAAAATATTTTTACAGTTAGTTGAGTAACTTGTGCCCACACGTGACTTGTAGATTATATTGAGAATTATTACATACTCATTATATGGTATGTCTGATTATGTATCCGTGTTTGATTGAAAATATTCAGTGATTGTATATTTGCCGTTATAAATTGATGATTGAGAAGTGTTTTTATTATTTTGCTTATTACAACTCGTGCGGTTAAAGAATGGGATTAGAAATGGCGGCGCATGTATTTACTTCTGACGGTCGACGGTCAGCATAATCCCAACCCCAATCCCATTTCTAATCCCATTCTTTAACCGCACAGGTTGTACATTGCTTACTTATCGAATTTTGATGTTTTATTTACTATAATTTGGTTGATTTTTTATAAACCCAATATGGTTATAAACCACATCTTCCCATACAAATTACTTGCGTGGGACAAACTGCGAATGGGACGAACCGCGAATGGGACTAACAGCGAATGGGACCAAGTGCGAATAGGACGAAGTGCTAATGGGACAAACTGCAAACGCGGGACGAAGTGCGAATGGGACGAAGTGCGCATAACCCTCAGGAACTACTGGTTCTAAACTTCTAATTGAAAAAATATTTTTGTGTTGGATAGTTCATTTATCGAGGAAGGCTTTAGTCTATATAACATCACGATATTGTTATTTTCGGACATCCATGCGAATTAAGTTGCGGACACAGTTAGTATTAATATATTATTATTATTATTAAATCATAATTATGATGTATTAAACTGCAAACACAAATGATAGTTACAAAATCATCAGTTGTCTAGGGCGAATGTATTTATTTATATAATAAATAGTCCTATTTATCGCAACGGCGGCCAATCTCAAGAGAAACTAACCATCTGCGACGGAGATATTACATTGCCGAAGTGTCTCCGTAAGCACAGGTGCACTCTTCCTTTACTCGCGTAGTCGAATGGGATAGTGTACCGATAGATACGATCAGAGTGAGATCGGGCACAGTATTTAACGATGTTACTGGAGCAATGTGAGGTTAAAGATGATTTTAATCATCCATTAAGACCACGGCGAATGTTTGTCAATATTAGTAAGCGCACACGCTACTGTAACACCGAATTCCTCAAATGTATATTTTAACCAAACTATAATCTTTATATCAAACAGTCGTGACTCTCACTAAAAACGTAGAGTTTCTCCATCTCTATGAATTGATAATCGATTGTGTCAATTTTTATTTACCGAATGTGATGAAGAACGTTTAAATTAAAACGTTTAAAATTATGATTACTTGTTCTCCCATTTGTTTTTGAGATTTTGCGGCACGATACAATAACCCATTTTATTTTTATATAAGGATTGCCGCCGTTGCTAATAACAATGGAGCGCTGACTCAATGCAACAGTTTAAAAAAGGGAATTGCTCTTTGGCTTTCATAGGCTAACCCCTGGAACGGGGCTTAAGATCTTCTACTCCTATCGTACTAACCCTGTGCAGGTTTGTGTGAAAGGAAGAGGTAGTTATCAACAAAACGGACAAATTGACATAAATTACACAATTTTTTAACATAATCTTCATCGTAGCTGACGGTGGTACATCCTCACATGGCGGGCGAGACGCGCGAACTTCGACCCAGCGGCCTCGCCGATAAACTGGACAACATTCCTCGTGACAGACAGGTATTCACAACAGCAGGTCTAACACGCTGCATAAACGTAACGTGACAAATAAATATCCTACTTATTTTCACAGTATCATTTGTTATATGGTTTTACTTTTCGGGTCACAGTATCATATGTTATATGGTTTTACATTTGGTTTACTTTCCCCACCCTCTTCCTAAATTCCTTTCATTATTTTCATCTTTCCATGTTTGCCTAGATGAGATGGCTGTGTATCAATAGTACCGTACTTTGCTCTGTCTTCTATTGTTTGCAATAAAGTATACATTATTATAACATCATCTCCCACTTTCATATAACAATGAAAGGAAATTCGATTGTGTGTGTGAAATGCATGGTAATTTTTGGGTTCTTTTTGACGTAGGTAATAGAATACTAGCTGACCCGGTCATGCGTTTAGTAGTTATTGTATGTTGACGTGACAACAATTTTTTTGTGCCGATTTGAAGCGCTATATTAGATGAAAGTATTGAACTAATTTTGTCGAACTTGTTAAAGAATTATAAGCGTTTTACTTTGAGTTCTATGTTTTATCATGCACAAGTTAGCTTTACTTAAAATAAACACGAAACATGGTTAAATGTTAGAGCGCAGAAAATAGTGCTACTTATGTGGAAATATGGGATATAGATGTCAGTGTTGTGGTGTGTTATTACAGGTGTCGGTAGGCCACATGCAGGTGCCGCGAGCGTACGCTGCACACTCGCAGCGTTCCTCCCACGAGGCGCAAGTGCCGCCAGCGAGGCTGCGAGATATTCACCCTGACGTCGCACCTAACAGTCAGTATAGCTTTTATTATAACACCTTCCTCGTTATATTCTGTGGGGTATTGTCTAGTGATCGATTTATAATACGTATTTAACAATTTTGAGTCAAAAATCCAAAAAAATATATGTATATTCACAAAATTTAAAAGTTTAAAGGCTGATTCACACCGAATGCCTATGCAGCTCGTATACGTGTACATGTGCCACCTTGATCCACCGGCTTGACGCTGCACGCAACGCCCGAATATGCGCTGCGCACGCATCGCAACCGTTACGCTGCGTATCCAGTGCGTACCCATTGCGATGCAGCCATATACTGATAAATTATATGTAATATACATCACTTTTATAAATTTGTCATGTTTGATAAAAACAAAATTAAAAAGAGTTTTGAACATCGGTAGTAAACAAACAACTGAATGTGTAGACAGACACGCGCAAGGTACGCGCAGGAAAGGTGCGTGCGTGTTCGAACTTGCCCGGTGTGTTGTCCAGTGGAACTAACCTTGAATAAGTCATCACTGCACGCATCGGTTACGCCGTCACAGTTGCGCATGTCGTAGATACGCTGTAGGTACGCAGTCCGTTTGTCTCATAAGAGCTGCACTGCGTGTCGGTACGCACTAGGTCTACGTGCACGCACACGTCACACAGTCAGTGTGTAATGTCTCATACAATTTCATACATTACAACATAATCATCAACGTTGACGTCTACGTGCACGTGCACGTGCACGTATACGCAGACGGTATGACTCGACCAGTCGCTGCCATAAAGTTCAGTGTCATTTATTTCGCGGTGGTTGTTCTATTTCATTGTAATGTAATTATTACAAAAGTAATCGACATAGCTTAGAGCATTTAGCCTATGGATGGAGAAGGCTCTGTCTCCAAAAAAGGTGATTGGCTATTTCAACGCCGCGGGCCTATTTGGAGACCTTTAAAATAGAGGGGTCGGCCACAATAGATTTGTACAGGTCGCAGTGGCCTGCTGGGGGACGCCCTTCCGTCGCCCCCAGCCTCCTTTCGAATTCCAGATAAATAGATAGATGGATGGAGATGATACGCAACAATTTTTTCTATTTTAACAATAATTTTTTCTATCGTAACGGCATTAAAATTACTTCAAAATTGTACATAAATTTAACACGTTAATGTACATTTTATACGTACATGTGACAGGACCATGGTTTGGAACATTTGAGTTACTGGATCGCCTTTTGCATGAGGAAACTGCACAATTAACCTTTTTTACGAGCTCTCACTTGCGACACGAAACGACACCAAATAGCAGCGGCCGCGCTTCAACTAGTTTTATATAACGCGCATGGTCATATGGTCAACGTACTTTGGCAGAGGGATTCGCCCAGCCTTGCCATTTCCATAGGGTAAGTGCTTGAAGCAGTGTAGGCTTAGATCCTTTTTCTTTGCCGAAAACTTTAAAATTCAACAGAATATTGACGTCATACGGTGGCTACCGTGGATGATCATTATCGCGCCGCTGACTGAATTTGACAAAAAACAGTAACAGAACATAGAAATATAATTATTTTAATATATGTGTTTAAAAGGCCGTGCCTCAGCATATACTTCTGGGACATTCATAGATGGTCAGAATGACCCAGAAGCGCTGTTATTCTGATAGGCCCCTAATTAGAAAATGATGGACGCCACTGCAATATACACATAATAAATAAACACTAAAAAATACGGACGAATACAGTAATATGTATAATATTGAAGGTAAAAAAAACAAATAAATATATTAAATAAACCACAATCTGTGCTTAAGTGGAACGCGCCTTTATGGTCTGTGAGATTCGTGTTGTTTTTTGTGCTGTAGTCGGAGTCGAGTCTTTAGTCTGTGAGGCGAGTCGGAGTCAAAGATGTTATGTCAATCAAAGTCAAGAACAAAATTAAAAAATAAGAAAAAGAAAGAAAGATATGTAAGTTTTCATATGTTTTATTTAAAACAAACATTTATTACAGTGGTTTGGGTTACAAATTTTTACGAAAACGTCTGCCAAACTGCATAACAGTTTGTTGGCAATATGTTCACTCCCATTTATATTTACCCTGATTACAATGTTCTATCCAATTTATTTAGGTACAGGTACATTCAGCAAATGAAAGTAATAATGAAATTTGAGAAATTGAGATAGCGTGCGAATAAAAGTAAATAAAACAAATTTTATTTCAGTAAACAAAACATTATTGGTGACATATTGTGGTATATTATTCATATTGTTAAACTATTTATTTTATATCCGTCATAAGCGCATACTAGTTTTAAATATTGATAATTAATAGTACTATAGGTTAATTCGTATAAGGTATTTTATACAACCGTCTGTGCCTAAATAAATAAAAAAAAAGTGATAATAATGTTATTGAACTGCCTCGTGTTGTGTTGGGTAGACCACGTGGCGCTGGTGATGGGCGTGGTGGCGTGCGGCGCGGTGGTGGCGCTGGTGGCGGCGGGCGCGGCGCGCGCGCGGGCCGCCCGCGCCGCCGCGCGCGCCGGGGGCCGGGCCGCGCGGGCCGCGCGCGACCACCGCGACACCGAGATGGCGTGGGACGACTCCGCGCTCACCATCACCGTCAACCCCATGGACGAGGTGAGTGGCCAGGTGTAGAGTCAATTTTTTTTTCATTTGACTTGTATTTGCACACATCTTAATATTGGTTGGGGTGTGTGTACATACAAGGATTAAATAATTTTGTTAATTAGATTCTTGGTTGAAGATTTTTATGTTTTTTTTTTGACGTCAATAAGTGCCTGTAAAGGTCTATATTGAATAAAGATTTTTGAGTTTGGCGCCACCCGACCATCTGACGCCTATCTGTAGATTTAATGTGTTCACATGTGAAAATACTCATGAATAGGCTAAATGAATAAAAAAAATTGTTTAATTTTACATTATTACTTTATTAGAACCTCATTCATGTAATAAACAGAAAGAAAAAAACGGTTTTCGAATAACTATAAAAACAACCAAGATATAAGGTATTAAAGATTTTTCTCCATCTCTTTCTAGCAAAACGGCAATTTACAAGGAGTTCATATGGCCGTACCGTACTCAACAATGACGTCACGGTTGATGTCGGATCTCTCTGTCTAATCGCCTTAAAATTTTATTGTAATTTCACAGGACTGCCTCTTTTTCCACTGTATTTTAATATTTAATGACGAGACGTAAACATTTAAATTCAGTCATCATCCCAATTGCACACCATTCATGATACGAATCATATAACTCTTGCAATCTTTTTATAGTCTGTTAATTAAATGTGTAACCTAACCCAACCATTTGGGGGGGGGGGGGGGGATCTCTTTACGACTCAACAAGGGACTGAAAAGCTTAACTTAACTCTACTCACGGCTGCGGCTTTCGTCCCTCCGTAAACCGCAGCGGGATGCGGCGGCAATGTGTTAAGCGCCTAAACAATTGAGCGAAATAGTCAATACTGTTTTCGGCTGCAAAAAATAATTACAATAGATGGTGTTCCAGTTTCGAACTCACCATTCACCAGCACTTCACATTTTTACTTTTGCTCACTGCAAACTCTCGCCACAACTTTACTATTCACGACCATTTAATTTTTGCTTACTGCAAACTCCCCCAAAACTTACCATTCACCATTTACTTTTGCTCAATGTAAACTCTCCCAAAACTTCACCACCATTTGTTTTAGTCACTGCAAACTGATTCCGGGCCCTTTCCGCGCTAGTAAAAAGAGCTATTGTATTACCCTGATGATAATTTAACGATGGATTGCTTCATTCACAGGCGGGCGGCGCAACGGCGCGCGCGGACAGTTCGGACGAGTCGTGCTCCGACTCCGACTCCGACCGACACGACTCCGAAGACGACGACGACGACGACGCCCCGCAAGGTATATACAGTTACACTTACAAATTCCTGGAGACGCATTTTTTAATCATTAGACGTGAACCTTGAATTCGAACACGAATACAAATCATGTGCGAAATTATTTTCTACTGTTTCCAATTTTAAGGATTTTTGAATCACTCGAATTCAGTGTTGTCATTAAAAACATATACTTACTTAATTTCCGTTACTCGCAAAAAAAAAGTTAACAAAAAACCGGTACGCAAGAACTCAATAATTTAAAAACCGTCAAGTAATCGCTCGTAAAGCGGAACGTATACTCGTTGTGTATAGTTTTACGGCCTTACAAATAAAACTAGTCTGTGTTTTGTCTTGTTTTAAGCACATGTCAGATGTAATATGTTAAAATAAGACAAAACACGGAATAACTATTCCGGGGTTATTCCTAGGAATAAGTTTTTTATTTGTAAGGCCGTTATAGTAGAAATCAAAAACGAGTTGTTAGGACCACTCGTTGAAGAATTCATACATCAATACTTAAGTAATGGAAACTAATGAGTTTCGTATTTATTACCCCACAGTGATGAGCGGCAAACAACACAAATACAGGAACATCAGCCAGCTCGAGTGGGACAACAGCACGATGTAATGCTACCCCGCTCGCTCACCGCACAAGTACTTACGCACCGCACACTGTCGCCGTCTCTTTCACGCGTCAGCCATCTTGCAATATGGCTGCCAGTCAATTGCTGATTGGGATTATCGTTATAGTATTATTTATAAATTTAAAAATTTTCTTGCAATAAAATTTTGACGTAATATTTATTTACAATAATGTAAACATATCTTTTAGAGTTTTTACATTTTCTTCTAGTGTCCTCTTCTCTGTCATTGTGTGTGTATATTTTGACATATCTGTAGTTTTGTCTTATGTCAGCGCATATTGCAAGTTGACCAAGTATGTATACATAAATGTAAGGAATTGATTTGTTTATTGTTTTTGGGACGTGCGCTATCGCGAAAAATACTTTCGCACAAAAAAATATGCACAATTTATGCTCTTAACACATACATACAGACAGGCAATCCGTGTGTGGATAAAAATTACTATTTTGAGATTTATTTTATTGTATTATTATCATTATAATATTTTGAAGATGTTTGTAAGATTTTGAGTTGTCGTGATTTATTGACAATTTTAATTTATTAGTATTAGTATTATTGTGATTTAACTCGTGATTGTTTCCTGTCTGTCTGTCTGTTGGAATGAGCTAATTTTGTTAGTAGATAACTTCTATTCTAAGGCTTGAAAATTTGATCATATCAAAAAAATCTTTATACGTAAACACGAGAATTTTTTTTTCGTTTTGCTTGCTTTACTAGTGCGTCCGTCGTCTTAGACGCCCTTCGTATATCGATGATTCAGTTGGATCTAGACTTAAGAGAAATCGATAAAATATTGTATGTATTAAAACCTAGTAGTTGATGTAATTTCGTATCGGATGTTAAGAATAGCTTAAGGTATACTATTAATGTATATTTCATATGTAAGCTTCACTAACGCTAAAGCTGTTTTTTAATCTGAATTTCAACATGGCATCGATTGCGTTCCGTCACACGTACACGGCTATTTTTTTGTTAGAAAATCTCATTGAAACCGTTCAACTCTGTTTGCGCGTTTCAAGTTAAATTATGATTAATTGTCAAAATTTAAATGCGATCTCTTGACGCCATGATGCTATTTGTATTTCAAAGTAAGTACAATAGCTTGGTGCACCTACCTACAAAATTTGGTTCAAAAGTGCATTTATTTCTGCCGGTTTCTTCGAATTGCGCGTTTTGTTTATTGCCTGTGACAAATCCGATCTTCCTGTTATTGTACAGCTCATGATTTTTTAAATACATATTATTTTATTAAGGTTATTTTTTAAATATACCTAATGAATTTGCATTTTAATTTTATGTAGTACTAAGAAAAATTTTAGATCATGATAAACCTCGTTTGTGATTGAATCCAGGTAAAGTTTGTTTTCATTATCGTTTTTTTTTTCGGATAAGTGTTGTTGTTGTTTTTGTTGTAAAATTACAAACAATACGAATCACTAGTAAGTAACTGTAACACAGGCAACAAACCATACATTGTCCTTCATTTAATAAAATAAAATATATGTCCAATATACTTCTACCTTTTACGAGCTTCTCTACCAAAATCGGCTTAAATGTATATTAGGCACAGACTATATTCGAAAAAAAAAAACAATTTAAAAAGTATCATGAATAGATTTACTATATTCGATATTATACACATATACAGATGGTATCTGTTTAGGAACAGCTATAACTATATTATATATATTTTGAATGCGTTAAGGGAATTTTTACTAATTATAGTACTAAGTGGCTATACGTTTAGGTATTGAAAACACTGTAAAAGGTGGGAAATGGCGGAAATGCCCACATAGAATTAAGCGTAGTTAGGTTTTGTTTTCTCTTTCTGCTTTTGTCGTTGGCTCAGCGTTGTCGGAACATACTACAATCAGTTCGGTACTAGTTTAATAATTGTTTAAAGCTGGTACATTGTAAATGCTACACTTAGGGCCTGTTTCACAATCAATAAGTAAGTTTTGAATAGCTTGACAGATTCTTTGACATATTTTTCATATAACAACCGTCAAATCATCTGTCAAGTAAGCTATTCAATACTTACTTTTCGATTGTGAAACAAGCCCTTAATAACAAAAGTTACTGGTCTGTTGAAATTTTGAATAAAAAGTTAAAACGAACGTGAAAATAGACAAGTCGTCTATCCTGTTTTCTTATTGACGCGGTGATGGATGATAAGTCAAATTTCATTTGTAATGTAAAACTACGTAGTCTTTGCAACATTGCCATCAATTTGACATAAAAATAACATTATTTTGTTTACAGTTATCCTTACCGTTCTCATAAAAAATATTTCGAATAAATATATTAACAAAAAAAATTGGCAAAGGTTTACACTTTTCCTGAATACATTTTGGACTTTATGTATTAAGTTTTATTGGTGGTTTCGTGAACTTTGCGCCGTGTTCCGACACCGCCGTCCTCCCAACGACCCTGTATCCTTCGAGATGTTGCATATCATGGTCCGTTTGCCATATTAGAATTAGTTAAAATAAGTTGGATTCTGACTGTAAGCTAAGCAATGTTCGTGGACATAATCATTCGTGTACTAGATTTCTAGACGTCCGTATGTTGTCTGTACCCCTCTCCCCAGACTCTTCTATCTCGATCGGCCTTGCGTCAGTTCGACAGCTGTCAAATCGTTGAGCTCGCGAAGAAGTGTTAGAAAGTTTTGTATCTTAAACCTGAATTAGTCTAAGGTACGTTGACAGCTGTCAGTTTTAACATTGACATATTTGCGTCGCACTACGTGCTCGAGTAACTTAGATTTTAGTGCCATTAGGGAATGTTGAAAGTTGATTTTTTGTTTGGTCTCTGTCGACGCACGGGTTTGTTTGTGATGTTGAGTTTGTTGTTTTGCACATGTCAACCGTCCAATCCATTTCCCATTTTTAACTATTGATAATTTTAAGATCTGACCTACGTTCTGTCCGCGTTTTGAAATGGCACGGCTTAGTATAAAATTGGGTGGATCGTAAAGTATTACGCGAGGTAGCTATTTTCTATTCGTTTAGTGTTTACGTTTATGTTGTGTCGCGGTAATGAAACTGTATACTTAGGTACTCCCTTCATGTATGGATTATATTTTAGCTAAAAATAAAGTTGGTTTAAAATATGCTGTTTGTTTTATTTGCGTGATCCAATCATGTTTGATGATTATCTCACTGCATTGGATTCTCCACTACTATTTCAATGATTGATAATGTTCGTTAGGCTCGAAACATAAATAGTTATATCATCATTTTACCCAAGAGACGCTAACTGCTGGACATAGGCCTCCCCCAGGGATCACCATACCGATCGGTCCTACGCCTACCGCATCCAGCGGTTTACTGCGACTTTCACCAGATCGTCAGTCCACCTTGTGGAAGGTCTACCATCGCTGCGTCTCCTGCGTCAACAAATTTTTACGGGATCGTACATTACTCCCCGTAGATAGACTAGGAGACCAGCCCCCGTAGCACGTCCACCAAAACACGATATGATAAAGCGATTTATCGCGGTGAACTGTCAAAATACGACGAAACCCTATTGTATTTTGACAGTTCACCACGATAAACCGCTTTATCATATCGTGTTTTGGTGGACGTGCTAGGGGGGCAGATACGAAATGTTGCCTAAATAACACATTAAATTACAACTTGGCAAAAAAGAGTTTGGAGCGGCGACAGCTGGAACTAAAAAGCGATTTCGGTAGTAAAACTAGTTTTACAACTACACTCGGCGTCAAAAAAATCCTTTGTTGCCCGTGGTCCACCTGCGTAGTTCACCTGGGTGTACCATAGGAAAAAATATTTCCCATAGTACACCTGGGTGTACCATGGGTAAAATATATTTCCCGTAGTACACCTGAGTGTACCATGGTTAAAATATATTTCCCGTAATACACTCAGGTGAACCATAGGAAATGATTTTCCCTGTGGATCCAAAAGCCGCACCAATATCAGTGTTGATCAAAAATATGAATTTAAAATCCAAAAGGCGAAAAACAGATATTGAAATTGACGATTACATCATTTTGCGCTTTTGGCCTTATGCTCCTAAACGATAAAATATATTCAGATGCAACTAGTTTATAATGATATTTCATTAGGAGTCGCTTTAGAAAAACTCCGCTAATATTTCACAAACTTTGAATTGTTTGCCTCTGTAGTTTTCAAAACATGTTTCATAGTCAATGCTGCTTCGAATATCAGCCTTTAGCCTTTCTCCGGAAAGCACTATGCCAGAAAGCAGCCAAGGACTTCTACTTCCGGATAAACATCAAGATTTGCGATACGGATTGCATGTATCCCCTACTTCAAAGTCACAATGATACTTTTTTTGTTTTTTTTAGTTTTCAATCTTTAAATGAAAATTAGTTGGGAGACTTTTCTTTCTGCGTTATTCCTTTGTTATTAAAGAAATAAAGTCGTTTCTTTCTGCGTTATTCCTTTGTTATTAAAGAAATAAAGAGATATCCATATTAATCTTTCATTTACTACGATGTCATCATATGGACGTTCCAGTGAACAACGGGAAATATTTTTTTCCTATGGTACACCCAAGTGAACTACGCAGGTGGACCACGGGCAACAAAGGAAAAAAATCGCACCTTTTAAAAATCTTGTTCAAAAATACCTAAACCTTATTTAGAGGATAGTGTTGGGTATCATTAGAAAGGTAACAAAAAGGAGTATCAAAAACAATTAAATTAAAACTTTTGTTTAATTATAATGATAAAAAAAACATTAAAATTAAAAAAATAATAAAAATCCTTAATTAAGTCCTAAATAACAATTGATGATTTACAAAAAAAAATGTACAAAAAGTGTCTTAAAATTAACTTAAAATCTAGTGTTACTCCCCCTTGCCCTGATGACAGCTTCTATGCGGTCCCTCATGGACCTCACCAACTTCAGGAGCTCTTCTTGAGGGACAAGATCCCATTCCTCAATTACCGCGTCTTGGAGTTCCTGTAGAGTCGAAGGAGCTGGATCCCGAGATCGAACCTTCCGTTTAAGATGGTCCCAGAGGTGCTCTATCGGATTCAGATCCGGGCTTCTCGCTGGCCACTGCATCACAGAAATTTGGGACCTCCGCAGAAAGTCGCTCACGATGGCTGCAGTGTGAGCGCGAGCGTTGTCGTGCATTAATGTGAACCCCTCGCCAAAAAATTCGGCAAAGGGGACCACATGCACTTCCAGGATCTCTGTGACATAGCGGCGAGCAGTCAGCGACCCTTGTCTGCGAGCACCTCCCGTCCGGGAGACGCAGACAAGGTCGGTTTTGCCGGCAGCCGACATACCACCCCAGAACATGCAGGATCCGCCTCTATATTCCACCGCCTCCTGGATGCAGGCTTGGGCGAAACGTTTACCCTGCCTCCGGTATACCCTTCTCCGTCGGTCGTTGCAGAAAAGACACACTCGCGTCTCGTCTGAGAAAAGAACAGCTCCCCACTGCTCAAGGGTCCAATCGACGTGGTCACGAGCAAACTGTAAGCGGGTTCACCGGTGCGCTGCAGTCAATTTTGGACCTGTAGCAGCTACGTGGGCTGCTATCTTCCTCTTCAGTCTTCTTCTAATCGTAGAGACGCTCACGGTGCGTCTGCGAGCTGCCTGGAGCTGCTGTTGCAACTGAACAGCGTTTGAGAAGCGATTTCTCAAAGAGTACGACACAACGAACCGGTCGTCTCTTTTCGAAGTGCAGCGACGTCTTCCGGACCCATGTCTCCGGATATAGCCACCGGTCTCTAAAAAGCGCTGGTATACTCTTCTGGTACTCTCTTCTTCTTCTATCGATATGTGTGGCCCGGCTGGAGAAACGTTACCCCAGCCGGGCCACCTGGATCTCGAAAACGAAACGACCTAGCGAAAATCTGCTTACTGACAAAGATAGGTGGTAGTTTGTCGATACATTCTTCAAAGATTCAGAGTTTGTCGATGCCTCAATCCAAAGAACGAAAGATGTCTTTACTTGGGTAAATAGTCTAGGAGCCTTTTTTTTTCGAGGGGAATGCGTGACCGCACCGTACTCGCCGTTGGCTAGACGACGAGCGTGTGTGGGGCTCTCCCGGCAGAGTGCCAGGCCTACCCACTAAACCCCCCGGTGTTCTCCCTGCCCTTATGGGCGCGCGTGATAGGGTCCACACTGCGACTACCACTACCGACGCGCCCGGGCTAGCACGACCTAACTTGTCGGGCTATCGCCAAGGGGGGATTGCCCGAGAACACTAGGGCAATCCCCAGACCTTACGGCGACGTGCACGGGGCCAACCGTGCACGCAGGCCTCCACGGCAGGGTCATTATGCACTTATTAAAATCGATTTTTTAAAAGAAAGTTGTACGCGACTGTACATTACTTCATATAGATAGACAAGGAGACCATGGAGAGCTATTTTTGAATTACTAAGTATGTGACTTCGAAATCACCGATGTGACTAATAATCACCGATTTTCAATAATTCTTATTTTTGAATATCACCTAAGTGACTACCTTAGTCACGGATGTGATTTCATTACGAGTGCCCTCACCCACTTGTAAACAAGTCATAACTGTGGAAACGTTATCTGTGTTTTGTTTAGAGAACATATTTGAAGTTGATGTGTGTTGATTTTGAGTTGGATTTAAAATTTTAAAAATTTCTCAAATACGTAAATAAATAAGTTTGAAATCTTTTAAATTTGTGTCACAAACAAACTTAGGCCTCGTTTACGGAGACGCGGGGCGTCGCGCGTCGCGTGTGGCGTGGTGTCTCGCGGCGCGTCAGACGTTTTTTATGTTTACGGTGGGGCGGCGCGTGAAGCGGCACTCATAATCGCACGCGTAAACACAAACATATGGCAATATACGATGTTGTTCATAGAGAGACGAGACGGGAAGCGTGGCGGTTCCCGCCGCGGCGCCCGCGACGCATTCTCAAGCGTGTAGCGAAGCACGCGGCTGGCATCGCTGCCGCGCATGCGGGCATCGCTTCATCGAGAATGAGGATCAACGCGGTTTTTAGTTTTGAATGTAGAATTATAGTCCGTAAAAAATGCTGAACATTGGTATAATTAGTTTTTTTATTCGACCAAAAATGAGTGAGTACCTAGTGATTAAATAAATGCGCCACCCGGTTAGAAGTCGCGCTAAGAAAGCGTGACGTCACAAGCCCCGTGATGGCCAACGGGCCGTTGTCGCGATACTGTGTGCCCGTTCCTACGCTTGGTTTTTGTTGTTTTAAACGTATTCGGCGTCCGATTAGTGTTTGATTTGATAGTCAAATACGTCGAAATATTGTATTGTGCCTCAATGTAGAAAAACATCCATGAAAAAACCAAAGAAACTTTGTATAAAGTGGTGTTACCTGGCAAAGAAAGATGATAAACAACTTGTAAGGTCTAGTGAGTTGTCCTGATGTGTATTGTGTAGGTACCTTCCTACGCTCTAAACTAGATTCTTAGGTACCACAGAACGCAGAAAAGGATAGAAAGGTGATACAACATGTAAATGTAAACGTCCGAAATAGTTAATTAATAAATCTTATAATAACATACAATCCACATAATGAATAAAATGCACGAGTTTTTCATTCAAGACTTAGTATTCCGGATTTATATTAATAGTTCTAGTAGGCCGTGTAAAGGCACAGCGATAGGCAGCTGTCCTAGGGTACTCTTGTGAGCATAGGTCGTGGCTGGGAGGTGGCCTCCTTGACCAAGACCACGAAGCTCCAACCTTTGAGGAATGATGCCAGCAGACTAACGTGAGCGCGTGGCATGCTGGTTATGGCTAGCTTGTAGAGGAGTTCGGGATGCCACAAGAAGACCCCTAGGGTGGGGTTAGCCTGGTCCATTGCGGCCGCGAAGTGGTGGAGTACGTGTGCCAGCTGGAGCGTGGCCGCTGCAGAATCCGATTTGCTTCTCCATGCGGCGAATGGACAGATCCTTTGCAGCTGCAGTCGCTCGAATAGCCTGGCAATACGAGACTGCTGCGTTTTGTTTTATATATGAATCGCGCGCAGTCACAAACAGGCTTGAATCCTTCATTCCTAAATGCACCGAGATCTGTGTATGCGCGCGTCTGTTCGTGAGCAAACCTGGTGGGTTATTGTCTAAGAAAAAATCTATCATGATCGCTTATAATTTGATAGCCATTGCGCCGTGAACATAAGACTCTGTGCAGACTTCCGCATAAAGGAGTAATGGATGGACTGCGAGCGTAAAATTGTAAGTGATCGCGATAGATTTTTTCTTAGACAATAACCCCCCTGTCTTCGCCCGATTTAGGCAGCCAGTCCTCTTTATATACACAAAGTGAATATATACAGAGAGCCGTGAAGTTCAAATATTACTCTATAGCGCACGCAAGATTCAAGATACCAACAGCTGGTTACACTAAAATGTGTTCTTATGAATTTGATTTATGAAAAAGAAACCGTTTCAAAAAAAACGATATTTTAATTATACCTCACATGTAAAATAGGAAATATGAAGAAATACTTAGATCGCGACTACCAAAACGCTGGAAAGTCTTTGTAAATACATTCATTCACAACTATTATGAGTTTATAACTATTATATTGAAGAGACCTGGGATCAGTAGATGATTCAGGAACTGATGATGTAAATAAGGTAGTTCATTTATTTATGGAAAAGGTACATTGACAGTATAAATTATATTATTTAAGATGTATTATATAATAACATATTTTTGATATACTATTAGTATGCCCATATTTAACACACATCAACATGAATAGAATAGCTTAATATAAAACGTCTTTCGCTCTAAACAGTATTGAAAAAAATATTTCCGAACTCCTAACCTACCAAAAACCTTTCATCATCAGCTCAGTAACATGATATGATAACTACCAGATGCAAATACCTGAAGATCTTCAGCAAAAACATGAGACACGTTGGACGTGCCTATGAAATTCAAGGGTTTCCCTCGATTTTCATGGGATCCCATCATCAGATCATGATATGGTGACAATGGCATCACCACCTCAGGAGTATATTCTTTCGATTACAAAAAGAATTTTGAAAATCGGTCCACAAATGGCGGAGTAGTGGGCTCCTCCTTTTTCGAAGTCGGTTAAAAACGAGCAGGACATGGAGCAAGTGACGTCACACGTATTTGTGGCACACGGCTTTAACCGCCTGCACGAGTATAGGTTCAAAACTCAATATCTCGGTGACTAATAGTCCGATTTCGATAATTCAAAAACATATACCATTTGTATGTCATAAAGAATAATGTGAATACTAAATCAAACAAGTTTGTGATAGTACTGGTCCTCATTGTCGCTGCGTGCGAACGCTGCGATAAACGCCGCATGAGAACCGTCGGTGCTATCCGCGGGCTCGGCCGCAAAAAACGCGCCATTTCAAGCAAAGGCGTGTAAAATCGCTTCTCCGTAAAGGCACTCATACAACGCCATATATTTGAATTCAGTACGGGCCACGCCGTTCATCGCGACGCGCGACGCCCCGCGTCTCCGTAAACGAGGCCTTAGACCACTATTTTCTTATATTTTAGCCTAGTTGCAATGACTTTTTAGCCGTATAATAACCGGTATATACCGAAAACGGCTACATTCTGCGTGGAACCGAACCTTTGTATGTGTGTAGTGTACTTTATCTATGTTGGCAGCTCTGCGTTCGACTTTAAAAAATAGGATGTTTAGGAATTCGTGACCTCAAAGTCATCGCTGACTATTTAGTCAGCGGTGATTTCTAAATCGCATACGTAATTCAAAAATAGGTCTCCTGACGCCAAATGTTGCATAAATAATACATTTAAAATATATCAATCACTCATCGTGGATTTACATTAATTTAAATATTAACGGTTACTGTTTCATCCCTGAACTCAATTAACTATTTTACATTTACTTCTTATTATAAGTAAGTGCATAAAACATAAAAAATAACATAACCTCGCACATTTGGGGCTCTAGGCTCCTATACTATTTACCCAAGTAAAGACATCTTTCGTTCTTTGGATTGAGGCATCGACAAACTCTGAATCTTTGAAGAATGTATCGACAAACTACCACCTATCTTTGTCAGTAAGCAGATTTTCGCTAGGTCGTTTCGTTTTCGAGATCCAGGTGGCCCGGCTGGGGTAACGTTTCTCCAGCCGGGCCCACACATATCTCGGAAATGCGCATGTTTCAAGCTGTGGAACTTGTTCGACAAACTCCGACAAACCACCGCTTCCCTATTCCAGCAAACAGTTTTTCTCTACGTCGCTTTGTTTTCGAGATCCAGCTAGCTCAGTTGCAGCAACTTTGCTGCAGGTGAGCTCTGAAATGGTGGATCGACAAACTCTGTAACTTGTCCGACAAACTCTGACAAACTGCCGCCTATCTATATCAGCAAACAGATTTTCGCTATGTCGTTTGGTTTTGGAGATCTGTGTGGCCCGGCTGGGGTAACGTTACCCCAGCCGGGCCACACAGCCCCCTTAAACGCGAGCCCGATGAAAACTCAAACTTGTCCGACAAACTCCGACAAACTGCCGCCTATCTATATCAGCAAACAGATTTTCACTAGGTCGTTTCGTTTTCGAGATCTGTGTGGCCCGGCTGGGGTAACGTATCCCCAGCTGGGCCACACAGATCTCTTAAACGCGAAAGCGACAAACTCTGAAACTTGCCGACAAACTCTAGACATTATAGCGACCTACTCAAACAATCTATTTTTCACAGATTTTTTTGTGGCCCGGCTAGGCCAGCCACACCGTGAGGCAACCTGCATACATCTGCGAAGAAATTTAATGGTGTATGTGAAGTCGACCAATCCGCACTGGGCCAGCGTGGCCGACTAAGGCCTAATCACTAATAGGGTAGGCTCGAGCCCCTCGGTAGGGACGTATATGAGCTGTGATGACGATGACGATATAGATAGGTGGCAGTTTGTCGGACAAGTTTCAGTGCTCATCGGACTCGCGTTTAAGGGGGCTATGTGGCCCAGTTGGGGCGGTTTAGTCGATGAATGCCGTATTCTGGAAATGACAACCGAGTCTTAAAACGCCAAATTCTATGTTTGACGAATTCTTTAAACACCAAATTCTACAAATGGCAGATTCTACAAACGACAGATTCTTTTAATGCTTGATTCTGTTAATGCCAGATTTTAATAATGTCAGATTCTTAGTGTTGTAAATTTGTAAACTATAGCTGGTTGTTCATGCTTCAACCGCACGAGATTGAGATTTTCATTTCATAAAAGTTCGGAATTTAATCAAAATCTGTCGTCCTACATAGAAATTGTCGTGGTTAATCTAATGTGTCATATCTACATAGAATTTGTCGTGGTTAATATAATGTGCTCAGCTGGGGCAACGTTACCCCAGCTGTGCCACACGGATCTCGAAAACGGAAAATTGTTACCTGAAATGGAAAGGCGGCAGTTTGTCAAAGTTTGTCGGACAAGCCCTGCGAGCATGGAACTCTCGATAAACAAAATTTGACAGCTAAGATCGAAAAGTCCATGCTCGCAGGGAAGTTTCAGAGTTTGTCGATCTACCGTTTCAGTAGAGCTCACCTGCAGCAAAGTTGTTGCAACTGAGCCAGCTGGATCTCCAAAACAAAGCGACGCGACGCAGCGAAAATCTGTTTGCTCGAATAGTAAAGCAGTAGTTTGTCGGTAACGTTACCCCAACTGAGCCACACGGATCTCGAAATGTTACGTTACCCCAGATGAGCCACATATATCTCTGAAACGCGCAAACGACAAACCCTAAAATTTGCCGACAAACTCTAGACATTATAGCGGTATACTCAATTAATTTATTTTTCACAGTTTATTTTTTGTGGCCAAGCTGGGGTCAGCCACACTATATCAAGTCACTTATGAGTCACTTATAGTGAATTTACATGAAATCAAATTAAAACGGTTACTGTTTCATCATCGAATATTATTGCCTATTTAACATTAACTTCTTATTGTAAGAAAGTAGACAAAATATAAAAAATAACGAAACCTTGTGCATTTGAGACTCCTAGCTCCTGAACTACACTGACCTTCAAAAGTAAGTACCACACTTTTAAAATTGCATTAACTTTTAAAGTAGGCAAAATATATTTTCAAAATAAAAATTATTAAAAAGACTAATGTATAAAAAACTATAACTTCCGAGAAACCTGACGAAATAAGCTGAAAATGTTTTTTGTTTGAATCCTTTATCTTTTGTAGTTTAGGGGAAAATTTAATTTTAAAAGTGTAGTACTTACTTTTGAAGATCAGTGTATTTAGGGGAAGGTGGCCTAAAACTGGAGGGTCGCCAAACGGGTAAGTATTCGTACACTGCTGTATCGTGCTACGTGTATCGTGCGTGTTGCCGAGATTTCCCGAACGTCGATGAATTTCAAACGGTTTCGCTCGGACGCCGGAATCGTGTACCTAATAGTGTAGGTGTATGCAACGAAAGTTTTTTAGTGACTTTATTTTAAAAAATTAAGGTAAGTAAGTGTCTTACGATTAATCAAAAATCTTTATACGAATCATGCTATTAGCGTTGCTGTCTTATTTTAGCACTATTAACCTTTAAATTAAGGTAGAAAGTTTACCGGCATTACCTTCCAATTTGAGGTTATTATATTTTTTCCTAAACATAGTGCTCTTGGGCATAATGGGTACAAACCTTTTTTTTTTTTTTACAAGAGAGAAAATACAGTCTTTAAGGTATTCGACAAGGGAATTGAGCTGACTAGGCCACCCCTTGGATATGCCCTGCATATACCGGCTAAAAACTCTCTAGATACTTATACCTCCGTGGGGACACAATCGGGATCGGCGTTGGCCATTCCCCGATTGTGCCCCCTGGAGGGTTGCCTGGTGCCAGGGCTTACCTCTACGGAGGGGGTCGACAAGTATCTTGAGAAATTCGACCCCCCCAGACGGCCAAGCTAGGGGTGAAAAGTATCTCTCTAGGCTGCCTCGCCGGCGCCCAACCCACTCCTCCAACACTGGACGAACGGCCTCGATCGTCCAGTGGCCGGCAGCTGGGTGGGCGAGCGTCTCGGCCCACTGGCGGAGAGCCTCCCTCTGCGCCAGGTGCCTCGCGCGCGCCACCTCCTGCGGGAGGGGCCGCTCCCCCCGACTCCTCGCTGCCACCCGATGTCGGTGCACGGCCGCAAGGACGCGTGCCTCGACATCCCACGGAGGCGAGCCCGCTAGAACGCAGGCCGCCCCGTGAGAGACCGTGCGGTAGGCCCGCACGGCCCGGGTGGCAATGACCCTCTGCGGCCTGCGCAGGAGGGCCATCGTTCGGGGGGCAAGACGCTCCGCCCAAATCGGGGCTCCGTACAGCGCCATCGACTTTATCACCGTCTGATAAAGTCGACGGCACGCTGCGCCCGGTCCCCCCACGTTGGGGAGGACCCGTCCGAGGGCTGCCGCGGCGGCAGACAGCCTTGGGGCGAGGAGCTTGAAATGCTCCTCGAAATCCCATCGGGGGTCCAGCACCAGACCGAGATACTTCATGGAGCTCTCGACCTGGACTTGGACCCCCTCCACTCGGACACGGAGCCCCGCCTGGGGTCTGCGTCGACGCGGCGGCCTGAACGTCATGGCCGTCGTCTTCTCGACGGCCACGTCCAGCCCGAGGAGGCGGATGCGCCGGACGACCATCGTCGTGCCGACCGACGCCAGGTGGACCGCCTCCTCGTACGTGCGCCCCTTCGCCGCGACAAGGGTGTCGTCGGCGAAGCAGACAACCTCCATATTCGGCAGGAGGTTGCCCCGCAGAACCCAGTTGTACCCCAGGTTCCAGAGCAGAGGGCCCAGCACGGAACCCTGGGGTACTCCCGCCGCCATAATGGGTACAAACCTAACCTAACCTACCCGTTTTGCCCGGAATTAATATTGTGTTAATTATTTGTTTTGTTTTTTTTAGTTTGTGAACAAATTTAATCGTGCATCCTGGAGCAAAGCTACCATGCAAAAGGCAATGGATGAAGCCAAAACAATGTCGATCTCTGCTGCTGCAAAAAAGTATGGGCTTACGCTGTTTACCTTGTAGCAAAACACAAAAAGGTAGTTCAGGAAAGAAACTAGGGAGATAATATCAGCCTCTCTTCAATAACCTTTAAGAAAGAGAATTACTGGAATATGTATTCTCGATCGATGATCGTCGATCGATCGACGTCGATGATCTTTTTAAGAGGTAAGTAACCAAAACCGAAATTATGGGACATTCGTTTAAAAATGTTTAAAAAAGTTTTAAGTTCATTTTATTTTGATTTTGCTTTGTTAATGATTTCAATTTAGTTAGAAATGTTATTGTTAAATACTGAATTTATTATAAGTAGGTTAATTAACATTTGTTTACATTTTTATTTACTTATTTATAAAAATATAAAGTATTATGTTATTCTTTCAATGTAAAAAGAATTTATTTTTTTTACCTCAAATAAGTTTATTATTTTAATAAATTTATTATTTTACCTCAAATAAGGTAAAATATATGATGGTTGAAGACTGATTTTATCATAGGTTTCCTGTAAAAATATAATAATTAATAAATAAATAATTATCATGTTGTTGCCTGTCCAAATATGACACTTACCTGTTTTGCCCGAAGGGGGTTATTCGTTTTAGGCACACATGTGGGCAAAACGGATTTTTTGAAAGGGTTTTGTATTTATGTTATGTTATTAAATAAATATTTAACATATGGTGCCGTCATATTACGTTTTATTTTGATGCTTGATAAATATTCTTTATAAAGTTATTATTCTAAAGTTAATTTATAGATTTTATTAACCTCTTCCATAGCTTACCCATTTCAGGCCATCTTCCCCCAAATAAAAATATTCTTTATTTCTCGTGATTAAGGTGACGATAATCTCTGAATCTTTGAATAATGTATCGACAAGGTACCACCTACCTATATCAGTAAATAGATTTTCGTATACGTTTCGTTTTCGAGATCCAGGTGGCTCAGTTTGGGTATCGTTTCTACAGTTGAGCCACACATATTTCCGAAATGTGCTAATAACAAACTCTGGAACTTGTTCGACAAACTAGCGCTACACTATTCCAGCAAACAGATTTTCTTGGCGGGTCGCTATTTTAAGAATGATAAATATACATATCTCTGGGTTAATTAGTCTTTACGAAATACACGGTATCTCCGGTCAATGAATTCATTACCAAAAATGTCTGGCTGCAACCACGTCTCGTACTGACGTGGTAATACCGTACAATAAGGTCATAATGAATTATGTAGGTAACAAAATGTTCATATTATTATAAACTGTGTGCAATTTCGTCCGCAAACCACGACAGTTTTGATAGTATACTGTAATATATGTTATGGGGTGTAAGGGGTTCCGAACCTTTTCTAACGGAACCCAAGTCAACCTCACCTGCACGCGGTGCACCCTGCTGTTCAACAGACGAGGCTCTGGCGCACCCCACCAACCCGCACTGGGCCAGCGTGGTGGGAGAAGGCCCAAAACCCCCCCAAAATGAATAATCCAACTAACCAAAGGCCCCAAGTGCCCGGCGGTCCCGGAGGCCGTGCCGGCGGTGACGGTCGTCGACCCGGCGCTGGGACCTGGGGTGCGAAGAATCCCCGGGCGGCGAAAACCCCCCGTCAAACGACCTTGGCCCTGGCAACGTACAACGCGCGTACACTGCGGACCGAGGAGAAGCTGCAGGAACTGGAGAGGGAACTGAGCAGGATCCGTTGGAGTATTGTAGGACTATCCGAAGTCCGAAGAGAGGGTGAGGATACGATGGTCCTTAAATCCGGCAACCTGCTCTATTTCCGGGAGGGCGAAGAACTGTCCCAAGGTGGTGTCGGGTTTATAGTCCACAAGTCTCTCGTGAACAACGTGGTACAGATCGGAAGTGTGTCGAATAGGGTGGCGTACCTTATACTCAGAATCACCGAACGGTATTCGCTGAAGGTCATACAGGTCTACGCCCCGACCTCGACCCACCCCGACGAGGAAGTGGAAGCTATGTATGAGGATATTTCTCGGGCAATACATGCTTCCAAGACTCACTACACCGTTGTCATGGGAGACTTCAACGCAAGGCTAGGCAAGCGGGGCGATAATGAGTTGAAAGTGGGGCAATTTGGAGCTGGAATCCGGAATTTTCGAGGTCAAATGTTAGCCGACTACATGGAGAGAGAGGGACTCTATATGATGAACTCTTTCTTCCAAAAACGGCTGCATCGAAAATGGACCTGGAAAAGTCCGGATGGCGTGACAAAAAATGAGATTGACTTCATCATGTCGACTAAGACCCGCATATTCAATGACGTCTCAGTGATCAATTCGTTTAACACGGGGAGCGATCACCGAATGTTACGAGGCGCATTGAATCTTAACATAAAAGCGGAAAGGTATCGACTGGTGAAGTCTGCGCTCCGTCCCGAAGCCATCCAGATCCAAAACCCCGAGCGCTTTCAACTCGAATTACAAAATCGCTTCGATTGCCTGGAGGACTGCACGGATGTGGACACTTATAATGACAGGGTTGTGGAAGCTGTCCTTACGGTGGGTGCAAAGTTTTGCAAACCCAGCCGTACTAAGCAACGAAGTAAGATCTCGGAGCCGACAGCTAAGCTGATGGAGGAAAGGCGTGGAATGGGTCGGCAGTCTTCTGAAGATGCTCGTCGGCGACTCAACAAACAGATCTCTAAGTGCCTGACTCGCGACATACGCCGATTTAATACGGAACGTATTAAAGAGGCCATTGAGCAGAACAAGGGCTCCAAAGTGTTCGCAAGAGATCTGTCACTCGGTCAGAGTCTGCTGACGAAGCTGAAGACAGAGGACGGCAGAGTCATTACACCCCGACCTGAGCTTATGACCGAGATCGAACGCTTCTATGGACAGCTTTACGCAACATCACAGGCACCTGTTATTCCGGCTACAGACCCTAGAGCCAAATTGACCCGGCACTATACCGAAGATATCCCGGACGTCAGCCTGTACGAGATTAGTGTGGCTCTTAAACAGCTTAAAAACAACAAGGCACCGGGTGTAGATGGAGTTACAGCCGAACTCTTAAAAGCGGGTGGACTACCAGTCCGGAAAGCGCTGCAGCGGCTATTCAACTCCGTCATACTCGAGGGCAAAACGCCTAAAGCATGGCACAGGGGCGTGGTGGCACTTTTTTTCAAAAAGGGCGACAGGGCCCAGTTGAAGAACTATAGACCCATCACGCTCCTGAGTCATGTCTATAAGCTATTCTCGAGGGTCATCACGAATCGTCTCGCACGCAGGTTCGACGACTTCCAGCCTCCCGAACAAGCCGGATTCCGAAAAGGCTATAGTACCATAGACCACATCCATACGCTGCGGCAGGTTATACAGAAGACCGAGGAGTATAATCTGCCACTATGCTTGGCGTTTGTGGACTATGAGAAAGCTTTTGATTCTGTCGAGACCTGGGCCGTACTTAGATCACTCCAGAGGTGCCAAATAGACTATCGGTACATCCAAGTGTTGCAGTCATTGTACGAAAACGCCACCATGTCAGTTCGCCTTCAGGACCAAAACTCGAAACCAGTACGACTTCAGCGTGGTGTGAGACAGGGTGACGTTATATCGCCGAAATTGTTCACAGCTGCGTTGGAGGATGTATTTAAGCTTTTGGACTGGAGGGGACTCGGCATCAACATAAACGGCGAGTATATGACTCACCTTCGTTTTGCTGATGATATCGTAGTCATGGCTGAGACCGTGGAGGATCTAGGCACAATGCTCAAAGACCTCTGTAGAGTTTCCCAACAAGTGGGTCTTAAAATGAACATGGACAAGACTAAAATAATGTCGAATTCCCGTGTAGTACCCACTCCTGTGAATGTTGGAGGCTCTACGCTGGAAGTTGTTGACGAATATGTTTACCTGGGGCAAATAGTCCAGCTCGGTAAGTCCAACTTCCAGAAAGAGGTAAATCGGCGAATCCAACTCGGCTGGGTAGCGTTCGGGAAGCTACGCAGCATTTTCTCGGCCCATCTACCGCAGTGTCTCAAGACGAAAGTCTTCAATTCGTGCGTGTTGCCAGTGATGACATACGGAACTGAGACGTGGCCGCTTACAATGGGTCTCATCAGAAGGCTCAAAGTCACCCAAAGGGCAATGGAGCGGGCTATGCTCGGGGTTTTTCTACGTGATCACATCAGAAATGATGAGATCCGTAGAAGAACTAGAGTTACCGACATAGCCCAAAGAATCGCAAACCTTAAGTGGCAGTGGGCAGGACACATCGCTCGTAGGACTGACGGCCGTTGGGGCGGAAAGGTCCTCGAGTGGCGGTCGCGTACCGGGAGACGCAGTGTTGGTAGGCCCCCCACAAGGTGGACCGACGATCTGGTGAAGGTCGCGGGAAGCCGCTGGATGCGGGAGGCGCAGGACCGATCGGTATGGAGATCCTTGGGGGAGGCCTATGTCCAACAGTGGGCGTCTATTGGCTGATATGATGAATATATGTTATTTTAAATAGGTTTTCTAAAAAACAATTCGTCTTATTCAGTTTTATCACTGGGTAAGAACACATTTAAATAGGTAGACAGATACAACACAGTCGTCACGGCTCATATACAGCACCAGATGCAGTTACTCCCAGCAGGCGTAGCACGGGCTGCCAAGACTGGACTCCAGTCACGCATTATGTCACAATTTCAGTGATAAAATCTCTATGTCTTAAAGAGTAGCACGGTGGCGCGTATTTAGTGTGACTGACGTGATAAATTTTCTTGACGCTCGTCAAGGAACACGTGTGACATAGTTTTATCACAAATTTCTTGGCGTACCTGTGCGCCGACTGCTGTGGTTGTAGCAAGGGCTTTAATACTTTAGAAGATGTAGCAGCAGTCGGAGAGCAAAAAATTTGTGATAAAACTCAGTCACACGTGTCCCTTGACGAGCGTCAGGAAATTTTTATCACGTCAGTCCCACTTAATACGCGCCACCGTGCTACTCTTTAAGACATACGAGTAGAGATTCAGTCATCACAGCTCATATACGTCCCCACCGAGGGGTTCGAGCCTACCCTATTTAGGGTGATTAGGCCTTAGTCAACCACGCTGGCCCAGTGCGGATTGGTCGACTTCACATACATCATTGAATTTCTTCGCAGATGTATGCAGGTTGCCTCACGATGTTTTCCTTCACCGTAGGAGCGTCAGACAAATGTACATATGAAATTCGAAACGAAAAACACATTGGTACATGGCGGGTCTCGAACCCCGACCCCCTGATTGGAAGGCAAGTGCCGAAACCACAGCGCCACCGACGCTCGAGTAGAGATTATGTCACTGAAATTGTAAGATAATGTGTGACTCGAGTCCAGTCTTGGCAGCCCGTGCTAAGCCTGCAGCAGTACCTACACACACACTCTGTACAAAGGACAAAAACCGGGAAAAATAAGTAGCGTTTGTACATTTAGTACGGATGGCATTTTTTGACAAATTCGTACATTGTGTATCTATGTGTACCTACTGCTGGAAGTAACCCGCTGGGGCCGAATATGAGATGTGATGACTGTGTTGTATCCTTCTACCTATATAAATGCCATTGTAATAAAACAAGTAAATTGTAATTGTTAAATTATTGTAGTCTTGTCCTTATTCGTACATTATTGGGTTCGTACCGTAATCGTACAGTAAGAGTAAGGTACTGGTCAGCTTATTCGTGCTATTAGTACCATAGATTTATACTACATTTTCACTTCTCATGCTCTGAAAGTGCTTATTTGTGCAGGATATAGGTTGCACAAAATCAAATTTTGTGTGTGTAAGTGCACAAAATTGTATTAAGGCAACGAAAATGAGCCATACAGCCAAACACAATAAGAAGTTCATAGATAGAATTTGTTATTTTATTATATTTACTTTAATTTATTTGCCTTATGTGTTTTTTAAGACATAAAATAATTTCCTTCAGTATTCAAAACTGTACTAATTTTACTTTGAATTTTAATTAAAGAAATGTTATATTATACTACTGTTTTATTTCCTCGCAATCGAAGTGAAAAGCAGAGTTTATAACTCGTCCACAAAACCATTTTATCCTCGACATTACTATCAGCCCGAGCCGAACGGATAAAAATGGTTCGTTTTGTGCACTTGTAAAATCTACTATTGATACAATGAATAGTACCGTACCTACTAATAGGTACGAATATTGATTGAATCATTCGGCTTATTAATAATATGGGGGAAAAAGCATAATTACCTAGTAGATTGAAATTTCAGTGCAATATACTCGTAGATTTTAGATTAGGTACAGACTAAATACACGCATTTCTTTTTCTCAATAGGTTCAAGATGCTTGTTCGAAAGTATCAAAATCTTGTTTGAATCAACGCATTTTTCTTCTCAGTGTTACTACGTTTTTTGCTTTCCAGAGCGTCGACATGTAGCTAGCCGCTTGTGGCGATAGACGTTAGGAACTCTAAGTAGGCACTATTTTTGAATAAGGCGTAGGTATTACCGAGAATTGAAAAAACTTTGCCCCTAACTTATGTGCAAAATAATCAGTACTACCAATATTCGAATAGATGGGATTTTTTTAACTAACACACACATAAACAGTGGCGTAACTATACCATTTGAGGCCCGTGGCAAATTCTTTGCCATGCCCCCAAGGTAAAATTGATCGACATCTTTTGGCTTTGAATGTGTTGAAATCTTGGGGGCACAGTCAGTCCACTAGCGCCGCCATTAGTTTTTTAATAATCATGATGAATTAAAGACGTTTCTAAAAAATAGCACAATCAGGAACTCAATATAGCTATTTTAGATTTTGGGGAGCTATTCAGGCATAGATTAAAAGTATAGAAATAATCATAATCAGAATTATTGCTAAAAGTTGCCACTTTAATTAAGTAAGAATTATAATTTCGTCTATTCTATACGGTTAATGTGTACAAAATACGTAAATATAAATCTGAAGTTCTATATTGAGTTACAGACTGTGCTATTTTTTGTAGAAACGTCTTTAATTCATCATTATTAATAAAAAAAGTAATGGCGGCGCTAGGGGACTGACTGTGCCCCCTTAATGATAAGTTTTGTATAATTATGGTCTTTACTTGTGTCTCACGTTATGATTTTAAGTCCCTACTTAGAAAAAATATAATTTTAAGTACTTCCTACAATGTAGATACCTTTTTTTTAATCTTGGTTATTTCTTAGCTTACGGCCTCTTGGGCCGCAGCTGGGGCCCTCTCGGGTCGGGGGCCCGTGGCATTATGCCAGCCCTGCCATCCTGTAGTTACGCCACTGCACATAAACCAAAAAAAGTAAATAATTAAGGTAGGCGAAGTGGAAATCTTATGTTGACTTTTGAAAGATTTGAAATCTAATGAAAAGCTTTGAAAAGTAAAGAACGAAACGATTTTAAACTTACTTAGGTTTACAGCGGGGAGGCATACCTAACTACTTACAAATTAAAAACCATTAAAGTGCTTCAACTGCGATAAGAGAATTCTTCTTAAAAAAACACTATAGGCACATAGCCATAAGATGCAACATGCTTAAAATTCTTTGAGTGTTTAAATTTCGCCAAAAGTGACTGCTTTGATTTTTCTGAATGAGTTAAAGTGTTACTCTATCCCGTTTGTATTCGTGTATTGTGTTACTCCTACCGCCAATACAAATTTATTACGTCATTTGACAATATTTATCTTCTAATCATTTTAAGTGGACACAAATTTCTATAGGATTCATACTTTTATATAGTATGAAAGAAAAACACAACTTATTGCCGTCTAAAAATGATAAGTTTGGATCTCTAAAACATAATAAAATACCAATATTTATAGGACACATAGAGAAGAGGCACATAAAATGAGCAAAAAATATTTAAAGGCTGCGTTTTCTGTTGGTTCTCTAATCTATGCCGCGCTGCGCAAACCTCATGAAATGTTCGTCAAACACTGCATAATACAGGAGAGGGACCCGCCTAATGAGCGGGAAGGAGACAGGAATAGGCGGCCACCGTGATACTAAGAGAGAGGGCGCGCGTCCAGGTAGAAATGCGCATCCTACCCGAGCGAGACAGCGCTATTTTGGTGGCGAAGTAACGAGAGGGAGGGGCGACAGCTGGTTGGTCGAGCCAGTGAATTATTAAAGGTTTGCACGCCCTTTGGCTGCGAATGGCGGTGCGCGGGCGCGCTGTTTGCCGGCCACTTGCCGCGCGCCTTTCCGACGTCGCACCAATTTCGCGATTCGCGTCGCCATCTTAGCCCGTTTTCGGTGTTCAGTGCAATGACCGTTGCGATAGTTGCTCATTTCGGACCGTAGACAAAAAGAGTTGTGATCAATCAGTGATGGATTAAGCGATGAAGATTGAGCTGTGATTGACAGGTTGGTTAACGCTTTCTATTTCATTGTTTTTCGGACGTTACTCAACTACAAACGCTCAAACTTAGTTTAAAATTTAAATGTTGCCTTTAGATATCTTTAATTCATAACTTTTGGACGAGTCTGTGTCCCTATGTGATCGAGAATAAGACCGAAAGCATTAGAATACGTTACACACCAACTTTACCTTTGAAATGTGAAATAACTATTTAGGTACCTATTAGAAAAGTTCGTGCCAAATATCATCATTAACATTGTGTAACCTTCGGTGAGCGGTATTAATTAAGGTTTCGCTCGATTTTCATGGGATCTCATCATCAGATCCTGACTTTGGACTCCCAGGAGTATACTCTATCTAATACAAAAAGAATTTTGAAAATCGGTTCAAAATTGGCGGAGGAATCGCGTAACATACACACAAAACACGTTGAACACACCTGAAATTTGAGGGTTTTCCTCGATTTTTTTAGGATCCCATCATCAGATCCTAATTTTGGTGACCTTGGGACTACCCTTGGAGTATACTTTATCGAATACAAAAAGAATTTTAAAAATCGGTTCACAATTGGCGGCGTAATCGCGTAACATATCTACACACAAAAAAAAACATACGCATCGAATTGTGAACCTCCTCCTTTTTTAAAGTCGGTTAATCTATACTAATAATATTATAAAGCTGAAGAGTTTGTTTGTTTGTTTGCTTGAACGCGCTAATCTCAGGAACTACTGATTCAAATTGAAAAATTCTTTTTGTGTTGGATAGTCCATTTATCGAGGAAGGCTTTAGGCTATATAAGATCGCGCTACGATGAATAGGAGCTGAGCATCAATGAAAAAATGTTTCAAAAACGGGAAAAAATAGTATGGCGAAACGTAGTTCGCTGGCACAGCTAGTAACAAAATACACGTTGGACTTACCTATAAAATTTAAGGTTTTCTCTCGATTTTCCAGGGATCCTATCATCAGATCCTTACCTGGTGACCATGGGACCACCTAGAAAATATACCCTTTCAAACAAAAAAAGAATTTTCCAAATCGGTTTAGGCGTCTTCGAGTAGGTATATAATCAATGAACATAGGTACATAAAAAATAAAAGTTAACTTTTATTTTTTATGTAGGCCTATACTGACGCATCGTATAACCTCCTTTTTTTCAAGTACAAAATACGCTTACTTACCTATAACTGTTTTTCCATTACCCCACACGTCTATCGGCACGATAGTATAAAGAAAAGTAAGTATATGAAAGTCGTGCTGTTGCCGGCATGGGCGAGTGGAAAATTGTGACATAGGATGATTTCATAGTTTTTTGCATCCCCGGCAGCTCTTTAGTTGCCAGCACTGGCTCGTGTCATTACAATAGCAAACAGGGCAATTACTTAATAGAAATTACAGTTAAAAGTGACTTACCACTTAATATTAAAAAAACCCTTTTCAAATGTAATATTTGAAAAGGGTAAACTAATGTAAGTACTAACTTAAACTATGTACTACAAAAACTATGTAACTAACTTAAAAGGAATGGTGTCTCTGCAAGTCTGTGCAAGAACTAATGTTTGGTGTCTATAGCTTTCTACATGACTTTTCTTTTTATTCTTACTAATCTTGTGTTCCAAATTTAACAAAAAATAAAAAACGTCTTCAAAAACACTTTTGAAATCGATGCCAAATAATACTTCCTAGGAGATCATTGCTCGGCATCGATTTCAATATAAAAAAAGTGATTTTGTGTGTATATTTTGACTTTTAACTGTTTTGGAGTCGGTATTTATTATTATTTTTTATCTTTTTAGTAAATATTATACCAGCTCACCGAAGTAACTTGAAAGAATACAGGTAAGGGACAATACGTGCTTATTGTATCTAAAAAAAACTAACCTCTAACTTCTCAAAGTTAAGGATCTTTCCATCATGAAATATTAATTTAATATTTCAATGATGTAATTAAGAATTTATGGACACACGCTGTCTGAAATAAACTGATTTGATTTGATTTGATCATCAGCTCGACTCATGACTCTTCGGAAAACATGAAATACGTCGGGCGTGCCTATAAAATTTAAGGGTTTTCCTCAATTTTCCTGGGATCCCATTATCAGATCCTGACCTTGGTGATCATGAAACTACCGAGTATAGGTACAAAAAGAATTTTGAAAATCGGTTCGTAATTGGCGGAGTAATTGCGTCACATTCACACAAAAAAAATATACGCGACGAATTCTTCCTTATTGAGACCTCCTCCTTATTTGAAGTCGGTTGAAGTTTGGAAAATAAGAAGAATCAAAATATTTAAGTACTTCTTTTCTAGTGACATTTTTAAAAATATCTAATTAATATTCGTATTACTTCAAAAAGCTGCAAAATAAATTGTTTAGAAAAAGCTTAAAAAAGTAAATTAAGAGAAAATCGTACGGGCCGTTTTTCCATACAAACATAGTCCCCCGTTTTCTTCCTATAGATAATGGCATTAAGTGCTTTATTTTTTACAAAAAAAAACAATGGCCACTATTGGCATGTTCCTATGTTTTCCTTTTTTTTATTGTTAATTATTAAAAGAGATCAGAAACTTTAAAAACCTAGGTAATATACCTATTGGACAAAATTTTCTGCTGTATTCAAACATCCAGCAAAGAAGCCATGTTTCTATGTTTTTCATATAACCAGATTATATGAAAAACATAGAAACATGGCTAAAGCCTTTCTTTAATTTTTAATGCAAAAAGTATAAGTACAACTATCTATCTATCTCGATGCAACACACGAACACGAACTTTGAAGATGAATTGAGAATGCGCTGCGTTGCTTCCCGAATGCTGCCTAGCCGAGTTGGATTCGTCATTTGACCTTTTTCTGAAAATTGGACTCACCGACAACTTACCGTTAATAGAATTAACAATTTTTTTTGATCGATCTTCCAAAACTCAATTACTTATTACTAACATCCAGAAAAGAACAATTTGAATTCCGTACTACTTAGAATATTCAGACGATAGTCTGCAATACTTTCACATTTAGTTCGGTTTAGTTAAAGGATTATCTCACCTTTATACTGCGCTCCTTTGAAGGTAAGCTCTGGTCACTGTAATATTGTTTGTAAACACACAGCCCCTAAGTAATACCGGAAATCACACAAAAGGCTCTCGGCACTTGCTATGATATCGTGTATGTATACGAATGAATTTAAAAGGAAATTATCATTTCTCTAGATGTGATATTATTGAAGATGAAAAAAAATTCATACGAACTTTATACCTGTTGTTTATGTGTCATTATTTCTGCTGATGCTAAATTGTGATATTTAATAGAGATTTTTCACATCATCAAAGTTTCACTTTGGATCGTATAACTATGGTATCGCGAAAAAGTTCTAGACAGACAGTGCTCAAGCTGTAGTTAGGTATTATCGTGTTTTTTAAAATATTTGCAAATGTTATTCGAGAAATATAATTGCATAAAATAAAGATAGTTTTCTTGGGTTGTGGCTGCGCACACGATTGGCCGCCTGCGTCAGCAACTCCATGCTTAGGATAGGTTGCAGCGGTGCCTAACACGCATAATTGGTGAATTAGAGGTGACCAACAACCTCGAACATTCTCATCAACTACGTCGCCTAGTGGCATCACTAAGCTATATTTTACTATACTATAGGTATATTACGGTGTGTGGTGTGTTCTGAAGAACAATTCCCTAATCCTACCTGCCAATGTGCTTGTCATCGTATGTTACGCGATTGCTCCGCCAATTGTGGACCGATTTTCAAAATTCTTTTTGAATGTGAGTATAGTCCTGAAGTGGTCCCATTATCACCAAAGTCTATCAAATTATCATGGTAGTCATGAACCGAGCTGATGATGGAAGGATCCTTAGCTTTTAGGAGTTACTTTTCAAGTTACTTCGGTGAGCTGGTATTGAATTCACTAAAAAAATTCCAAGAAACAAAAACCGACCTCACAACATTTAAAAGTTAAAAATAATATAATACAGATAACATTACAGGTAAATGATGTTTGAATCGATGTAGTGGTTTATTTTGTTGATTTATTAGTAGCGACAGTTATTGTACTTTATCTATATTATTGTAAGTTATAATCTTATAGTGGAAAAACTTAAATGATATGTGTATTATGGTAACGTTATTCCAGTTGTTATGTTAGTGTGAAAATATTGTATGTTTCCCAAATAAATATAAAAAATTACGTTTCTATATTGAAGTAGGTGTCTAACCATGATCTCCTAGAAAGTCTTAAATTGGGCATTGACTCAATACCTATGGATACCTTATCTGTATTAGGTATATTATTTTCAACTTTTGATTGATTGAAGTCAGCTTTTATTTTTAACCGACTTCAAAAAAGGAGGAGGTTCGCAATTCGATGCGTATGTTTTTTTTTGTGTGTGTATGTTACGCGATTATGCCTCCAGTTGTGGACCGATTTTCAAAATTCTTTTTGTATTCTATAGAGTATACTCCAAGGGTGGTCCCATGGTTACCAAAGTCAAGATCTGATGATAGGATCCCATGAAAATCGAGGAAAACCCTTAAATTTTAAGGTGTTTCTAACGTGTTTTGTGTGTATGTTACGCGATTACTCCACCAATTGTGGACCGTTTTTAAAATTTTTTTTTATTCGATAGAGTATACTCCTAGGGTGATGCCAAGGTCACCAAAATCAGGATCCGATGATGGGACCCCATGAAAATCGAGGGAAACGCTAATTTAATACCAGTTCACCGAAGGTGAGCTGGTATTAAATTAGGGTTTCTTTCACTAAAAAGATTTCATTCACTAAAAAGTTAAAAATATTTTACAAAAAATAAAAATCGACTTCAAAAACACTGAAAAGTTAAAAATAATATAAGAATAGGTACAGACAACATCACACTTCTATATTGAAGTCGGTGCCAAATTTTAAGACTTTCTAGGAGATCATCGTTTGGCACCGACTTCAATATAGAAGTGTGATGTTGTCTGTACCTATTCTTATATTATATTTAACTTTTCAGTGTTTTTGGAGTTGGTTTTTATTTTGTAAAATATTTTTTGTATTTTTTTTGTATTTGGTAGCACCAACCTGTTATTTTGCCTAGTATACCTATTTTTGTTACAAAACATAAATACTATATTCTCGCAAATATATTGTGAGTTAACCGTCATAATACTTTTTTTTTAATTTTTAAAAGTTTCAAAGAATCTTATTACAGCAAAAATGCCATACGACATTCCACTATTAAAGTAGTCATAGTAGATTAATACAAGTCGCTGTATCAACATATACATCGTAGGTTACGGAACTAGTGGGTCTCTTCCAATGTCGTATCGTAACTATACCATCTGAGGCCCATGATAAATTCTTTGGATGGGGTCCTCCCACTAAAATTGATCGACATTTTTTGCTTTTTTTGTTGAAATCTTAATGATTAGTTTGATTTGTATTGGTCTTAAGTTGTGTCGCACTTTAATTGATTTTAGAAAATTTACGAAATTTTATTAAAAATGTAAGATGTGTGGCCCTCTCGGGTCGGGGGCCCGTGGCATTTTGCCAGCCCTGCCGCCCTATAGTTACGCTACTGGTCTCTTCGTCAATTTAGCAATTTATTTCAGAGTTCAGCCATTTTAAATCCTTTTGCTATCAAATTAAACGTTCTTGTCAATAATTGAGCGCACATAATGCCTAAACAGTTCGTGACATCAATAGGGCGCCCCGGTCCGAGCTCATTGAGCTGATTGATAATCTCACGAATGGCGGAGCCCTCAGCGGAGGTGTGAGCCGTGAATAGCTAATTTAATCACGTGCGCTAGTGATGTGACCATTTTTGTCGCGAGGTTAGGCATTAAAATTACATATTTAACAAAATAAATTTGAGACCCATATTACTGGGATTGGAAACTAAATTTTATTATGTATAGTCTGTGGCCCCAATTCCCTTGTGCCATGACCCTAGGTCTAGGTCGTTAGTATCAACATGTTCATACTCAACGTCAAATAAATCAGCTCCATATTATCATAATATTGCATTGTCATGCGATATACATATACATGCAAAATTTCAGCTCAATGGGAAACGGGGAAGTGGGTTAAATTTAACTTGCAAGATTTCATTACAGACACCGGATATGTGAAAGTAAATAAAGGCTTGTAAAATCCAGTTCGTCGATTTGCTACAAAATAAATTTTGAATATGAAAACTAGCTTTCGCTTTCGCTAAATTTTGGTGTTAAAAGCCTGAAACACGTAATTACTTACGAGTATACTTCTGTAAAATTTCGAATAAAAGTCTTTCTAATCTTGTTTGCCATACAATCTTTGGACCTCCGTTTCATCCTCTTATCTCTTTATTTTAGAAAATCCTTTCTTAGCGGACGTCTACGTCATGATAACTATCTGCGTGCCGCTGCGTGTCGATAGATCAGTCAGTAACAGTTGCCTACAGAGATAATAGTTTTGGCCCTAGACTGAAAATTAAAAATTCCTAAATGAGTGACCATGCCCTATCATCCAGTGAAAGCCCGAAGTCTCTAGGTGACCTAAGAGCCGAGATCTCGAACGGGCGGACAGAAACATGAGCTTCACAAAACTATTCAGGAAAGCAGATGTTCATTTTTAGATATGCTAGTGTTCATCTTTCCAGTCCATAAGTCTGTAGACACTGTAATTTAGAATTTGTTTATTGTTAAAATAAAATAAGACGTTGATTTCAAATTCTTAAATAGTTGGTATTTACCTACTGTGAAAAAAAAGTAGGAAAAAAAGTAGGTATTTATATAGGTATGTAGATATTTATTAGGTATATAAAAGTGCGATAACAATGTTTGTACGAAAAGAAAATTGGAAGAAAAATATAATATTTACACTCGTTTAAAAATTTATATATATTTAGTCTAGACTACTATACTTAGACTAGATAAAGATCTATCGATATCAACGTCACTACCCTAGGCCCTTTCCCTCCGCTGACATTTTCGCACCTGAGGGAGGTCAGGTGCCCAAAGAAATCGTCGTATCGTCCCACCCAATTGTCACCGAATGTCAGTCACCAATCGCCTGTCGATAAAGATATGATGTAGAGCAGAACAAATACTGTGTGTTAACTAACATTATAACACGAAAATATATATGTACCAGGGTCATATTAAAAAGTAAAGCCAGCATGCCTATAATTTTGTTAATAATAGAAACATGGTTTACAAAAAAATGTGAAATAATAGTGTAAGCTGTCCTCTACGTACCGTACCTGCCTAGTATATTCATTTCTCTCCACATAATCACTATTTAGGTGCAGCAATTTACTAACGTGCTACAACTTATTGGAGTCCATCACTGTAAAATTCTAGAGAACTTGGGCTAATGTAATGATGCTTAACGTCATTCACCTTAATAACCGCAAGTGAAGTGTGTGGGATTGCTTAGTAAAAATACGTGTTTTCGATAGAGTATCTAGTTTAACTGGAATCTAATAACATACATTTTATAATATGTAATGACATTATTATAAATGACAGTAGAAATTGAAAACGAGAAGGATTAGGCTGAATATATGTTAAGTATGCGGTGCCAACCTTCGACAACATTTGTAGTTTTATTTTTTCGTCATAACAATTTAACACATTCACTTTATTTTCACTATAAATAATTTATTTTTAAATTCACGTAAAACTAAATGTATTAAATTCTCATTGCCAAATGTAAGAAAAGTGGATACCATAGTGGAAATGAATAATGAAATTGTTGAATTCATCGACTTTACTAAATTTTTGGGTAAAACACTAGATTCTAGATTGCAGTGAGATCCACATATTGAATAAAAGATATTGAATTTGAATTTGAACACTTTATAGCTTGAATGGCAGCTACGAGTAATAGGTAAAATGCACTTATTTGGACGCTAATCACTCATCTATGTAGTACCTACAAAAGATAATATATTGCTCCGTGTAAATACTTAGGTACCTACAATAGCATATATAAATGTTAATATTCTTTTGATTTTCGACTATCCAAAATGTCCTATTCTGTGAATCTGGTTTTCCGATAATTAGTTATTTTGAGAATCTGGTTACTATTTAAATTTAAATTCAATTTCAAAAATCTTTATTCAACATAGGCCTTTACAGGCACTTATTGACGTCAAAACAAAGAAAAACATTCTAATTTAAAGAAAACATATTTATCCTTGTATGTGCATACATTCTAAATATATTACTCAAGATGTCTGCAAATACAAGTAGGAATGAAAAAAAAAGTTGAATCTACACCAACTCTTTTAATTTTATTATACGAATAAAGCTAAAAAAGCCCTTTACTTAGTGAGAGTTGAACTCGCGCACTGAGGCTTTTGTGCTTATAGGCTGACGGAAAAAAATTGCTCCTGTTTTCAACAGTTAACGGTATTTTGTAAAACTTTTTGCCATCGGCATTTTTTTTAGACTAATTCGACCCCGTTGAGCACGATTCTGCCCAGGCAGAAGTTATTATGGCTGTCAAATAATCATATGCAAGTGTTTGTTACATTGAGAAATTAATGCATATAATTTTTTTATAGACAATTTTATTTTATCTTTAATATTTTCAAAAAAGGAAGAAACCGCAGATCGGGACATGTTTTGGGGGAAAGGGGGGAAGGAGGCAGGGTAGGGGTTGACACTGGGCAGAATCGTGTTCAGCGGGGTCTAATAGTCTAAAAAATTACGGTGGCAAAAAGTTTCACCAAATGCCGTTAACCGTGGTTTTTTTCAAACAGTCTATCATAAAGTTAATCACTAAAGCGGTTTTCCTTTACACAGTGCAGTTTGTTTCGATTTCGTTCGTCGAATTTACGTATTATAAGACATTGTTTGCCAAATTCTAATTCACCGGAAAATACCCCATAACTATTGTGAAATCGCAAAATATTGATTAATTTATTCAAGCTTTTTAACAGACTTCGAAAAATGAGGAGGCTCTATGTTCGGCTCGGCTGTATCTGTTTTTTTATGTATGTTCGCCGATTACTCCGCCATTTGTGCACCTATTTTCAAAATTCTTTTTGTAATCGAAAGAGTATACTCCCGAGATGGTCTCATTGTCACCATATCACCATATCATGATCTGATAATGGAATCTAATGGAAATCGAGGGAAACCCTTGAATGCCATAGGCACGTCCAACGTGTTTCATGTTTCTTCTTAAGTTATTCAGGTATTTGCGTCTGGTAGTCATCACGTCATGCTACTGAGCTGATGATAGAAGGTTCCTGGTAGATTAGGAAGTTCGGGAATAATTCTTTCGAAACTGTTTAGAGCGAAAAACGTTTTATTTTAAGTTATTCTGGTGTTTGCCTAGGCTCAAATTCTATTAACTAAAAAGATAGAAGAAAAATTTTTTACAAAAAAATAAAACCGACTTGTACGAGCTAACGCCGTACAGACAGAGTATAATTTTTTTGTCTTATATAAGCATTTTACGCTTGCAATTTCATTGTTACCACGCACAATCATTCACGCCGCGCGTACTCATTTCATAATAGTTTAATTTTTACATCAATACACCATTTTATCAATATCAGTGAATTTTATTCCTCTATTTCATTATCATAAAAGGGTGTGCGAACCGTACACGACTTAAAAAACACCTAAATGTCATAAATAATATAAGAATACATGCAACATCACAGTTTTATATTGAAGTCGGTGCCAAGCTATGATCACCTTGAAAGTCTTAAAAAATATAAGAACAATTAATGTAGTTACTTAAAATTTAGCATTTTGTTTTTTTTTTAATATAGAAGGCCAAGCAAATGACCCCATTCCACCTGGTGGTAAGTGGAAATAGAGTCCAAATGCAAAGATAGTGCGGGAAAGAGATTAAACACCGCACTAGCTTCTAACCCACCTTGCCGACCGGCAAGGTGCTTCTTAACGCCTCTTTTAAAGGACTCGGGATTGTTAGGATTATTGGACACATGCGCTGGCAGAGAGTTCCATATCTTAATCGTGCGACATAGAAATAATAGCTACCAAATTTCTTGGTACGCGTTTGAATGGCAGTCACAGTTAGACGGTGATAACGCTGGTCAGCACGTGTAGTTCTTAAATGGAAAGGAGAAGGTGGGATTAGTGAAAAAAGCTTTTCAGAGCACTCGCCGTGGTTTGCACGATCGAACGCGCTAAGTGACGCAACATCGCGACACAACTGTCCCGTAGACAAATGCCACACGCTAACTTTTCTGCAATCGCTCCGCAGAAAAAATGCATCGAGATGACATTAGCTGAGGAAAAAAAGCGTCAGGTTGGCGCAGGCTAATGTCATTTCCATACATTTTTCTGCGGAACGACTGCGGAAAAGTTAGCGTGTGGCATTTGTCTTAGGGGTTCCCAAACTTATTTTGTCTAGTGCCCACTTTGAGAATAAATAATTTTTAGCGCCCCCATTTTTTCACCTACTTTAAAACCACTATAACTTCAAATTAAATTAATTAATTATCGTGAGTTATATTAGCGAAGATTTAACATTCATTCTAAACGAGACTTTTACTATAACCCGCAAGAGTTAACTTGATACCTGTAGTGTGATTCTGTAAAACCTCACTTTAGACTTCGAATCTGATTCCGCAGTGAGTTCTTAGATTGGCATTCTCAAAATTCGAATGTAGATTCGAAGTTACTAGAAAATATTAAGTAATCTGTGCTAGAGCGCTACACTTGCGAGCGTGGTAGCGAGTGGAAAGAGTGACCGTGAGATTTTGACATTATAAGTATGGGATGACGTATGAAGTGGCATTCCGTAAAGGGAATTCCTTTATCACTTCGAAGCTCACTTCGCACACGAACTCGAAACAAAGTGTCAAATAAAACGTTGCTATTTTGTGAGTGAAAACAGGCAAAATTTATTATCATAGTTTAAAAATACATTTAAAATTATTTCTGAAGGTGATAAAAACTACTTCTGAGGTATTTATTAGAATTTTATCGCTACTAACTCGTGATAATGACTATGTAAGGGTATCTTGTATCTTATGCGAAGTGAGCGTGAATATCGAAGTGAGATGCGAGCAGTAGTGTGATTCTGTAAAACCTCACTTTAAACTTCGAATCTGATTCCGCAGTGAGTTCTTAGATTGGCATTCTCAAAATTCGAATGTAGATTTGAAAGTAATCTGTGCTACAGCGCTACACTTGCGAGCGTGGCAGCGAGTGGAACTAGAGTGACCGTGAGATTTTGACATTATAAATATGGGATGACGTATGAAGTGGCATTCTGTAAAGGGAATTCCTTTATCACTTCGAAGCTCACTTCGAAGCTCACTTCGCACACAAACTCGAAACAAATTGTCAAATAAAACGTTGCTATTTTGTGAGTAAAAACAGGCAAAGTTTATTATCATAGTTTAAAAATACATTTTAAAATTATTTTTGAAGGTGATAAAAACTAGTTCTGAGGTATTTATTAGAATTTTATTGCTACAAACTCGTGATAATGACTATGTAAGGGTATCTTGTATCTTATGCGAAGTGAGCGTGAATATCGAAGTGAGGTGCGAGCTATTGTTCGAATTTTACAGAATCGACATGCTGTAGGTAGTACACAACGGCGCTCAGTTAAGGCTACACCTGCCAATGAGAATGATTATTGAAACGCAACATTATAGTATTCGGACAGAGTATCTTTTATTTAAAATAAAACAAACATAATTGATTCTCATACAAAAACTAATGTGAAGGATGAATCTGATGCTGTTTAATAAGTTTGTTGATGTCAGGTTCCAATTTACTCAAGAACAGCCGCAAGTCGCCACGTTCGGGAACATGCAAACGATTTCACTTTTTAGTAAGCAGCGTTGCTACAACACTAAATCCACGTTCACACAAATATGACGATGGGAATGCTATCAAGAATCGTGGAACGATTGACCACAATCCAGGGTACAATTACGAGATCGGTTTTTGTAGCCAACATTCTTGATAGCCATTTTTGAACATAACTCGTTTATCTCATTCGACGCTCAATCATACTCAACAAGGAATCGAACAAGTATTCTATGAACAAGCCGATTGATACAGGAATGCACAAATCGGGTTATTGAACAAAAACTTGTTAAAACATGATTGCCCGCAGTCTATTATCTACGAAAATTAGCTATCTAGGAATACTAATAAATATTAAAATGCGAAAGTGTGTCTATTGCCTTTTTATTTGTTCGTTTGTGTCTACTTTCATTTCGAAACAGAGCAACCGATTGACATGATTTTTCTTTTATTTATTGAATAAAACAGGACATATACATGAACTACGCTGAGAGAAATATCGAACCGAATTTATGCAATCTCTTAAGTAATATTAGTTGATGTTACAAGTTGTAGTCGAGAGTCGAGAACTCAGTCGGTGTCTAAGAGTCTTCCTAGCTAGATGAAATTACAAATCGCCCCCCAAGCCTCTACACAACGCCCCCATTTTTTTCTGGGTCTCTTACCGCCCCCCCTTTAAGCCTGCAGCGCCCACAAGGGGGCGTTATCGCCCACTTTGGGAAAGGCTTGTCTAGGGGATCAAGGTTGTTAGTCGCCTCTACATCGCCAATGATGCGTGTTGCGCGCCGCTGCAACCTATCCAAAGCATCGAGTAAGTACTTGGCGCAGCTATCCCAGAGAGGTGCGAACAATGGACCGTACTTGCGTTTTGTATAGCAGGCACAGTTGATCAGCTGTAAAGAACCGCCGCACCTTGTTCAAGACACAGAATTCGTGAAGCTGTTTTTTTTAGTGTGCGAGTAGTGCGATAAAGGCCCCATAGACATTAAAGAGAGACCAGCACCCGTAGCAACACTAGAAAAACGCGATATGATAAGGCGATTTATCGCGATGAAGTACCAAAATACAATATAAACGTATCGCATTTTGACAGTTCACCGTGAAAAATATTTATTGTATTGTGTTGTGGTGGTTATGCTACGGGAGCTGGGAGCTTAGACAAAGTAACAATTCAAAGACGATAACAAACTTGGAGTCAACAAAATGTATGGGAATCATCCTCATACATTGCCGTTCGATACTGAACATGTTAATGTAACTAACACAAATGTTACTTTGTCTAGGTCCCCAGAAATTATTTTACCGCGAGAGCAATAAGGGCACATGGATTGAGTGATGTTTGCTTCTATTCTTCGTCTATGCTTCTATTTACGTCAGAACGACATACACGCTGTGCTGGTTTCAATTACGCTATCCAAATTGTTTTGTCGATGCAGTAGTGAAATATAAACAAATACAACTGCGCGTTTCTGCTATAGGTGTATTTGGAACACTTTTTCGATTGAAGTGTAGGTAAATGACGTTGGTATCTATAATAAAATATCAGTGTTTTAAACGTTACACAAAATTTACAAATAGAATTTATCGCCTTCCTTTTTGTTTTAATATTTTGTGAACTGATTCAGCCCAACAAATTACACCCCACGGAAATCGAAATACAGAATATTTTCTATTAATATGAGTTCCTTCAGTAACTAAGATTTAGGTAATGTTTTAGTATAATACATACACTTCTATAAATAAAATACAATATAATATAGTAAGGTTTTCTTTCAATGCTCACTAAAATAACATTATTTTATATTTTTATTATAAATATGTCTAAAAAGCGCTATCACCACATTGTTCATCCTTTACACCTTTCAAAGGTTGACTGGAAGAGATCTCTTTACGGGATAGGTCCGCCTTTGTATAAACGTCTTTTATTTTGTGTTTAATGTTTTTAATTTATATATTGCTTGTTTTATAGAATACAATACAAGAACATTTAATTTTATTAACATACATAATTTTCAACTTTTCAAGTAGGTAAGTTCCAAACATCGTGCACAGCATCACAGTATCGTACTTAAGAACCTTTTAAGAACATATCTACATAATAATCCACTTAATAATAGGCCCTTTAATCGCCCTCGTCTGTGTTAAGTCCTGACAAGTTAATAACGTAGAGCAAACAACCGGCGTAATCCGGCCACCGCGGGGACTCGAACCCGCGCCAATTACACCGACCAAATATTTACGACCACTGCACTGGGGTGAGACTACTCGCTAAACAAGTCCCGTTTAATTGACAAGATCTGCGAATTGATTAATTTTTAATAAGTATGGATTTATATTTTCTTTTATTTTATTTAAGTATTCGTAGTAGAGCTCACTAATAGTAAAAATTTTTAACAAAAAATAAAAACAGACTTCAAAAACACTGAAAAGTTAAAAATAACATAACAATAGGTACAGATACATCACACGTCTATATTGAAGTCGGTGCCAAAATAAAAGTGTGGTGTTGTCTGTACCTATTCTTATATTATTTTTAAATTTTTAGTGTTTTTGAAGTCGTTTTTTTTTTTGTAAAATATTTTTAGTGAATTTACTACCAGCTGGTATTTGGAATAGCTTCTGAAAAACATGAAGCACATTGGACGTACCTAAAAAATTTCATTTATTTCATTTATTTCATTATCAATTGCTTCCATGTTGTACATTTTAAGGTGTATTTTAAGGTGTGTGTGGTGTTTAAGGTGTTAAATTTAAGGGTTTCCCTCGATTTTTATGGGATTCTGTCATCAGATCCTGACTTTGGTGATTTTGGAATCACCCCAGGAGTATATTCTATTAAATGTAAAAAGAATTTTGAAAATCGGTCCACAGTTGGCGGAGTGATCGCGTAACATACACTCAAAACACGTTGGACATACCTATAAAATTTAAGGGTTTCCCACGATTTTTATAGGAACCCATCATTAGATCCTGACTTTGGTGACCTTAGGATCACCCCAGGAGTATACTCATAGTCTATCGAATACAAAAAGAATTTTGTAAATCGGTCCACAATTAGCGGCGGCGTAGGTAATCGCGTAACATACGCACCGAATTAAGAACCTCCTTTTTTTGAAGTCAGTAAAAAGTTACTGATTATCTTATGTACATCTGATTGTACATGACAACCGCTTTCCTTGTTGAGACAATATCTCTTTTGATCTGGAAGTCTGGGGTTCCATTCCCCATGGGGACATTTTGTCATGAACCCAAAAAGTTCTCTTTCTTTTTAATAAAAACCTGTATTTTCAGAAGTAGTCACCTTTTCTAATTTTCGGACAAAATATTCTCTACCTTTGCCTTAGTAAACATGCTTTTTGATAAAAAGTGTGTATCAAAAATATCAATAAAATATTTATTCAAATATGACTTGATTAAAAGTTCTTTTTATTCAAATACTTATGACTTGATGTTCTTTTGTATCGTCCAACTGAGTATTTTTAACCGACTTCAAAAAGGGAGGAGATTTTATGTTCACCAATTATTCCGTCATTTATGGGCCGGGCCGATTTTCATAATTCTTTTTGTAATCATAGTATTCTCCTGAGGTGGTCCCATTATCACCAAGTCATGATCTGATGATGGGATCCCTGAAAAATCGAAGGATACCCTTAAATTTCATAGACAAGTCCAACGTGTTTCATATTTTTTTCTGAATATATTCAGTTATCTGCATCTGGTAGTCATTATCATGTTACCAGTAGTATTATATTATCTGTGATGTTACTGAGTTATTGATGGAAGGTTTCTCATGGGTTTGGAGATAGGGGATAATTTTTATAACGTAATGGGAACTTATTGACCATAGTTCTATTTCTTCAGGTGATTAAGGTGAGCTGATAGAGAGGAAAGTATATCTCCTAAGCAATTAGTTTGCTAGGAGTTCGGAAATAATTGTTTCAATACGGTTTAGAGCGAAACATTTTATTTTAAGTTATTTTTTATACAACTAAGTTGGCAAACAAGCTATTGCCCTACTGATGATGGTAAGTGGTAATTAGTCAACTATAATACATGTGGCTCTTGTCTCCCTCTGGTGTTTGCTATGGTGTTTGCCTTGGAGCAAATTCTAATGCGCTCGTATTTTTATTTAAAGGATTATTTTACTAAAAGCAAAATAAAAAATATTTTACAAAAATAAAAACCGACTTCGAAAACACCAAAAAAGTTTAAAATAATATAAGAATGCATACAACATCACATTTTATATTGAATTCGATGTTAAGCAATGATCACTTAAAAAGTCTTATAAAATGTAGTTCACCATCTTATTTATTTATTTTTATTTATTTATTATTAAGGTGCAGTAACAGAGATACAGATTTTACAATAAAAATAGAACTATGCTAAAGTAACAGCCTAATCTGTTCTCCGGTTATTACTATACCCAACATTCATAGAAACAGTCAAAATTCTTAGTAGTAAAAATTAACCTAGTAAAAATCTATGGTTAAATATGTCATAGTATGACAATATAAAATGAGATCCTAGCATGACAATATAATAAAAATAAGGTGCTTAATACTAAATTGATATGAATAAAATATTAAAAAAAAAGTTATTATATTAATTGAATACAGATGACAAAACCTAGCTAACACTTGCGGTAAAACACACTGTGATCTTTTTACGGAAGATCTTTAACGAGTCAGCACAAATATCTGCTTCTTTGCCTACACGATTATAGAGTGAGCACATTCTATTTAAAGGGGCATTTCGACCTAGGTTAGTTCGTGATGTCCTCTGATGGAAGGTTCTAGTGAGAGCAAATCTAGGTATTCGGCGAGGAACAGCAAAATCAATATGGTGAGTCAAATCAATACAATCCACTTTCCCATTGACCAACTTATGAAGAAAGCTAAGGTCTATTACTTTCCTGCGGTTATACAAGGATGACATTCTAAAAAAGCTTAATCGAGCCTGATACGGCTGCCTGTGAGAGATACCACGCGATGTGTATGACAAATGTCTTGTAAAAGCACGCTGCAGCCGTTCAAGTCTTTGCGAGTGAAGAGCGTATATTGGGTTCCAAATGACACTCCCATATTCCAGTTGACTACGGACCAGTGCATTGTACAATGCTATCTTAGTGTTCACATTAAACCCCTTAGTGCTACGCCTGATAAAACCCAACGTTTGAGCCGCTTTCGCCAACGTGTTATTAATGTGCGAAGTGAACTTTAGCTGTTTATCGAAGGTTACTCCCAAGTCACGAACCTCCTCGACTTCATTTAACAACAATCCCTTTAATGAATAGGAGGAAGCATGTGGATTTTTTTTCCTAGTGAATCTGATAAAACTGCATTTACCCACATTCAGATCCATTGCGTTATCTTGACACCATTCGGAAATCCTGTCTAAGTCGCGCTGGACAAGTAATGCATCACTCTGAGATTTTATAATTTTGTAGATTTTGAGATCGTCTGCGAATAGGGAGCAGCTGCAATGACAAATCCTCTCCGTAATGTCATTAACGAATAACAGGAACAAGAGCGGCCCAAGATGAGATCCTTGAGGAACACCAGATACCATGTCATACTCCCTTGACACATATCCCTTGACAGCTACTGTTTGGGTTCTGTGACTAAGATAGGATTCAAACCATCTAAGGAGGGATCCTTCTATACCGTAAGTCTCGAGTTTGGCCAGTAGAAGAGGGTGACTCACTTTATCGAACGCACTCGAAAAATCCGTGTACACTGTGTGGCGTACACATATTTATTTAATTATACATATGTTATTTATTTACAATACTAACGCAATTAAAATTATTTACAATTATAACTAATTATTATTTTACCTAAGTTCAACTTATCACTAAAAATACAAATATATAAGAAATAATAATATAAACATCTATTCTATACTTACCTTAACTATTTACAAATTATTACTAATATATTACAAAACATAAAATTATATTAAGGACATTCAGTGATATTAATATATTACGAGTAAAGCATAGCATTGCGTCGCGGGAGAGTATCTGTCGCAATGTACAGCAGACTTAACACACGCCTGTTGTATTCCAGTTTTTTGCATTCAACGTTGCATTGATAACGCGATGACGTCGCCACAGACAGTAGTGCGTAGACTGAATCGACGCAAGGCACACGCTTCTAGTTTCGCGGTTTTTGCACCTATCTACGCACGCGTTGACACCGTAAACAACAGCTTTGTGTTTTTACTTCCATCTCGCCTTTTGACCATCTTATTTGTGGAGTATTGGTGGAATACTATATACCACCACCAAACTGGTGACCCCGAACGAAACACATTTTTAACATGGAAGAAGGCAATCAACATTCCGAAGCCCAAGGGCCGTGTTCCAGTCGAAGCGATGCGAGTGCGAGCGATGTTCATCATGTGGGAATTAGGAACATCCCATTCTACCCGGACAAGCCATCGCTATGGTTTTCAATGCTTGAAGGTCAGTTTGTTCTTTGTAAAATTACCACAGACACGACGAAATTTTACTATGCGATCGGTATGCTCGACCACCAGTACGCCCTTGAAGTCGCTGACATTATCGAGTCTCCGCCTGAATCAAACAAATATTCTAGGCTTAAGACGGAGCTGATAAAGCGATTGTCAGCATCAAAGGAACGAAAGGTCAAACAACTGCTGGACCATGAGGAACTAGGTGATAGAAAGCCGTCACAATTTCTACGGCACCTGCAAGACCTTGCCGGTTCTGGTGTTCCAGACGATTTTGTCCGCACCATCTGGACAAGCAGATTACCCAACAGCATGCAAACGATTATTGCTTCCCAGTTGCAGCTCCCGCTAGACAATTTGGCTGACCTTGCCGACCGTATACACGACGTCGCACAGTGGTCCGGATTTTCAAAAAGGTGGACATAGGATCGAAAATGCTTATTTAGCTTAACAAAAAATTGTTTCGTATAGGAAATTTAACGCTGATTAATACTTATTTCTACAACTTTTCAAAAAAACTGCTCCTTCATGTCAAAAAAAAATATTGAAAATAAAAATGTATGGGAGAAAATCTATTTTATTTTTTTTCTTCGTTCAGTATCAAAGTATAGCAAGCAAACCTTATATTCTGGTAAGTACCTATTGTTCTTAATACGACGACATATAAATTGCGTGCGTATCCCTGCGGCCTTGACGCCTACGACGATTCAAAGTTTAAAATTTCAATTGGGTTTTTTTTTAATTATTATCGAGTTTTTCAATTATGCTGAATTTAAAATATAATTTCTTAATTATATAAGAATTAAAACATACGCATTCCAGCATTTGTTTCATTTTATTTTAATAAAAAATAGTAATAAAAGTCTTCAACAACAGTCACGTGCTGATTCGTTGCCTATTTGTAACTGACTGAAACGACTCCTGTGATATAAGAATCATTTACCCCCACCACCGGAGACATCGACGACGCTGATTGGCTGTTGAAGATGTGGTACTAATTTTGTCAGTCACTACTTGCGCGCGTGTGTTTGTTATAAATATCTGTGCATGAAACAATTAAAGGCACTTGTTTCTCAACCCTTGAGGAAGCAACATATCTAATTATCCGTGCTGTGTGAAAGTTTTGTGAGTTTCGTTATGGCTGCATTTGTAACAAACTTGGACATCTTTATGTTCCTCCGTGTTGAAGGAGATATAAAAAATTGGGCACGACTCTATGAAGCTATTATTCTACATATCCCAGTTGAAACATGTTCACAAGATTTAGAAATAATCAAGACCTTTTTGAAGAACTACGTCAGTAATATCAATCGCAGATGGACAAGTGCTTCTAGAAATCAGAAAACTTTCATGAATAGACATGCTGCGTGGTTACAATCAAATATTAGTTGGCCAAATTGCACTACTGTTAATTTATCCGAGATTTTTCAAGCCCAAGATGAAGTTATCGAAAACATATCGTCAGACAATACTTCATTTGACATCGATACTACAACAGCTGTGATTCCGTCGACATCTAGTACAACAACTGTGGGCACATCTACCGAAGTTCAGATTAGGAAGCCTTTTGTTGACCTCAGCAACAAACAGAAGAAAAGACGTTCAGAGTCTCTTTTGGACTATTCGCCGGAAGAACTTACTTTTGCATTAGTCGAAAGACTTAGGATAGACAAGAAGAATGACTTAGCTCGTGTTATTGACCATATAACGAAGAACCCTGATAGTGTTGCTATCGTTCAAGCCACATTGTTTAAGAAAAATACGAAAAAAACTTTTCATGGAGATTATGCTCTTGGTCTTTATACATCATTGAACCTGTCAAAATGGAAATACTTGTGTTTAACGAAAGCGCTGTTAGATTGTGAAGTTCCAGTGTTACCATCGTATCACAAACTCCTTGAAGCTAAAAATAGATGCTATCCTCATGATTTAGAAATTACTGAGAGAGGAGCCAGAGTGAAGCTTCAAGCCCTATTGGATCTGACAGTCCAGAAGATTCTTCAAATTACTGGTACCCAGATTGATTCGTCAACTGAAGGATTGAAGTTAATTAGTAAATGGGGTTTTGATGGTGCTTCTTCACAAAGTACCTACAAGCAAAGGAGTGAAGATGTAGACTTCAGTGATTCATCGGTTTTCATGTCAAGTCTTGTCCCTCTTAAATTAGTTTCTAATAATAGCACCATATGGGAAAACCCAACACCTTCTTCAACACATTATTGCAGGCCCATTAAGTTCGAGTTTTGTAAAGAGACAGCAGAATACATCAAGCAAGAAGAAGCTGCATTGAAGGAAGAAATAAAAAACATCGATTCTACAAAATGGGCAGGGCTAGAGATTAGTCACAAGCTTCATATGACAATGATCGACGGAAAAGTGGCCACTATTATAACGGATACTTCGTCTGCATCTGCCTGCAATATTTGCCTTGCTAAGCCAACTGAGATGAACAAGCTGTCAGAAGTATTTACAAGACCTGTTCGAGAAGATGTTTATAAATATGGACTTTCTACTCTTCATATGTGGATTCGTTGTATGGAGTGTATTCTACACATATCTTCCAACATGGACTTTGAGATGTGGACTGCACGAGGTGCTAACAAGCAACTAAAAGCTGCGAAGAAACATTTGACACAAGAAGAATTCAAACAGCAAATGGGAATACTTGTGGATTTTGTGAAGCAAGGCTTTGGAACCACAAACGACGGAAACACAGCCAGAAGGTTTTTTAGAGATTATGAGAAATCTGCCGAAATAACCAATGTTGACAAAGACCTGCTGAAGCATTTTGCGGTTATTCTTCAAACGATTTCATCAGGATGTGCCATAGATATTGAAAAATTCAGGACTTATTGCAGAGAAACAGCTGAGATCTTTGTTCATCTATACCCATGGTTTTATATGCCCACAAGTGTGCACAAGCTACTCATACACGGTGCAGACATTTGTCATCACTTTGGCCTCCTACCAATTGGCATTCTTTCCGAAGAAGCTGGAGAAGCAAGAAATAAAGAATTTCGAAGAGTTCGTGAGTCTCACACAAGAAAATTTAACAGGATAAAGACCAACGAGGACTTGCTTCATAATTTTTTAATTAGTTCAGACCCATATTTATCCCATATTCGACCAAAATACAGCAACTCAAAGCAATTCGATTTTTTTCCAGATGTTAAAGAGCTTTTGTTGTTGCCTGAGGTAGTAACAGAAGAAACCGAAAATATGGATCTACAGGAGTTGCAGTCTGAACATGATCCATTAATGTAAACGTGACAGATTTAGTGATGTTGTAATTGTTAGAATTGAGTTTGTTAGTAGTAGTAGTTGTGGTCCTTTTCAGGACTACTTAAAATAGTCAAAGGGTCGTGATATTCAGCCGTATCCGGTTAGACTGGAAGACAAGTTATCCCGGTTGCGACCTTACGGGCCCGGGGTCCGCCCGGCCCGTAAGGTCGCAACCGGGATAACGCTCGGATGATGATGATGACTTAAAATAGTCATTTTCAAGACTTCAGAAAAAGCCCTTTTCAGGGCTAAATCTATTTCTAATTGTTTCTTTCAAGATAAGTCACACTAGTAGTATAACCACCAATATCAACCATGATTTATCAATAGGAAATATCAACAGGTGAAAGAATAAAAGATTATTTAAAACAAAAATAAGCAAAAATGCTTATTTTATCATAACGTCACGCTTTATATTCCCCGAAGGCAAAGGTGTATACTACACTATAGTACACTGTAATTTCGCCAGTTATATTTAAGTCCCAAGTAATAGGGGGCGAGCCTAATAAAAGGATGGGGCACGCGGGAGGCTTGTTTTATTAAAAAATATATTTTGGATTAATTTTAATAGAAAAACTCGTTAATAATAATAAGATAATTCAACATAAAAATTTTAAACTTTATAGCATCGTAGGCGCCAAGGCCGCAGGGATACGCAAGCAATTTATATGTCGTCGTATTAAGGACAATAAGTACTTACCAGAATATAAGGTTTGCTTGCTATACTTTGATACTGAACGGAGAAAAAAAATAAAATAGATTTTCTCCCATACATTTTTATTTTCAATATTTTTTTTTGACGTGAAGGAGCAGTTTTTTTGAAAAGTTGTAGAAATAAGTATTAATCAGCGTTAAATTTCCTATACGAAACAATTTTTTGTTAAGTTAAATAAGCATTTTCGATCCTATGTCCACCTTTTTGAAAATCCGGACCACTGTGCGTCGTGCCATCTACACCCGCTGTAGCATCCACATCTGTTGCTCGTCCTGCCTCATCATCGAACTGTAAGCCAAACGATACTGATGATCAAATCGCAAAGATGTCTAGACAGATCGAGAAGCTGACTCAGCAGGTGCATGCTCTCACCATGAGGTCAAGACCCAGATGGAGCTCAGGAAGGAGACACCACAACCCCAGTCGCAGCCGCAGTCGTTCGCAGTCCAACTATAATAAGTATCCGCTGTGTTGGTACCACGCGAAATTTGGCAGCAAAGCCAACAAGTGCCAGAAGCCATGCAATTTTAAGGCGGAAAACTCGCAGGGCGGTCGGTGATGGCGACTGACGATTGCCCTTCTAAAAACGGTCGCTTGTTCGTCACAGACCGGTATTCCAGGACACAATTTCTCGTGGATACCGGTAGTGATTTGTGTGTGTTTCCTCGTACAGCGCTAAAAGAACGTCGACCAAAGACAATGTACGAGTTATGCGCCGCCAATGGAACTGTCATAAATACCTATGGCTCTATTAATTTTAAGCTAGATTTAGGTTTAAGGCGTGATTTTTCGTGGCGTTTTACTATTGCTGATGTCAGCAAACCCATCATTGGTGTCGATTTTTTGTCTCATTTTAATTTAGTTGTAGATATAAGAAACAAAAGATTGTTAGACAATTTAACGTCATTAAATGTGTCATGTGTGTCAGCAGATAAGTGCATTAACATCTCTTCGGTTAAGATTACATCCGGTGATTCGCGATACTATGCTATACTTGCTGAGTTTCCTGAATTAACCCGACCCGCCGGCACACCTAGAGTAATTTTGCATAAGACAGTACACCACATTAATACCACCCCAGGACCACCTGTAGCTAGCAGGCCACGTCGTTTAGCGCCAGATAAATTTAGGATAGCCAAGCAAGAGTTTGACGTTATGATCCAGGATGGGACTGCTAGACCCTCAGATAGTCCCTGGTCTTCTCCTCTGCACTTGGCCCCCAAAAAAGACGGATGGCGTCCGTGCGGTGATTACCGTATGTTGAACGCCCGTACCATTCCTGATAGGTATCCGGTGAGGCACATCCATGATTTTGCACACAACGTTGCAGGATGTAAGATATTTTCCACCTTAGATCTTGTTAAGGCCTATAACCAGATACCTGTCAGTAATGAGGATATACCCAAAACGGCAATCACGACACCATTCGGCCTCTACGAATTTCCATTTATGACTTTTGGTTTGCGTAATGCAAGTCAAACGTTTCAGAGATTCGTAGATGAGCTGACTCGTGACATGGATTTCGTATATCCATATTTAGATGATTTTTTGGTCTACTCGGAAGACCAAAAATCCCATGAACAACATTTACGATGTTTATTTAAGAGAATGTCCGATTACGGAATTTTATTAAACACTCCAAAGTGCGTCTTTGGTGCTTCTGAAGTGACTTTTTTAGGATACCATATATCTAGTGAAGGTATCAAGCCACTAAATGAAAAAGTCAAGGCTATACAGGAGTTTCCGCAGCCAACGACCGTTAAACAGCTTAGGAGGTTCTTAGGAATGTTAAATTTCTATCGCAGATTTATTCCTCGCGCAGCTGCAGTCCAAGCACCTCTTAACGCTTTACTAACAGGCTCGGTCAAAGGCAATCATCCTATTGCCTTAAAAGATGATAGTCTTAAAGCTTTTGAAGACTCAAAAATCAGCCTCTGTAACGCAGCACTTTTGGCGTATCCCGATTGTCAAGCTCATTTAGCACTCACTACTGATGCTTCCGATGTTGCTGTAGGTGCTGTTCTTCAGCAGCAAAAGGAAGGTCATTGGCAGCCTTTAGCATTTTATTCTTGCAAATTAAGTCCATCACAATGCAAGTATTCACCATATGATCGGGAACTTCTCGCCATATATCAGGCAATTAAATATTTTCGTCACATGTTAGAAGCTAGAAATTTTACCATCTTTACGGATCATAAACCTATCAGCTTTGCATTTCATTCAAGGAAGTCAAGCTGTTCTCCTCGTCAATATAGGTATCTCGATTTTATTTCACAATTCTCTACCGATATTCAACATCTTTCCGGTAAAGACAACGTTGTCGCGGACACTCTATCGCGCATTGAACAATTAGATACCCATATTGATTTTGAATCTCTAGCAAAAGCTCAAGAATCAGACGAACAAGTCAAAGATTTAATTGGCAATAGTACTTCACTTCGGTTAACGAAAATGAAAATACCCGGTAGTCGGTACGAGCTGTTCTGTGATATCAGCACACCAACTCCCCGGCCATTCGTTCCGAAAATCTTACGCCGCAAAATCTTTGACTGCTTACACTCGCTTAGCCACCCAGGCATCAACACTAGTGCCAAGTTAGTTGCACAACGTTTCGTGTGGGATGGCATTAGGAAAGACTGCAGAGAGTGGGCCCGAACTTGTTTAAATTGCCAACGGTCAAAAATAAATAGACACGTCTCTGCACCTATAGGTAACTTTTCACTACCCCGAGGAAGATTTAAGCATTTGCACATAGATCTTATTGGACCTCTTCCGATTTCTAACGGTTATCGCTATTGCCTCACGGCAGTCGACCGGTTCTCACGATGGCCTGAGGCGATACCTATAATGGACATATGTGCAGAAACAGTTGCCAAGGCTCTTTTGCGTGACTGGATAGCTCGTTTCGGTTGTCCTACCATCATTGTTACGGATAGAGGAACACAGTTCGAATCTGAGCTTTTCAAATTCCTCTCTAAAATGATTGGTTTTGAGCACCGTAGTACTACAGCCTACCATCCAGCCTGTAACGGCCTCGTCGAACGTTTTCATCGGCAACTGAAAGCCGCCATCATGTGTCATGCTAATACCAACTGGACTGAAACACTTCCACTAGTTCTTTTGGGCATCCGTAGCACTTTCAAGGAAGATCTCCAAAGCTCATCAGCCGAGATTGTATACGGCGAACCACTGAGACTTCCTGGAGAGTTTTTCCACTCAGATTTAAATGGAACCACAGACATTACTGATTTTACAGCACGTCTGAGGTTGTTTGCTCAAAAGTTACAACCCTGCTTAACTTCACGACATTGCACTGGTAAAATTTTCATTCATAAAGATCTGGCAAGTACTAGCCATGTATTTTTAAGAGACGATACTGTTCGTCGCTCCTTACAACCAGCTTATACCGGTCCGTATAAAGTTTTAAGCAGAGGTCCCAAAACATTTAAAATAGAAATTAAGAGCAATGAGGTGACAGTATCAATAGACCGATTAAAACCAGCCTATATATTGTCCCCTGAACAGCACCCTATAGAAATAAAAAATAACTCTCCACCTCCAGTAAATAAAGATATCATAACACCAGTAAATACTCAAAAACAAAAAGTCACTCGTTTTGGTAGAATAGTTCGCCTACCGAACTACTATCGCCCGTAGTGACGGTCTCTGGGGGGGAGTGATGTGGCGTACACATATTTATTTAATTATACATATGTTATTTATTTACAATACTAACGCAATTAAAATTATTTACAATTATAACTAATTATTATTTTACCTAAGTTCAACTTATCACTAAAAATACAAATATATAAGAAATAATAATATAAACATCTATTCTATACTTACCTTAACTATTTACAAATTATTACTAATATATTACAAAACATAAAATTATATTAAGGACATTCAGTGATATTAATATATTACGAGTAAAGCATAGCATTGCGTCGCGGGAGAGTATCTGTCGCAATGTACAGCAGACTTAACACACGCCTGTTGTATTCCAGTTTTTTGCATTCAACGTTGCATTGATAACGCGATGACGTCGCCACAGACAGTAGTGCGTAGACTGAATCGACGCAAGGCACACGCTTCTAGTTTCGCGGTTTTTGCACCTATCTACGCACGCGTTGACACCGTAAACAACAGCTTTGTGTTTTTACTTCCATCTCGCCTTTTGACCATCTTATTTGTGGAGTATTGGTGGAATACTATATACCACCACCAAAACTGCATCTACCTGATATCCACTATCGACGGCAGTGATTAGGTCGGTTACAAAACTGACTAGATTAGTCTGGACTGAACGACCTCTTCTGAATCCATGCTGCGAGTCCGACAAAGCTAGATTTATGTGCCTAGTAAAAATTGGACAGATCATAGATTCGAACAACTTTGAAAAACAGGACAGGACATTGAAATCGGACGATAATTCTTAACATCTTCTGGGTCTCCCTTCTTGTACACAGGTATTACTCTGGCTCGTTTCCACTCAAGAGGAAATTTACCTTCGCTGAGTGAACGATTAAATATTAACGACAATGGAAGTGCCAATACACTACCACATCTTTTTAGAAACAGTGGAGGAATATTGTCTGGTCCAGAGCTTTTATGAGTGTTAAGTTTGCGTATTGTCCTAAGAACTTCTCCCTCAGAAAAACAAATTTTACTGAGACAAGAGCTCTGACGTGGCAGAAAGGAGACCGATTTGCCCGAACGGTGATTAAAAACCGACTCAAAGTGCTCTACGAAGAGCGCAGCTTTAGCGTCTCCAGAATTGCCAACCATATTATCCAAGTGCATCGCATCCGGAAACGACGGTTTGTCATTACGGAGGTTCTTAAAATGACGCCAAAATCCTTTAGGGTTTTCAATAAGGTTGCTTTGGACCTGTGACTTGTGGCGACCATAGCACTCATTGTATAGACTGTGGCAACGAGACCGAAGCAACGCGAACTCCAAGCCGTCACGAGGATTGCCATACTTACGGTATACCCGCCTACACTTATTTTTATCCGCTAGCAGTCTAATCAGGGAGCTACTAAACCAAGATGGGTATTTCCTTTTTTTTGGTTTATGTTTAGGGACAAATTTTAAGAAAACTCCATTCAATATTGTATAAAACTTTGAAACCATATCGTTCAGATCTAGACACTCGGCAAAAATATCCTGCCAGGATATCCTCTTCAACTCAGAAGCAATGCTAGGGTAGTCCGCCTTAAAAAAGTTAAAGTCTGATCGTTGCGGCGGGGTCTCCGGTCTGAAATGCGAAATAGGTATCTGTAACATAAGTGGGGGATGGTATGCATCCCGCTTGGACAGCACATCCAGCGGTCCAACCACACTCGCACCAGGAACATTGGTAATTATCAGGTCCAACATCTTCCCAGAATCGTTACGGATATGATTAAGCTGTTCCAAACCATTTAATGAAATAAAGTCCACCAGCGAATAACCCAGGCCATTATCGAAATTAGACGGAGACATTGCATTACCCGGATCACTAGCAGACCACTGAAAGCTCAAATTGAAGTCACCAAGGATAATTACATCGTCAACACAATTGAGAACGTTATTTACACCATCAATAAATTTAGACTGCCGTTGTAAGTTGGCTGGAGGAGGCAAATACACGCCACAAATTGCCACTTTTTTGACAGTGCCAACATTATTTATGTTAACAGTTACCCAAAGGTCTTCGACCCCTGAGTTCGATTCCCAGACGTGCATCCGACTCGACTTCAATTTTTTTGATACAGCTATCATTACACCCCCTCCATCCCGCTTAAGATGACCAGGGTTCACACTCGTACCCTTGTCCATACATGTACGGTATCTTCTTCTAATATATAAAATTCTCGTGTCACAGTGTTTGTTACCAAACTCCTCCAAAACGGCTTAAAGGATCCTTATGATTTTTTTTGTGTATATTCGGTAGGTCTGAGAATAGGTCGTAAACTATTTTTTATTATGGCGAAACGTAGTTCGCGGACACAGCTAGTCTTCAATATAATAATGTGATGTTGCAAGTAGGATGTATTCTTATATTATTTTTTACTTTCTGGTGTATTTGTATAATAAATTATTTATCTGAAGCTATTTATTTTGTGCGATGTAGCAATACAAGATTTGAATGTAATAAATTTTTGGGTAATGCATTAGAAAAGTAAAAATTTGGAATTGTATTAATAAACACAGTTAACGTTTAATTTGATAGATGTGTGTACAAAACGAAGTAGACTGTAATTCGATGCAGGAAGAAAGTTAGTGTGTTCAGTTCACAATGCAGAAAAGTCGTTACTTTCTGTGGTTCAGAATTCAAAATGACTGTAACAAGTACTCTTTTTTATACACCAACTTTTGTCTACCGAAATTGATATTTGAGTATAGCTATTTGAGATTTATTTTTATTGTTTGTTATTTACTTAATTGTAACTATAATATTTAATACATTCACTCAAGAACAACTTTTTTCTCATTAACTTCATTTGTTACCGTACGTTATCTTTACTAGAAGTATCCATACTAATATTATAAATGGGAAAGTGTATGTGTGTGTGTGTGTGTTTGTTTGTCCGTCTTTCACGGCAAAACGAGCCACAAATTGACGTGATTTTTAAGTGGAGTTAGTTGAAGGGATGGAGAGTGACATAGGCTACTTTTTGTCTCTTTCTAACCCCCCACTTTCCTAAAATGGGGGGTGGAAGTTTGTATGGAGCATTCCGCGATTTTCAAGGTAGAAAGCTAAAAATTGGTATGCGGACTATTTGTGACTAACAAAAAAATCGTGCATCATTTTTTTCTTTGGAAATCTGCCCCCATCCCCTTAAAAGAGGGGGTGAAATTTTATATGGGGCTTTTCGCAGTTTTCAAGGTAGGAAGCTAATAATCGGTACACAGACTCTTTGTTACCAACGAAAAATACCTGCCTTATTTTTTTTTGGAAATCTTCCGTGTTACCCCGAATTTAACGCGAGCGAAGCCGCGGGCAAAAGCTAGTATTCCATATCACAGTAGGTAGGTAGTAGTAGGGGGTGTGTACCAACCAACCCAATCTACCGACTAATAAAATTCGCTACAGTCGTCGGCGCAATAATAACCAATTACCAATACGGCAATGTTCCTAAATGAAATGTATTTCTAATGGAACCGATTCGGCGACATCCGTCATAATGAGGATTTGGAGCCCTTGCGGTTGAGCGTAGGCCAAGAAATAATTGCGGATTTGATGTTTGCTGTCAAATCAACACGTAGATTATAGGATTAAGAGCGAGACGGCGGCATTGCCCACACAAAGGGGGCGAGAGAGAGGGACGTGCGAGGGTGTCGGCGGCTAACGAGCGGGCGCGGGTTTGATGCCCCGCCAAATAGGATGGTAATGACGTCTTGAGTTGACAGATGTCGCAGAGTCGTGATTGACTAGGTTTTTGTGAATGGTTTCCGAGATCGTTCACTGTGTGACTGATGGTGATTGAAATGGAATTATGTTTTGTCTTTTTCTCGTTTCTCGGTTTGACATTTAATTTCTCGATCCGACATTAGTAAGTCAAGTACGCCTGGAATCCCTGGTTATCCCGCTTCAGTTAATTTACTCATAACATGCTAAGTTGCACTGAATCTCATTGACTTAACAAGAAGTAAGACATTAACATAGCCGACCGTGTTGCATCTCCTTTTATCACTTGTTTCTCGGGCAATAAAATACTAGACATCGAAATGAGGTTAGAAGTAACGGGGAGAATCAACTGAAATCTTATTCGAGATCAATACACACTAAACTTCTTTGTCATATTTAAACATATGACTACTTCAAGAGAATCTACATTAACTTCAACTCAAGAGTGACAAATTTTCCAGTTAATATTTTAAATAATCTATTTTTTTAAACCATTAATATAATATAGGTTGGGGAAAAAGTCTTTTCGCATTATAGTATGTATAAACTTGTAATAAAATCTCTTTGGCTATACTATTTGTATCTGGCTGGTTTTGGTATCATTGAAAGTTTAAATTTTAAAGAACATAATTCCAAATTCAAATTAGGAAAATGTGTGATTTTCATTTGTTTTTCGTACCGCCAAGATGAGTCAATCTAATGAAGAAATTCGATACATTTTAAAATTTTACTACAAAAAAGGTAAAAATGCAACGCAAGCCGCGAAAAAAATTTGCGATGTTTATGGACCTAGTGCAGTGTCTGTGAGAGTAGCACAAATTTGGTTTAAGCGTTTTCAATCCGGAAATTTTGATGTCAAAGATGCACGTCGCTCTGGTCGCCCTATTACAGATAAAATGGATGCCATTTTTGAAAAAGTGGAGCAAGATCGGCATGTCAGTAGTTACGACGTAGCTGAAGAACTGGGAATTGACCATAAAACAGTTTTGGCGCATTTGAAAAAAACTGGGTACACAAAAAAGCTCGACATTTGGGTACCTCACGAGCTCACTGAAAGAAACCTAATGAACCGTGTACTCATTTGTGATTCTTTATTACGACGTAATGAAACCGAACCATTTTTGAAGAAGCTGATAACTGGTGATGAAAAGTGGATCACGTACGACAAGAACGTGCGAAAAAGGTCGTGGTCAAAGGCCGGTCAGGCTTCACAGACTGTGGCGAAACCCGGGTTAACTCGCAACAAGGTGATGCTGTGTGTGTGGTGGGATTGGAAGGGCATTATTTATTATGAGCTGTTACCACCAGGCAGGACCATCGATTCTGAACTCTACTGCGAACAACTGATGAGATTAAAGCAAGAAGTTGAGAGAAAGCGGCCGGAATTAATCAACAGAAGGGGTGTGGTTTTTCATCATGATAACGCTAGACCTCACACATCTTTAGCCACTCAGCAAAAATTAAGAGAGTTTGGCTGGGAGGTGTTAATGCATCCGCCGTATAGTCCTGACCTTGCACCTTCAGATTTCCACCTGTTTCGGTCTCTTCAGAATTCTTTAGGCAGTGTCAGGTTAACATCACGAGAGGACTGCCAAAACCACTTGTCGCGGTATTTTGACCAGAAGTCCCAAAATTTCTATAGCAATGGGATCATGTCCCTACCTACAAGATGGCAAAAAGTTATCGAACAAAATGGTACCTACATACTTTAGTTAAATGTAAATAAACTATATTAAAAAATGTTTTGAATTTTCTTAAAAAATGCGAAGAAACTTTTTCCCCAACCAATATTTTTATACTAAATATAAATTTACTCAAGAAAGAAAAAATGGACAAGTAAATGAAAGTAACTTAATATATTTCATACATCTTTGGACCTACATTTGAAGTATTCTCAATTTAAAGTAAGCTTATAGTAAAGCCAAATGGAGCTAAAGTTGTATGGAAGTTCCCTTTGGTAATAATGACATTTAAATTTGGAACGCCAAAATGTCAACAACATCTTTTATCTTCTCTTATATATAAATTTGAAACGCTGTGTGTTAGTCTCGCAAAAACTCTGAAACGGCTCGACAGATTCTTACGAAATTTTCTGTTTCTTTGAATCGGTCCAGGGAAGGTTTAAAAGTACATTTGAACCCAGTAGGTGGCGCTGTAATCGCCGGGCAGGACAACGTCTGCCGGGCCCACTAGTCAAAAATAGTTTCGAAGGACCGACTTCGATTTTTGTTTGACATAGTTATTATAGTTCCGTAGGCAAAAGATAGTCAATAGCTAAGGCATACAGCCAAGCTTTTTTGTTAAATACATATTTTTCATCGGAGTAAAGTCCGTTTTGATGTGTCGAATTTAATAGTTAAAACCTCCTCGGATCGAGGAACTTATGTCTTGAGCAGCCTTGTTCTTTTTCGAATCAATTTTTTATTTTGTTGACATTTCTGCATTCCAAATCGGAAGTCATTAATAATAAACCATATAAAAACATCACATTAAGTTTCCAAAACTGGACCAAGCTTCTAACATTTAATTTTTAATCTAATAAACTTACTTTTAATTGAATTTATAATTACTTTTTTATTTAACCTCACAGTAGGTGTATAGAGTATGCTCCTAGGGGATAAAAGTTTCTTAGCCTTGGGCAGACTTGAATCCTCCCCTCCCGAACATAGTGAGGGAATTATGGTAAGAATCCTGAATGAAGCGAAAGATTCAAGTCTGCCCAAGGCTTACAAGGAATAATTATAATACGTGATCCAGATGCAGGTGGTGTATAAATGTCATTATTACCCAAGGGAACTTCCATACAACGTTAGCTCTCTTTGGATTTCAATTCCACGACCTCAACTTAAGTATACAAACTAAATAAAAACATCACATTAAGTTTCCATAACTGGACTAATGTTTCCAACTTCACATTTAATTTTTAATTTATTAAACTTTTAAAATTCTAAAATTTGTTGTAGAGATCGAATTTGAAATAATGTTTTTATTACAATTCTTTAAGTCGGATATTGTGAACTTATATTAATCCATTGACTAAGTTACAGAAGACGCAGCTATTCTTCAGACAAAAGCTTTCTGAAAGAAGATAAGTCAGCTCTATAACGCACTTAGCTTAATAAGTTCTCTTCAGAAGGCCCCAGTTAATCGGGAAGATCAGTTCCCTCATTGTGACTCAGTCTAACGCGATCGCTTTTAAATTGACGACAGATCATTGCGGCGTCAGTACAATAACACCATTTCCTTTTATAAAAGTGTGTCTCTTGAAACATGACAGAATTTTTTTATACAAATTTTCGAATATTTCCTGTGGTTCGGTGTTTCGATGTTCTGTACCGAAAAACTGGCGCTAGAGGCATATTACACTTTAACTGTTAAATTCAAGCGATCGTGTATGTCGAGTAACACAATACGGGGGCAGGAACTAGTATCTCTGATCTCAATATCATAATAGGCGCTGCGACACCTATCTCCCGCGCTGATCGCATCAGCTCAGCATCAAAGCGATCGAAGATAAGGCAGGCTGATCTTGATGGGGATAGGAAGGAACGCGTCACAGGCACATTGTTTCACGAGTCATTAGAATGATTAACTTGCTGAGGTGTAGTGGCGGGTGATTCTAACACTAGATTGGTGTGACATTTAAGTATGGATAGAATTGTATAATCATATGTTTTAATAATCATATGTTTTGGAGCGTCGGTGGCGCTGTGGACTCGGCACTTGCCTTCCAATCGGGAGGTCGGGGTTCGAGACCCGCTATGTACCAATGTGTTTTTCGTTACGAATTTCATATGTACATTTGTCTGACGCTCCTACGGTGAAGGAAAACATCGTGAGGCAACCTGCATACATCTGCGAAGAAATTCAATGATGTATGTGAAGTCGACCAATCCGCACTGGGCCAGCGTGGTTGACTAAGGCCTAATCACCCTAACATAGGGTAGGCTCGAACCCCTCGGTGGGGACGTATATGAGCTGTGATGATGATGATGATGATGATGTTTTAATAAAATGAAGTATTTGAACTATACAAGCTACACGTACCTCGTATATCTGCTATATAAAAAATAAATTTTGCAATTCAATCAGTCCAAATATTGCAGACATTAAAATATTGAGAATATAATAAGTTCACCACAATATTACCACTTCACAACCACAAACACTCGAATGAAATTTCGGCCCTTAAGAAAATGAATTGGTCCTCCGAGCCGGATAAAAATGAATTTGTCTCCGCTCTAGTACTCATTAAGTCGGGCAAAAAACACATTCAATTGTAATAATGAGTAAAAACGCGTGCTTCAAGACAAGCCTCGGTCCCTCGCCAGGTGGCGTGTTGACTGCTGTTGGCAAAACAATGAGCTTACGCACAATAGCTCAAATATTGCGCTGGCACATTCTGAACGAGCTATTGTGACTCTACTATAATTGTTCCGTGAATTATTCGTATTTCAATGTTTGAGTTGCGATATTTTAATAGTACCGTTTGAGTTTTCGACGGGTTTGTTGCAACGGCTATTTTGCAGAATATCACAGTGTTGAATATTTCAATGATTGGATTTCGAAGATGTTAATAATAAGATTAACTATTTTATAGAGGAAGGCTATATAACATCACGCTACAACCAATAGAAGCTGAGAATCAATGAAAAATGTTGCTAAAAGGGAAAAAAAATCCTTTTCAGAGCTTTCGTTGCGTGCGTTGCGTAAACGGTTGTTATTTTCCGACATCCACGCGAACGAAGTCGCGGGCACAGCTAGTATCAAAAAGTAAAGCTAGACATATCAAAATTTGACCAGCAGTTCCCTTTTATTATAAACCCCATTAAAAAAAGAGTAAAGAGGGTTAAAAAGTTTGTATGGAATTTCGTTAATTTTGCTAAAGGCATCAGATCCTTTGTATTTGGGGTAATTTTATAGCGCTGACATCGACTACCTATGAAGGGGTTTTAGGAAATTCAACCCCGTAAGGAGTGAATTAAAGGTTGAAAAATTGTATGGAACTTAGTTATTTTTTAAGTTAAAAGCATGATACTATGTATTTCGGCTAAAAAACAGAAATTCTATTTAATTACATTTAATTAAATTTCAACTTTTTTGAGAATTCTATCCTCAAATTCGTGAAATAGGGGTTGAAAGTATTCTATATTTGCGTATCACACTAAAACTACTTAATGTTCAACGGGACTTTTTTTAAAGGTCTGCATTGTCGTTTGTACTACGGGAAAATATTGAATTCCGATGGGAAAAACGAAAATAACTCAAGCAAAGCTGCAGGCGGAAATCTGTTATACTATAACAATCGAATCATAAGTGAAAAAAAACAGTGTTCTAATATATTGGACAATATAATACATAAACATTATATTATATAAGTATAATATACATATTTAAGTCTTAATAATATACAAATTAAAGTCATATTAATCCATTATAAACGATCAATCTAAATCTTTTTGAAAAAAAATTTTCAATCGTAGTATAGCACTTAATCAACTTTTTAGAAAAAATTGAAATAATGCTCACACAGAACAATTAGTAGAAATGTTGGGCGTGTCCCGCGAAAGACGAGACTAGTGAAACCACCAGATTTTACGCAAATTGGAATGTGGGGAGGCGCAGTGTGTTTGACGCCACCCTTCCGATTTCACAAAGTCGTTTTACTATTGTTTGGCGAGTCGTCGATTCGGGCTTGATGTCGCCCTCAAGGGCTCAGCTTACTTCACTAATAATAATCGGGCCCCAATATTTTTGTTTACACAGCAGATAGCTCTTGGCCTTCTGCTGACTGGTATGATGGTAAGCGAGGTACAGACTGCATATATCACTAAAAGGAGCAGCCTAACTGTGGTAGCGCCTCCACCTCATGGAAGATGTTTTTTTTAATACCACAAAGGTGGAAAACAAGAATGTAGGTCCCCTGATGGTAAATGCGTGTATGGCGTGGCAATAACGCTTCAATAGATTTTAGGGACAGTTATTGTTGATTAACCGATAACCAACTAAAACATTTGTCACTATTGACTTCATCATCATCATCATTTCAGCCAAGAGACGTCCACTGTTAGACATACTATTGACTTAATACGAATAAATTGCACTACAAAAAGTGTGTTAAAGTGAACAGGATTAATAAAACGCTATCAAGACGAGCTAACACCGTTAATATTATAAATTGATAAATTGTCAAAGAGACTTAGTTCTGCAGCCTACGCTGTAGGGAAAATACGTCAGCTGACTGATGTTGATACAGCAAGACTTGTATACTTTGCCTATTTTCATAGTGTGATGTCGTATGGCATTTTGCTGTGGGGAAATGCTGTCGACATTCAGACTGTTTTTGTGCTGCAAAAAAGGGCTATTCGTGCTATTTATAACCTTAAAATAAGAGACTCTTTGAGAGAAAAATTTAAAGAAATTGGTATTATGACCGTCGCGTCGCAAAATATTTACGAGAATATAGTATATGTTCATAAAAATATACATTCGTTTTGTAAAAACAGTGATATTCATTCAGTAAATACTAGGCAAAAGAATATGTTAGCGTTACCAAATACTCGGCTTAAAAAAATTAATAATTCTTTCAAAGGCCTTTGTGTACGTTTCTACAATAAAATCCCAAATAATATTAAAGCACTTAACTTGAATAAATTTAAAGTCGCACTTATGAAAAAAGCATATTATAAAGTGTCTGATTATATGACAGATAAAACTGCTTGGGATTGACAAAAAATGTGATAATTGACGTTCAAAGGGTGTTAACACTTTGTGATAATAGGATAAATTTCATTCGAGTAACTGTTCCACTCACACGAGAAGGCTCTCCCAATTTCCGAACAGGTGTAGAGTCAATTTTTTTTTCATTTGACTTGTATTTGCACACATCTTAATAATGGTTGGGGTGTGTGTACATACAAGGATTAAATAATTTAGTTAATTAGATTCTTGGTTGAAGATTTTTGTTTTTTTTGACGTCAATAAGTGCCTATAAAGGTCTATATTGAATAAAGATTTTTGAGTTTGAGTTTGAGTTTGAGATTAGCAGAATAAGGCGCTGGACGCTTGGCACTCGCGCATTGCCGACCTTAAACATGAGTACCTCTTTACTTTTTTTAAAAAAATCCATGCCGTTGTCCCTATAGAAAACCTCAGAAGGATGTAGTTCTGCCCTTGAGTGAGGTTATCGAAGTTCAAGGTGGATGCTGTCAGTGTCGTGCTGGCTTAGGTTTGTGGGCGCAAGTGACGTCTCTATTTGCAAGCATGCATGACTCAGTTAAGTGCTACAAGGAAGAGTGGATTATTACATCACTCTGGTCAGACGAATGGGTTTTTTCGAATTTTCATGTAGAGTCGCACCGGTGTAATTACAGTTACTAGCTTAAGATGACACAGGTTTTCTAGCAACCTTTACAATACAGACGATCCGACAAGCATTCAAATCAAAACACTGACCATTTAACATCATGTGGAGAGCTCTACGCCGCCCCGGTTTACTTCTTGAACTTTATACCTACCTAAAAGTGTAGGCAATCTCCACCTTGATATCTGAACAGCACAGGAACTGAAGGATATATTTGTTGTTAAGAGGTGCCAGTCTAATATCATCGTAGTCAGTAACGTTATGCTCATAAAATTTTTATTTCAACCAAAATACATAAAAATTATGTTTATTTTAATGCAAAGTATTGTTAGTTTGAAAAATTTTAATACCCTTTTTAGGCTATTTTTTAATACCCTTAGGTGATAAGGGTGGTCCTTCCCAGAATATTATGGCGAAAGGTAGTTCGCGGGCACAGCTGGTCTCGATATAAAGTGCATGCTGACGCACATTTTAAGTAATTGTAAATATTACGCATCCGTTATTAAGTTCGATAAGATGATGGTAGCTATAACCAGGCAGCCATTAAGGTAACCTTACATTTAATGTACACGTAGTTAAACCGGGTCTATCCCAGTAGTCTCATTGAGTTGTTCCATCACGGGACTACTACCAATATTTTGTCCTAGTAGTCCCGCAGAACACAGAACAATTTTTTTATGTATAAAACTCGTCTCAGTTGTCCCGTTAAAATAATTTTCTACTATTACTCCTCTCTTGGACCAATTCATGGATCTGAACGTTTTCGTAGGATCTGAACGTACACGTAGTTAAACCGGGTCTAACGCACTAGTCTCGCTGTGTTGTTCCATTACGGGACTACTACCACTATTTTGTCCCAGTAGTCCCGCGGGACACAGAACGATTTTTTATGTATAAAACTCGTCTCAGTTGTCCCGTTAAAATAATTTTCTGCTATATGTTACTCCTGTTTTCGACCAATTCATGGATCTAAACGTTTTCGTAGGATCTGAACGTCGACAAAACAAGTGGACGTTGGAAAAACGTTTACGTCGGAAAACACGTGATTCCACGAAACATCTGATGGTCTTGTGATGGAGCCAACTTAAAGAGACTAGCAAGATAGTAAAAAAAAACTTCTTTCGCCCTTTTTTCAAAAAAATTTAATGATCGATATCTAACAATTAAAGGAAAAAAACGGAACCCTTATAGTATCGCAACATTGAACGCGTAGGTCTCTTTCAGCTGTGAAAAATCTGCAGATGTATATATACTTCTTCGCAGATGTATATCTGCGAAGAAATTCAATGGGTTATGTGAACATAAGCCGACCAATCCGTACTGGTCCAGCGTGGTTGACTAAGGCCTAATCACCCTAACATAGGGCAGGCTCGAGCCCTTGGTGGAACGTAAATGAGCTGTGATGATGATGATGATAATGGTGATCAGGGGATTTGACATAATTAGAAATTGATATACTTTGTTGAGTTATTTATACATATACTTAGTTAAATTAATATACTAAAGATTAATTTGTACGGTGCCCTAGGTTTTTTTATCTAAAAAATTACCTTTTGTAATGGAGCCCGTTATAAGTTCCATTTACACATTTTGAATGCATAATATTTTCTTTTTAATCGACTTCGAAAAAGGAGGAGGTTCTATATTGGAGTGTATCTATTTTTTTTGTATTGTGCACCAGTTACTCCGATATTTGTGGGCCGATTTTCAATTTTTTTTGTAATCGAAAGAGTATACTCCTGTGACTGTGCCATTGTCACCATATCATGATCTAATGATGGGATCTCATGAAAATCTAGGGAAATCCTTAAATTTCATAGATACGTCCAACGTGTTTCATGTTTTTGTTGAAAATTGCATCTAGTAGTCATCATATTATGATACTGAGCTGATAATGAAAGGTTTCTGAAAGGTAAGGAGTAAGGGGATAGTTCTTTCAATTATTAAGAGCGAAAGACATTTTAAGTTATTGTGGTGTTTATCCTGGCTCAAATTCAAATACCAACGCATGTATTAAACTAACTAAAAAGATTGAAATATATTTTTTTACAAAAACTAAAATCGACAACAAAACACCAAAAGTCATAAATAATATAGAAATACGTACAACATAACACTGTTATATTGAAGTCGGTGAAAAATGTAAGAACAATTTAATGTAGTTAGTTAAAATTTGGCGCCAACTTCAATATAAAACTGTGATTTTGTAGTATTCCCATATTATTTATGACTTTTTGGTGTTTTTGAAGTTGCTTTTATTTTTTGTAAAAAAATTTCAACATTTAAGTACGTTTACGTGTTTCAAGTTTTCTCATCATTACACATTGTATTTAACTTGGCATGATCTTTGGGAATTTCCAAATTTGTTAGAATATTGAACTCAGCCTTTGCGACTTTTTTATTAGTTTTGCGTTGCTACTCTTCGATTGAATGTGTGGGGCGGTGTCTTTCCGTATGGACGCACCACAGTATTCCTTTTTTGCCACTGTTGAAAAATATGTTTGAAACTTTTTAAATCTGGAAAATGTCCAGCATTCTTCTATTAAAGAAGCAATACACAACATAAACCTTTTAACCTTTATTTTTCGAACGTTCAGTTGTTTTTCCGAAGTTTAGATCCTATGAAGACTATTAGTACAAAAAGGATTGATAGTAGAACATAATTTTAACGGGACAACTGGGACGAGTTAATTGCATAAACAATTTGTTTTGTGTCCCGCGGGACTACTGTTACGAAATTGTGGCAGTTGTCCCGCGATTAGACAACTCAACGGGACTAGTGTGATAGACCCGTTAAACCAGTCACCAGTGTAACTACGAATATAACGCGCCATCCTAATGGGGGAACAATCATACGAACAAACAACAAAAATGATGTGATATGGTCCTACACGTGTCCTAACTCCCAAAAGATCACGTGACGATTTACATTGCTTAATTTCGTTGTATGGCTAAATAGCCAATCTGGACCTGTGGTTCAACTACTAGGTATGTTCAGCTAATTGTCAGTCTTATACATATAACTACGATCGTCGTGGTCAATCCTAAAGTTTAAAAAATGTCCTAGTCACTAACTAATACTCACCAAAAAGTAAAATTAACGCAATACCCTTAAACCTCTATTCTTTGCCTCCTCCAAAGACAAAGCGTGCCAACAAAACTTTTCCCGCGCAATAAACAATGCGTGCAGGGGTGCCAACCGTTCGATTACAACCGCGGCCGCGAGCATATTTCGCGGGTTAACTGTGCAGCCATTGTGATTACTAATTGCTCTGACGTACCCTCTTGAGTGCTGGGCTTGTTTCGTCGGTGCTATTGTTATTGTTGAAATCCTTCAATTGGATTTACGACGTATGTTTAAATTAAATTTAAAAATTCGCCCACGAATCAGTGAACGTAGGCGAATAATAAAATAAGGACTCATAAAACAGACAAAAAAAAACAAAGTCGCAACCTTTTACCTATTAGGTCTAGTCAAATTGCTTTAAAATGCATAGAACAGCTATGTATGGAACTTAACATTCTAAAACCACGTTCACGTTTTCCCATACATGCTCTAAGCCACCGATTTTTATATAATAGAAACGCTTTATCCGTAAATTGCTACGCTAGATGATTAAATTAAAGGAACATCTTATTTCTTAGACATGACGATTGAATTCTATTTGCTTGAGATCCTATCCTGAAAATAGTAAATTAATAAAATTGTTCACAGCCTCATAATAATGTCGTATACGTGATACCTAATGATAGTACGAGTAATACACAAATTTTATCGGTTAATATAAATCAACAGTAGTTTGTTACATTCAGATATAGAGTACTCGCGTAGATTGAAAATAGTAGTAAACATTACGCAGACAAATAAAGCAAACCTACTTAAATGAGTAATATTCCATCTTTACAGATGTGAGGTGGGCACCCCGCAGCCAGGATGCAACCGTTCCAGTCGCCAGCACGGCCCGAAGGCCCTCGCGAGTCCTCGCCCGAGCGCGCCAAGTCCCCTGACACGCCCACGGCGCCCCCCGCCGCCCCCGCGCCTGCGCCCGTGCTCAACTTCTCCATAGCCCGCCTGATGGAGCCCGACCGCAAGCGACCCGCCTCGCCCGATCCGCCGCCGCCCCCGGGCTTCCTGTCCTACGGCGCTCATCTCCTCGACTCAGCCTTCAAACAGTACATCCCAGCTGCGCGAAGACAGCTCGTCTCCCATTATCCTCTACTCTACTACGGCCCAGAACTGGTTTCACTGACTTACGCTCACCAGTTACATCTTCCGAGGCCACCTCCTCCCACTTCTCCAGTCCGGCCGCAGAGCCCTCGCCCGCCGGCCGCCGACCACGCCGTGTCCTCCACGACAGGGCCGACATCATCTCCAGCGAAGAGCAAGAGCTTTGCTTGCGGAGATTGCGGGAAGGTATTCAACGCCCATTACAATCTGACTAGGCATATGCCTGTCCACACGGGAGCGAGGCCATTCGTGTGCAAAATATGCGGAAAAGGATTTCGTCAAGCGTCAACGCTCTGCCGACACAAGATCATTCACACTTCGGAAAAACCACACAAGTGTCTGACCTGCGGCAAGGCTTTCAACCGATCATCGACGCTCAATACGCACGCCAGAATTCACGCCGGCTACAAACCGTTCGTCTGCGAGTTCTGCGGGAAAGGATTCCATCAAAAAGGGAACTACAAGAATCACCGGCTCACCCACAGCGGGGAGAAAGCTTACAAATGCAACATCTGCAATAAAGCCTTCCACCAAATATACAACCTGACATTTCACATGCATACGCACAACGAACGAAAACCGTTCACTTGTAGCATATGCGCGAAAGGGTTCTGCAGGAACTTCGACCTTAAAAAGCACACGAGAAAGCTGCATTTGGGCGTCGGGTCGAACAATGACTCCTCGTTAGATACGCAGGACGAATCCACCCAAGAAGCTACCACCAGCCCCGTCGAGGAGCCCAGCAGAGTATCTTTCAGACCGTTCCTCGGCGCCACTTACCCTCGAATTATAGATCCGACGCGAATTACCGCCCCTAATACATTCTTCTCTAAGCTGTTGTGACCCAGAGGGTATTTTAATAATTTCGAGGAACCTAACGAATGATTTGATGACAAAGGATTTGATGCGTTATAAACAGATTATTGATTATTATTAGCTTCAATAAAAATGTAATGTTTCATTGTTCACATTAACATACAACTAATATTATTGTGTATAAATGTTTTAAAAGTTTCTGCCTTTATGTGTTAGTTTCATGAGTTTATTCAATGTCAAAAAATGTAACATCTGCTGATTAATATTCTTCGTAATAGCTTTGAAAAATAAGAATATACATATATAAAATAGAATAATAAATAAATAGTTAGATGTCATACCAACAACAAGAATATGTTGAAGATTTCTGAAACTTTGCATTGTCAAAAAATATTAAATTCACATAGAAAAATTGTGTATATAAAATAGCTATTCTATGTATATAGATATTTGAAATCTTTTATTTATTATGTTAAAAATTTAAATATATTATATTATAACGACATAGGTAAGTAGGTAGCTATTGAGTTTGATATGTGAAATTGTATATTATATTACTTATATCACCAATCAATTTGGATAAAAATAGGTAGTATTAAATGTTCTCTGGTAGAAATTAACTCAGTTCTCTATTCGGGCTGAGTCTGTACGGAAAGAGATCTGTGTATACAATCGAAGTAACACAATAGTCAACATGCACTATTTTGATCATTTCAATTTTTTCGTGACATGAGATTCTAGTAGATTTATTGATGAATTGGGTTCTCTGTTAGCACAAACTAGTGATCTCAATAACTGTTCTTACTGAATACTGAATACAGATATTGATTATTAAGTAATCAATTTCTTTTTGCGGTAATTAATGTAGTTTTCACTTAAGGAATACCAAACAGTACTAACAATGTACGACAGTTAAGATTATAAAATTTTTATTTACTTTCTCGCAATGTTGATTTTGTTTGTAAATATACATTATTTATCAAAAGTAAATTTTTAGTTTTAAGTTATTGATAGATAACGTAGATAAACACATTAATCCCGCAGTGCAGAACTTACGTTATTCTATAATTTTTTCAGTAATAAAAAATATCGCCAGCTCTAAATGTGATATTCTAGTTATTACTACATGAGTATATAAAAAGAACATATAAACATATGTTAGATGTGGTATCTGCAGCTATTTGGTCAACTTACTTTTTAACACACTTGCTAGTAAAGTGGATCTAATTTTACCGGTTTTAGACACATAAAGCAGTTCATAAAACACGCGTGTGCTATAATATAAAGCAAATGGTGCGGTTAAATATAATCTATAGCCGCACTGTTTGCGTTACAGTGATTTTTTTTAAAAAGCTAGAGGTAATATAAAAGACATCAACGAACCACATTGATTTATCGTAGGAATGTGGATACCTACGTTATATTGGAAAAAGTTCAAATAAATCTATAGGGTAAAATTAGATTAAATCAGCAGAGTTGTCAAATAAAAATTTTTTTACTTAAAAAATACTAAAAAACGATTATTTTCATACAATTGTTTAGTTGTCTGTAAATTAACAAATGATTTGTGTTATTTAATCAAAAAATTCAGTTTAATAAGTATTTTCCTCACAAGTGTGTTGAAAAACGTTGTACGATATACGTACGTATATTGGTTATACACACTCAGATACGCTTTTACTGAAATTCCGCCTCGTAAATTATAATCATGCACCATAACGCACTAATATCGTGTCTTTCTAGAATAACAGTAAAGTGCAATCGATACTTTGCACTTTACTGTTATTCTAGAAAGACCAGTGATAATACGTTTGAGTTTTTTAGGTTTAAAATTAATTTGAATTATCCAATCTATCTATCCAGAAGTTCCAGAAGTATGGATGTTTTTAAACCTCAGAATTTACCTTGTAGTGAACAAAATAATGTATTTGAAAAAGTCTAAGCTGTTTCGCTTTTAATTTTTTCAATGTGGAAGAAATCAACCAATGCAATGAGCCAACAAATAGTTTGATGAAAATATAAACACATGAATGGATCAGAAATTACGAGATCCGCAGAGAACCAAAGTTACCTATATAGCCCAAAGACTTGCGAGCATAAGTGATAGTGTTTAGAGCACATTGCACTGACAGCTATTATTGGGGCGTTAAGAACCTCGAGTAGCAGCCACGTACAGGGGGTCACAGTCTCACAGCGTTGGTGACTCCCCCATAATGTAGATCGACGATCTTGGTAAAGATCTCGGCAAGTTGCAAGCAGCGCAGGACCGATCGGTGTAGGGCTTTTGGGGAAGGTATATGTTCAGCACTAGGCGTCTCTTAGCCGAAAGGATAATGATAAGACAATTAATACGTGAATTTATTGAAGTTAAAAAATTTCAAGAAATCTCTCAGGCCATGCCACTGTATACTTTGTCATTGAGATATTGAACTGAGAATAATGAACGTTTCAAGCTACGGAGTTCTTGTAAATTTGTGATAAATTAGATTTTGTAAATAAGATGTTATTATGTCTACTGCAATATTGAGTGTAATTAAATATTTAAACACTGTAATAAAATACGTGTCTTTTATTTTTGATGATATTTTATCCGTTCCATGGTTAAAATTAAAAAACATGCGACAAACTGACTAATTGCCTATTCCGAATGGTTATGAATTTTGCTCGATGATTGCTTAATTTTGCTCCAATTTTCCATCACTATTATGATTTCGCAAGTGATAAAAAAAATGATTGAGACCATCGAGTGTCGATCGGGAGGTCTGGGGTTCGCTTCCCCATGGGGGCAAAAAAAAATTTGCTAGGCTTGGTTGGTGTAGGTGGAGCCCGCCGGGCTAGCTACCACCTTACCTAAGTTTGTCGCCATAATAACAATGTTAATAGCATTGTTCTGTTTCAAGAATGAGAGGTAAGATAGCCAGTTCCTCAGTTGTCGAGGATTCCAGGTGAAGCTCGCTTCCACCTTCGGTCTTATCATCACTTAGGCCAAGAGCTCCCTTGTCGTAGGTTAAAAAAAATTTGAAACTTGACCAGCCATTTTGACGTCAGAATAGAATTTCTAAACATTTCGTAGCAATATTGCTTACTATTTACTTTCTCTTAGCTTCACGTTAACTGAATTGTATCCAATTATAAGTGTAGTCCATAGGAGGCATGCCTCAACCTCTGCATGGTCTAACAATGAAAACAAAATGTGTTAGGAAACCAGTGCCAAGTAGGTATGATTAAATTAATTGAATGAAATTCATCTTTTTACCATTGACACTTGACAAAGGGCGATTCTTCAAAAACAGTGAATAAAACGCTCTTTGTTTCACTGAGTGAATAAAAAAATGAATTTGGAACATGCGCGAATATACAGGTAAGAATATAGTAAGAAGAAAGGAAAACGTGCAAGGAGATTGCACACTCTCGCTATAAAAAAGTACTAAAAACCACCAAAAAGTATTGAAAACTGTTCTAATTTTACAATTAATTTCTAGTTCTTTTGTTTTCTATTGTTCTTTTATGTATTACTGATAATAGAATTTGATTCATAATTACAGAGTAATTATTTTCTCGCAATCAATGATAAAAGGTAGACTACCTACCTAACACGTGAAAAAAAATCATATCGGCTCTTATATCCCTTGATCCGCTCATGCAGGATACTATTCTATAATCCTTCGCTTCGCTCGGGATACAAATTAGTGGCCTCGAAAAGAATTCACCTTTTTTTCACTGGTTGGGTAATATAATATTGCAGAACTTACTTCAAACAAAATATTGTGCAACACACGAAACAATGGGTGCACGAAATTATTCATGCCTTGTAAAACTTGACATTAACCCGTGGAATTGTAGATGAAATGAAAGCAATGAATTTCATACAACGAATTGCGTAATTTAAATCAAGCCTTTTCTAATATAAACTGGGGGCTCGGACAAGTGGCAATCGTTTCATAGCGACACGATAACTAAATTCGTCATCGTCTCTGATATAACGAAAACAAATTCCTAGCCAACGTAAGGATTAGCGATCGCGGTGTCGAATCGTTTTTTTTTTGTAAGAATACAACATAATTATTGGTTATCTAAGTACTTAAAACTGAGAAATGGAAAAGAAATGGTTAATGATTAATGAAAAATCATTTCTGATAACTTTCTGGTGACTTTCATATTATGAAAGTTACGAAAATCAATTCGCTACTTCGTAGTTTCGCTGCGAATCAATTTGTCTACCAACTTACATATCGACGACTCTGATCGATTCGCCACGTTATTAAGCGATGGTATAAGTATATCAAACACATACATTTTGTTCTTATCAAACCTCGTTATCGTTTTTGAATTGTCATTTTGTCTAGGCCCCCTGTCATTAATCATCATCCAACTTGGTGAAGGAACAAGAACATACTCCTGTAAGGTAATGCTTCGTTAGACGGATACAAAGTTTCGTTTTAAGGAAAATTTTCATATTTTTATTGTTTGACAGCTGCAACATTTTAATGTATCAAAATCTTGTACAGTCCGTCAAAAATTGGTTTATCAGTTTTATCACCCTAAGGTTGTTTATTTTCATGTTATAAAACGACATAGTTGACTTTTCTTTGCAATAACATAGTGACAGTTGCCAAGGTATATAACCTTAACGATATTTTGTTGTACGCTAAGTTATGTCACAACTGCTCTGCGAGCATAGAACTCTCGATAAACAAAATTTGACAGCTAAGATCGACATACTCGACAAAAATCGAGGACAGATGCTTTTGTCGATCGATATATATGTCGATCGACAAGTCCATGCTCGCAGGGCTGGTACACCACTGTCTTGGCCGACCGTACCAATGTTTAATGAAGCCTAAATAAGGTGCAAGTAAAAAATAAAAACAGTAAGGATACTTGTTATTGCGAAAGCTATTCAGGTATTAGCGTCTAGTAGTCATGAGCAGAGCTGATGATGGAAGGATCCAAAGCTTTTGGTAGTAAGAAGTTAGTTTTTTAAATACAATAGGCAGGTATTGACTCTTATTTTAATTGGTAAAAACTTTACATAATAAAGTGCTGATCGATTTCGGAAGAAAAAAAGATAAAGAAGATAGGTTGTTAATATTGCACGATGACCGTAGAATAGTACGCGGGACGAAAGTGACCGATCACTAGTGAGGGAGCAGTTTGTGGCCCGAAGGCGCAGCCGAGGGCCACAATACTCCCGAGCTAGAAATGGGACTTTCTCCCAAGTGCTACATAGTGCTTTATACTACACCTGTAAGGAACATATCAAAACGTGTTTGATTGAAATAATAATAACTTTATTGGACAACATAAATATGGCTTACATGTATATATGCGTTTACTTAAACTAATACATACATACTATATACTAATACATACATACTATATACTAATACATACAATAAGAGTGACTGCTGTTGTCTGTGGTAGGAAAAACCTGTAGTAAAAATGAAATTGTTTATAGAATTATATAAGTATGAAAATATTATTACATTTGTATGGGTATCACCTCAATATCACTTCCACTACTAGAATTCGACATTTTAACTTTTATTACGTAATAAACTCACGTCGTAACAAAAAATTGCGATAATAAATTTACAGATTTGATGAAAAATTCGGGCTTCTTTTCTTTTTTATGATAACACAGAGATCTGAGGTCATACAGCCACCTTGCAGCGCGGCAAAACTCAGCGCAGGTCGTGGTGAGTGGAGGAGCGTGTTCCCCGCCTCCACCCCGCGGAGGCTCTAACAGGTTAGAAATGGAATTACGTATAACTTTTCCTCCCGCTTATTTAGGTCGTAGAAAAGACTAACTTTCTATTTCACTTTTGAGGTGTAGTATAAAATTTTTGTCTGTATCAAAAAAATCCCTAAAGTCAGAATTATCATTATCACAACTAAAAATCTCAATTTCTCTCATTAAACACTAATGTTTGTCGCAATTTCGCCCTTAAGCAGTGGTTTTTGATAAAATTACAAGTAATGCCAGCTATTATACTTACGTGCCCTGACGTGCTTTTGTAAATTGAACAGTCGGCAAAATTATAGCTTTACGAAACGCCTTACAATGCCAGCTGTTCTCAAACTGTTCTTCCTTCCAGTTATACCGAAATATTAATTCACTTGTCAAATAAAACTGAATATACAACATAGTAAGTACTTGGCGGTATTCCGTGCGTCTCAGTGGCGTTTTTTTGATAAGCAATCAGAAACATTCGCTGTCAAATTAATTACCAAACTGGCTATAACAAAATTGCAAGATTTTTTAAAATATTATCTATACTAATATTATAAAGAGGAAAGATTTGATTGATTGTTTGTTTGTTTGTATTGAAAAGGCTTCGAAACTACTAAACCGATTTTGATGAAAGTTGGTATAGGGATAGTTCAAGACCAGAGGAAGGACATAGGGTCATTATCCTACGGGAAATAAAATTCCCACGGGAAAACAAAAATAACGCGGACGAAGTCGCGAGCGGAAAGCTAGTATGATATAATTGCAATTCAAGAGTATCACGGAAAATGATAATAACCGTTGAACATAAAATCGACTCTAATATAAAATTGACGACATTCATATAGTCGCACGGTAAGTTATGTCATATAAATTGCGTAGTAAACTCAAAGTTTCAATCAAATAAAAGTTGTTTCTTTTAAGAGCGTTTTGTTTAATAAATGCTTGCTTCAAAATGTTTTCTACTATTGTTTTATTTGTAGTATACACATTTTAAGAACCACTGGCGTACTAACTGCCAAATCCAGTAACCGGAGCCATAATCATCGCTAATAACAGCGGAATCAGAAATAACGCGGCGCTGCGCTTTTGTCGGCGCGCGCGCACGCCGGAAGTTGCGCGGCCATATTGTTCCGGCACAATGGCCGATTGATTTGGCTGACTTTGATCAAATAAATATGGAGAAACCGTTGCTCGAGTGCCCTTTCATTGTTTAACGACGCTACGTGTGTACGAAACACGATATTGTCGTGAACTTTAATTTCTCACGTTAAAAGTGGTGCTGCTGTTTTGCTGTGAACAATAAACATAAAGGTAACCTTTAATAAAGACAATTATAATTATGTTTTCGACATTTGGTTTGCAATGCTTTGAATATACATATTTGATTAATTTCCGAGAGATTGATCTAGTACATTGTAGCTGTTGTATTTATAAGGAGATTTGAATTTATTTAAATATTTGTCTCTAGAATTAATTTTTATGGCGCAGTGTACATATTCAATTAGATGAAAATAAAATTTTCATAGACGCTGTCACTATTTTATACCTATTAAAATAAGGTTTCGGTGGTGATCACGTGACACGTTCAGCTGGTGATCTTTTAGTTTACCTGACACACCGTCGTTGGGCTGAAACTCTGGAGAGCAAAGGTGAGGCTCTCGCCGTTGGACTGGATATCGCTAAGGCGTTTGATAGGGTCTGGCACAGAGCTCTTCTCGCGAAGCTACCATCTTATGGAATCCCCGAGGGACTCTGCAAATGGATAGCCAGCTTCTTGGATGGTAGGAGCATTAAAGTCGTCGTGGACGGCTGCTGCTCCGTAACTATGCCCATAAATGCTGGGGTTCCACAAGGTTCGGTGCTCTCCCCAACCCTGTTCATTCTGCATATCAATGACATGTTGTCCATTGAGAACATAAATTGTTATGCGGATAACAGTACGGGTGATGTGCGGTATACCGGCCACCAGAATGTCCCTCGGAGTTCATTGTATGAAAGGCGGTTGCAACTTGTATCTGAAGTCGAAGACTCTTTAGGGCAAGTCTCCGAATGGGGTGCAAAGAACTTAGTCAAGTTCAACCCCACGAAGACACAAGTGTGCTCGTTCACTGCGAAGAAGGACCAATTTATCGTGGTGCCTCAGTTCCAAGGAGTAACTCTTCATTTGTCCGATGGTATTGGGATCCTCGGTGTGGAAATCTCTGCTAAAGTGCAGTTTGGGAGTCATCTGGAGGACAAAGCCAAATTGGCAAGCAAAAAGCTGGGCGTCCTGAACAGAGCAAAGCTGTACTTCACTCCAAGCCAGCGGCTAATGCTTTATAAAGCACAAATTCGGCCGCATATGGAGTACTGCTCGCACCTCTGGGCAGGAGCCCCCAAATATCAGCTCGACCCTCTTGACTCCTTGCAAAGGCGTGCATTCCGCATCATCGGTGATCCCAATATCACGGCTTCAATGGAGACGCTGGAGCGAAGAAGAGACTTTGGTTCTCTCTGCGTGCTCTATCGGCTCTTTAACGGAGAGTGCTCTGAGGAATTGTTTGCAATGGTGCCCTCTTCACCTTTTTACCACCGCACCACCCGCCATCGCAGTAGAGTTCATCCATATTACCTGGAACCGATCTCGTCCAGCACAGTTTGGTTTCAGCGTTCATTCCTTCCACGTACGTGTCGGCTCTGGAATGAACTCCCAGCTGCTGTGTTTCCTGAGCGCTACAATATGTCTTCCTTCAAACGAGGCTTAAGAAGAGCACTTCTCTCCAGGTAGGCAGTGACTGAACTGTGCCCCTGGCATTGTAGATGTCTATGGGCGGTGGTTACCACTTAACATCAGGTGGGCCACTGGCTCGTCAGCCACCGTAAGCAATAAAAAAAAAGGACTTATATCCACGCCTCGTGGAATGATTAATTCAATTTTTCAGTTGCATTTTTGTCTGAGTAAAATAATTTCTTCGACGGAAGATACAGAGAAGATGGTAGCATACGTGATCATTTTTCTCAACTGTAGAGCTCCTTCAGTTAAGTTACTCTACAGTAGAGAAATTGGTTATCTAACTTTGGACGCGTTTTTAGCATAAACCATATAGTGACCAAATTTAACGCTACTATTCAATTCAATTGTGATCACTGTATTTGATGGGGTTTAACCCAACAATTTAGTGATACAACGTGTTAATCATCGTCATCATCAACAGCTCATATCCTACGTCCCCACCGAGGGGCTCGAGCCTACCCTAAACTAGGGCGATTAGGCCTTAGTCAACTACGCTGGCCAAGTGCGGGTTGGTCGACTTCACACACAACCTGTAAAGAAATTCTTTCTTCACAGGTATGTGCAGGTGTCCTTACAATGTTTTCCTTCACCTTTAAATCAGGGCTTGAAACCGGTTCAACATTAACCGGTATTATAAGGGTTAAACCGGTTTTATAATATAGTTCCGTTCCGGAGTGGAACCAAATAGGAGCGATACTTGGAACCTAAATAAACCGGTTTATAGTAAGATCGGTCGCGACTTGTTGTAACTCATTGAAGTACCCACTGTGTGCGTCGCTCGCAAACGCAGTTGCAGTAGGAAGAGTATGGTTGATCATTGCGCACGTTCCATGAACATGGGTCGGAAACGTAAACATTACGAACTTCAGTTCGTTTCCCTGAACGAAAAGTATAACCGGTTAGTAAAAAATACCCATATTTTTAAAAACCGGTTCAAAAACCGGTTTAGAGGAACGTAACCTTTATCAAAAAGTTTCATAAGTAAATTCGTCGAACCGGTTCAAAAAAAATACCGGTTTCCAAGCCCTGCTTTAAATAATTAATTGTTAATTTAACGTTTTAATAAAATAGCGTAAAACCCCAAACAACCCTATTTATTTTTAACCGACTTCAAAAAAGGAGGAGGTTATCAATTCGGTTGTATTTTTTTTATGTTTGTTACCTCATAACTCCGTCATTTTTAAACCGATTTCCAAAATATATTCGATATTCGATTCGATATTCTTTTTGTATTCGATAGAGTATATTACAAGGGTGGTCCCATGGTCACCAAAATCAGGACCTGATGATGGAATCCCATAGAAAATCAAGGAATCTTCTTTCACTAAAAAGATTTCATTCAATAAAAAGTTAAAAATAAAAAATTGTTTACAAAAAATAAAAACCGACTTCAAAAACACTGAAAACTTAAAAATAATATAAGAATAGGTACAGACAACATTACACTTCTATATTGAAGTCGGTGACAAATTTTAACACTTTCAAGGAGATCATCATTTGGCGCCGACTTCAATATAGAAGTGTAATGTTATCTGTACCTATTCTTATATTATTTTTAAGTTTTCAGTGTTTTTGAAGTCTGTTTAATTTTTTGTAAAAAAAAAATTATTATTAAACTAGCTTTATGCAGCTTCGCCCGCGTTTTTTTGTTTTCCCGTAAGAAAAATATTTGATGTTTTCCCGTAAAAAAAATAATTTTGTAGCCTATGCTAATCAAAGATAATCTAGCATTCTAATGGTGAAAGAATTTTTGAAATTGGACCACAAATCTGTCCTCTTTATAATAATAGTGTAAATAATTATACACGGTTACTTTTTAATGTGTGCTTGCTCAGACAAGCAAATTGAACAACTTTTACTATGGGACCAATCATGAAATCGCGAAAAAAACATCAGCTGGTCAATGCAAATGTCTAACATCCACTGAACCTAATGTATTGACAGGCGATTTTTTTCGCGATTCCAAAATTGCTCCCATACATAGTAAAAATTGTTCAGTTTGCTTGTCTGATAAAGAACACAAAATTTCGCTTCTTCTTGAAAATAAGCCCTGTATAAATTGTGCAAATTTATTTTCGCAGATTATGTACTTAATTATTATTATTTTTTGTACGATGTATTCGCGCCGCACGCGCCGCCAATAAGAGATGAAAATGATAAGTTAAATTAATTTAAAAAGCGATATGGTTTATAACATTTATTTGGTAAAATCTGACTCATATTTTTTATTGGTATCGATTCTCCTCCCAATTGTAAATATACTAATTTCAGGTTTTGCGCAATTTCATTTACACGTTTAATTTAGGTATCAACTATTATAGTGAATGGAAAATAAGTTTTTTTTTTCAAATCCGAATTTTTAAAATTATGTTCACCTGCAAATTCCGTTTATCCGATATTTTTTTGGATTTTTCCAACATTTTTAACTTTATCGTTTACAAAAAATATTTTGAATTTGTAAATAATGATTATTATGAAATAAAAGCTATTCTAATGTCAAAAATCAATAAGATTTTTTCATCCGTATTTAGATACGGAAAATCCGTATTTAGATATGAAAGGGTTTGAGGAGCATCAACCAACAAAAATGTCATCAACTTAACAATGGATCATCAAATTCTTCAGGAAATCGAAATATAATGTTAACATATTTATCTCCTTGTTGTCGGTCCTATTGTTTTTGAGATGACAGTAGGCGATCCGGCATCGGAAGAATCCAAGTAACCGGACAAGACTTAAGGAAGAAGTACTAGTACTAATTAAACCGCTACAGAAAAACAACTACTCAAACTGTGGGATAAGTCCACGTCTGGATATAGGACTCCACAGTACCTACTGGTTGGTAGGGAGTGTCAGAGCCACACAGCAGCAGGGTGCGCCACTATTAGGAAAGGTAAGCTTGGGTCATGTTTGCCTACTTTTGAAATGAAACCAAATGAAAATACTTGATAACCTTAAAATTTATTCAAAAAAGAAATATACCGGGTGTAACGGAATACCGAAATAATATTTAAGGTTGTTGATTAACAAAAAAAATGTTTTATGAATATTCTTTGTATTTGTATTATATGCCTACTTTTGATTTGATATACTTACTTGTCTTAACTGTTAAGCGTTTTAAATCGAAAGTAGGCATATAATAAAAATACAAAGAATAGTCATAAAACATTTTTTTTGTTAATCAACAACCTTAAATATTATTTCAGTATTCCGTTACACCCGGTATAAATAAAATTTGAATTTACCACTCGCACGGAATGCTAATCTTCGCCAGAAGAGTGAGACAGAAATTCGAGGGTTATTTTGGAACCCCTTACATCCGCTAGATCACAGGGTGATATGATTTTTTTTTATTGCTAACGGTGGCAGACGAGCCAGTGGCCCACCTGATGTTAAGTGGTAACCACCGCTCATGGACATCTGCAATGCCAGCGGCACAGTTCTGTCACTGCCTACCTGGAGAGAAATGCTCTTCTTAAGCCTCGTTTGAAGAAGGACATATCGTAGCGCTGAGGAAACACCGCAGCTGGGAGTTCGTTCCAGAGCCTACACGTACGTGGAATGAATGAACGCTGAAACCGAACTGTACTAGACGAGATTGGTTCCAGGTAATATGAATGAACTCTACTGCGATGGCGGGTGGTGCGATGGTAAAAAGGTGAAGAGGGCACCATTGCAAACAGTTCCTCAGAGCACTCTCCGTTAATGAGCCGATAGAGCACGCAGAGAGAACCAAAGTCTCTCCTTTGCTCCAGCGTCTCCATTGAGGCCGTGATATTGGGATCACCAACGATGCGGAATGCACGCCTTTGCAGGGAGTCAAGAGGGTCGAGCTGATATTTGGGAGCTCCCGCCCAGAGGTGCGAACAGTACTCCATATGCGGCCGAATTTGTGCTCTTTATAGAGCATTAGCCGCTTGGAGTGAAGTACCGCTTGGCTCTGTTCAGGACGCCCAGCTTTTAAGATTTTCCAACATACAATAGCCTTGATATCATTCACTCCATTTTCACTTTAGCCCATAGGGTCACTATTAAGCATTTTCTCAATCTACCGTTTACATAATCTGTCATTTCCAGAATCTGCCATTTACCGAATAAAGGACTCTCTCTTCAGACGATAAAGAGTTGCGCGGGTGACTATTTAACTACATCACGTCGTGCTGGCCAGACAGGGGCTCTATTTTTGAATTATTTGTCAGGCTTTGAATGCTCGTCGAACGTTATCTACGTTTGATTTCTACTAATTTTTGTTTTGATTTCGATAAGTCGTAATGTTTTATTGAATTTCATAGCAAAAGCATCGACAAATCGAGCATAGACGACGTTTGACGAACACTCGATGCCAGGGGAATGATTCAAAATATATGGCATATGTCATAATCACAATTATCACACCTTTCAGAGATGATGAAATAATAGGGTATGTTCAAATAGGGTATGTTCAATGAACATACCCTATTTCATGAACATATAAAACTAGCTTTAGTTTAGTCTATTCCAATTATTTATTAATCCATCGATATTTTTATTATTGTAATTAATTCTTTTTTCCTTTTACACAATTTAATATTTTAAGTCGAGCATGTAGGTACCTAAGATAAATTCTTCTGTTAAGGCGTCTTTTTAAAATTACTGTTTTCTCGCTATGGAAGGCCCCGTCGAAAGAACAGCGCTTCGGGACGAAATGTCAACGAAGCAAAAGCTGAGAGGGGGACCTTTTTGGCCAAAAGAGGAATTCTTATTTTATCGTTTTGTATTGTATCTTTTTGTTTTTGTTACTGTGTATATTATTTCTAGTTCTGTAATTTTTTTTTGGCCAAATAAATAATTATTCATTCATTCAACACACCCCATGGATTAATGATAAATCCATGGGTACTTTTTTCCTGAGCGCCGTGAACTTGTTTAATTTTCACAGATCAAACTTCCGGTAAGGTTGAACGTCAGCCATTGCCGGAAGTGTGGCCTGCGTGTGACACGTGACACGCCGGCGCCGCCCTCCGACTGATCGCATCCCGGCATCATTCCGTAGTACGTTTGACACCGCCAATTTTGTCAGTGGCATCTGCTAATAGATTGTCAGATCGTTATGGGGAGAAATATAGCAGGTATATATAGGTTTTATTTAAATCTATTTTTCAAATAAAACTAGAAAAAGGCATAGGTAATTAATCTTGTGTAAAAATGTTTGTGTCTGTATGTACGAGTATTTTGATAACAACAGAAGATATTGTTTACAAAATTAAATTAAAATCTAATATATAAAATTCTTGTGTCACATACTCGTATACTTATAATTTTTTTTATTAAGCTTTTTTACTTTTATCGTACACGATAAAAGTAAAAAAGCTATATATTTTGGGTGTTTTCGATTGAAATAGTCTGTTTTTAACCAACTTCAAAAAAGGAGGTTCTCAATTCCATGCGTATGTTTTTTTGTGTATGTTACATGTATGTTACGTAGGTACGGTATGTACGGGATTACACCGCCAATTGAAGACCGATTTTCAAAATTCTTTTTGTATTTGATAGAGTAGACTTCTGGAGTGGTCTTAAGAATACCAAAGTCAGAATCTAATGATGGGATCTCATAAAAATCGAGGTAAGCCCTTAAAATGTTAGGTATGTCCAACGTGTTTTGTATGTTAGGTACGCGATTTCTCTGCCAATTTTATTGTGGACCGATTATCAAAATTCTTTTCGTATTCGATAAAGTTATACTCCTGGTGTAGCTCATGGTCACCAACGTCAGGATCTGATGATGAAATCCCATAAAAATTGAGGAAAACTCTTAAATTTTATAGGTACGTCTAACGTGTTTCATGTTTTTTTCCGAAGATATTCACGTATATGCGTCTGGTAGGTAGTCATGAACCGAACTGATGATGGATGGATTTTTTGAACTTGATCTGATCTTACCTGACCTTAGACCTGAATTTAATATCAGCTCACTGAAGGTGCAGAATTTTAAGACTTTCTAGGAGATCATCGTTCGGCACCGACTACAATATAGTGATATTGTCTGTACCTCTGTACCTATTCTTATACTATTTTTATATTTTCAGTGTTTTTGAAGTCGATTTTTATTTTAATAAAATATTTTTTATCGAAATTAGGTTTTGCCATATTTTTTTAAAAAGTATGTCCATGATGGCCCAATAAATTTTTTGGTTGGTTTGTTTGGCAGAGGGTTTTAAAAGCCGCTTGGCAAGCTACACCCTCTTTGCTTATTTGGCGGCTTTAAAATTATAGACTTGTCATCACTTAGTAAGTGACACTTACCTTATGCACTTAAGGGCAAGGGTTTCCTTGTCGTAAATTTAAAAAACATTGCACTAAAGAAAAAATATATATCGAGCATAGCAATAAGTCTAAATCTTGTAATTATTAATGACCTATTTCGCTTTAATGATGTACTAAATAATAGGTAAAAACTCAACATACAGAAGTCTTAAGTTACTTAACGTCTGCTACGCTAACCCCGATTACTTAGCCAGAACCGCCCGCCGCCGCCGACAAAACAATAAAATATCAATCACAGCGTAAGCCTGATGGGGCGCGACACCGGCCTAGGGATGCCTATTACCTAAATGTTAAGATATTTGTTTATATTCACGGCAGAGAAGCTCTATAACTTTCTTCAATGGTAAGAGATGATGAGGCTAAAGAAAGAAGCTATCTTCTTCTGGAAAATTTGACTTAAGTAACTTTTAATAGATTAGGAACATTCTGTTTATTATACATTATTAATCTATTATAAAAGCCCAAGGAATTGAAGAAAGTTCACTAAACATAATTTTTATAAATTTTGGTAGATATAAACAGCCATATCTTTAACCTTAACCTCAGACAAGGAAATTGTTTTTTTGTTAAATTAAAAATGAAGAAGTGGCATATGGGTTGAGAAGTAATACAACCTACCTAAAACTACCTACAATAACTACCTACAATGTGAAACGAAGTTTATGGAAACAAATTTTCAATATTTTCGCAATGTAACAAACATTTTGAATAGCAGATAAAACTTGATTGATTTGAATTACATTGATTTAGAATAAAAAAAATTGTCGTATAGTAGATCCTTTGATATTATCGATGTATTTATTACTCATCGTATTTAGATATATTTAGACACATATTAAAACTCCTAACAAAAAATAGACCAAAAATTAAATAGACAACCCTACAATCACGCTCATTGCGAGCATATTGCGAGAGTTTTTTCATCCGGCCGAGCAGGGGTGAACACAATAAAATAAAATCTGCAGACTCTTGACAGCGCCTCCGGCGGCCAAAGAATATGTTACGCAGAAGCTGCACTAGGCAAAAGCTTTATGTATACTCAATACTATACCCACAGCTGCAGTTCCATGGAGAAATAATGTGGCAGAACAAGGAAAAGCAACCACATAGATGACTGATAGTGTTTGGATGAGGATGACTTTAGAGCGATCTGATTGATATGGGAGCTATGACAGGACTGAACGATGATCGATGTTAGCGCGATTAACAAAATATACCTACAATAATAATATTAATTGTTTGTTACAATAACAAGTTCGACAATAAAGCCAAATGATTACTTTGTACGCTACAATGTGTAGTAAGTAAAACATCTCGCCAAAAACTCCACAAATCTTCAACACAAAATAGAATTCTCTCAGAGGCATCAAATAATAGGCAGTAACTATATCAACATAGTGGTTAATCATTACAGTTATTATGATCTCCAGCCTCACGTTTTATATGATTCGTTCATTGGAGCGCGGTTAACGCGATGTTTACCGGTCGCCCTCGCTAACTGCTACTGTTATTGTTTATTAACTGCGCTAAAAGGGGGTGATTGCTTCGAATGAGAGCTTACTCAATTGAAACAATCCATTTTGAGGAGGTCAGACCCATTTGATTAAAAGAGACAAGGCGTCTGCTTCGAAGGGTCATAAGTCATAACTCATAAGATTCATAAGTGCATCGCGTACAAAATATACATATAATACAATTGTTCAGGTGGCTTTGTTTGCAACAATATATGATAAACTATAATAATAATATTTTAAAAAAAGAAAAAACCGACTTCAAAAGCACAAAAAAGTCAAAAATAATATAAGCATACCTACCAATATCACGTTTTTTATTTTGAAGTCGGTGCAGGTTGATGGATGATGGGGTGCGATGTCAGAACACCTCCTCGTGGTGCACCCTGGGCAACCCGGCACATTTTCTGCCGCGGGCTAAGAGTCTGACAGCTGCCCCGTGGAGGGGGCGCGTTGTGTGGCTGGGTTTAACCCGGCGGGCCAATTCACGTGGCCATGTGGGGCGTCTTGAAGATGGGGTTGTGTGTCACCTAGGGACCCGCTCGCGGGTCATGGCACGTTGCGCCTTGTGCCGTTGCCTCTTTGGTCGGGTTGGTGCGGGTCCTTGTTGAGCTTCGGTCGTTGTTCCGAGTCCGTGCAAGCTCGTTGAGCTTCGGCGTGTCGTTGTTCCAAGGACTGAGGCTGACTCGATCACCGTATGGCTTTGGCACACTTGTGCAGCCCCATGAGGGGGGCGTGGGATGGCCGAGTGCTACTCGGCGGGCCACCTCGTGTGGCCACCGTGGCCGCTTTTTGCAGTGGGTCGGCGCTTTGGAGCCGCTGAGCTTCGGCTCGTGTGCGCGGCGGTGGATCCAGTGGGGTCTGCCGTCGGGCAAGCCCGTTACCCCGCACTGAGCGGGGCCGGGGGTCTGGCGCACTGAGCGTCGGGCCGCGTGGAAGAAAACCACAGTAAAAAATTACGGTGGTAACAGTCACCTATACATGTGGCTCTTGTGAGATTCGCAGCAAAACTGCAACCCCCACAAGAACCACAGTGTACGTTGCCAACTTGTGACACAAGATGTAAAGTCACAGTACCCAGTAATTTCACTGCCATATCTTACCCTTCAAACCGGAACACAGCAATGCAAGCACTGCTGCTTTGCGGCAGAAATAGGTAAGACGGAGGTACGTAAGCAGACGACCCTGGTACAGAGTCTCCCTCCAGTAAATGGTGATGGATGATCATGAGTTAAAATTTGGCACCGACTTCAGAATAAAAAATGTGATCTTGTTAACTATACTTAAATAATTATTTTTGACATTTTTCTTTTTGAACTCGGTTTTTATTTTTTGTTAAATATTTTTTCCGGACCAGTTTCATCCTGACTATATGATATGACATTACAAAACTTGACGTGAATCAAAGCAGGCAAATGACTTCATGCTAGTAGAAAAATGGCACGTTTGCTTGCCAGTTTCAATTTGGGTAACGGATGGATTTACAACCCATGTGTCATATTTCAAATCTTACTCCAATTCACTTCCATAAATACAAATTATAACGTTACGTCATATAATGCTACGACAAAGGTGGTATAGGGTCGCCCGTCAGTAACGTAATCTGAAAGCCCGTGAGAGTGCACATCTGATATCAGACCTATTCTGTAAGGGTGAGCGTCGAGCTGTCATTAGGATTTAGTTTTATCCTGTGACGATGCGGGATACATTTGAATGTGACTAAGATAACCCTGATGTAACATACTGATGAATAATTTCATAGAAAACGGGGGGTGCCTTAAACTATTTTATCCTTTTTAGGTGGAATGCCGTCTTGCACCGCAGTTGCCAATTGGTATAGTCGGTAAGCAAGTTTATAAAAAATATACTCGTAATAATTTAAAGATGAAATTAATAATTTATGAATTACACTCAAAATTGTAAGAAAGCATTCTGCAGGCTTTCGGGATGAGGATCAAAAGCGGTAGAGTCACTCTTACATAATAGCATTGCACATGATCTCAATAAGTTCTTACACAATTATTTCAATGAACATATTGAAGCATTCACATGAGCTGCGCGTAGGTCATGTGCAAATAAATATTTATATATATAATAAATATAGTCCCACCTACGACGAGATGCCGTGTGATTCACCCAAAAAGCGATATTTCTGCCCAAGTACGAGCACAATGGAGTGGGGCGACTCTAAGCCTGTTAGCGAGGCCACTACAATGCCACCTTTTGTAAAGCCGATCTTGTACAGCTTGTATTTTTGTACAAAACAAATTTAAGCAATTCTATTGACAGTAACCTAAACTGAGTGTAATACACCTCAATAAATATAATATTAAATAATGCAAAAAAAAAATGTTCAAATGTTCGACGAAGACTACAAGTTAAGTCAAAAAAATTATAAATAAATCAATTTTTGATTCCTCACTGCAGAATGTCTTAATTCAAAAATCTTTATTTAACATAGGCCTTTACAGGCACTTATTGACGTCAAAAACAAAACAAAATTCTAATTAGAAGAAAGGAAAACTATTAAATCTTGAATGTACAAATACATCGTAAACATAATTAAGATGTCTACAAATACAAGTAGGAGAGAGAGAAAAACTTGACTCTACAAGCAACCCATTCCATCATTATGGCGATAATTTTTACAAGATTGCCAATATTAAAACAACTAGTGTCGTAGAAAATATAATAAAGAAGTATATTTGGAAAGTTATCAAAATGGAAAATAACATGTTGTTTAATAACAGCCTTCCTAGACAAGATGTCTTTTGATAATCGCTAACAAGAAAAAAGGAAAACTTGCAAAGAGCTCTCGCTGTAAAAACGTAATAAGAACCACCATAAAGTATAATAACTAAGTTTCAAAAACTGGTCTTATTTTAAAATTATTTTCGAGTTCTTTTGTTTTCTATTGTTCTTTTATGTATTACCCATAATAAACTTTGATTCATAATCACAGAGTAATTATTTTCTCGCAGTCAATGATAAAAAGTAGAGTACCTAATACGTGAAAAAAAAATTCATCTCGGCTCTTGTATCCCTTGACCTGCTCAGGATTCTATTCATAAATCTCTTTAGAATCCTTCGCTCCTCTTGGGATACAACTTGGTGCCTCGAAAAGAATTCACCTTTTTTTTCACTTGTTGGGTAATCTACTAATGTTTGATTACGGTTATTATGATAATGTTATTCTAAATTCCACAATGCAACTCTTTTGGTTTTTAAACAGGGCAAAATGGTTTACTCCGCAATATCCTCTCTACCTACTCAATTCGTTGAATCTTTATGATTTTAAAAAAAGAACACCCTCGTGCACACGCGCTTCATCACCGCTATAATTTTGAATAAAAAAGAACAATAAATACCGATAGAGATAATTAGGGAGTAACTTAATTTTTATGGTTCAAAAACTATGATAAATAGATAGATATGTATATTACCTATTCAATTTCTCGTTGTATCCCATCCCGCCATTTTTTTAATTTAAAATGAATAAATATTTGCGATTACGAAATAGTATATTATGCAACTTAAATAAACGTAGACTAAAGCTTGAGTGAATATATGACGGATTTACAGCGAAGGCCATAGATGAATCACGAGCAAATTCAAAATTCAAAAATCTTTATTCAACTTAGGCCTTTACAGGCAAACAAAGCAAAACATTCTAATTTAAAGGAAACATAATTTTAACCTTGTATACAAGATGTCTGCAAATACAAGTAGTAATGAAGAAAAAAAAAAGTTGAATCTACACCTGTTCGGAAATTGGGAGAGCCTTCTCGAGAAGAACAGGCAAGAAACTCGAAAGGTTAATTTTTTTTATCTCGTAGCGTAGCGAGTGATTCTAGTGTTAGAATCCTGAGCGACGCGAGTCATTCATGGCCCTCGGTATAAATCCGTTTTATTCAAGAGTTGCACACTCTACTTTATACCATGACTACGAGAAAAAGAAAGATTTAAGCGAAAATAGATATTTAATATCGAGTATTTTTTGTGCAAGTAGGTTGTACAGCATTGAGATGGAGGTCGAATATATCGGTGTGTTCTAAATTCAAACGCCAGAATAGTGAATAAAAGTGCTTTTTACTCACTATTTTCAGTGAACAAAATTAACTTCTTAGAGGAGGAATGGTATAAATGTATTTAATTATTGCAATAAATAATTCTACATTATATGTAGTTGGTTTGTATTAGATATTCAGCAATTAAACTTTATAGAACTGATACAGTATAGAGTTCTTACAACACCAGAACCTTTTGTAGAGGATTTATATTACTATTATGGGTGTGGATAAAGTCTTGTATGTAACTGTACTTAATTAGTTATTAAAACATTAATATCCACTCAGCTAGTGAAAAATTTTAAGAAACGATATACTCTATAGCAATTATATGGTTCAAAAACTACTTACCATAAAGATTTATTATACAATCATATGGAAAATATTCATTGAAATAAATAGGTGGCGCTTAGTTTTTTATAGGGGCAAAGCTGAGTGCTTCACAAACAAATCGTTAATTTCTGACATATGTGAGGGCCCGCCGGCCATTGAACAAGCTTTATTAATTTTTTCAACACAGTTGAGTGGTAGCTTCTTTGACTTTGTTTATAGCAATAGTACCCCTTGTTGTACGGGCATTTTCCGTAATTAGACGACATTGCGCCTGTTTTGCATCGAATAGTTGAAGATCAGATTACTTTAGTCAACCTTATTCTTTCAGGACATTTCATATTTCTCAAAGATTGCCAAAGACGTCATGCACCCTACATGTCATGCATGTACCTGAGGTACCCAGAAACTTCACCCGGTACGTTGCAATTCCACCGCATTCAAGCAAGTCATGGACTAATTGGCCTTCCGATCCGGAATGTGCCTCCTGCAGCGGTAAGTTTCGGAGGTTGGTTTAGCCGGGTATAGGTACGTCAGCGGAATAGGCGCTGGTGAACCGAATCCTACGGCATACCCAAATGAGCGATAAACTCTACTGAGTCCCTGAGCATCGTAACACATTCCCCCGCCTCAAAAAAGGACAATGTGCGGTCTCTACGTCCACGCACGCTCTGCGTAAATGGCTGTCCGATATATCTAAATTTAAAAGATATCTATTATAATTGCTGTGGTTTGTTAATGCACCGATCCTTAAACCGGTAAACAACCGGTAAACACCGGTAAACATGGTCAATTTATCCTTGCAGAGACGAGGATAGACTCTGAATAGTACCAGCCTTTTTTTGAGAATGCGTGACCGCACCGTACCCGCCGTTGGCTAGACGACGAGCATAAGGTCCACAATTTGATACCACTTTCCTCGCGCCAGAGCTAGCTCGACAACGGGGTTTGTCTGATAACACAAGGGCAACCCCCAAACGAAGAGCGGCGTGCACGGGGCCAACCATGTACGCAGTCCTCCACGGCAGGGTCACTATAGACGGGCATTGCTTGAGCAAATGCCCGGCTTCGCCTGCAGAATAGTGCGAGCCTAGCCTATGTCTACATTTCCTCAGGTCGTTCCAGTGTTGCTTGTGTAGGTAATATGTGCGTCTGCCCTCCTTACCTTTAAACCAACCAAACTGGAATTGGAACGACCGGTTTTGTTTGTACCAATAGATACTTTGCTCGGCCCTCTACGTCCAAATTCTTCTACTCTACTGGGTCATTGAAACTCACGCTGCTGTGTTATAATAGTGATAGGTAATATTATTTTTAACCGGCTTCGAAAAAGGAGGAGGTTCTATATTCAACTGTATCTATTTTCTATGTAGGTATGTTTACCGATTACTCCGCCGATTTTAACAATTCTTTCTATAATGGAGAAATTATACTCCTGCGGTGGTCCCATTGCCACTAAGTCATGGTCTAATGATGAGATCCAGGGAATATCGAGGGAAACTCCTCAATTTCATCGGCACATCCAACATTTCATGTTTTTTCTGAAGATATTCAGGTATTTGCATCTGGTAGTCATCATCATATCATGTGACTGAGCTGATGATGGAAGGTGTCTGGAAGGTTAGGAGTTCGGAAATAATTCTTTCAATACTGCTTAGAGCGAAAGTCGTTTAATTTTATATTATGTATATTCTAGTGTTTGCCTTAGATCAAATTCTAATACGCATGTAGGTCTTGTAGGTATTAAATGTACTAAAAAGATTGAAATATTTATTTTACAAAAAATAAAGTCTTTATTGATTTCTCTTTTAACCAAAGTAGACTTTACTTGCTTTTAATAATAGCTAAGTATCAACATCCAATTTAGAAAATTTTACAGATTTCGTGAAAATTTATTACGAACCTATCTAATTTTATGTTAATTTTTCTAAAATGCAGTATTTTTAAGATATTTCTTTTCATTTTCCGCGGTGATAAAATATAACCCTGTAATCTGTAACCTGTGTATTGTATAAAGGTACAGATTAACGAACCGCGCGCCACGGCTTCGTCAGGCTGGATTTTTTGTTATTCAATGAAAAATATTATTATGTCACTCTACTTTTAACTTATGCCATTCAGGAATAATGTAGATTTCTACTGGTGAAAGAATTTTTAAAATCGGTTCATTAGTAAATACGTCAAGTTTTAACAAAACAGGGGACTACTCAACGTAATAACGTACCTACCTATATTTTTTGTACTTTTCATAGGTAGGTATTTTCGGTCCGATCTGCAGTTCAGTCTCTATAGCGCTCAGCTCGTTTGCCCAGGGACACAGAATATATAATAGTACTCCATACAGAACGGCCACTCACCTCCCCGCACTCATTTCAAATACCTCACCCCACCCCGCACTTCGTTGTAGACATCACTGACACGTAAACAAGGGCGCGCGCGATCGCTCGGGCGAGTTGACGCGAGCGCCGGCCGATAACAGAGATAGCGCTATGCGAGTAAAAGAGAAGGCAGTCGCTGCACTTCTCGTATCATTTCGATTGAAAGCCACGCACTCAGCCCTACTATTCCACGCACACATTTGCGCGTGTACAAACGTCATTTGCTTAAGTAGTAGTAATAGGTAATTGATTTGCGAACGTTGTATGGAGTGTCCGGGGTGTGCCAGGGACACAGAGCGACAGCAATACAGTTTACAAATATCTATTTTTGAATTCTGAATTTGAATTTTGAAATCTGGACCTTAGTGTTTCCTCTTAAGGCGAGGTTTCCCAGGAACTCGTGCATGGCGACTGCTTTATTGCATGGTAATACAAGGTTATTTTTTAGTTACAAAAAAAATTTGGTGTGCTTGTTCAGACAAGCAAACTGAACAACACTATGGGACCAACTTTGAAATTGCAAAAAAAAACAGTAGCTGTTCCATACATCTAGGTTCAGTGAATGTTGAACATTTGTATGGAACAAGCTGATTTTTTGTTGAGATTTCAAAGTTGGTATCATGGTGAAAGTTGTTCAGTTTGCTTGGCTGAACAAGCACACAATTTTTTTTTAGTAACTAAAAAAAACACTTGTATAGTTGATAATTGCATCGCTTCTAATGCCATTTATACGCGCTGTGACCGAACTAAAACACTTATTAATCGATTTATGGAAAACTGGAGTACAAAATAAAAAATGTATTTATGCAACTTTGCAAACTTTTATGTCACATATTGTAGAATTTTCTGATTCTCAGCTGTTTTCAAATATTGAACAGAGTGGTCTTTGTTTTTTTTTTGTCGAGTGAAATATTAATAATCATGCTTCGAAATTGTTCGAAAACGAAAGAGTAGCGCCATAAGCAGTCCTCGCGATTGAAACCTGGGGCCTCACCATGATCGCTTATAGCGAGGTTAAAACAATATTGAAAGAGAGACACCGCTCTTGCTACGTATAGCGCCATCCCGCTCTCAGTGCGGTTTTAATATTGTTTTCGGCGATCATGGTTAGGGGGCATGGAGCCCTATTTTTGATCATCCGTATGGCGTTGGCGTAGTTTGGCCTCGATTCCTATTGATTTTATTTTTATTTTTATTTATTCTTTATGTACACAATGTTCGTACAAAGGCGGACTTAATGCCTGTGGCATTTTCTTCCAGTCAACCTTAGGGTGGTGCAGAAAAGGTTGATGCGGTAGATGTACCGAGAAATGGAACAGCTTATTAAGAATATTATATATAACATAAAATTCTACTACACAAATAAAATAATTAAAATAAACTAATATATATTATCTAAAATGCCTACGTCAAACGAGATAAGTGCAATCTTTTGATTGCCAATGTCTAAAAAAAATCAATTCTGTTGTGCAAAATGCCTTCGCAATTTATGTTTGAAGCTAAGCTTGCTTGGGGCGTTACTTACCTCTAGAGGGAGGGCGTTCCATAAAAGAATAGATTGGACAAAAAAGGATGAGTGAACAATATCAGAGCGATGAGGAGGAACTATGAGAATACCATTGAAGGCAGAACGAAGGGTTTTGTTATGAGAGGTACATAAGTTCTGAAAATGTGTCTTGAGGTAGGAGGGTGTGTTAGGGTTATGAAGTAAGGAGTATAAAGTCATTAAGGCTCTCATCTGCCTACGCTGCCGAATAGGTAACCATTTTAAGCGCATTCGGAATGCCGAAACATGATCATATTTTCTTAAATTAAAGACGAATCGAATGCAGTTATTTAGAAGTCGGTCAAGTTTGTTGAGTAGATCTGCATTCAGGTCGAAATAGCACACATCACTATAGTCTATTATAGGAAAAATTAAAGACTGTACAAGCATTTTTTTGATGTCAATAGGCAGAAAGTTTTTCAGTCGGTAGAGAGATCTCAGAGTTCCAGTAACCCTCTGACAAACGTTAGTTACCTGAGGTTGCCAGTTGAGCGTTGAATCTATATGCAACCCCAAATCCTTGACACTGTTGCTCAAAGGGATAACTTCACCATCAAAAATTACGGGATGAAGGTTCTGATGCCTCAGTCTAGATATGAACCTGGAACTGCCCACCATTATCGCCTGGCATTTATTTGGGTTAACGCGGACTCCAAATTGCTCGGACCAATCCTTAATACTTTTGAGATCTTGATTGATTATAGCAATGGCATCATTTATACTATCAACATCTGCATGAGTATAAAGTTGCAAATCGTCAGCATACAGGTGATACGCACAGCAAATATAATGGGTAATAAAGTTTATAAAAACTGAAAAAAGAAGTGGAGATAGAATGCCACCTTGAGGAACGCCAGCGTCAAGATTACGCCATGAGGAAGACAACTCTTCACAAATGACCGACTGCTGTCGTCCCCGAAGATATGAAGAGAACCACTCAATTACCTTGGGTGAGACCTTTAGATGAGATAACATTGATAACACAATATCATGGTGAACAGTGTTGAACGCATTCGTGAAATCAACAAGAATGAGTAAGGTAATCTTTCTGTCTTCAATTCCAGCCCTAATGTCCCCGGTCACCTTGAGGAGAGCAGAAGAAGTACTGTGACCAGGTCTAAAGCCGGACTGAAAATGACTCAGAAGTAGGTTTTTGTGGAAAAATTAGGAAAATTGCTTATGCACACAAGCCTCGAGCACTTTGGATAGATAAGGAAGGATAGAAATGGGGCGGAATTGATTGAGGACAGTTGGGTTAGGGACTTTAGGAAGAGGGCGAACAAAGGCTTTCCGCCAAAGGGTGGGGAATGTTGCAGAATCAAGGGAAAAATTTACGATTTCAGTGATCGCAGGATGGATATAATCATTTGACGGCTGATGTTATCGCAACCAACAGCATTAGATTTAATTGATAGGATTATCTTTTTAATCTCATCCGATGACATAGGTGAAAAGTCGAAAGGAGCGATGTTTGGCATTGGAAGCCCAGCTATGTACGCCGTGGTGTTTTCAGTGTTAAGGCTTTGATGATGAGCATTATTGGCAAAATGACAATTTAGATCATCCAAAGAAATGGAGTTAGGAAGGTCAGAGTGGCGAGTTTTGCCTATACCTTTTCATTTTCTCTTTTTGATAAAAATCTATTGATTTTTGACGTACCTAATACCATATTTGGTATTATATGGAAAATCATTCTTATTTCGATTTTTATCGAAAATGAAACGAAAATTAGTTGAAATCAAGCGAAGACGACGCTCAACGCCAGACGAAGGGCCCCAAAAATAGAGCCCCTGACGTATTGTATACGAAGGCACGAACAATAAGTGATTTATGGCCGGGCAATATCTAAGCGTTATACATACGCCGATCTTTGGTCGCGTGATACACACATCTATAAGTATACATATATAAAAAGGAGAAGTTCCCATCTATAGACGCACGTACAGCAGTAACCGCTAATGGCAGAAATGTGAAATTTGGACAGTTGTTTTATTAAAAAATGCAGACGCACACTAAAAAGGGAATTAAAAAAATTAATCCTAACGGTATGAAATAGGGGTTGCAAGTTTGTATGGAAAAATCTTTAAATAAGCAACAATTTTGATAAAACTTGAGATCGGTGCTCTTAAAAACATTTCATTGAACACGTGTTTTATGGTTTATTGGAATTCACCCCCTTAGGGTGCAAAATAGGGGTTGCAAGTTTCTATGAAAAATATCTAAAATCTGCACCAATTTCTATGAAAATTATTATCCCAGCTCCTACATATAAATAACAGTCTTCTATATAATAGGCTAAAAAATTATTTTTCTACGGGAAATATGAAATTCTCACGGGAAAACAATAATAACGCGGGCGAAGCCGCGAGCGGAAAGCTAGTCTCACATAACACTGATTAATTTTTTTATATTATAAAGCTTGGTTTAAATAATTATTACTATTAACACCCAATAGAATAGCATTGACAGATGATGTTCCACGCTTTCTTCTTTTTAGGTCCTTTTTTTTTAGGAGGGGAAATCCTTCTTTTAGATTCGACAAGGGGATCTCTCTTTTTAGGCCCTAGCAATTCTTTCACTTCTTAAATAAGTAATAAGAGATCGATACATCTATGCATAGCTGGGCACCGTTAATCAAATAGTTAACTTCGTTAATCGTTAATCCGTTACTAAAAAAAATAACTTCGTAAAACGTTAAGACGTTACTTTTCGGAAGATTAAACGTAAGTTAACGTTAATCGTTAATCCGTTAACACGTGATAAAAATGGCATTTTTTATATCGTTGCGTTAGTGGTCTGCTTACAAAAACTGTTGTTTTGGGTTCTGAAAGTTAATAGGTTAGGTTCAAAAAAAGACAGTGTATAAATATATTAAACATAAAGTGTGTAATTTAATCATCTGGCACAATGTGGATATTCATATTCCCCTGCATGAACATTAGTATGTTCTAGTTATCGTCTGAGAGAGAGGCTCGTTTCGGCGTTAAAATATCTTTGCCGGTGGAAAAAAGACGTTCAACTGCAGCGCTCGAGGGTATAGCAGTATTATATTTAATAATAAATAAACAGATTTATAAATATCTGTTTCCCGAGGAATGCCGCATAATTAAAAGAGTCCTTGGATTTCGTGTCTAGCCACATTTTGACGATAGATTGAGCTTTAGCCTGTAATGATTTGTGGCTCTGAGGTTTTTCTTTACATTGAGTAACAGAATTAAAAAAAGTCTTCCTCAACATCATCATTGTTACTCGCGATGCTGCCTCGCTGTCATTGTTTTTCGCGACACGGCGCGGTGCCTGTACGGTATCTTTTTGGTAAATAGTAGGTACTGGATTAACGATTAACGGACTTAGGATAATTTAACGGAAGTTGACGAGTCCGTTAACATTTTTTAAAGTTAACTTAAAAGTTAATCCGTTAATAGAAATGTTAACTTCGTTAATTAACGATTAACGGATTAACGAGTTAATGCCCAGCTTTGCATCTATGATGTTAACACATTTCGTTTTCAATTAATGACCGGCGTTAACGAGGTATGTTGATGGCGCAGATTCCAATCTTGTTCGAAGTTACATTTTTCTTGTTTTGATTTTTAACGTTGGTGTACCTAAATTGAGTCCTATAAAGATCCCTTAGTTATAAAAGATTGTCTCTGATGTAGATACGTATATCCCAGATATACATAAGTACTTGTATACTTGCGTAACATTGGAGTATGTACCTGTGAAAGCACACCAAATAATCAGTTAAGTGCATATCAAATGAATGTTTAACTACGTTAACGATTTGATTGATCTAAACGCCCCCAAATAAAGTTGTATCCACTTCTTATCCATAACACTAATATAAAAACTCGTTCATAGATTTTGATCCTTATATCTTTTCACACAAGGTTCAGGACAATACTTTTCTTGTATAGCGCAACGTTTAAATTGGGTCCTTAAAATGAGAGGACAAGAGCTCATAATAAGAAATACACCTCACAATACTGGGGGTTGTCAATGGTCGGACAGACAGCTCGTCGCCCTCAACACAGTGTACTCAAAAGTAGTGTATTAACTTTTTTATAACCAAATACTATTTCGAAATATATATGTATTATATTGTACATAAAACTAAACTAAATTTAACTGATAACAACGTCCTTGCGGTGACGGATTTTAATGTGCCGTTCCCTTTGTTCCCGTAAATGTAAAAGCCGGTAACAATGTATCAACAGAGAAACTGACAACTCAAAACAAAATCCTACACCAGCCCATCTCTCCAGCGTGGTGTAGTGTGACGATTCCTTAAAAACATTCCCAGCAGTGCCCAATCTCCCAAGAGAGATAAAGTTGTATGAAATTCCCGAGAGAGTAAAGTGATTTGAATTTGGAACATAAAATTCGTATTATAAAAACAACACAGATACTTAGCTTAGGAGGCAAGGGGCCTATACAGCCGCATACAGCCATGTCTTTCGAATACTTAATTTCTTAGATAATGGGCATTGTAAAGAACATAGATGTCCTTTCATGAAGTCCTTTCTCGAATAAACACTCTAGACACGTAATTAGGCCTCTAGATGTGTTTATTCGAGAAAGGACTTTTGGCAGAATCGCGTTGCGAACGTGTTCGTACGTGAGAAAAGCAAATCATTATCCTGTATTTTTGTGGTTTTCTTGATGATGTGATAATCTTAGCCACACTTATAGTTGTAAAGCTAACGATAATGATAGTGATAATTATAATTTGACAGTGTTTATGGTTAAAATTATCACATAAGGACATTGTTAATAGAATCTTTTATTAATGGTGCTTGACAGAAACTTTTCGCTTTGTATTAAGAATCCTGAAACAGTGGTAGTGAAATTGCAATCGGTTTATCTATTTTATATTAACAAAATACTTGCTTTTGCCCGCGGCTTCGCTCGCTTTAAATTCGGGGTAAAGTACTTTTCGTTGATAAGAAAGAGTCTGTGTACCTCTTTAGCTTCCTACCTTGAAAACTGCAAAAAGTCCCATATAAAATTTCACCCCCTCTTTTAAAGGGTTGGGGGCAGATTTCCAAAAAAAAATGATGCACGATTTTTTTGTTAGTCACAAATAGTTTGCATACCAATTTTTAGCTTTCTACCTTGAAAATTGCGAAATGTTCCATACAAACTTCCACCCCCCATTTTAGGGAAGTGGGGAGTTAGAAAGAGACAAAAAGTAGCCTATGTCACTCTCCATCCGTTCAACTATCTCCACTTAAAAAATCACTTCAAACCGTCGGTCCGTTTTGCCGTGAAAGACGGACAAACAAACACACACACGCTTTCCCATTTATAATATTAGTATGGATTCAGAAATCGAAATCCTTACTGTCTTCCTTAAATACACGCTTTATTTATGAGCCCTAAGCTTTTCATGTCTCGCAGATGGTATAAAAAGTAGAATATTCACCTCTGGAATAAAAAGTGTATCTTCGTTTTGATTGATTTCAACCCCTCGCTCCACTCAATATACCTTACTACCCCACTTCGCTCGCGAGTTAACTATAAAATCCCTCGCTACACTCTGTCTGTGCCCAAAATGTCGCCCGTGACTACTATTAAGGTACTAATCTAGAACAAATATATGTAGATCTAAAATCTTATTACGGACTCAGATTTGCTGAGAACCTGTCACTGGCGTAAAGTACTTTTGTAACAAGTTACTGGGATAATATCCTACTGACCAAATGTTGTCTGCGGTAATACAAAGCTCTGCTAATTCGGTCAATAATCCGTGTTCGGCGGCCAAAGCTCTTCACTGTTTGTGCCGATTCGTTATAAAGGCGTTTCCGTCACATTATTGCCTTAAGCCGAGGTCTTTGCATCACTTAGGACAATATGATGTCGCTATTACGATTCTTTGGGATCAGTTTGCAGCGGTTAAAATTGAAAAAGTCTATTCCAATTTGTACAATGATTTTGAATTAATATTTATGTGACGTTATAGTGTATTACTAATCATTTAACATTAAATATCATTTATATGAAAATCAGTTTACACTTTCAAAGAAACAAGATACTGATAACCGATTTATGGAATATGCGACCCACTGTAAGGATAGCGCCAGAGTTACGAAAAAAAAGTGATTTATAAAAGTGAGTAATTAAATTGACTTAATTAGTCTCAGTAACTAAAACTCAACTACTGCAGGCCTATTCTCCAACTTCGGTTGCTAAATAGTACTGTCATTTTTGAAAGGAACTTATCATCCATTACTGCTATCATGAACGCTGCCATAAGACATAAGATCACTTAACTAGTAATGGATATAAAATGTCTTTCAAAAATGACAGTTCTAGTTACCAACCGTAGTTAGCGAATAGGCCTACCGACAACCATAAGTATCTTAGAACAATGAGTAAGGGCGAGGTGGTGACATACCATTTTAGAGCGATGTCTCTGTTTCATTACTGTTTTAACCTTGCTTTGCGATCATGGCACATGAAATATTATTGCAGAACGCACCATCTATTCAATTTAAAAAATCTAAAAGGTTAAATGTGGTAATAAAACATTAATAATTTATTTGGACACAACTTACCTTCGAAGTCTAACGGAGTTAGTATGCATCCCTGCGATACAACAATTTTTTTCACAAAGCATTTTGTAAAGGTTACAAATACAGCAAATACTTTAATGGTTCGTAACTTACAATAGTTTCGTGCTCGACCTCAATACTTGCAAACGCGAATTAAGTACTACATAAGTATTAAGTTCTATTTTGTACAAAATTTGACAAGTACGACAATTTCCGCTAAATATTTACAAAAAATACAATACTCTTCCCAATATCACTTATTTATAGGCGTAAACTATGACGGCGTTCGTAATATGTCCGCCAGGAAGCTCTTAATCCCTCGTAAGCCTCCCACAAAGATAGTTCCGAGGTCCTTCCGCAGTGTCGATGGTTCTATCCGGCCTTTGTCGAATATTGCGTTACTGTAAATAATACGCTGTGCGCGCAATAAGAGGATTTTGGGGAATCTGCTGTCGTATTGTGATCGGCTCCTTTGAGTTTTAACGGAGGTGTTTCGGTGAATCTAATACTGATAACAATGTCAAAATAATCTTCGTTGAAAAGTTCTCGTCTATCTATCTATCACGTGTGGAATTATTATTAAATGAATTTATACTTGTTGAGCGTCGGTGGCGCTCGGCACTGGCCTTCTAATCGGCCGGGGTTCGATCCCGCCATGTAGCAATGTGTTTTTCGTTTTTCGAATTTCGTATATACATTTGACCGAAGGAATACATCGTGAGACATCGTGAGAAAAACACATCGTGTGATTCGGACAAGTAATCAGTTGCCAGTTGCCAGAACGTCGGTGGCGCTCGCTGGGGCCTCGGCACTGGACTGTGCCCCGAGTAGAATCGGGAGGCCCGCGATCGATCCTGCCATGTACCAATGTGTTTTTTTTGTTTCACGAATTTCATATGTACACACAGCAACACGCTAGACTTTACAATTTGACCTTGAGACCGTATTAGCGACGGCTTTTGTAATGCAAATGTTAAGCTCGACGTGTTGCTGACTGTACATTTATCTGCCGCTCCTACGGTAAAGGAGCGTGAGGAAACCTGCATACACTACACCTGTGAAGTAATTCAAAGGTGTATGTTAAGTCAACCAATCCGCACTAGGCCAGCGTGGTTTGACTAAGGCCTAATCGCCCTAACTAGTTAGGGTAGGCTCGTGCCCCTCGGTGGGACGTATATATATGAGTTGTGATGATTTTGCCACTGTGATTTGATATCTTATGTCAGAAGTAGGCTACATAATTGGGGTCCTTGTAGGGTTTGTATATATTTTCAAATATTACAGGAGCAACATGGGCGACTGAAGCCACTTACCATGTGGGCAGCCTGCTTATTTGCCAACTTAATTACATGAAACAAACTTTTAATACGGTTTTATTTATATACAATAACACAATGAAAAATGAATATTTTAAATAATGAATGTATGAAACATAACACAACTTTAGGTTGAATTTCACCAAAATTTTACAGGCAGTTAAAGTTAACAAACGACCATTTTTAGACAGTTATTGTATGAGTGAAATGTCAAATAATTCTTTGTTAGTTAATTTACCACCTGTTTAATTATATTGGTGAAATTGAACCTAAATCTATCTAATTTAACTATTATCTGTCACCGCTTATCAAACAAATGTATGGTAGGTATTCAAATTATGTGTGGTTATCCCGTGCAAAACCTAAAAAAAATACTGTTTTGTCGCGATTTCGTGCGTCGAAAACGTATTACACTCATGCTCTAGACTCGCTCGCTCTAGGAGAAGCAGAAATATATTTTTCATTACTCATACTCGGAAAGTAGGTTTGAAGTAGCCTGAGGAGCGGGTTGTTTCAGCCCTATGGAGAATCGCTTTTGACTGACAGCTGTCAAATTATAAAAATTAAACTAGTTCTATTTCGACATTTCTATTGAACCATTCTCCAACTTTCTATACAGCCACTCAATTACAGCGCTGTCGTACTATTGCGCGACTTTTGTTGCGCAACCAATATTTAATTACAGTTTGTAAGTCACATTTTCAAAATTTATGTTCTTTTGAAATGGCAACACCGATGAGTCTTGTGTATGGAAGTCAACATGACAGGAGCCATATTGAAGGATAAGTTATGTCAAATTTGTGGTGAAGTAAAGTGGTCACTGTTTTCGTGAGCAACTTTTTTCATCATTTTTTAGGGTAGCTTGAGATTTTTGCAAAGATTTTAAGTGCGCTTGATTCTTGAAAACGCGAGTGATCATATAGTGCTTATTTTGTTAGAAAATATATGTAAATTGTGGAGTAATGCTTGTATACTTTTGCGCATTTTTACTTTTGCGTCACTATTGCGAGACCAGTTGTGAAATTATTGCGTCATTACTACTGCGCTACCAAAACAAGGTCGTGGGTACACTAGTTTCAGAAGCATTGCAGTTTTTTATGCGTTTTGTTATTTTTTTAAAGGTTCGAAATAAATGGGATTACATGATCCATACACCCGGACTGCTGAGATGATCTCGAGTGTTTATATGATTTTATCACATAGTTAAAATTGTAATTTTCTTTAATTTTTTACCCTATACACACAATCTATACCTACCTACACAACTTCAAGTAGGTACCTACATAAAAAATGCTTTAGTAAGAAGGTTGTTTTTGTCAGGCTCGGTATACTGGAACCTTTATAATCTTGCACGACTATTTTGCGATACTTTTACGTTACCGTAGCGTAAATTATAGCGCTACTTTAACGTCACCGTCGCGCAATCTTTTGCGTCACTACTGCGTCATTTTTGCCAAAATTCGAGGCCTCATCCAGGTACGTCCAACGGGTTTCGTGTTTTTTTTTTCGAACCTATTCAAGTATTTGCGTCATGAACCGAGCTAATGATGGAAGGATCCTTAATTTTTAGGAGTTAGAGGTTAGTTTTTTGAATACAATAGGCACGTATTATCAAGAGGGCTGGTATTAAATTCCCTAAAAAGATTTCATTCACTAAAAAAGTAAAAAAAATACGATTACAAAAACACTGAAAAGTTAAAATAAGAATAGGTACAGGCAATATCACATTTCTATGTTGAAGTCGGTGCCAAACAATGATCTCCTAGAAAGTCTTAAAATTTGGCACTGACTTCAATATAGAGAATGTGACGTTGTCTGTCCGTGTATTCTTATATTAATTTTAACTTTTCAATGTTTTTGAAGTCGGTTTTTATTTTTTTCACGACGCAATCAAAAATCAAACAAAATCACTTGTTCACCAGTTAATTTGTGAAGAATAAGTGCGAACGCCAGCAGGGCTCCGCAGCTCGGAGCTTGTCGTGACCAAAGACAATACAATTTGGCGGCGCGTGGCTCCCGCCCGCCGAGTACTAGTTACCGGCCAACTCCTGTTTATTGGTTATGCTTCAATCTCCCCAGGAAATTGGTTTGATTAACGGAATAACAATGGCGGGAAGATGATTTTTCGGTAAAGTAGTTTTATATAAATACGAAGATATTTTATGTAGGTAGATCTATAAATGAGTGGATAATACTAAATAATTAATTTTCACAAGGCTAAATTCATCTTTTGACAATAAAATTTTCAGAGACCTTTTTTGTCAAACGAGTTTTTTTATCAAATTTTGTTAAAATAAATGGTATAATAAAAATGATCCATGAATAGATAAATAGGCTTTATAGAACCCGGAGAGAGATGCTGTGACGTGCCGCTGGATGTAATGCCCGGAAAAACTATACTTACCACAAAATACCATAGAATACATACACCCCAGGTAGGCCGTAACAAAAAGAATGTTAGTCATGCTCTTTTTGCTACTTATATTGTATAAATAAAAACAATATCAACCTAACAGTTTCACAACTAATTTAATGCGACGTTTAACCGTAATCTAGCACCGAATCCGTCGTAATAAAATGATGCGCTATCAAATATTTTGATGCAGACATCATAACCGGGCACGTGCGCGGCGCGTGTCCAGACCGGGAGTAATAATTATGACAGTGCGTCCGGTACCGGGCCGACTTTCGACACGGTGAAGGCAGGTACTTCAATAGTTCACACTTGATTTGACTCGGAAATAACTTGTCGATTAATATGGTCATAACAGTTTATAAGTGCCGAATGCTCGAAATTGTTTTAATTTAAAAACGTCATCGTTTCAAAATGAAAACGGATGTGTATTTTGAATCAAAGTTGAACTATTTTATCAGTAACATACTGACATGATTTAGTTTTCCAAGCCAACCTCACCTGCCCGCGATATATGCATATACCCTGCCAATTAAAGGTCGAGACTCTAGCATTAGGCTAACAGTGTGCTGGGGGACGACCATACTCTCACTTCTTTTTCACTCCATGAATGAAGGAAATTAACATCAAGGTCGGTTAAGCGAATAATCTCGTGCGGCTAGTGTTTTAGTTAAGTAACAATGATGTTTGCATTTAATTTTAATGTTCTCTTGGTCTTAGTGTGCAATAAACAACAAATGACTGAGAATATCTTTATTTCACGGATGCCACCAAAATTAGCCCTCTAAATGTGTATTTTACGGATGCCACCAAAATTAGCCCTCTAAATATGTATTTCACGGATGCCACCAAAAGCAGCCCTCTAAATGTGTAGCAAAACATCATGTGCACATATTATAATAAAGGACACTATACTTAACTTTATCGGTCAAAAACGTGAAAAATCAATAAAAAAAAATTCGGCCGGGATTTAAACCCTTGTCTCCAACATAAACCGTAGACGCCTAGCCTCTCGCTAAGAAAAAGACAAAAAATGTAAAGCTCTATACAAATAAGGTGAAAAACGTATCAAAAATCCAAGTTCAAGTTTTGTACCCTGTTGAATCATACCTTTTTTTTACGACAGGGAAGCTCTTGGCCTTCATCTCACCTGATGGTAAGTGATGATAAGGCCGAAGGTGGAAGCGAACTTCGCCTGGACTCCTCAACATCTGAGGAACTGGCTATCTTACCTCTAATTGTCGGAACACAACAATACTAGGTTGGTTCGTAGTAAGGCATCATTCAAACGTCTAGTACGGACACATTTTCTGGAATCTGTCTAAATAGGTATGACAACAAGATGATATGTTTATTAGTATGTTATATATTTATATATCTATATTTATCTATTTATGTATATATTATTTATATATTTGTGTACTTAGTATTTATCTTTATTTAGTATGTTGTTACTTGTTTGTCAAGTTTTGTTTAGTTATTATTTTTTTCCAATTCGTACACCGTCAACAAAGATTTTCTCACATTTTACGGGTTGACTGGTAGAGAATGCCTCAGGCATTAAGTCCGCCCCTGTATACTTTATTTATGCTGTACGAAAGTTTAAATAAATAAATAAATGCTTTAAACATTGTTATTATGGCAAAAAACTTAATTTTACATACTACATGACTTTAATTACCTACCTACCTACTACATGATTTTAATTATCTAATAGGAAGATTTTTTTAATACCATAAAAAGTTTGTTTTTTAAATTTTGATCCATTTTTTTTTAGTTTTGTACTGTATTTAATCATACTACGTGGTGGTAGAGTGCCAACATTTTAAAAATGCCATAAATAACAGATTGTTATTTTTAATACATTTTTCGCCGATATAATTAGACGTACCTTTCCTCATTATAATTTGTAATACACACACACATGTGTTTGTATATGCACATTATGAGACGGGTCTAGCCCACTAGTCCCGTTGAGTTGTCCGGTCATGGGATTACTACCAATATTTTGTCCCAGTAGTCCCGCAGGACTGTATTCTGACGCCGCAGTGACAGTTGAGTCGAAAGCATTCTTATAACATGTACAAGTAAGAGTAACACAACGGAGGGACCGATTAGCGACATTGCATCCCTAATCTATATCAGCACACAAATAATTACAAAATTCTGACGTCACATATGCGCGTCGCCTCCCCCGTTCCTGCCGCAAATATTTGCCCCCGGTAATCGTTCTGGGAATTCCCGGGTTCACCGGGCAACTCGGCACAGATTAATTGCAATATGTCACGACGTGGGGAGCACAGTGTGTGCCGATTGGCGATGTGTTAAGCAATTTAAATTAGGATAATGATAGTAACCAATATTGGGTACTAGTTGTACACGCGAACTCCTTTCTACCCTAGTGAGAATCTTCAATCCTTATTAATCTTCCAAGGGGATAAATCAAAAACACATGCTTGTTCATTAAAATTCATTAAAATTTTAGGGTTATTTTTGCAAAACTTGACATTTAAGTCAGAAATAATGTTGCAGCATGATGTAACATTTGACTGAAGTGACGTTGGTTTGACTCCAGAGAATAAAATACGGAGATTCGTCACTCACAGTTTATTCCTTCTGATCACACATACACGTTGAACAGATAGACAAATACAGAAGGAGAACGTTAGCACAGTAATAACACAGAAGACTATACAATACGATATACGCAGAAACAATAGGTAATCAGAGGCGCATACGACATGCATTCGGTATGGAGCAATCGAAACGACTGCTCGGCCGGGCGCTTGCGACTGAGAGGTGGACAAGGCCCGCTCGCTGACTCACGGCCAGCGGCCGGCGTATGCGCACAAATATCTATATAAGAAACGGATACGTTTGTCCGTACATTTTACATACAAATTTTTATTATATTTTTGCGTTTACATTTTATTTCTTTATATATCAATATATATGTATGTAGTATAAAATATACTGTAGTAGTAGTATAATGTAGTATATTATGTTTTATCTAAGAATATATAATTTTAGATGTTATTAATATTTTATCAATTATAATAATTTGTTTAGATATAATAATTATAAATTAATATTTTATAATATTTATGTAGTCACACTACATCACCCCCTTCCAGAGACCGTCCTACGGGCGATAATAATCTGGAAATTTTACCCTACGACCTGACCGCGTGATTTTAATTGGAATGTCTTCTGATACACGTAAGTCATCGCGTACTGTAGGTGAAGGTGAATGAGTGTGAGTGTGTAAATGTGAAGGGAGAGTTGTGCTTGTTATGGTGTCTGGATCACGCAGTATATATGCAGGTTTTAATCTGTCTATTGACACTGTGACTGGCTTACCATTAATTGCGAGTTTAAACACCTTGTCTCCCCGCTTTATGACCTCATGTGGTCCGGTGTAGGCTGGTTTGAAACAGCCGGCTCCTGCGTCATCGCGAAGGAAGACATGAGAAGCCGTTGCCAAATCTTTAAATATAAATGGAGACCTTTGTGATCCATGACGCGAAGCTGGGGATGGTTGCAAGTTTTTGGTAAACATGCGAAGGCGCGCTACATAACTTGTAACGTCAGCTGTATTTTCCTCGTCTGGTTGGAAAAATTCTCCTGGCAGACGCAATGGTTCACCATACACCAATTCGGCTGAGGATGAATTTAAATCCTCTTTGAAGGTACTACGTATCCCTAGCAACACCAATGGGAGAGATTCGACCCAACTGCTGTCAGCGTGGCAGGTTATGGCAGCCTTAAGTTGCCTGTGTAACCTTTCTACTAATCCATTGCATGATGGATGATACGCAGTGGTTCGTCTGTGCTGAAATCCAGCAATTTCTGAGAGACATCTAAACAGTGTCGACTCAAATTGTCTCCCACGGTCAGTGACAATTTTTGTAGGACAGCCAAAGCGGGAGATCCATCCACTGAGCAGTGCCTTTGCGACCGTCTCCGCTGTAATATCTTGTAATGGTATTGCCTCAGGCCATCGTGTAAAACGGTCAATGGCTGTGAGACAATACCTAAACCCTTGTGAAATGGGCAACGGGCCAACCAGATCTATATGTATATGTCTGAACCTGGCAGATGGTAGTACATAAATGCCAACGGGAGATGATACATGACGGGTAACTTTAGATCTTTGGCAGGCCAAACAGGAACGAACCCATTGCTTACAGTCACGCTGGACACCAGGCCATACGAAGCGATCGCTAACCAGCTTGGCAGTAGCCCTAGTGCCTGGGTGGCTCAACGAGTGCAAGCTCTCAAACACTTGACGGCGCAAATCCTTCGTGACATAGGGACGCTTGTTGCCACCTCTTACATCGCAATACAACTCGAGGTCAGTACCAGGCAGCTTAACCAATTCCAGACATAAGGCTGTGTTGTCGGCATGTAAAAGTTGTTTGAGTTCACTGTCAGATTTTTGACTCGATGCCAACTTATCGAAATCGATCGGCTGTACGATTTCTTCGACGCGTGACAGCGTATCAGCCACCACATTGCTTTTGCCTGAAATATGTCTTATATCAGTAGAAAACTGTGAAATTAAATCTAAATGGCGGAATTGCCTAGGTGAGCAGTTTTCTTTCCTCGAGTGGAATGCGAACGTAAGAGGTTTGTGGTCCGTGTATATCACAAAGTCACGTGCTTCGATCATGTGCCTAAAGTGCTTGATTGCCTCGTATATTGCCAAAAGCTCCCTGTCATAAGGGGAATATTTGGTCTGCGATGGCGATAATTTACGGGAGAAGAATGCCAGTGGTTCCCATGCATTATCCCTAAGCTGTTGTAAGACAGCTCCTATTGCAGTGTCCGATGCGTCCGTGACTAAGGCCAACTGTGCCCTACAATCCGGATGCACCAGCATAGCAGCACGACATAGATCCCCCTTGCACTCCTCAAACGCAACCGATTCTGTGGGCGTTAAATTGACTGGGTGAGAGCCCTTTACTGACCCGACCAAAAGAGCGTTTAGTGGTGCCTGATGTTGAGCAGCTTGTGGAATGAACCTGCGGTAAAAATTCAACATACCCAGGAATCTGCGTAACTCTCGAACTGTTTTGGGGGTAGGGAAATTTTTAATGGCTGTTACCTTCTCTAGTGGTGGTCTAACGCCTTCAGCAGTGACATGGTAGCCCAGAAACGTTACTTCTGAAGCTCCGAAGGTGCATTTGGCTGTGTTGATTACCATGCCATATTCTTTCAGCCGATTAAATACCTGCCGCAGATGGTCTTCGTGGGTCTTCTGGTCTTTTGAATAGACCAAGATATCGTCGATGTACGAATAGGCAAAATCCAGACCCCTGAGCACTTCATCGACAAACCGCTGGAACGTCTGACCGGCATTACGAAGTCCAAACGTCATGTATGGAAATTCGTAAAGTCCAAACGGCGTTGTGATGGCGGTTTTCGGTATATCGCTCGGATTTATAGGGACCTGGTTATACGCCTTCACTAAATCGATGGTGGAGAAGACCGTACAACCACAAAGATTGTAGTCGAAGTCCTGGATGTGCCGTATGGAATACCTGTCAGGAATTGTTCTGGCGTTCAGCATCCGGTAGTCACCGCAGGGCCGCCAGCCGTTATCCTTTTTCGGCGCCAAATGCAATGGAGAAGACCAAGCAGACTCCGACGGCCGACAGGTTCCAATCTGTAACATGGCCTCAAACTCGGCCTTAGCAATTTTAAGCCTATCAGGCGCCAATCTACGAGGTGAGCAAGCTACTGGTGGTCCAGGTGTTGTGCGAATGTGATGTACTGTGTTATGTTTCAGTGTACTATGCAACCCAGAAGGGCGAGTGATGTCGGGGTATTCACTTAGTATGCGATGATAAGCTGTATGGCCAGACATTACCTTCACTGAAAAAATATCATTATTTTTCGCAAGCGAAGCAGGGGTACAAAGCGTTGTATTAGCATCTATTAAGCGTTTATTGCGCACATCTACGATTAAATTATAGTAAGATAAAAAATCAACACCTATTATCGCCCGCGTTACATCTGCAACAATAAATCGCCAAGCATAGTCACGGCGTAAGCCTATATTCAAAACAAAATGAGCGTACCCATATGTATTTATCGTTGAGCCGTTAGCGGCACACAATTCATAATTTGTTTTGTGACGATGCTCGCCGACTAATTTTTTAGGAAAAACACAAATATCACTACCCGTATCAACTAAGAATTGAATTTTTGCACGATTGTCAGTTACGAATAAGCGACCGGTATTTGGACAGGCGTCGGTCGCCATCACGATCTGCCCTACACTTTTCCCGAAAAATCGCACGGCTTTACACACTTAGTTGCTTTTGCACCAAACTTAGCATGGTACCAACACGTAGGGAATTTTTTGTAGTTGGACTGGGATCGGTTGGAACGTGAACTGTCACGGGAACGGCCGTTGGAGAATGATCTTCTTCGCGATCGGGACATTCTTTCTACCCTCTTGTTCAGAGATTGAACTGCCCGTGTGAGCTCCGCAATCTGGTTAGCCATGTCGGTGGAACTACTAGGGATGGCTGACGCTGCTGCTACTTGCGGGCTTGGTGGGACGACATCGTGAATCTTGTCCGCTAGCTCTGCTACTTCCTCCAAAGATGCCTTGGACTGAGTCGTAATAATGGACTGCGTACTGCTGGGCAATCGACTGGTCCAAATGGTTTTCAAAAATTCCTCGGGAATGTCTGGGCCTGCGAGGTGCTGGAGGTGACGAAGGAATTGCGAAGGTTTTCTGTCGCCAAGTTCCTCATGGATAAGCAGCTGCTTTACCTTTTTCTCCCTTGACGCAGACAATCGTTTGACGAGTTCGGTCTTCAATCGCTCGTACCTATTGGGGGCTGCTGGTGCCGATATTATGTCTTCCACTTCCGACGCATATATGGGATCTAGCTGACTGATAGCGTAGTGGAATTTCGTGGCATCTGTAGTAATATTCGCCAGAAAAAATTGGCTCTCCAGCTGTGCAAACCATAGCGCCGGTTTTTCTGGGTAAAACGGGGGTACCCGTACACCAACCCGATGGACGTCGCTTGGTGGATTCAAATCTGCACTACCGGTCGTTGTCTTTGCTGGTTCGCTCATCTTCACGTGTGTTCTTGGGGGTCACCAATGAAGTGACGTTGGTTTGACTCCAGAGAATAAAATACGGAGATTCGTCACTCACAGTTTATTCCTTCTGATCACACATACACGTTGAACAGATAGACAAATACAGAAGGAGAACGTTAGCACAGTAATAACACAGAAGACTATACAATACGATATACGCAGAAACAATAGGTAATCAGAGGCGCATACGACATGCATTCGGTATGGAGCAATCGAAACGACTGCTCGGCCGGGCGCTTGCGACTGAGAGGTGGACAAGGCCCGCTCGCTGACTCACGGCCAGCGGCCGGCGTATGCGCACAAATATCTATATAAGAAACGGATACGTTTGTCCGTACATTTTACATACAAATTTTTATTATATTTTTGCGTTTACATTTTATTTCTTTATATATCAATATATATGTATGTAGTATAAAATATACTGTAGTAGTAGTATAATGTAGTATATTATGTTTTATCTAAGAATATATAATTTTAGATGTTATTAATATTTTATCAATTATAATAATTTGTTTAGATATAATAATTATAAATTAATATTTTATAATATTTATGTAGTCACACTACATGACCATCTCCAAGGTCCCATTTCACTGTGAGACAAAATTCATCATAACCAAATCAACGGCTTATGTGTGTATATTTAGATCCACCGCGTCAGTCGCCATAATGCTCTGTCCGAAAATGTTAGCGAACGATCGGTTCTTCCAACACTGATTTCGAAAAAAAAAATCGTAAGCGACGACGGGCCGGGAAGGGGAAAACAAAAACGTAAAAAAAATAGATAGACTATTATTGTAGGTTATATTTCGTATCATTTTGAAATATAAATTCTGATAGATAGAAAAGGTACCTTTTTTTTTTGTGAGGGGGGAAAATGCGTTTACGCATTCCTCGTGGTCGAGCCAAACCACGAGGATATGTGGGACTCCCCAGCGGACCGGGCCTACCCACTAAAAACCCCCCCCAGCAGCTCCTCCGTCCGTCACAAGACAGGGGAAAGGGGACAACAGCCAGGCCTTATTCCCGCTGAACCCCTGCCTGCGACATATCCGTTGCCGGACTCCCCGTCTAGCTCTGCTGCTTTGGGGAGCGACGCAGAATTGCACCGCTCTACACCCCGAAATTGGTTTTTTATTGTGGTTGTCTTCCACGCGGCCCGACGCTCAGTGCGCCGGGCCCCCGGCCCGCTCAGTGCGGGTAACGGGTTGCCCGACGGCAGATCCCACTGGATCCACCGCCGCGCGGGTGAGCCAAAGCTCTGGGAAACCCCCGTCAGGCGCGAAGCGCCGTGGCGAAAAGTCGCCTCCACCTTGCTACCTTCATAGGTAGCCGCCCAAATCGGGCTTCTGGCGAAAGCCACACCTCTTCTTAAAATAAGAAGAGGGGACTTCGCCCTTCTCCGCATGAAGCGGGTGGCCACACGAAGTGGCTCGCCAGGTTAAACTCGGCCATCCCACACCCCCCCTCTATGGGGGTCCTCTCGTCAGACTATTAGCCCGCGGCAGAGAATCTGCCGGGTTGCCCAGGGTGCACCACAAGGAGGTTGTCTGACATCGCACCCCATAGAAAAGGTACCTATGCAGATATATTCCATCCAACCATAATTAAAATTTATTCTGCGGAAGAAAAAAATTGACGCAACTATTTATAAATAAATTTTCTCTATAAATTAAAAGGCGAGCATGTAAGTTTTACCGAACAAAGTTTGGGTTACGCAAAAAAAAACTAAAATCAGGAGAAATTTTTTTTTTTTTAGCAATAGTACATAAACATAATGATAACTTCACTATAGAAGGGATAAATATTTACGCTATACGGGATAAATAATAAGAAATTATAATTACGCTACACGCTACGAGGAAAGCTCTATGTAGCTACGGCTTTCTACAAGCTACGAGCTTGCTACGTTAATTAAAATCATTTCAGACTCCATCCACATTTAGCTTTTTTACGAAGTATAAACGAAACGTTCTTTATTTTTACAAATATATTATTCTTTTACACTTATATATTATGTATGTCAATTACATTAATGTTAATCTATAGAAAATATTTGAAACTTTTCAATAAAATACTCAATTTTTGAAAATTGTTCCTTACTCACGGTCCACTTTGACCCATATACATCCCACTGCTGGGCACTGGTCTATTTTGATGAATGAATGCATGATGATGAGGATGAATTGGCCTGCTGCTGCATCACGCAGTAGGCCAGAGTTGGTGTAAGGTTTTGTTTCAAGTTTTCTATTTTTTTTTTCAGAGATATAGTTTAGCGAGCGACTTTAAACTCCTTGTGGCAGTTTTTATGATACCCATGGGCATAAAGCAGCGTCACAGGCTTCCATCTACGATAATTAATATTACGATTATTTGATTTAAAACAAAACTATTTAGGTTTTTCCCAGTAAGAAATGGTAATTCGCTTATAAGTATTTCGTGGATTGTCCTACTCTAATTAAAATCTATCTTTGCTCTTCAAAACCTATCAGAAAAATTAAAATTCAAAATCATCGAAAGGCATCCTCTAAATCTCTCTTTAGTCTATGAAGACACATATAAAATGCGCCTGGCAAGCGTCAGCAAACACCTCACTACTAACCTAATGAGAGCAAGCGAGATAGTGCGATGCCAATTTTATACGATAGACAGAGATAACTGTAGGTGCCGGCGAAAGCGCAACAGACACTAAACTCTGAGACTGAAATGGCGCTAGACGGTTCGTTTGCGAGTGACAGAGAAAGGTATAGGAGCTCAGTGTTGCTTGGTTTGTGAATAATTTAGCAGCGACCGCCCTTTTGCGCATCCGGGGAAGTTCGATACTTTGACCTGAGTTAAGCATTGCCACACAGTATGTATAGTTTGATAAATTAACTTGACAGTAAATGTAATATATAAAGTCTACATTGCGAACATATCTACATTCCGAGCATAATGCATATATGTTTGCTTGATATCAGTAATGAAATATCTTATTTGTGAAATGTAATCGTTTATTGACTGTTCTGGACAATAATTAATACTTATGTGAATTACCTATTCAAAGTTACTTAACGATATAAAATAATATGACCATGCGATTTACTTCTCTCTCTTCTCATGTGGGCTCCCGAAGTTTCGAAACAGGTACAGTCAGTGTTTTATTTTCTCTTAGTTGTTTTCTATATTTTAAATATTCTCTCATATAATTAGAACGTTGTAGAAGCGTTGTATTAAAAAAATATAAATTCTCATATATTTAGAATGCTTTAATGCAGTTTTGGTGACAATATATGAGTATGCCTGTAAAAGTTGACTAACAACTTTGTTAAGCTTGTGTATCTGAAAAAATGAGCAGATTTTTATAAATAGTTTCACTACCCTTAAGTATCCCTAAGAGTAGGAAGGTGAACATTTGAAATAGCACTAAGCTTAATTTTAACCGACTTCGAAATAGGAGGAGGTTCTACATTGTATGTTCGACTCTATCTATTTTTTAGGTATATTCACCGATTACTCCGTCATCTGTGGACCGATTTTCAAAATTCTTTTTGAAATCGAAAGAGTATGCTCCCATGGTGATGTTATTGTTACGATGTCACGAAATAATGATGGAATCTCATGAAAATCGAGGAAAATCCTCAAATTTCATAGGCACTTCCGACTTGTTTCATGTTTTTGCTGAAAATATTTAGGTATTTCCATCTAGTAGTCATCATATACGAGTATGATACTGAGCTGATGATGGAAGGTTTTTGTTAGGTTAGGAGTAAGGGGATAGTTCTTTTAATACTGTTTAGAACGAAGACGTTTTAAGTAATTCTGGTGTTTGCCTTGGCTCAAATTCTAATACGCATGATTGTATTAAATTAACTAAAAAGATTAAAATAAAATATTTTACAAAAAAACCGACTTCAAAAACAGCAAAATGTCATGAATAATATCAGAATACATACAACATCACAGTTTTATACTGAAGTCGGTGCCAAGCAATGATCGCCTGGAAAATCTTAAAAAATTTAAGAAAAATTAGTGTAGTTAGTTAAAATTTGGCACCAACTTTAATATAAAACTGTGATGTTGTATGTATTCCTATTTATTACTTTTTAGTGCTTTTGAAGTCGGTTTTAGTTTTTGTTATATATATATATACTTTGTTAGTTTTATTTTATAATTCTTTATATATTCTAGTGTTCAATAATTGTGTAAGAGAGAGAACATTTTATAACAGAGTTGACATTTTATGACAGAGGGTTTATTGCAGAAAATGTTATAAAATACAAAGAAACAAAAAGGACAAATGATTATACCTAATTGAAAGATATAACAAAATGACATCCCATTACTACGGCGAGACAAGACAAAATAATGCACATGGGAAAAAGTGTCAGAAAAACAAAAGACGGTTGACGTTTTTAGGGTTCCGTAGTAAAATTCCAAAAAACGGAACCCTTATGGATTCGTCATATCTGTCTGTCTGTCTGTCCGTCCGTATGTCACCGCCACTATTTTTCGAAACTATAAGAACTATACTGTTGAAACTTGGTAAGTAAATGTATTCTGTGAACCGCATTAAGATATTTACACAAAAATAGACAAAAGAACAATATTTTTTTGTTGACAATGGCACCTCCAAAAACGTGTCACATGCCAATAGCAGCAGGGCGCAGTGCGTCCAGAAAAAGTACTGACAATGTGACCAGGCAAATAACTTTTAAACAGCTGAACAGATTATCATAAAATAAAACTAATAAGCTCGCCTAGGACTTAACCCTGTAACGAGGTGCTATATTCTAGATATAGCAACTCGTTGCATTCCCGCCTAAACTTGACTGCATTTCAAACTTTACATTTTGTCTCAATGACATTCTGTTCGCCTGTCACTGCTTTACGGACTTTGAGACGCAAAAAAGTAGGGATGGCTAATTAATATAAATTAATATTTTTATTAGCACCTTTCTATTAATCTGAGGAAATAACGTAACGAATTCAATAAAATCTTTAAGGCACTTATGTAGTGCCTTTTCCTTTTATTTTTATTAATATTTGTAACGGTGGAGGAAAATATACATATCAGTGACACAATCCTGGTGCTTCATTTGGCTAACCTACTTCCCTAACCACTGCACCACTGCATCACCCGTTACACTGTTACAACCTGAATGAAATTTTAACTTTATTAATTTTTCTTTACTTTATCAAACTAAAGGAGACTTTAATCGCTGTTCATAATAGCTACTCGTACGTCTCACCATCCGATTTAGATTTTTTCAGATTTCATGAAAATTTATCAGGAATTAAAATGAGAACTTTTAACAAAAAGTAACAAACTTGCATGAGTAAAGAAATTGGTTGTATGGACTTTGATTCTATTGCCTTAGCACTGCAAAGATATTAAACAATTGAATTTTCACAGGAATTTTCGGGCTGTTCCCAGTAGTCTTACCGAGTAGTTTTACCAGTACTGAGAATTTCCTTTCCAATAGACTTACTCATAGTAAGACTTAACTGTTGTTATATTTTGCCCATTAGTACTACCGCACATAAAAAATAAAACATGGACCTCGTAATTGATACACTGTGGCAATTATTTTTTTAAGGAAAAATAAATCAAAACAATCGCATAATAAAATAAAATTAAAAATACTTAGTTTTTTGAAGTAATATGGTAATAGTTTTTTACCAACGTAGCTTTTCCAAAAATTACCACCGCTTATATCGTTATCCACATTAATAAATTTCATTTTTAACCGACTTCAAAAAAGGAGGAGGTTCTCAATTCGATGCGTATGTTTTTTTTTTGTGTGTATGTTACGCGATTACGCCGCCAGTTGTGGACCGATTTTCAAAATTCTTTTTGGTATCGATAGAGTATACTCCAAGGGTGGTCCCATGGTCACCAAAATCAGGATCTGATGATGGGATGCCATGAAAATCGAGGAAAACGCTAATTTAATACCAGCTTTCTTTCACTAAAAAGATTTCATTCACTAAAAAGTTAAAAATAAAAAATATTTTACAAAAAATAAAAACCGACTTCAAAAACACTGAAAAGTTAAAATAATAAAGGAATAGGTACAGACAACATCACACTTCTATATTGAAGTCGGTGCCAAATTTTAAGACTTTCTAGGAGATCATCGTTTGGCACCGACTTCAATATAGAAGTGTGATGTTGTCTGTACCTATTCTTATATTATTTTTAACTTTTCAGTGTTTTTGAAGTCGCTTTTTATTTTTTGTAAAATATTTTGAATAAGCCGGTCGCGTTCAGTGTAAAGGTTGTCTCTCTCTTTCAAATTAAGTTTGTTTTTAACTTGGATGCTACGCACATTTTGACAGGATGCGTCAGAAATTTAAATGTTCAATGATGATGACTGAATTCTAATTTTCACATCTCATCGTAAAATATTAAAATACTATAGAAAAAGATGCAATCATGTGAAATTAGAATTAAAATCGGCTTAGAAATACATTAGATACAAGCATTTTAAGCTGTTAATTTGGAAGCGATTAGACAGACAGAAAGAGAGATCCGACATCAATCGTGACGTCATTGTTGAGAACGGCCATATAAACTCCATGTAAATTGCCGATTTGCTAGAAAGAGATGGAGAAAAATTTTTAATACCTTATATCTTGGTTGTTTTTATAGTTATTCGAAAACCGATTTTTTCTTTCTGTTTATTATATGAATGAGCTTCTATTAAAGCGATAAATTTTTTTCATTTATCTAGCCTATTATTGGTGTAGGTTGCATGCTTTCTTACCAATTTCACCGTTTAATATGAAATGCCTCGATTCCAAATAATTGGGCATAATTAGGCGAACATGTTGATAAATGGGATGTGGATTTTAATAGAATGTAGCCGATCCGACGCATTTGCTTTGACGATATAGAGCACATCGCCATATAATTCCTCCAACATTCATCATCATCATCATCATCATATCAGCCAAGAGACGCCCACTGTTGGACATAGGCCTTCCTATAGGCGAGGCCTATGTCCAACATTATAAGTCTTCAATTTATAGTACTGATAACCATTTTTTAAAATTTATAAAATAAGGAAATAAATTTCCATGATTAGTATGCTGGGCGTAGGTAGGGACATAACCTGAGAGCCCGAACTGCACAGTATTAATTCCTCGACGGCATATATAGGCACCTTATCTTGGCTTACTATTAATCAGTGTGAAGTTCCTTGAAAGATGCATGACAGTAGGCGTTTCATTCGCACGGAATTTTATCTCTACATACTACCGATATTCCTATTGTTCGTAAAAGTCGACTCTTAGTCTCTAACCCACTGAAATGAAGGTTGATTTAAACTAATTTCCATGTAGCTTTATCTTATACACAGTATCTTATATTCACAACGGGTCACTCCATTATCTCAACTGATGCTTGGTCGGTCGACCTTCATGAATTTCCAATCGATATGTATGATACTATACAATAAATACGAGAAATATTATAAAATTTATCGTTGTTTTATTTGATAACACAATTCGCGCAAACATTAATTAAGTTTATCTCTATTGTAACGGCAATAAAAAAGCTACTTAAGTGGTTTTTTAAGAACTTAAACTTAAACAATTTGGCCCACATTTTACTGATTGTCTATAGACGATGCCTTTAGCGTTTAGGCATATTCAAAGGAAGGGGCAAAGATTTGTAGTTAAAAAAACGAAGCTATTAAAATAAAACAATAAATCTCGCAATCAATCTAAGCGCGACTGACGCAGACACGAAAATATCCCTCTATTCCTTCAAGTATAGCTGCTGTACGCGCATGAATGGTCCCCGCAGCTGAGGACAGGGAGGGCCGGGAGTGTCGCTTTGATCCCGGCACTCGCTTCTGCTTATTTGCCTATTAAAAGATTTATGTAATTGAATTGACTTCCCGGCCCGGCGACGCCTTTATGGCAGAGTCTCGAGCATCCTCGACCGTGATGGATGACTCCACTGAGATAATGACGGAATCGCGACGTCTTTTATAGGGTCATCTAAAGGATATGTAGAATCAATCATCTGACAATTTTTTTACATACAGCAAGGATTTTTCAGCAAGGAGGGTTCCGTGCCTCAAGAGGAAAAAAAACGGAACGCTTATAGGATCACTTCGTTTTCCGTCTATCCGTCTCAGTCTATCTGTCAAGACCCTTTTCTCGGGATCGTATTGAGACCATGGACTTATCAAGATAAATCCATGGTAGAGACACCAAACTGAAATTTATATCAAATTATATCAGTATAGCTGCCCGGATAGACTTAGTTCTGTCCATAGTGGATTACCCAACAAGTAAAAAACGTGAATTCTTTTCGAGGCACTAAGTTGTATCCCGAGATGAGCGAAGGATTGAGCGGATCAAGGGATACAAGAGCCGAGATTAATTTTTTTTCCACGTGTTGGGTACTCTACTTTTTATCATTGACTGCGAGAAAATAATTACTCTGTGATTATGAATATCAAATTTTATTATGGGTAATACATGAAAGAACTTGAAATTAATTTGTAAAATTAGAACAGTTTTTGAAACTTAGTTATTACGTTTTGGTGGTTTTTAGTACGTTTTTATAGCGAGTGTGCAACCTTTTTGCACGTTTTCCTTTTTTCTTACTATAATCCATATATTCGCGCATGTTCCAAATTCAATTTTTTTTATTCATTCAGTGAAACAAAGAGCTTTTTATTCACTGTTTTTAGGGAATCGCGAGCTCTTTGTCGAGTGTCAATGGTAAAATAGTATATTATGCAACTAGTGAATAAAGGACGGATTTAAAGCGAGGGTCATAGATGCATCACGAGCAAGTGAAGGATTCTAATTCATGATGATTGAATCACAAGCGTAGCGAGTGATTCAAGGTTAGAATCCTGAGCGACGCGAGTCATTCATGGCCCTCGGTATAAATCCGTTTTATTCACGAGTTGCATACTAGGTATACTTTATATACCATGACTACGATAAAAAGAAAGATTTAAGCGAAAATAGATATTTAATATCCAGTATTTTTTGTACAAGTAAGTTGTACAGCATTGAGATGGAGGTCGAATATATCGGTGTGTTCTAAATTCAAACACCAAAATAGTGAATAAAAGTGCTTTTTATTCACTATTTTCAGTGAATAAAATAATTTTTTTAAAGGGTATAAAAGTTATTTGCTCTGTGATTTGTATGGAAAAAGAAAAGTGTTGTTTTTACTATTTTCCACACAATTTTTATGTGTTTTCTCTCCATTAGAACCTTCCTTGTTGCGTAAAGGAAAAAATTTAATGAAAATCTCGAGTTTTGCGCTTAGCAACACATTTTGCTATTCATTTTTAATTTATATAAGATAGATATCGATAACATAAGTCTAAAAGTTTATTAAATTTTAAAAAAGCGCAGAATTTTTAAATCACAAGTAATAAGCAAATGCTCTTCATCATGCATGGTTTTCTTTTATTTATATTTATAGTAAAGGTATATCTATAGTATGTTATTTTTATCTATTTATTTTGAATAGTGTAGTTTATATATATTATATATATATATATATATATATATATATATATATATATATATATATATATATATATATATATATATATTATTTATTTGTCTGGCGCTCCTACGGTGAAGGAAAACATCGTGAGGCAACCTGCATACATCTGCGAAGAAATTCAATGTTGTATGTGAAGTCGACCAATCCGCACTGGGCCAGCGTGGTTGACTAAGGCCTAATCACCCTAACATAGGGTAGGCTCGAACCCCTCGGTGGGGACGTATATGAGCTGTGTGTGATGATATATTATAGACATCGCGTAGGCCGAAACAACCAAAGAACCATAGCTGTCGCAATAACAAAACTAGTAACTGACATAGTTTCATTCAAAAATGACAGTTCCAGTGTTCCAGTTAGCATTAGCATATCGTATATTATACACTTGCAGATTTTATGTGACCATAATGTTGGTTATCGTACCTACCTCTAACTATCGGGACACAATAATGTTATTGATATTTCCCGACAATGGTAAGATGGTGATAGCTAGCACGAGCTCTGAAGCCCAATCACCAACCAAACCAAGTAGAAAAACTCCTGCTCCCATGACGGATCGAACCCCAGACTTTCCGATCAATACCAGGTGGTCATAAACACTAAACCACAGAGACAGCTTAACCCGGTAAGGCACCTATAATTTTTAAAGAAAAGTGAAATACATAAAATCCTTACTTGAACAACATTCCACCTACCTTTACGCACATACCTAAAGTACGTGGTTTCGATTCCTCCTTAAGGCAGGAGTTTTCCTGCTTTGTTTTGTTGATGCTGTCAGGTAGCTGTCAGGTAGTAGCCAGATGGACTCAGAAGTCCAAATAAAAACCTGCGGAGCACTTTTTTTCTTCTTCCGGAAATAAAGAAACCACTTTCGGAAATTGGGAGAAGCTTCTCGAGAAAAACGGGCAAGAACCTTTAAAGATTTCTTTTCTCCTCTTTTAAATTGTACAAAAATATTTGTCCTTGAATTTTCTAATTTTACATTTTTAAAATTCGGCATGGAAACGATCATCAGCTGCAACTGCGGGATATTACTCTACGGTTGCTACCACAGAACAAACTCTTTCTGTGTTCTGTGGTTGAGACCTTATGAGACTATTATAATAGACCGTGTGACCTTATGAGACTATTATTATAAGTATTTTGTAATATTTTTTTAAATTCTGCTAATAATGGCAAAACAAAATAATCCTGAAATAACAAAAGAAATCATATATAATAATAATAATTACATAGAAATATGAGTATCAAACAGTTCAAGTAATAAACTAAAATAGCATTTTCAACTTCATGGCCAGCGATTTTGTTGCATAGGTACCAAAATTAAAGCATTGTCACCAAATTGCGAAAAAGAAATCAGCTGTTCCATACAAATTTTCATAATTCACTGAACCTACATAGATGTAAGTAATGAACAGCTGATTTTTTTATTCAAGATTGGTCCCATAGTAAAAGTTGTTCAGTTAATGAACAAGCACACAACATTTGGCTCCTTTAAAAGTAACCCTGTTGTATTTTTTGGACGTTTAGACCATGGTTTTAGACTTAAAATTGAGAATTTAAAAATAATATTAACTTTGATTTTATCCATGTTATAATAATGATCACTGAACATAACGTAATATACACTCCCGGACACCTAAATCGAGCCACCTTGCACTTTCGGATTATATTGTTCACAACATAAAAAAAATGTTTGGTCCACCAAAAAGTTTATGTAATTTTATAGCTGGCATATTCATAATCAGCACATCAGATTGAACATGAATATGTCAATTACAAAATTGCAAAAAAATGTGGTTGATTTAGGTTTCCGGGAGTATATAACATAACATCTTAACGTGTTTTTAAATTATATTATAAGTTGTTTATTCATGCACAGATGATAGCTACAGTAATTCATGCAAACAAAAACATCAAACATTTAGTAAAGAGCATTTGAGTAGATAAACTCCTCCCAGTCTTTTTAATGCAGATGAGATCAGGGGCGCGATGTAAAGTTATTTCAAACTTGACCCGTATTAGAACAAGCGTAAGGTTCAGATTTGAGACAGCATTATAGTTCAACGACTGTACACTTTCCATTCTTTTGATAAATAAACTCAGGTTCGTCCAAGAGCTCGAAGCAGCACCCTCTGTTGCATAAATTACGTAAATTTTCATGAAATTGTCAAGTTTTTCTCCTTTGATGTAATAATTTGTTGCTTTAATTGCATGCACTGGTCTTAGTGTTTATTATTATCTTAAAATACTTTCTCCATTTATAAAGGATGTCTAGACAGCGATACGACCGCCTTTGCCCACATTAGTTTTAAGAGATTTATGTTATGTTCTACTGGAGGGAGACTCTGTACCAGGGTCGTCTGCTTAGGTACCTCCGTCTTACCTATTTCTGCCGCAAAGCAGCAGTGCTTGCATTGCTGTGTTCCGGTTTGAAGGGTAAGATATGGCAGTGAAATTACTGGGTACTGTGACTTTACATCTTGTGTCACAAGTTGGCAACGTACACTGTGGTTCTTGTGGGGGTTGCAGTTTTGCTGCGAATCTCACAAGAGCCACATGTATTATAGGTGACTGTTACCACTTACCATCAGGTGGGCAGTTTGCTTGTTTGCCAACTTTCAGCAATAAAAAAAATGTTAATGTTTCTGTTTTGATTGTGTGCAATATAGTATTATTTTATCTATCTTATATTGTAGCCAGCTAAAAATATTCATCCAATTTCATACCAAACTTCGAAGATCAAGACTCGTTGGTCCAAGGTTCTATTATGAGGTAATAAGACTATTTATTTTTTAACAAAATTAAGGGACCCGATTTAAACCTGTCTATAGATATTGACATGTATGAGTGACATTTTCGAAAATCGAATCGCGATTTGATTTTATAGGTACTTAGCTGTTGAATGTCAACAGGCAAAATTTTAATTGTCATCCAATTTTTTCTGATCTAACGTTGTGGGCAAAGGAGTTGCATCAAAGAGCCAGCACTCGAGCCGCCGGCGCCGGTGCGTGACGGGCCCTCGAATCAAAGGGAAGTACCTACAATCTATTTGCTCGGTTCGAGTGCCGGCATCCTGATTAATGCGTTTTTATGGCTATGCGGGTGACTGTTATGAGAGCTGAGATTATTGATCTATTGTGGCCGCGTATTGCATGCGATGAGGCCTAAACGGAATTTGTGTGAACAGTAGGTATTATTTAGATGGCGATTTTACAATTTAATAGTTACGTATGCGTCAATGTTTTATAGAGGACACACTTCTTCTCTGTCGTGGTACATAAGATGTCTGCATTCCCGTCCATTTAACATCAGATAGAGTCCAAAAGCATAGAAAATAATCCAAGTAACACCACTGTGTCAAATATCGTCCTAATTTGATAAACGGTAATGCTTTTTTCGTGATTCCTTAAGTTGCAAATTTAGACAATATCAAACATTCAAATTTTGCAACATTTGTGGGTAAATTATGTATTTAAAAAGATTTCGTGAATATTCTACGATAATACTATCAATATCCACGCAAAACAAATGTATGTAGTGTAAAAAAAGATAATAATAACCTACCTATTCTAAACGGGTGGGCTATTCCATGTAACAGAGACAACAAAAGGCAAAAGTTTAGAAAATAGAAAGTCTTAAATGCAAACATTTGACCACTAAATAAAAAGTGTCGCGACATCGACACTTCCGTTGTGTCTTCAAGTGTCAGCAATCAACATCGAATGAGGCAGGCACATCGTAAGTGGATCACGCGTGCTGAGACGCCCTCATTACCGCGAGGCAGCAGTAAGGGCTCTCTGTGTTTTGTTTCAATTCCTAGAGACAGGGGAGGCAATATGTTCGCAAGCTTTCATCACGGATTTCATCAATTTTGTCATATATTTTCTATATCGACTGCGTTAGTCACCAGACTCTTTTAAATAAACTCAAACATTATGGTGTCACCGAAAAAGCAATTAGCCTTATGGAGTCTTATTTGTCCAATAGGGTCCAGAAAGTTGTTATTAGCAAAACTGAGTCTGTTGGTGTATCTATAACTATGGGTGTACCTCAGGGCTCGATATTGGGACCTTTGCTTTTTTTAATTTACATTAATGATCTCCCACATTTCACTAACAATCTGTGCGATACAGTACTATTTGCAGATGATACTTCTTTAATATTTAAGGTTGACAGAGGTAATGAAAATACTGACGTTGTAAATAGTACTCTTTCTAATGTATTGCATTGGTTCACAATTAATAACTTATCATTAAATTCAAATAAAACTAAATGTATAAAATTTTCATTGCCAAATGTAAGGAAAGTGGATACTATTGTGGAAATGAATAATCAAATTATTGAATTCATTGATTGTACCAAATTTTTGGGCATTACTTTAGATTCACGTTTGCAGTGGGATCCACATATTGAGTCCTTGGCAAACAGACTTAGTTCTGCGGCATATGCAGTTAAAAAAATAAGACAACTTACTAATGTTGAAACGGCAAGATTGATTTACTTTAGTTATTTTCACAGTGTTATGTCGTATGGACTACTACTGTGGGGATCGGCTGCTAGTATAGAAAGTATTTTCGTACTTCAAAAAAGAGCAGTTCGCGCTATTTATAATTTACGAACAAGGGATTCTCTAAGAGATTTATTTAGAGAAATTAATATATTGACCTTAGCAGGACAATACATTTATGAAAATTTGATTTATGTCTATAAGAATTATAATACATTTGAAACCAATTTCCACGTTCACCAGTTAAACACAAGAAATAAAAATAAACTTGCCGTTCCAACGTACAGACTCCAAAAAACTAGAGGCTCATTTATGGGGAAATGTATAACGTTTTACAACAAAGTTCCACATAGTGTAACTGACTTGCCTTTTCATAAGTTTAAAGCGCATGTAAAAAAGACTCTAATGAGTAAAGGATATTATAAAGTCAACGATTATTTAAATGATGCCAATGCCTGGTGTTAATATGAAGTTATTATTCGTTATAATGTCAATAATCGTGTTGTTGTGTATAGCTATTGATGTTAACAAATGTTGTTGGCAGAAAAGAACTGACACTGATTTTGAATTAGACTAAGTTATGAAATGTTTGGTAACAACATAATTTATTGTATTATGATTAATGTATACGTCTATAACTTATTTTTTGACATTTTATGTGTATGTAAGCATACCGATTGTATTTTTTTTTTAAAAAGTTTCAATGACTATGTAACAAAACCAAAATTGTAAATGGCGATTTAAAAGAGGAGATAAAAAATTTGACCTTTCGAGTTTCTTGCCTGTTCTTCTCGAGAAGGCTCTCCCAATTTCCGAACAGGTGTAGATTCAACTTTTTTTTTTCATTACTACTTGTATTTGCAGACATCTTGAGTAGGTATATTCAGGATGTATGCACATACAAGGTTAAATTTATGTTTCCTTTAAATTAGAATGTTTTGCTTTGTTTTGACGTCAATAAGTGCCTGTAAAGGCCTAAGTTGAATAAAGATTTTTTTTTTTTTTTTTTTTATTGCTAACGGTGGCAGACGAGCCAGTGGCCCACCTGATGTTAAGTGGTAACCACCGCTCATGGACATCTGCAATGCCAGGGGCACAGTTCTGTCACTGCCTACCTGGAGAGAAATGCTCTTCTTAAGCCTCGTTTGAAGAAGGACATATCGTAGCGCTCAGGAAACACCGCAGCTGGGAGTTCGTTCCAGAGCCTACACGTACGTGGAAGGAATGAACGCTGAAACCGAACTGTACTAGACGAGATTGGTTCCAGGTAATATGGATGAACTCTACTGCGTTGGCGGGTGGTGCGATGGTAAAAAGGTGAAGAGGGCACCATTGCAAACAGTTCCTCAGAGCACTCTCGGTTAAAGAGACGATAGAGCACGCAGAGAGAACCAAAGTCTCTCCTTTGCTCCAGCGTCTCCATTGAGGCCGTGATATTGAGATCACCGACGATGCGGAATGCACGCCTTTGCAGGGAGTCAAGAGGGTCGAGCTGATATTTGGGAGCTCCCGCCCAGAGGTGCGAACAGTACTCCATATGCGGCCGAATTTGTGCTTTATAGAGCATTAGCCGCTGGCTTGGAGTGAAGTACCGCTTGGCTCTGTTCAGGACGCCCAGCTTTTTGCTCGCCAATTTGGCTTTGTCCTCCAAATGACCCCCAAACTGCACTTTAGCTGAAATTTCCACACCGACGATTCCAATACCATCGGACATACGAAGAGTAACTCCCTGGAACTGAGGCACTACGATAAATGGGTCCTTCTTCGCAGTGAATGCGCACACTTGTGTCTTCGTGGGGTTGAACTTAACCAAGTTCTTTGCACCCCATTCGGAGACTCGCCCTAGAGAGTCTTCGACTTCAGACACAAGTTGTAACCGCCTTTCTAGCAACGAACTCCGAGGGACATTCTGGTGGTCGGTATACCGCGCATCACCCGTACTGTCATCCGCATAGCAATGTATGTTCTCAATTGACAACATGTCATTGATATGCAGAATGAACAGGGTTGGGGAGAGCACCGAACCTTGTGGAACACCAGCGTTTATGGGCATGGTTTCGGAGCAGCAGCCGTCGACGACGACCTTAATGCTCCTACCATCCAGGAAGCTGGCTATCCATTTGCAGAGTCCCTCGGGGATTCCATATGATGGTAACTTCGTGAGAAGAGCTCTATGCCAGACCCTATCAAACGCCTTAGCGATATCGAGTCCAACGGCGAGAGCCTCACCTTTGCCCTCCAAGGTTTCCGCCCAACGGTGGGTCAGATAAACTAAAAGGTCACCAGCTGAACGGCCGTGACGGAAGCCGTATTGTCGGCCGCTAATCAGCTGGTGTTCTTCTAGGTACCGTAGGAGGCGGGAGTTGATGACCCGCTCCATAATCTTGGAGAGCAAGGACGTTATCGCTATTGGCCTGTAATTTGACGGGTCGGATCGGTCACCCTTTTTGGGAATTGGGTGGACGTGAGCAATCTTCCACGAAGATGGAACCCTATTGTTCTGATAGGAAAGGCGGTAAAGGCGCGTTAGTACGGGGGTCAGCTCAGGGGCGCACGTCTTCAGCACCACTGCTGGGATGCCATCCGGCCCACTCGACTTATGGACGTTCAGGAGCTTAAGCTCCCGCCTGACCGCACGTTGTGTAATACGGATTTCAGGCAGAGAACTTTCACACCGAGAGATGGTGGGTGGTGTGGCTCCCCCATCGTCCATTGTCGAGTTAGAGGCAAAGAGTTCAACCAGGAGATTGGCCTTCTCTTTTGCGCTGTGGGCCAGGCTGCTATCAGCTCTACGCAGTGGTGGGAGATTGGACTGGCAGAAATTACGTTGCGCAGCTTTGGCCAGCGACCAAAAAGCACGACTCCCACTGGGATAGCTTCCTAGTCGCTCGCCAACCCTGGCCACGTGTTCCGCCTTGGCTTCAGCAATAGCCTTCCTGTTGGATCTGGAAGCAGCGTTGTACTGACGCTTCTTCTCCGTCACACCAGGATCCCGACTTTTCCTGGCGTTTTCCCAGGCGATGTACGCAGATTGCTTGAGGTGGGCAGTCTTCCTGCAGGTATTGTTATACCAGGGACGACTGCGACCGCCAACAGGTATTTTGGCGTTGGGAATGAATGTTTCCATTCCCATCAGCACCGTTTCAGTGACGCAATCTGCGCAAGTATCGGGATCTTCGGAGGCGAAGCAGAGCTGCTTCCAGGGGTAGGATCCGAAGAATTCTCGGAGTCCATCCCAGTCTGCTGACTCATACCGCCAAACTGCACGACTGCCAGCCGCAGACGCGCGATGGGGCCGCGCAAGACTAGCAGTACTACGGACAAGGCAGTGATCCGATGATCCAAGAGGAGCATCGACCACAACCCTGTATCCGCTTGGTCGTGTAGTCAGCAGAAGATCCAACAGGGAGGCTTCATGGCTCTCTATATCTGGTATACGGGTGGGCTGTACGACCAGTTGAGAGAGGCCATAGGCCGAAGCCATGTTGAAGACAGTCCTACCAGGGAGGTCAGTAGTCCGGGACTTCAACCACTCTTTATGGTGAGCATTAAAGTCACCAAGGACCACCACCTCCGCAGATGGGTACTGCTCCAACGCTCGGTCAATCCCCTCTTGGACGTGCTCAAAAAGCTGAGCTGACCCTATTTCACTGGCATGGGACCTGTAAAGGCACGCGTAGATTCGGGTAAGGCCCCCATGGTCATAGTAAGCGCGCAATAGTCACGCGCAGCCATAGTAACGACAGGTCCCGATGCTCGAGGCCCCGAAGGCGGCGACAACAAACATCGCCCCTGACGAAAACGCACACCCCGGCTTTACGTAGGAATGTGTGTTCCAATTCGTAACCGGGGTATTTCAGGTACGAAATATCATCAGGGGCGCATATTTGCGTCTCCGTTAAGAAGAGCAAGGCAGGCTAAGCCGTCTCTAGGTGGTGGTGGACGGCATCAAGATTACTATGTAGACCCCTGATGTTGCAGAAATCCATTTTAAAAGTGGATTGGGTGTCCGCCGTAGGAGCTCGCTTCTTCTTTTTATTTACCTTCATGTTTTGTTTTAATTGAGCATTTTGGGGAAGGGGATAAATGTGAGGCAGAGTCCCGGTGACAAACAAAGAAAGGGCAGAGTGTAGTACAAAGTGGGAACGCGGGTTGTGTGAAGAGCTGACACGCGGCACGGAAGGGCCCCCGGTGCCCCCCCGCATGGACCCATCGGGATCCACTCCGGTCTCCTACTCCGGCACGATGACTGCACGACGGGATTTTCGCCGGTTGTGCAGGACAGCCTCCCAGGCAGGATAGTCCTGGGTTCGGGTCCCCTACTGACCGGCAGGTGGCCGACGGTAACCATTTCCACCGGGTCTCCCTGTACCGCGCGTCAACTCCTCACGCCCAACGAACACACTGAGACTTATAACTCTGCTAATTTCGATTATCACCGAGACTCCTCACCACAACAGGGACGGGAAGGGGGCATGAAGGAGCGACTGCCTCTGCCCTTCAATCGAAACGCAAGACTGCTTCACGACCGAAATAGGCAGAGTGGTGGTACCAACCCGCACAGTCCCGGCATTAAGTAGGTGAACCTAATTAGTACCGGGCCTTACCACAACTGTAATGGGAGAGGGAGGGAAGGAGAAGGACATCGACACCGCAGAGATAAGAGGTAAACGTCATCGAAGGCTCGAGAAGCCGGGGTCGCGCACCCGAGTCATCTGAAAAAGCAACCGGACAAGCTGCAATTAGATAACCTAAAATTTATGGAAATACTTTCATGTTCTATTGTTATTTGTGATGGTTCATTATTTGTGTAGGTAGGTGAAATCCAATCATTGGACGTACTTGGTATTTCGCCAGTAGGATGCGTCTCAGAATCAAGTTTAATTCTTTTTGTGATTTTTGCACAAATTTCCTTCTTGTTTTGTATGGAATCTTCTACGTATGATTCTGCTACATTGCTAGATCGCCACCCGCCATGTCGCTTCAAAGTCATTATATCAGCTCCTGAATTTGCCAGCAATGTAGCTGAAGTTCTTCTGAAACTATGTCCAGTGTAGCTCTCAGCATCTACTAAACCCAAAAACTTGTAGCGTGTAGCGATTTCTTTAGGCATAGAACCAAATTTGTTTATACCTATAGGCTGACAGGTACATTTACCATTCTGGTAATTTAGAAAGAAACGGTCATTTTTTGTTTTTGGCGAACGCAAACTTTCATACTTCTTAACAATATCATAGAATGGACCGTGTATGGTGAATGACCTAGGTATTTTATTTTTCGTGATAGGTATCTTCACTAAAAGCATCTGGCCATGGTTCTCTATATCTTTTACAGTTATATTTGTTAATTCTTGTATCCTACAGGCACCAGTTACACCAAATATTAAAGCAACCTGAAACAAAAGAAACAATAATTAAGGTCAACACACAACACAAGCTGCTATTAAATATTTAATTAAAATTAATTTAACTAACCTTTGTAGCCAAATATTGGTTATCTGGAGCATCTTTAATAAATTTTTCAATATCATCAGATGATAAAACCTTTGATTTTTTGCTTCTAAATCCATCAGATAGTCTCTTTAGATAAGCTGACAAATTCGAGTATGTTTTTAAGTCCACTCCATTCTTTGTTCGGACTGTACGTTTTAACATTGAGTAAATACACCACAAAGAGCTAGGTTTGTACAGAAGATAATTCTTTAAAGTACGCCATGAACACATTTTCTGAAAAAGACTGCGTATTCTTGTTGTTCTGCCATTGTATGAAATTTTGGTACGCTAATAGATATTTTTCCTTTGAGTTTTCTGGTAGTAAACTTTCCATAACGTTCTGGGCTTCACATCTTATATCGGGCGGTGTACAACATAAATCATTTTCTTCATAAATTGTATTTGCAGACATCTTAATTAATAACTAACTAAATAGCTTCAAAAGAGAAAACGAGACGAGTTGTAAAAAATGTTTCGTAATGGCGGGAAAAATTAATCAGTTTTCCTATGCGCGCGCATCGGCCATAGACTAATAAATTTCGTAATGGCGGGAAAAATTAATCAGTTTTCCTACGCGCGCGCATCGGCCATAGACTAAAAAATAAGGTTTCTTTTTTTTTGGGCTTTTCGCGGATAGCATTTTAGCGCAAGTGTAAGCGTAACTCAACCAATAATATTTAAAAAAAAACTATTACTCACTCGTGAATAATAGTAATGAAAAAGTCACAGTTTGATTATAGGTGTCATTATGTGCATAATTGCCATGGGATTAGAGCCACTTTATGAGGAAGTGTGTTGAAAATATTATTATTTACAGCAATCGCTATAATAATTTGAATTCATTCCCGGAATTAATTTTTAACAGGCTTTAAAAATGAGGTTCTAGGGTCGACGACTGTGTTTATTTTTTTATGAATGTTAACCGATAACTCCACCAATTGCGAACAGACTTTTGATGCTCTTAACATATTTCAGTCTTTGCATTTTGTTTTGTGTGTGCTAAATAAATTAAAAAAATAATAAATTACGAAAGAAATAACGTAGACACGGGCGGGAATCGAATTCGCGTCATCAAGCTAAAGTAGTCTTGTTAAGCGAAAGTTGTCTTTATTCACTGTCAATAACGCATACTTACAATTATACTACGACGTTGCATCCTCGAGATTTATATATTATCTATCTATCTATATAAATAAAAATCAATGTATTAAGTACATACTAAAGTCAAATCCGTAATTCGACGGAGCGGTTTGACAACTCAAAATCGCATAATGTTGCCAGGTTCAGCCTAGTGTTGTTTTCGTCGATAATGTACGTATCCAGTTTAATTTTTTCGAGTTTTATATTTAAAACGGGAATATAATAATTAATTTATTATTAAAGACGTTGATGTGCAAGCTCCATATTATATTTTTATGATATTAAATTGCTTTGAGGTACATACTACGAAAGAAGATATCGATTGTAGTTAAACCGTAAAACCGACACGATTTCCCATTACTTAATATTGGCAGCACTGTTGGCTAACGATTTTTTGGTTTTTTACATTGTTTTTTTTATTTTTACATTAAAAAAAAACTCTTAAAATGAATAAAGTTATGCAGGCTTTTCCTCTCCTGTAAAGTTTATTCAAATGACTTGAGCGGTGTTGTTAGATAACCGACGATTTATACTTAGACCGGCTATTGTGCTGCGCAACTGTGCGCCCGAGTTGGCTCCCGTATTGACCCGCCTGTACAGACTCTCACTTGCGACTGGAGTGGTTCCCAAGTCTTGGAAGCTAGCAAATGTACAACCAGTACCTAAGAAGGGTAGTAGAGCCGATCCAGTTAACTATCGACCTATCTCAATCACGTCCATGCTGTGTAAATGTATGGAGCGTGTTCTAAACAACCGTCTCCTCGCATACCTTGAAGATAATGACCTCCTCAGCGACCGTCAGTACGGTTTTCGAAAGGGCCGGTCAACGGGAGATCTTCTCGTGTATGCCACACATATATGGGGAGAAGCTATTGATGGGCACGGCGAGGCTCTCGCAGTCTCTTTAGACATATCCAAAGCTTTTGACAGGGTCTGGCATTCTAGCCTGTTAGGCAAGCTTCCATCGTATGGTCTACCCCAGAACCTCTGCAATTGGATCTCGAACTTTTTGAGTGAACGTTCCATGCAAGTAGTATTAGATGGCTGCTGCTCCGAACAACTGACTATTGATGCTGGAGTTCCTCAAGGTTCCGTACTTTCGGCAACACTCTTTCTTCTGCACGTCAACGACTTGTTGGTGCCTGGAACCTTCGGGTATGCCGATGACACCACAGTCGTTGATAGATATGTCTCCAATGCAAAGGCCAATAAAGAGGAGATCCGGTCTTGTCGGGAGTCGATGATGGACCGTTTGAATTCTACACTCCGGGCGGTCTCTGAATGGGGTGACGCTAATTTGGTCCAGTTTAATACTAGCAAAACGCAGGCGTGTTTGTTCTCCACTAAACGGAGTCCTTTCTATCTGACTCCGACTTTCCGTGGTATATCCATACCGGTAACTGATCATCTCCACCTACTTGGTATGCAAGTAACTAACAATCTCAACTTTGGTAGTTACATAGAAACCGTTGCCAAAATTGCGGCTATGAAGCTCGGCATTCTCTCCAAGGTCAGGCGGTACTTCACACCGGAACAGTTGCTCCAACTATATCAAGCACAAGTTCGATCTTGTATGGAGTACTGCTGCCACTTGTGGGATGGGTCTGCCAAATATCAACTAGCGGCCCTTGATTCTATTGATAAGCGTGCTAAGACCCTCATTGGTGACACCAAATTAACGGGGGCCAAGCTTCAGAGCCTCGAACATCGTCGTAAGGTGGCATGTTTATCGGTATTTTATAGGATATATCACGGAGAGTGTGCTTTGGAATTACATGAAATAATTCCGGCTTCTCCTTTCCATCTCAGGGGAACCAGACGGCGGCTGGGGTTCCACCCTTTTGTCATTGATATTCCAATTAAACGCACGAAGCGATGCGCTTCCTCATTCATATGTCGAACGGCAAGGGAGTGGAACTCTTTGCCCGCGGATTTGTTCCCTGAGCAATATAACTTGGAGTTATTCAAGATGAGAGTGAATAGGCACCTTCTGGCTAGGCGTGTCCCATCTTCGGCCTCATCATCACTTTCCATCAGGTGAGATGGAGGCCAAACGCTTATCCAGCATTCATAAAAAAAAAAAAAATAATAATTAAATATCGATCAACCTCATCAATATTTTATTTTCCCCACACATGGTAACACTCTATCTATCAAACCGCTCCGTCGAATTACGGATTTTAGTTTATGATTGTTTGTCCTCTATGCGTTCCGAAACCATTCATCAGATTGTAATGAAACTTTGGTAGGGTGTTATGGGGACAACCGTGAGGGTTCCTAGCAAAAAAAAAGGCATTTACGTGGCATTGCAACGCATGGTCTCCGGCGGAAACAGAACCCGCTTCTTCAATATACCGTGCCGTGCCTTGACCACTCGGCAACCGAGGTCTTATAATATCCAACGCATTATAAATTGATCGATCAATTTACAGTGAAGTCTTGGTTGCTTATGTAAGGGTGAGTTTGGATGGAATCTCCTCGGTGCATTTGCTTAGGACTTCGAGATGTCTTGAAAGTATCAAGCGGAGGGGATAGGAGAAGAAACGGATAATAGAATAGATAGGAAGGAAGCAAAAGAAATAATAGTTGGAAAAAGGAAAATGGGACAGTGAACAATCTGAAATTATAAGGTGTTCTTATAAACTATTAACATTTTTCCTCGATAACAAATTTTTATACATAGTGTCCTTATTATATGGCCTATTGATATTTTCATTTTATGCAGTAAAAAATTACCGTCTTTTTTAACCTATAGTAATAATAATACAATGTTTTCATTGAATAATGTAGTAGGTACAAATGTTATATCTTCTTCCCGACTGAAGTATGTCTATTTTTATTAACATAATTAATTAATTAAATAAATAATATTAAATTAATAATATATTTTTGGACCTTCTGCTTTTTTAATATTACTGTTACGCTGTTAAGAAACTTTCGACGTGGACCTTGGAAGTATTTTCAGCAGTCTGAAAACGCGGTTTAGTTTGTTTCAGGAGGTGCTCTAACACATACTAGAATACCGAAATTTTACCCAAATTTCCGTTGTTTTCTTATGGGCCTTTGAAACACACTTCGTTATAATTATGATCTTCCACTTCCATCCACTCTGCTGCGAAGTCCCACACACCCTTGCTTGCTCCTTTTAGGGGCTTGGAAGGTGCGTAAATACATTCCTCTCGTAAAAAAGGGAGTTAGGAAACTAGGATACAACTTTATCATAAACTAGCTGTGTCCGCGACTTCGTCCGCGTGGAATAGTAACTTTTGGCAGCATTTTGATTTTTGTAGGCATTTTTTTAAAGATCTTGATAAAAGGTAGCCTATATGTTATACCTTTTAGGTCCAGCCGTTCCGGGGATTAACGGGAACAAACAGACAGATAATTTTTTTTAAAGTGTGTTTTTGTTATTGTTACCCGATATACATTCATACCCATTTAGTAAAAACTTGTTATTTTGACATGACAAACAGACACTTCAATTTTATTTATTTGTATAGAACAGATATATATAAATGATTATGATTATGAATTCGTGTTGTTTAGATCGTAAGTACTATTTATTTAAGTGTTTATAATGAGGTTCGTGTTACTCTTACAGAGGTAGGTACATACTCGTACATACCGGGTTATTTTTCTATCAGGAGCCAAATTTTGTATGCTTGTTTAGTTAGACAAGCAAAATGAACAACTTTTACTATAGGACCAACCAAACTCGAAATCGCGAAAAAAAAATCAGCTGTTTCATACATTTAGGTTCAGTGGATGTTGAACATTTGTATGGAACAGCTGATTTTTTTTCGCGATTCGAGATTGGTCCCATACTAAAAGTTGTTCATTTTGCTTGTCTAAACAAGCATACAAAATTTGGCTCCTGATGGAGAAATAACCCGGTATATGCACTTTATTTACTATTATCAGTCGCATTATCATTTGATTATGCAGAATATTTTTGTTTCTGAAGCAAATCAGGTATTTGTATATTGATTGTCATCATCTCTGATTGACTGACTGACTGAACTGATAATGAAAGGTTTCTTGTGGATTAAGAGGTGGATAATTCTTTGAATAGATCTTATTAACGCGTCGTTGTAATTATTCAAGTGATTCAGGTGAATTAGTAGTGAAAGAAAATAAACAACTCCTTAACAACTAGGTTGTTAGGAGTTTGACGCTGGGTATCAATGACGGTACGTTTCGCACACTGACCAACGCCGTACGCAAGATGTTGACCAGTGCGACGGCATGGGAGGCTGCCGCCTCCTTCTGCGAAGACGTAATTATACACACAAGAAGGCCAAGGAAGAGGACCTCCTTGCTGCTCCTCTCTGACACATATGGTTGGGTGGCAGAATGCGAGCTTTCTTAGCCCTCCCCATGCTACGGAGTAGGGGCATACGCTCCCCTCGTCTGAGAAGCACCTTGTGTCCGGGGTGCTCCTCCTTTGGCGTCAGCTCGGCTAATACTGCTAACTGGCTGGGCTGTCCAGGGGTTAGGTCACCTTGATCCCAGGATACTCCACGACTGGAACGCCCCGGAATTTTTTTTTGTGAGTATACCCCGACTAGCGGAGAAGTCCTACGTAATCTTCAAGAGACACTCCCGTACTCTTGGCAATACTAAATAGCTTTTCTGACCAGCGAAAAAATAAGCGTGTGGCTTTTGTCTAGGCCCAGACAAAAGCCACACGCTTATTTTTTCGCCATTGCTTCTCAGAAAAAATATATGGAAATGACATTAAGGCGCCTCTTCACAATGGCCCATGATGGCCCATCAAATGATCGTCCATCAATGCCGCCATGATCGAGGCGCCTCTTCACAATGGGCCATGATGGCCCATCAAATGATCGTCCATCAATGCCGCCATGATCGAGCAATTCTCCACACAATCGTGAATATTAATTTACTAACTGTTTACTGTTATGATAAGACGTCTATCAAAAATATTTTACAAAAACTAAAAACCGACTTCAAAAACACTGAAAAGTTAAAAATAATATAAGAATAGGTACAAACAACATCACACTTCTATATTGAAGTCGGTGCCAAACGATGATCTCCTAGAAAGACTTAAAATTTGTCACCGACTTCAATATAGAAGTGTGATGTTGTTTATATGTACATATTCTTATATTATTTTTAACTTTTCAGTGTTTTTGAAGTCGGTTTTTTATTTTTTGTAAAATATTTTTTATTTTTTAGTGAATGCTATCTTTTTAGTGAAAGAAACCCTAATTTAAAAAATCGAGGAAAACGCTACTTTTAAGTAAATTAGCGTTTTCCTCGATTTTCTTGGGATCCTATCATCAGATCCTGATTTTGGTGACCTTGGAACCACCCCAGGAGTATACTCTATCAAATACAAAAAAAATGAAAATCGGTCCACAATTGGCGGAGTAATCGCGTAACATACACACAAAAAAAAACATAAGCATCGAATTGAGAATCTCCTCCTTTTTTGAAGTCTGTTAAAAATGGACATCGAAGAGATTATCGCGGCAGCGGCAATATTTTTACTTAGCACTTATAATCATCTACTTAATGTGCGTGAAAAAAGAAACATCATACAGTAAACTTTATTTACCGAGAAGTCTACACTGTACTCGAGACAAATAAATACGTACTGAATAGTCGGCGATTGCTCACGATTACCGGCGATGATGGCCGAGCAATCGGCGAATTGTCGGTACATCAAAGGAATGATGGCCCATGATGGCATACGCGTCCACACAATCGCCGATTACTCAGTACGTATTTGTCTCGAGTACAGTGTAGACTTCTCGGTAAATAAATTTTACTCAAATGATGTTTCTTTTTTCACGCAAATTAAGTAGATGATTATAAGAGCTAAGTAAAAATATTGCCGCTGCCGCGATAATCTCTTCGATGTCCATTTTTAACAGACTTCAAAAAAGGAGGAGATTCTCAATTTGATGCTTATGTTTTTTTTGTGTGTATGTTACGCGCTTACGATTAATTTTTGTAATTGTGGACCGATTTTCAAAATTATTTTTGTATTCGATAGAGTATACTCCAAGGGTAGTCCCATGGTCACCAAAGTTAGGATCTGATGATGGGATCCCATGAAAATCGAGGAAAACCCTTAAATTTTAAGGTTTGTCCAACGTGTTTTGTGTGTATGTTACGCGATTACTCCGCCAATTGTGGACCGATTTTCGTTTTTTTTTGTATTTGATAGAGAATACTCCTGGGGTGTTTCCAAGATTACCAAAATCAGGATCTGATGATCGGATCCCAAGAAAATCGAAGAAAACGCTAATTTACTTAAAATTAGCGCTTTCCTCGATTTTTTAAATTAGGGTTTCTTTCACTAATAAGATTGCATTCACTAAAAAATAAAAAATATTTTACAAAAAATAAAAACCGACTTCAAAAACACTGAAAGTTAAAAATAATATAAGAATAGGTACGTACAAACAACATCACACTTCTATATTGAAGTCGGTGACAAATTTTAAGACTTTCTAGATCATCGTTTGGCACCGACGGCAATATAGAAGTGTAATCTTGTTTGTACCTATTCTTATATTATTTTTAACTTTTCAGTGTTTTTGAAGTCGGTTTTTAGTTTTTGTAAAATATTTTCGATAGACGTCTTATCTTACCAGTAAACAGTTAGTAAATGATGTTCACGATTGTGTGGAGAGTTGCCCGATCATGGCGGCATTGATGGACGATCATTTGATGGACCATCATGGCCCATTGTGAAGAGGTGCATCGATCATGGCGGCAATGATGGACGATCATTTGATGGGCCATCATGGGCCATTGTGAAGAGGCGCCATTAGAATGTGACAAGCCAACGCTATTTTTTCCGCAGCTAATGTCATTCCCATACATTTTTCTGTGGAACGATTGTGGAAATATAAGCGTGTGGCTTTTGTCTAGGCCCACAGCTAAAAAAAAGAAAGAAAGACAAAACCGACTTTGAAAATACCAAAACGTAAAAATGGATCGGATATGGGTAAAAGTTCCTAAAACAGCATTTAAAAGAAGCACTTACCTAAACATGATTTGTAATAATCATCTCTAACATCATCAGAATCCATAAAACTATAAGATTAAAACTATAATGTGATTTTATTATAATAATACTTATTACTAAATTGCAGTTTAATTTAAAATTTCTATCCGCTTTCATGAATGTTAAAATTCCAATATGTAGGTTTTTATCAAACCTCTTTAATGTTTATTTACTCCAAACTTTGATGAAAAACGCCTTCTCCTCGTTTCACTATTTTCGGTAACATCCGTCTGTGTATTTCCACCACTTTTAGGTAGCCCGTATTCCTTAAAACCTAATGAAATTTGGTCTTCTTTTACAGATTTACTGTTTCCTTCTATCGGCACATCAATATCTTCGGTTACATGTTCTTTGATTTCACTATTAGTATTTTCGTTTGCATTTAACTGATCAGTTTCATTAACTTCTTGCTCTAAAGTATTTTCTTTTATGTTCACGTCTAGAGCGATTACATTTTCATCCGTAACCACTTTATCTTCTTCTGCAACAGATGACTCCGTCACACCAACATCAACATCAGATTCACTTACAGAGGAAATCAAGTCATCAATTCTTTTTGTGGTGTCGTCATCAAAGTCTTCAGTGCTACTTTCTTCTTCGTCGACCAAAGATTCTACTATATTATCCGCTTCAATATTTTCATCTTCAACGTTTATTTCATTCACTTTATCAATTTTATCCTCGACACTTTGATATATGTCGCTCCTCACTTGATCAGAAGCTTCGTTTTCGGGTACAACCGTGATTTGTTCTTCGATCACATTATTTTCTACTAAGAACGGTTTCTCTGTGCTTAAATCAGGCAACGCTTGTCTAGTGAGCGCTTGGAACACGTCTTGTGACTGCGGCGGGCCGTATTCTCGAAGGAAATCGGAACCGGATGCTTCTGCTTCAGTAGATGCATCCGTCCGTATATTGTCCGATGTATTTTCTGTTTCCGAAGGTAGCAGAAACGCTGGACCTTTAGGCTTCCATCCACTTGGTAAGTAAGGACCTGACCCAAAGCCTGCAGCCGCACTGACTGCGAAAACAAATAGTAGGAATATCTTCATATTGTCGCGCTGAGATCTTTGAACTGAATTGAATGACACAATCTCGTGCCGGCTTATATATCACGCACTGCGGCAGTTAAACACGTCAAGGTCCGTAATGGGCAAACGTTTGCCGAAGAACTATTGATTATTGGATCGATTACACAACTGTCTAATGCAAAATCATTGTTTTGTGATATGGAAGTCAAGGTTAATTTACAAGTTCATTCAGTTGTGTTGTGATCAATTTATAAGAATTGCTTACTTTGATAATTAAATATATGTAGGTACCTAGTGTGTGATAAAAGTATTCCATTTTTAGGGTTCCGTAGCCAAATGGCAAAAAACGGAACCCTTATAGATTCGTCATGTCTGTCTGTCTGTTTGTCCGTCCGTATGTCACAGCCACTTTTCTCCGAAACTATAAGAACTACCTACACTGTTGAAACTTGTAAGTAGATGTATTCTGTGAACCGCATTAAGATTTTCACACAAAAATAAAAAAACGCAATAAATTTTGGGGGTTCCCCATACATAGAACTGAAACCCAAAAAATTTTTTTTCATCAAACCCATGTGGGGTATCTATGGATAGGTGTTCAAAAATTATATTGAGGTTTCTAATATCATTTTTTCTAAACCGAATAGTTTGCGCGAGAGACACTTCGAAATTGGTAAAATGTGTCCAACCGGCCAAGCGCGAGTCGAACTCGCCCATGAAGGGTTCCGTAGGATTAGGGCACACACTTTACAACTTTGGACGTGTTTCTCACGCAAACTATTCAGTTTAGAAAAAAATGATATTAGAAACCTCAATATGATTTTTGAAGACCTATCCATAGATACCCCACACGTATGGGTTTGATGAAAAAAAAATTGAGTTTCAGTTCTATGTATGGGGAACCCCCAAAATTAATTGCTTTTTTCTATTTTTGTGTGAAAATCTTAATGCGGTTCACAGAATACATCTACTTACTAACTTTCAACAGTGTAGTTCTTATAGTTTCGGAGAAAAGTGGCTGTGACATACGGACGGACAGACAGACAGACAGACATGACGAATCTATAAGGGTTCTGTTTTTGCCATTTGGCTACGGAACCCTAAAAATTTGCCATGTATGTGCATTTAAGATGTTTGTGTCTCCAAACAGCCCCCTTGTTTTCCATCCAACCATCTCCAACCATCTTTAGTAGCCATCTCTGTTATAACGTATTAAACGTATTCGTATATACGTTTCGTAGTCCCCTGTTTTCTCCGCGAAAAATTGACCGATTTAATTACTTTTTGCGTTTAAAATTTAAGCAAGACTTTTTTTGTGTTTCTATGTTTTGCTTTTTTTCATATAAGTAATCTTCTTCAATTTGTTTGCTGGACGTTTAAGTACAGCAGAAAAAAAGGTCGATTTTTTTAGATTTTTGAAGGCTTAAAATCTCTTTCAATAATAATTAACTTAATAAAAAAAGGAAAACATAGGAACATGCTTATAGTGAACATTGATTTTATTGGAAAAAATAGAGGAACTAGCTAGTGCCATTATCCAGGAAGAAAACAGGGGACTACGTTTGTATGTAAAACTGACTGTACGATTTCCTCTTAAGGTTCCTAACTGCATATTTTTCGTTTTCAGATTTATTCCTTAACATGTGTGCTGTAGCTTTTTTTACGAAGTGGAATGCTTTTGCGCATCGTAGGTACCGACGGCTAGTCGACACTGCGACAGGCGTGTGTGGGACTCTCTCAGCGGAATGCGGGTCCTACCCACCTAAACCAATCCATTATAGGAGTGAACCAAGGTCTGGGATAACCGAATTGTCCAGACCACCCCGGGAATGCCCGGCCGGCTACCGGTCGAGTTTTAGCTTCTGTGGGGGATTATCCTGGACATAGAGGTAATCCCCAAACAGGGGGTATTGACCCCTAGTTGTATTCTTCCAAGTTGCATCGTAATGTATATAATAACTCTTTAATAATAGGAGTTAGGGAAAATTCTTTAAGTATTGTTTAGCTCGTAAATAGTATTCTTTCAAGTTATTTTGGTATTTATATCAGGTTCTTGTTATTTGTAGGTACAGAGATAGGTGCACTGGAATCTGTCAGTCGAACATAGAACCCCAACCTCCTTCTCAAGTGTTTGCATTTTTTAGTTATCATCTTATGTTACTGAGCTGATGTTGGAAGGTTTCTTGTGGGTTAAGAGTTAAGGGATAGTTCTTAAATGTAATGGCAACGTATTAACGCGTAGTTGTATGTATTCTTTCAAGTGATTTAAATAAGCCAATAGTGGAAAGTACAACTAATTATATTGTTAGGAGTTCCGTGAATAATTCTTTTAGTTACTACCATTTAGAGCGGGTTATTCACCAACTCGACACGAGAAACTGGACGCACGTGTGCCCAGTTGGTGAAACTCAAAATTAGTATCACTTATTATTTCGTCAACTGGATACCCCTAAATTTTGACGCGTGTCCAGGTGGTGAAACTTAAATTAAATCACTTTTATGTTTTCGCCACCTGGACACACGTCCGCATTTTACCCGAAACCATGACAAAAGTACAGTCGCGCAGATTAATGTTTTATGTCACAATCATCATTGGCCACTAAACATCCCACTGCTGGGCATGGGTTATTTGTATGTCATTGCAAAATTATTCACCATTTATGAAATTATAAAGAATATACAACGTGTTAATATAATTCCGCAAATCTAAATGTAGTTTGTTAGGAATCGAGAGTAGAACCGATTCCACTAATAAAAAATTAGTTACATTAAAAAAAAAAATATTTTTTTAACTACGCCGCTTTTGAACTTTACCATCTCTACCTCTAATCGGCGACGTAACGGCTGAACGGTAACATCGTAAGCGTAGACGCGCGGCCATAGAGTTTGCAAGATATGCAACAAAACAAAAAGATCTTCATTAATCATCCGCCAGAATTTAATTTATTTATCTTTTTATATAGTTAATTCTTTTAATATAAAAATATGAAGGGGGGAGGTATCTATAGATTTTGCGTTACTTAATTAACAAGTTGTATTTGTGACACTGATAGTTTTCGATGGCTATTGTGAACTCGGCACTCGCCGTCCAATTGGGAGGTCCGGGGTTCGAGACCGCCATGTACCAATGTGTTTTTCGTTTTTAGAATTTGATATGTACATTTGTCTCACTCTCCTATGGTAAAGGAAAACATCGTGAGGTAACCTGCATACATCTGCAAAGAAATTCAATGCTGTATGTAAAGGCGACCAATGCGCACTGGGCAAGCGTGGTTGACTAAGACCTAAACACCCTAGCCTAGGGTGTTTAGGTCTTAGTCAACAACCTTAGTGAATTATAATTTTCGAAACACAAATACATGAGTAAATAGCTGTATAAATTTGAATTTGGAATTCCTAACCATAGACGAGATATTTGAGATCAAAGTGGCCAGTACCTACGGCAAAACGTCAATTTCATATACAGGTAACTGAACCACGTGCAACATTACAATGGCATCTGAAAATAGGTTTTCACAAGAAAAAAATAGGAAGGTTTACTTCTGTGCTTAATGTAGACAAAGAGCTAGAACTAATAAATTATATTATTCTAGGTCCGTATTCAGGGTGTCCCAGAGGCCGACGTCAAGCCGAAAGCAGGTGGTAGACTAACTCATATATGTTATCAGAAAAATATAAAAAAAATCTAAGACACCTATTTCAAAAAAAAAATCTAACATTTAAAAAAATCGATATGTGACGGTTTTTTCACTCTTGTTGCTACAAACCTTGACTTTTCTAAACATTTTCTTTTGTTTTGTAATCCTGAATAATGTTTCTGTATACTCAGCTGCTGCTCCAAATTAGAAGAATATGCCATTTTTATCTAAATTAAATATTCAACATTATTTTTTTGCATAGCTTTAACAAGTTGTACTGAAAAAAAATGTACTATGCGAGTTTGGCAAGTAACTGCTCCAAAATGGTATGATACTTGGTAGATAATTTCTACGATTGCAGACAATTTTTTTTTCCAAAAACAGGCAGTTTTGAACAAATTTTTCTTACGTACATAAAATTTATTCTAATGTACCCATGGTTTGCTTTAAGGCCGTAACTTTAACATTCTAGTTTGAGTGAGACCGGGAGAGTCATTTTACGAAGTGTGAGAGAGACAGATAGTAACGCTAACGTGACAGAGACGGAGAGATTCGAAGTATGAGCAAGACAGATAGTGACGCTAACGTGACAGAGACGGCGAGTCTCACATCCACTTCGTAAAATAGTCATTTTACGAAGTGGATTGATTAATTGATTGATTCTCTCGTTGATTGTGTAATTGTGTAGTGCCACCATCTCGTTGATTGTGTAATTGTGTACACGACACAAGAATACGCCAACATGCATTTAATTTATGGGGAATGTAGATGCAATGCTAACGCTGCAGCTAGACTTCATCGTGAGAGGTACCCAAATGCAGCTCGTTTTCCGGATCATCGAGTCTTTACAAATGTGCACCGATTACTCTTCTCAGAGGGCCGACTGCCGAACCAAGTACATAGTGAAAGAAGATTTCGTCCCCCTTACGAGGACGTTGTACTAGACATTGTCGAAGAAGATCGGAGTATTTCTGTACGTGGAATAGAGAGAAGCACAGGAGTACCCAAAAGTACAGCCCATCGGATTTTGCAAAGAAATCAGCTACACCCGTACCACGTACAGCGAGTACAAACTCTACTACCCCGGGACTATCGACCCCGTGTTGCTTTTTGTCAAACAATGCTACAAAAACACAGAGAAGATCCGCGATTCTTCGAAAAAATTTTGTGGTCAGATGAGTCGACATTTAAAAAAGATGGTTACATGAACCTACACAACTTACACGAGTGGCATATCGAAAATCCTCATTTGATGAGGCAAGATAGATCACAATATCGATTTAAAGTGAATATGTGGACCGGAATTTTAAATGGACAAATAATAGGTCCTTTTGAGCTGCCAGACGCCTTGACTGGTGAAGTTTATTTACATTTTTTACAAAATGATTTACCAAATCTACTGGAAGATGTGCCACTTAACATTCTAAGAGATATGTGGATTCAACAAGATGGTTGCCCAGCTCACTATGCCAGCTCAGTAAGAGAATATCTTGATGAGGAATACCCAGGCAGATGGATAGGACGATCTGATACTATCTCGTGGCCAGCCCGTTCCCCAGATTTAAATCCATTAGATTTCTTTTACTGGGGAGCGGTGAAAGAAAAAGTTTACGCAAAGCCAATCGAAACTGTGACTGACCTACGGCAAAGAATAATAGAAGCAAATGATTTTGTTAATAATGGGAGATTCGCCCGCTTGATAGCCCGATCTTTTTTAAGAAGATGTCGAGCCTGCATTAGAGCTGAAGGAAGACAGTTTGAACACCTGTTGTAAATCTTGACATTTAAATAAATTATGTTAAACAATTTTTGTATATTTAATTTATTTCACTATCTGTCTCTCTCACACTTCGTAAAATGACTCTCCAGGTCTCACTCAAACTAGAATGTTAAAGTTACGGCCTTAAAGCAAACCATGGGTACATTAGAATAAATTTTAAGTACGTAAGAAAAATTTGTTAAAAACTGCCTGTTTTTGGAAAAAAAAATATTATCTGCAATCGTAGAAATTATCTACCAAGTATCATACCATTTTGGAATCCTTATTGAATGCGCCAACTTTTGCATTTACTTGCCAAACTCGCATAGTACATTTTTTTTCAGTACAGCTTGTTAAAGCTATGCGAAAAATTAATTTTGAATATTTAATTTAGATAAAAATTGCATATTCTTCTAATTTGGAGCAGCTGGCTTTAAATTTTAGATTAGAGTATACAGAAACATTATTCAGGATTACAAAACAAAAGAAAATGTTTAAGAAAAGTCAAGAATTGTAGCAACAACAGTGAAAAAACCGTCACAGGGTGTAAATTTTATCAATTTTTTTTAATGCTAGATTTTTTTGAAATAGGTGACTTAGATTTTTTTTATATTTTTCTGAGAACATATATGAGTTAGTCTATCACCTGCTTTCGGCTTGACGTCGGCTTCTGGGACATCCTGTATATGAAATTGACGTTTTGCCGTAGATACTGGCTACTTTGATCTCAAATATCTCTTCTATGGTTAGGAATTACAGATTCAAATTTATACAGCTATTTACTCGTGTATTTGTGTTTCGAAAATTATAATTCACTAAGGTTGTTGACTAAGACCTAAACACCCTAGGCTAGGGTGTTTAGGTCTTAGTCAACCACGCTTGCCCAGTGCGCATTGGTCGCCTTTACATACAGCATTGAATTTCGTTGCAGATGTATGCAGGTTACCTCACGATGTTTTCCTTTACCATAGGAGCGTCAGAAAAATGTACATATCAAATTCTAAAAACGAAAAACACATTGGTACATGGCGGTCTCGAACCCCGGACCTCCCAATTGGACGGCGAGTGCCGAGTTCACAATAGCCATCGAAAACAATCAGTGTCACAAATACAACTTGTTAATTAAGTAACGCAAAATCTCTAGATACCTACCCCTTCATATTTTTATATTAAAAGAATTAACTATATAAAAAGATAAATAAATTAAATTCTGGCGGATGATTAATGAAGATAATGTCCATCTTTTTGCTTTGTTGCATATCTTGCAAACTCTATGGCCGCGCGTCTGCGCTTACGATGTTCAGCCATGACGTCGCTGATAAGAGGTAAATACGGTAGAGTTAAGTTAAAAAAATATTTTACAAAAAATAAAAACCGACTTCAAAACACTGAAAAGTTAAAAATAATATAAGAATAGGTACAAACAACATCACACTTCTATATTGAAGTCGGTGCAAAACGATGATCTCCTAGAATGTCTTAAAATTTGTCACCGACTTCAATATAGAAGTGTGATGTTTGTACCTATTCTTATATTATTTTTAACTTTTCAGTGTTTTGAAGTCGGTTTTTATTTTTTTTTTATATTTTTAACTTTTTAGTGAATGAAACCCTTTTAGTGAAAGAAACCCCAATTTAATAAATTAGCGTTTTTCTCGATTTTCATGGGATCCCATCATCAAAACCTGACTTTGGTGACCTTGGGACCACCCCAGGAGTAAGTATACTCTATCAAATACAAAAAGAATTTTTAAAATCGGTCCACAATTGGCGGAGTAATCGCGTAACATACACACAAAACACGTTGGACACACCTTAACGATTTTCATGGGATCCCATCATCAGATCCTAACTTTGGTGACCATGGGACTACCCTTGGAGTATACTCTATCGAATACATTTTTTTTTTAATTTATTCTTGGACAAACAGTTGCGTAAATACAAAAGAACATCTTAAAAAATAACTTATTTTAAAAACCTATAGTCCCCTATATTATTAAAAAACATAAAGTTGTACTTTAAAAGCGCTTTTACTCCACTATTTTAAAAAATCTAATATTACTATTCAATGTCATTTAAAAAAAATAAAGATTTTAGGATTTGATTTTTAAAATTAACCAAACTAGTATTAAACATATCCAAATCACTATGTCTCTCATTGTAAACGGTACAGGCCCTTGTAATAAAACTATTTTTAGCGTAGTAGGTGTTAGTAGGTTTCACTGCAAACAAATATTTTCTACAACAAAAGGGAAGTCGTGCTGACCCATCAAACTACAGGCCAATAGCATTACCTCCATTCTCTGTAAGAGTATGGAGCGTGTACTGAATGCTCGTCTTATTGGCTACCTAGAAGGTAACGACCTCCTCAGTGACCGGCAGTACGGTTTTCGGCCAAGACGGTCTACCGGAGACCTTCTAGTGTATGCCACACACCTCTGGAGCGAAACGATTGAGAGGTACGGTGAAGCTCTCGCGGTTTCACTGGACATCTCAAAGGCATTTGATAGGGTCTGGCACGACGGCTTGGTTAGCAAGCTTCCTTCATATGGACTACCCCCAAACCTTTGCTCATGGCTAACTGATTTCCTGAGGAACAGGAGAGCTATTTTTGAATTACGCATGCGACTTCGAAATCACCGATGTGACTAATAATCACCGATTTTCAATAATTCTTATTTTTGAATATCACTTATGTGACTACCTAGTCACGGATGTGATTTCATTACGAGTGCCCTCACCCACTCGTAAACAAGTCATACATAACTGTGGAAACGTTATCTGTGTTTTGTTTAGAGAACATATTGACAAGTTTGAAGTTGATGTGTGTTGATTTTGAGTTGGATTTAAAATTTTAAAAATTTTTCAAACAAGTAAATATACACGGTTATTTTTTATCACCCTGGAAAATGTAAGGGACGCTTCACGACATGGTATTAGAATGATTTAAATATAAATAAAAAAAATAACACTTAATTTTTTTTTTTTTTTTAATACAAAAAATGCTGCACTAGTTGAGAGCAGCATTTTTAGAGATTTTTTTAGTTTTTATATTTTTTTTTATTTTTTATTTCCTTTTTTTTTATTTTTTATATAATATTGGATGTGTCCTGAAGCGTCCCTAACATTTTCCAGGGTGATAAAAAAATAACCGTGTATAAGTTTAAAATCTTTTAAATTTGTGTCACAAACAAACTTAGACCAGTATTTTCTTATATTTTGGCCTAGTTGCAATTAATTTTTAGCCGTATAAACCGGTATATACCGAAAACCGCTACATTCTGCGTGGAACCGAACCCTTACCTTTATCTATGTTGGCAGCTCTGCGTTCGACTTTCAAAAATAGGATGTTTAGGAATTCGTGACCTCAAAGATTAGTAAATCAATGCCTCAAAGTCACCGCTGACTATTTAGTTAGCGGTGATTTCTAAATCGCATACGTAATTCAAAAATAGGTCTCCAGATCGATTCGGGTAGTCATTGATGGCTGCTCGTCTGATCCCTTGGCTATCGATGCCGGAGTCCCCCAAGGATCGGTCCTCCCTGCAACACTTTTTCTGCTACACATCAACGATCTGTTGAAACCCGGTATCTTTGGGTACGCAGACGATAGCACAGTTGCAGAGAGATCTATGTCCGATGCTAAGGCTGGGAAGACCGAAATTGAGCTACTCAGAGCGAACATGGTGGAACGCGTGAACTCGATCCTGCAAAAAGTTTCGGATTGGGGGGAAGCTAACAGAGTCGAGTTCAATGCCTCCAAGACCCAGGCGTGTCTTTTCAGCTCCAAGCGGAACCCGTTCAACTTGGTTCCCACATTCCGAAGGCAAGGGTACATGCCTTTAACGGACCATTTAAGCCTACTGGGCATCGACCTCTCACCGAACCTCAACTTTGGGCGTTCTATTGAGGCGAAGGCGGCTACTGCAGCTAAAAAGCTTGGCATACTCTCGAAGGTTAGGCGGTATTTCACGCCGAGGCAGCTTCTTACACTTTATCAAGCACAGGTCCGGTCGTGCATGGAATACTGCAGCCACCTTTGGGACGGCTCTGCTAAGTACCAGTTATCTGCTCTTGACTCGGTGGAACGCCGGGCGAAGAGGTTGATCGGTGAGGACACTCTGAAAATTTCAAATTTCCAGAGTCTTGAACATCACCGCGCAGTGGCCCGTTTATCGGTTTTTTACAGGATACATTTCGGAGTGTTCCCAAGAGCTGTTCGATCTTATACCACCATCTCCCTTTTACTACCGAGGCACCCGGAGAACGGCAAAGACCCACCCCTACGTAGTAGAAATTCCACTGCTCCGCACGAAGCGTTTCGCTTCCACTTTTTTAATGCGTACTGCAAAGGAATGGAATTCTTTGCCGTCCTCTGTGTTCCCACCTCATTACAACCCGGGTCTTTTCAGGACTAGAGTGAGTCGGCACCTAATGAGTAGGCGCGCTCCACCTTAGTCCTCACCTTTGCTTACCATCAGGCAAGATGAGGACAAGTGTCTACCCATAAACTATTAAAAAAAAACATTTCTTTCCTTTTTACGAGGAATACGGAAATAAATTTGTTCCAATAGGGAAGGAGCATCCACCATATTGTTTAGTAGTTTATAGGTATAAATAGGAAGCATCTAAAAGGTCGCGACGTTGCTGCAGACTGTTCCTCTCATGTTCCTCTACGTGATGAATGAATGAATTGCATCAATGTTCATGTAGCTAGAAAGCAAAGGAATCTGCTATACGGTCAAGTCTTTAGTAGTTTTTTGTGTACGAAAGTAAGTTCTTCATTAAAAATTAAGTGCAAATATCTCTACTCCGGACTTCAAAACTAAAGAGTAAATTCTATCTTCTACATTTAACTTTATTTATTTTTTAAGTTTTCAAATGTCTATAAAAATGAGGTCGGATTTCGCCAGTCTTCTTTCCTTAATTCGTTAAACTAAGTAAATTTTAATAAAACCATCTCAAGTTTGTACTGGTTTAGTTTGATTTGAACCTATTATATATTACGATTGAGACATAAATTTTATCTTAATACCTAAAAAAACGTATGAATTGCAGTCACGAAGAACACCCGGCCTCAGTGACCTTCGTCCATAGTGTAAAGAAAAAATGAGGCCCAGGGTTAAATAAAAAGTTATATAAATATTTTGTTCATGTTTGGTTTGGCGGCGCCAACCTCGCCAACTTAAAAGAATCGCCACTGATCTATTTCTTTTTTACATTTTAGTTAAAAAGAGTTGACATAATTTTTGACGAAGCAGAACACACTCAGCTCATTCTCATCCATACTTACTTACTTACTAATATTATGAAGCTGAAGTGAAAAGTTTGCTTGTTTGTTTGGTTGAACGCGCTAATCTCAGAAACTACTGATTCAAATTGAAAAATTATTTTTGTGTTTGATAGTCCATTTATCGTGGAAGGCTATACGCTATATAACATGACGCTACAACTAATAGCTGAGCGTCAATGAAAAATATTGCAAAAACGGGAAAAAATTGTATGGCGAAACGTAGTTCGCGGGCACAGCTAGGTAGTTCATTTATACAGGGTGTCCCAAAAACAATGGATAAACCTGTAACTATAGATGGACTTCATCATGGCCTCCCTTACCACAAATTTCGACCTTAGTGAAAATATCACGGTTTCAGAGATATTTATTGTTTTTGTTTTTTTCGAAAATTTCCAAGTGCGATTAGTTTTGATACTGCCATTTCTACAAATGGAGAGCTTTTTCGATTTAGTTTTTTTTTATTTTACAAGCGATAGTTTAGCTATCAAAAACAATGACTTAAATTTAACAAACTAGCGTAGAGTGTTTAAAATAAATTAAAACACAAAGAAAATTAAGAATGAAATTAATTTTCTTTCATGTTTGATCACCTACAGTGTGAAAAAAATGTAGGACGCTCATCGTGCCCATTACCTTAAAAATTTGCTTATCTATTCTAGATTATAAAAAGGTATCATAAGCCTAAGCATTCTTAATATTTTTAATTTCATGACTACTTGAATAGCAAATAATATTAAAACCTCAAAAAAATATTTTTGTCGTAATAATAACTGTAAGCTTTTGTGTTAATGTAAAGGTGTAATGAGCCTAGGTATTCTGTATTTTTTAATCTCATGACTACTTAAAGAGTATGAAAATTTCAAAGTACTCGTTAAAAAACACATTCTTCGTAAAAAAAATCAAATTGAACTTGCGCCCTTATACACATCCTAGACCTTTTAATAAAAGAATGTTTAATGCGGTACGCGTAACCCAACTAACCCGACTTTGATGTAAGCAGCTGCATTTTGGATCCGAGTCCGCAACTCCGCAATCGAGGATACTGACATCGCGTACACGAGGTCTTTTAGACACCTCCAATAAAACATCCAAGGGATTTAAATCCGGTGATCTCGGTGGCCATAAAATAGGACAAAGCCGGCTTTCGACCTTTTGGGTAATTTTCGTTTAAGTGATTTCTCACTCTTTCAAAAGTAATATTTACATTTCATACCTTTCTGCGTACTGTCGAGCAGCAACGTTGGCATAACCTTGACACTCGCCATAAGTGTTTGCATATTCGAATGTCGTGTACTGATGTCTAGGCATGTTCAAAGTCCTAATAACGATTGCTAATTGTCAGAAGGTATCACAAATACAAACAATATCCAAATCGTAAAGCTAGTAAAGTCCGTGTACGCGACGCCAGTATCCTCGATTGCGGAGCTGTGGACTCGCATCCAAAATGCAGCTGCTTACAATAAAACGTCGGGTTACGTGCGTTAGGAAATCGTACAGGTCCTTTTTTATACAAACATTGTCCCCTATTTCCTTCCTGGATAATATGCTGGCTGTGCTATTTTTAAAAAAATCAATGGCAACTATAAACATGCTTCTATGTTTTCCTTTTTTTATTAAGTTAATTACTAAATGAGATATAAACCTTTAAAACCCTGAAAAATTGGCCTGATTTTCTGCTTTATTCAAACATCCAGTAAACAAATTTGAAATTATATGAAAAAGCAAAACATAGAAACACAGTCAAAGCCTTTCTTTAATTTTTAACGTAAAATGTAATTAAATCGGTCTAGTTTTAGCGGAGAAAACAGGGGACTTCGAAACGTATATTTTGTGTACACTTTTTGTAGGTATTTTCGGTCCTAACTGCATTCGTCTCTTTCGCGGTCAGAACGATTGTTTGGGCACACAGCGAGACAGCAATACATTTTACAAATACCTATTTCTGAATTCTCTCGACCTTAGTGTTTCCTCTTTATTAAAATGTCTAGGACGTGTATAAGTGCGCAAGTTCAATTTTGATTTTTTTTTACGAAAAAATGTGATTTTAACGAGTAATTTGAAATTTTCATACTCTTTAAGAAGTCATGAGATTAAAAAATACAGAATACCTAGGCTCATTACACCTTTACATTACTACAGAAGCTGAGAGTTATTATTACGACAAAAATATTTTTTTGAAGTTTTAATACTATTTGCTATTAAAGTAGTCATGAAATTAAACATATTTAGAATGCTTAGGCTTATGATACCTTTTTGGAATCTAGAATAGCTAAGCAAGTTTTTAAGATAATGGGCACGATGAGCGTCCTACATTTTTTTCACACTGTAGCTGATCAAACATGAGAGAAAGTTAATTTCATTCTTAATTTTCTTTGTGTTTTAATTTATTTTAAACACTCTACGCTAGTTTGTTAAATTTAAATCTTTGTTTTTGATAGCTAAACTATCGCTTGTAAAATAAAAAAAAAACTAAATCGAAAAAGCTTTCCATTTGTAGAAATGGCAGTATAAAAACTAATCGCACTTGGAAATTTTTGAATAAAACAAAAACAATAAATATCTCTGAAACCGTGATATTTTCACTAAGGTCAAAATTTGTGATAAGGGAGGTCATGATGAAGTCCATCTATAGTTACAGGCTTATCCATTGTTTTTGGGACACCCTGTATATTGGTAGCGGTGCACGCACTTAAAACAGTTATTCCAAATTATTTTTAAACAAACACACGCAGTAATCAGACTGTCGACGCTACGTTGTAATGCTAAAGGTGCGTCCCCACTACGAGCCGCGCGGCCGCGGGAGCCGCGAGGCTCGGCCTCACCAGCTTTTTGTGTATATTTTTATCGCATTCTCACTATAGAGCTGCGCGGCCCAGTGTGGCCAGATTTTGAAGAATTATTTCCATTTTAGTAGAAATGTAGTTTTATTTCAGTTAGGTTGTTGTGCTAGAAATGTTTTGAAATTCTATTATTCATAAATAAAGCGGTAACTACTGCATCTGTTTTGTGTAAAAAACGAAACTAACAGATAATATTAGAAAATTCCCATACACACTTTGTGAAAATTATCTGTTGTTTTGTGGAAAGTTTCGATGTTTTTCTATACAGAACAAGAGACACGGCTAAATATCCAGTGCGAAAAATTGTTTAATGAAAGTAGTTTTTCAATTTTTGTTTCCATTAAAATTCTTTATTTAAAAATATTTCTTTATTTTTTTTTTATTTATCATTCATCGTCATCTGGTAGACGATTGTTTGAATAATAAAATACGTGTTCATTGTGAAGAATAGGAATGATTTTATTTACAAATTGGAGCTATAATATCATGTTTTAATAGAATGGCTGCCGTAGGTGTCTGTCATGTGATTTTTTGTCGTTGTCAATGTCTAAAATTTTGCAGGGGGAGGTGAAAAAGATGTGCAGAAAGAGGAGGACTACCCCCCGATACCCCTTTCCCCTTTTGGCGATGCATAGTTTTTGTAATATTAATTTTTTGAATTCATTCATACCTAACCACAAAATGTATGGACTAGTAAAATGTTAGTAAAACTGTACATTGTAGTTTTTTCTTTATTGCAATGCAACTAAGTTGGCAAACAAGCAAACTGTCCACCTGATGGTAAGTTTTACATCTTTTAATAAAAGCGTAAAGCATCATTTCCTTCAGCTCTGACACCCCCTTCCATACACACCCCCTGTCATAACGGCCTTTTAGAATTTATGTAGGTACTTACAGTATGGAGTTATTATTATAATTTTGTTTGTTGTACTTTTTTTATTTATTTTCTTTAATTTGTTTCTATTTTATTATGTTTAAAATATTTGTATTTCATTAATGATTTTTTTTCTTTTATTAACCACCAACCTAGTATGGATATCATATATAAAGGCTGCCTGGCAGAAATCTGATAAGCCCGCCTTTTGTTATTTTTGTATTTATTGTCCAATTATTTGTTATTTGTTCTATCGCGAGGAGATGACAGTAGTCGTTTAATAGTGGCGGTAGCAATAATTTTCACATTTATTTGTAACTAGCTGTGCCCGCGACTTCGTCCGCACGGAATAGTAACTTTTGTTGAAGTTAATAAAAAAGGAGCTTATGTTATACCTAATATAATTAGCTATCTATTAGTGAAAGTCCCGTCAAAATCGGTCCAGCCGTTCCGGAGATTAGCGGGAACAAACAGACAGACAGATAGACAGACAAAAAAATTTAAAATGGTGTTTGTTATTGGTACCCGATATACATTCATACCCATTTAGTAAAAACTTGTTATTTTGATATTACAAACAGACACTTCAATTTTATTTATTTGTATAGATGTATAGATAATAATGAATCATAACATAAATTTTATACAAGTTTATTTTTTAGTTATGACAAAAATTTTGTGTGCTTGTTCAGACAAGTAAAACTGAACAACTTTCACTATGGGACCAACTTCGAAATCGCAAAAAAAATCAGCTGTTCCATACAAATGTTCAACATTCACTGAACCTAAATGTATGGAACAAGTGATTTTTTTGCGATTTCGAAGTTGGTCCCATAGTGAAAGTTGTTCAGTTTGCTTGTCTGAACAAGCACACAAAATTTTTATCATAACTAAAAAATAACCTTGTATAATAGCAGAATATCGGCGAACAGCTGGCAGAATGGTAAGTTCAATTTAAAGTTGACTTACGGAATACAGTACCTACCTACTTTTGGTTACCTTTATGTAGCCGACTTTTAAAGCGTTAAATGTCGAATATTATAACTTGTCAAGTCGTCTTGGTACGCATTTTGGTTCCGTAATACTTCAGTCAATGCTTGTTACAAGTTACAGCCTTTTACAGAAGTCATAATTTTGTCTATTTTTACAGTTAAAACTTAAAAGAGCATTAGGAATCTTGGTCTTTTTTGTAGTCAGCAACACGTCAAGCTTTACATTTGCATCACGAACGCCGCCTGGGGTCAGCCACACACCAAGCAATGAACGGGGGGATTTAGTCTAAGAAAAAATCTATCACGATCGGCTTGAAATTACTAATCATTGCGGCGTCAATACAAGACACTGTGTCTGATAAAAGATTAGATTAGATGATTAAAATTGACAAAAGTTTAAAACTATATAAATTAGTTAAAATTTGGTACTTACCGTCAATATAAATAATGTGATGTTGTGTGTACTTATTATGCTATTTTTGAATTTTAAGTGTTTTGAAAGTTTGTTTTTACTTTTTGTGAATGTTAAACCACGATGTAGAATGCAACAGCACTACATTTCATATCGTACCTGCCGAAGAATTTGAATAGTTAACAGGCGTGTGAAGCACTCTGCTAAGTGCGGGACATAACATGCTAAGTGACGACACGGTTAGCGCAGAGGTAGAGTGATCACCTACTGCGCAACGGGTCGCGGGTTCGATTCCCGTACGGGACAAATATTTTGTATGGCCTACAGAAATTTGTTCCGGTCTGGGCGTATGTGCATGTGATATTCTATGTTTGTAACTGCACCCACGACACAGGAGAAAATCCTAGTGTGGGGCGACGTTTTTTTAAAAATACAATACAAATACAATACAATACATACCCTTAAAGTATGACGTCCATCAGGGCGCGCCAAGGTCTAAACAAGCCCAATTCTCCGGATCACCTCAACTGACTGACCCAAGCCGGGCCACAAAAAAATTGTGAAAAAAAATAGAACCGACTTCAAAAACACTGAAAACTTAAAAATAATCTTCTTCTATATTGAAGTCGGCGCCAAACGATGATCTGCTAGAAAGTGTTAAAATTTGTCACCGACTTCAATATAGAAGATTATTTTTAAGTTTTCAGTGTTTTTGAAGTCGGTTCTATTTTTTGTAAAAAAAAATTATTTTTAACTTTTAGTGAATGAAATCTTTTTAGTGAAAAAAACCCTAATTAATGCTATTAAATTAGTGTTTTCCTCGATTTTCTATGGGATCCCATCATCCGATCCTGACTTTGGTGACCATGGGACCACCCTTGCAGTATACTCTATCAAATACAAAAAGAATTTTGGAAATCGGTTTAAAAATGACGGAATTATGGGTAACAAACGAGTGAGTATGTCGCTATAATGTCTAGAGTTTGTCAGAGTTTGTCGGCAAGTTTCAGTTTGTCGATCCACCATTTCAGAGCTCACCTGCAGCACACAGATCTCTGAAACGCGCAAGCGACAAACTCTGAAACTTGCCGATAAACTCTGACAAACTCTAGACATTATAGCGACATACTCAAACAATCTATTTTTCAGTTTTTTTTTTGTGGCCCGGCTGGGGTCAGCCACACGTCAAATTGTCATTAATTAATAATTAAAATAGTATATTGTTCGCTGAAGAATTATGACACCCATCGTTTTGAATAACAAGGGACTCAAATTTATATTTTCAAGTCCCCGTTTTTAATATTGGTAGTCAGTCGCTATTTCAGTAGTCATTATTAGTTTTTATTATCGCCTTTATTTAACCTTTATAGTAGCTCATTTAAATACTACCCGAAATAAAATAGGTAACTAGATAACCCTACCGGGATGCGTTGCATTGAACGGTTTCCAACCGAGACCTTTTTTTATTAATAAAGTACATCCAAAATAATTTTTGCTTGCGGCCCGCGACACCACGACTGAAACATGTTTGTGGCCCCTATAAAGATTGAGTATCGCTGATCTAGATTACATTCGTAAAGATAAATTGTAACAAACTACAAATCAGACAATCACGTTTTTTTTATAATTTCTTTATTTATTCACCATTTATCGTAAAACTTTCCTACGGCACACCGCGCGTCGCAGTCGCGCACCAATATTCCGCCTTGTGTATGTCGAGCGTCCCTCGCTGTGGCCACCCATCCTATCCACGCACATGTCGCGTCACGACGGCTCCGCTCGCGACGCGTCTGTTGCCGAAACCACGACTGGCTGAGAGATGGCGCTATCAGTTACGTAAGCGAACGACAGATGCGCTACCATCCGTCAAAAGATCCGGCGGACGACAACAGACGCGTCACGCTCACAAACAAGACAGAGCAATATAAAAGAACACAAACATCAATTTGTCAAAGGAATCCCAGATACATACAAAAATATATATAACAGACGGTTCCCGTTTCTCTAAAACGCAAAAAAATAAATAGGCGCAATTTTGTGAGATGTATACAAATAAATACTACAATAATGATATCCATCGTAAGTACACGCAAGCACCATCTAGCGCAGTTTGACTGCTCCCTTCTCATCCTCATGCCATTCTCTCCCCGAACTCAAACCAAACATTTAGTATTGCTTTGCAAACGTTCACTGATCGAGCGGTGTGACGCCCCTCTGCGCTCACACCACGCAGTTTGAGCACGGGGTTCTACACATTCCAAAATATTATATAAAAAATCAGACACTGGAACTGTTAGAGTATTGTACGTTTTCAAAAAGCTTGTTCGCCGGCGGCCCTCGACGGGCCATCACGTCATGAGTGTCCTGCACACATTCGAACTTACATCGGTTAATTTTAAATACGATCTCGAGATCTGTCGCTATCCAAATTCAAATATCAACTAGTGTCAAACAATAGAAAAAATAACAAATCGGTATATAAAATACTAGTATAATAATAAAACTATAGGAAGTTAAACATCACACTATTCAATCTTTGGATACAAAATCTCACGTGCGAGTTCCGCTTCCAGTGGGACCGAGCGGTACTGAACCGCTCGACCGACCAGAGGCGAGCTCACCGCGGACCACACCGAACCAGTCTCAAGGAAAGCGAGCCGTGTTACACACGAAACATTACAAACCAGTAATACAAAAGACCTTTATCCTCATCACATGAGCCATGTCAGTCCCACAGTTCCGTATTTCACGATATACACGTTACAATTACGCCGGTGCACCTCGGCTACAATTATGCGTAGCAGTAGTTTTATCAATGGCGACACAAGCTTTTACAGGGCCGAAGTGCACTGGTGGCTATGGGAACTGAACGTGAACATCCATACCCTCACCTTGCCAACCTATCCCCCTCTCCATACACAACACCCAATATGCCGTCTGTTACACCTAACAACCACAATTTATATTGCAATCTATTTTTTTACAACTTAGCTCCAGCGAACAACGTCCGCCCCTTAATTACGACGCAGCAGCCATTTTGTGCGAGAGTTCGAGGACGGACGCACAAGATGGCCACCGCGCACGCGCAAACCTATCTAGACAACGCCCTGTCACTCGGTACACTACAGAACACAGTTTGTATCCATCGTCCTCGATCTAAGGAAAACATTTACAGGATGTGCGATTGTGTCCAAACGTCGGACGCAGCGGCTGTTGTAAGGTTCACCGAACAAGCGTCGAAGGCACAGACCGAAGTGAACGCCGCGGCCAACCGCCCGGACACAAGAACGCCACCGCATATCGTTACTATACATAAAATATTCAGGACACAATATTTCGAAATTGTTAACTCTACAAATCATTTACCATTATATTTAAACTACATTCGATTGGCAGTATTAGTTCACCTCCACCTCACACTCATGATATATCTCGCTATCACTCGTGACGTGATCGAGACGAGCGGTGCTCGCCTCCCTACCGCTGTCACTTGCGCACGACCCGACCGGACGCGTCGTCGACGGCGACGCATCCCCTTATATTATGAACATACAACTGAAGCGACTCGTTCCACTATCCTCTGGACGTTTACACGATATCTGAATACACATGATGGTAAAGGCCGTACCATTCCTGAACGACAGATTTCATATAGCACGTCCGACCGAATGCTGCGCGATTGGCTCGCTAACTCCGTTCAAAACATTCACAAATTAACGTAACGCAAGCCAATCCCGCCTAGTGGACCCTAAGTCCTATCACCGCACTTATGATCCCTTCAACCGTTTATCCTAACCCAATAACCTGCGCACACCCGCCGAGTGACCGAGATACGTCCAAGCGGCAAGGGTGACCTCCCTTAGCTCGTAAGCATGAACCAGACATAGGCATATAACTTTTGAATTGAATACCGACTACACTTATCCTGTACTGTCCCGCGAGAATCGAAAAATGACCGTTTGTAATCTCAACCAGGTCCGGAAGTTTTCCGGAACCTCTGTGGCGCTACTAAGTTTGAAAATCAACAATTCATAAACATAATTATATTTTGTGGTACATTGATAAGTGCACTGATAAGTGCCCGTATCACTAAACAGCCTGGGCCCCCGTATCATTGTAATGCCAACAACATTCAAAACGTTGATTACGCACCGGCGGCACCACCGCCGGGCACGAACCCGTGAAACTAACGCACAAATATAGCCTTAAATCAGCCTATGTCACAACTGAACCGGACGTATTGCTTCTCAACGTATTTAACAGCCTATGTCATCGCGGCAACGAATCCCACCAAAGTACCGAATCTCCAAAGGAAAGAACTTTAGACGCAACGAAGCCCGGGCGCCTATTCTGTTACGCAGTGGTCGACCAAAAACAAAATTAATGACGCATATTCAGATCAAGACAAACATCTTTTCAACAAAATTGCGGTCTTGTCTTCCAACAATACGTATATGTAACATTAGTTTGTTCCGTAATCAATAGGAATTTAAACTGACTCCAAATTACCATCGAGACGCCACTGAGACACAATTATTATAGCAGAATATGCGCCCAGAACTAATCTTTGCCACACTATTGTATCAGCCCATCGAACACCGCCATATCATCTGTTACTGTATCCAATCAATAATATCCGACTATTACAACTTCCATATATTTTCTTTTTATATCATTTTCAGGTACTCTGGTATTGCTTATGTAGTAATATACTCTTTTCTTGAGGTTATATGTGGTGGATCTAAAACAAAGGCTGGCCTAGCGGTGCGGCTCTGGTACTGTCAAATCAAATATTACGTCCATATTGCATCACTTCATATTATAATGGAACAGTTGAAGAAACAGCAATACGTTGGTATTGCTGTTTCTTCAACTGCATTGATTTGAACGTTGGTTCAAATCAATGCAAAAATTGTAGATCTAATAAGGTGAACATCGTTTCAGCCAACAAATACATCAGGCGCTGAGAGGACATTTGCATAAATTCAATAGTCCTCTCAGCGCCTGATGTATTTGTAATCCGCTAGACAGACATGATTTCGGCTTTTTCTGAAGTTTAGATGCATTGCTGTTGATTCAACTTACTTCTACTGCTCGGTGTAGTTTTTATAATATAGTTGTCGGATTCAATGATGATAAAATATCTCCTTCACAAGCTAATAAGCGAAGACATTGTCGGATCTTATTTAATTCTCACGACTTCCCTTGCTGTATGGTAAGTTAGAGCTCAGTTAGTTACTATTTACGGATAAGGCAAAATTTTGGCATAATTTCTGACTTGCCATAGACAACCGTTAACAATTAAAGACGATTACTAGTGTATTAAGAGTAAATTTCTACACAGATGTGAGATAAGTTTAATAAAATGAATAGATATTTGAAAATTGACGAGCCTTTTCCATGTGTGACATTCCCGTACCAAAGTTCGCACCGCCGACGCAACACTAGCAGTGAATCGAGGAACTTTAACCAAGGAATACGTGGCGACGCGGTCGCTGCGACCCGACACGCGCCCGACGCACAAACGTAACGCACTGATAAATCATCTCTCAGCAAAACATCCATTAATATCAGAAATATAATCAAAACTAACGAACTCTGATCACTATTATAACTCTGATTTTTTTTTGTTTCTCACAGTTTGCTTATTATCCGTAACTAAACGACCTATTTTATGTATGTAATATAGTATGTAAATAACGTTTATTTTTATGGGGACGGCGCGTACATCGCTGTTGGCACACTGGGTCCTTTAACTCCAACGTGTTTGCAATCACTTGTAAAAGGTTCAACAAAATCTCTTCTAAAAATTGCACACAATCAAGAAACCAGAGACAACTGACTGTTCCTGAGATCTTAGTCAATTTCCGAAAAACATGGATCTCATACTAACCTCTAGTGAAGAACAGAAATTGCTTTCAATAGCATGCACAAAATTTCAACAATATTCTATGTCGTATTTTTTTTGACAAACACGTTGAAAGCAAAATATTTGACTTCAACAAGGGTCTTGAAGTGTGTCAGCAGTGATGCAGAAATAGTGAACAACGATAATTGACTTATTACTTCACACTGCCATCGATAGGCACGACGGCTAACAACCACCAAACTTGAGATGAAAGAGGAATATAGGAAGAGAGGACTAAGCACACGAGTCTTTTTAAGACACTTGTATGCGGACAATGAAGACGTAACTAATGTAACAAAGCATGGCCTTGAGAATTCCTAAAGAAAGTCCACGCCAAATTATTGTGAGGGAGATTATTATGGAAGATTCGCGAAAATATTATACGCGGGCTTCTGTAATATGCAGAATTTTCAGCAACTTCACCGCGGAAAATATATTCGCGGATAATATCAACATTAAGAGTGAACATTAAAACTACGTTACAATGAAGAAACAAGAGGACATTAGATGTGTCCAACATACCAATGCAACTTATACAAATCAGATTATCAGTATTATTCTAAGAACAGGAAAGGACTGTGTCTCAAGAAACAAGGATCGATATAGAATTTATTCATGATGAATAAAGATTTACTTAACAAACAGAACAAAGCAAAAATAACTATCTAATTCCAAATTAATTCGTTGTAAGGACACATCCCGAGATGCATAACAATAGAGGCATAATTAAAGATTTTAAGCAAATATAACTATTATTTCAATACATCTGATAAATAGGAAATCTGCTATCATAACTTGGTATTTTAATAATAATTGTATGCAGTCACACAAAACCGCTATCAACAACTGTATTTAAAATCTAAAAGGCAACTTCGTAGTTACTATAAAACAATAATGGACGCGATGCTTTCCAACCACTCAATCTCACAGTAGCCAGACTATGTATTTATATAAACTATTTTAACATTATGTTCCTATTTCAACAGACATATTCCCTAAATATATCTCTTACATCTATGGAGCCAGAAATACTTTTGTACCATGAATTGTAGAAATAAGTCGCTAGTGGCGGGTGAGATTTAGAGGCATGCTAACACTCATCAACACATGTCGCAGTTTTGTACGCAACAATATTGAGTGCTGACGCTATATATTTTGCACTTAAGTTTAATGACGACTATGCGTACTCGAATAACACTCAAAATCCATTTCGATATCATTGATAAACACAGACCAGACAACAAAAACTGTTTTATCTACACTCATGTTCTAATTCTAATATTAAGAACTCAACACTAATATTTTAAAGGCATAACTTAAAGCCCTTGGCCTTTTACAAATTACATTATAATACAGGTTCGCCATACAAAACCAGTACTTTAATGTAACTCGAATTCCAATAAAATACAGTTCGATTGACGAAGCCCGACCAAGGAGGTTTTGTCACAATTTTCTTTTGTGCCAGTACATTGTCTATGGCGGCGCGTGCAACAGCGCATGCGCGGTAGAATGTTGGTGTGTGCCATTTCTCTGAATTTTTCATTCATTATTTTGCTGTTATTGGTTAAAATAATAAATAATATAAATGTATGTAGTTTTAGATTTCTGTATTAGTTTCACAATTGCACTGTTCAAAATGCAAATAATTATTAGAATAAATGAGTTTGATTTTGTTTTAATTTTGTGTCTTTTATTTAATTTAGGTAACCACTGATTGCATGAGTGTAGATAAAGTAGAGTATGAAATTGCACATAATTAGGTCTTAAAACACTCGTGTGGTACTATTAAACACACACTAGTGTTTTAAGACCCCCTATTATGTGACTATTTCATAAACTACTATTATAACATAACAAAGTTATCATTAAACCAACACAACAACCCCTAAATATTTCCATGGGATATATAAAAATAAACTCCTTAATAAAAAATGGCAAATAGACGTTTTAAAAATACAACATCGTCGACTAACTCTAGCGGCTTTAAACTAAGCGATCAACATGAATCTCTGATAGAGCGCGGCGTTATTCAAAACCGAAAGAATCCATTATTTTGGATTGAATTGGCAACATTCACTGTCAAAATATAATAAGGCTACAGCCAGAATATTGGCAAATATAGACAGCTAGAAAATTAGCTGGTCACAAATAGTCATTGCCAGAACACAACCACTCATTTGCAGACTATCGACAATAATGTTTAGATGAAAAGGTTTAAAACATTATACTGACAGGCTTTTGCCAGAAAAAAGGCCACAATAAAAGCGAACAGACTACATAAACGGTGCGTTCCGATGAACTGTGTGAGCGCTCACAACTGTGCCGAATCAGATATCGCGCTAAAATCGACAAATAACATTTGGCCATTAGGAACGATAGTTTGCGCTCTTACAACACTTACGTTTCCATAGACATTGACGTCCATTAGCTTGATTATTAATTTTCAGCAATAGCACGTTAATTTTGAATCTTTCCATTTCGTAAATGGGCACTTAGGTAGACAACAGAAAAAATAGTTCACTACTGTATTATTTTCTTCATCCCTCACAATAAATATTGTTGATTTCAATGGCTGACATTGACAGTTGACAGTCGTATGACAGAACACTTACGATCCGAGGCATGGTCGTCATCAGGTTGGATGCTGTCAGCACGCTCACGGTGATTCGAAACGACTTTTAGCGCGCTGACATCGATATGATTATCATTCGGAACGCACCAAAAGTAGAAACAACTATCATGACAATTTTTATTACCAGATCATCAACGGAGCATTGCCAAAATAGTGGACAAGCATTACCAGACCTAATCAGAATAGAGCTCGCGCCCTATAGAGCTAGACTAACTTACGCTATATGACCTCGCGCCGCCCCCACTGCTAATATATCTATTATTTAATCGTAGACTTTTTTTTTATATATTTATTTTTTTTCTATTATAATGTAACTTTTAACGGACGTCACGAAACTTAACCACCCTTTAAAATGGTCTTCGGAGGAAAATGTATTGTGAATTAACCTAACGAGGACCTATTCAGATTGCACGCGCACGCGCCGTCTAGAATAACTCTATTACTATTATCCGTAAGGGTGACAATACACTATTTTACAGATAGATTTGTACGACTGCCGCGGACGGAGGCTTTGCATTACCACCTAGATGTGTTACAATTAACGAACGTCTCTTGTATCAATAGAGACGTGAACATTGCCCATTAACATCGATAAATTACTAGATAAAACATAACTTCGAATGTCTTGTCCGCGAGCAGTCGTATACAGATATACAGCTGACGCTCGCGTCTCGACGGCTAAATACTTACAAAACTAGCGACAATTTCAAACTGTATCTATATGTGACTTTCAATGAACAAGCGTGGAAAGAATACCTCCTAATATTGCAACTCTTGACATCCTTACAATGATTTAATGCGATCTTGTCTCGAAGAGTGTATACGTCTACAATTAATTGATATTCAACAATTTCGTGATGTTAATTACTTGTTATGATAAGAAAAAGCAATATGAGAAAGTACTTTACAATAAAACACCTTGCAAATCGGTCATCTTAAACATAAACTTGCTCAAGCGGGGAAGGTACATACATTCATCATTACAACTATACAATAATATTTATTAAAAAAAACAATACGCTTAGAAATCTCATGACATTACGCATATCCTATAACATATTAATTACATTATCACTTTAGCGAAGGGAAAAGTAGGGGTCAGAGTAGATATGCGGGCAAAGCAGCCTTCGTAAACTCAACATCTGTCACGATCGAGTCACTGCGATATATGTATATACTTTCTTTTATAAAACCGCAATGAATGTATGTCAAATCAAAATCGATCGTCATCTGAGTTACAGAATAAGGGACCTGACCCCCTAGACAAGATGCCTTTCGATAATCGCTAACGTAATCGCTTAAATTGACAATGTATGAGATTTGACAATTGCGCTCGAAGCTAAGCGACAGCTTATGTCAAATCGCATACATTTTCCTTCTAGCGATTGCGTTAGTGATTATCGAAAAACGTCTTGTTTAGGGCGGCTGATCTTTGCAGGTAGGTAATTTTGGAAAACAATGAACTCGCGATAATTGACAATTGGCAACACCGAACCGTAGAATCTTTGAAGCATTGCCAGAATATTGGACACGAGTTTATGTTTCACAGCGTATTTAACACCACGATCTTTGGGCTCCACTGTCCCGCAACCCACTTTAGTGTACTTAAAGCACATAAGCTATCATCACATCGCGACGCCGAGCGCGTTCCGGTGATTAAAACTTGGTGCGATGTAAATAAAAACAATTGAATACCACAATATGTTGCATCCATACAGCAATTAATTTAGCGCAATATTTCAGTGTTTAAGGGCGATACAACAAAGGTATTGTGGTTGTGCGTCAATTGTCAACATGATAACAAATTGATAGCGTACCTTTTTTCATCTAATCTAACAGCTACTCTGTTTTATCAAATATGGCAATGAAATAACGTTACCCAGTGTTATTAGTTCGAATGATGATGTTACTCAAAGTGATTGTGGTATGGATGCAGCAATTTAAAAAAGGAATAAATACAGGTAAAAGGCACGACTGACGCCTGGTGTACTGAGCTTATGCTAAGTGCGTCCCGCGCTTTTTTATAGCGATGATACCCTAACAGGCCGGAATGGAGTTCGAGTTCAATTGACTCTTATATCTGAAGCACAAAGGCAAACTATTTTAAGTATTAACGCAAATTTAGCTTTGACATCGTCAGGCATAATCGCATGAGTGTATCAAATGCGAATTTGCAGGTATGATTTCCATTAACATAAATTACTCTAATTGCACAATCGTCCCCCCACTCCGGCCTTGATAGTGCATCAACAGCATACATACGTACATACATACATATTATATACAAAAACATACACAACCACTCGTCTTAATTGCGCACAGTTGCCCTTTAAAATTCCTACTCTATACATGATAAAATACATTTCATTAAGTAGTTTAAAAACGGAATAAGATTTTAAGACGAATTCATCGTGAGGCAAAAGTAGATGTGATAAAAATTTCGATCACATTTTTTTTTGTTTCAGTGTAAAATAATATGTCAAATCAATTTGATTTCTCTTTTCCAAGGACAACTAGCGTCATCTCTATCAAACACAGGGTGCTTACATTACCAAACTTAACCTACCAGTGACGAGCCGCTTCCCCCTAAAGCCCAAAAGCGAATGAGACATAGTGACACCTCCAAAAAAGTCTGCAAGACTTTGGCAAATCAAAAAAATTGCATGCATCTTTAATTCAACGAATGAATATTGACCATCGATCTTTTTTTGCTGTCAATTCTCCGCTACCCCCAATCATTTACTAATTCGAATTTCATTTTTCACTTGAATACAAAAAGAATCAAAGTGTTAAAAATATACTTCACAAGTCGTCTTAAAAGGTGCCGCCGCCGCCAATTTTACTATGCTTAAAAAATCCAATAATTTTTAATCCAATTTGAAAAAAATAGCCGAGTCAGACTCGAATTTTGATTCCATTATCACACAAACTAATGAGTCAAACTCCCAATAAATTTTCAGCTGTCGTTCAGAACAACAACTAGCATAATCGCGCTATACCAGTTAGTCGGCGCATACCGCAGTGAGATTTCTCAATATACTACAGAGTTACACTCGAAAAACTTTCCACAAATACGTACAAAAAAATACATCCAAAAGTTTATTTTATAAAATAAAATTAATGTATGTCTCGTCAATTTGTAAATTTCCATATAATTATAAACCTACCAATTTGAAAAAATAACAGGGGAGCGGGCAACGTCCACACCACACGGTACTTTTCATACCGTCCGGATAATACCTACGAGTATATCACAGCTCTGACTTAACTATTAGTCGGGTGACCATCCTACTTGACCACTCTCACGGTAAATGGACCATGGTTAGGGGGATCAACGTAAAATGGTCACTTACCATGCCCTGTAAACACCCGGTGCCTACAATAGCGAACGAACTCGAGCCACACTGAAACTGCGCTTATACATTATATACCGCACAATAAAGCCTATTTTCATTTGTCACTCAAAGTTTTTTTCAGACGAGTCCGATCCGCGCATCTTTTGTAAACTTAAAAACGAAAAAACTAATTAAATAATAATGTTAAAAATAATAAAAAACGTCGCCTACAAACTAAACAAGTGGCATACATTACACATTTATAACCGATATTTAAAAATTATTATGTCGTCAAATGATTCCTTGTGTCATATACATAACTGATTGTATAACAAAAAATAAAATGTATACGACATCTTAACTGGAATTACTATATTGACGTCTCAAAGAGTGCGCAAAAAACATAATCCCGTCGAAGTGTGCCAAGTGTTATAAACTATTTACATTAATAAACACAAAAATGCCACAGCATACAAATTTCAAAAATTAAAGATATATGTAAACTATAATTAAAAAAATAAAGCTCAAAGCCTAAAGTTAGTTTCAGAAAAAACGCGCCGGCGAGGCGCGTCCGTGTATTATAGATTAATTAAAAAGGCCACATCCACTTGAATTCATTTTTTAAACCTCGGCAGCTCGTCTTCAATATTTATTTCGTGTGGCAACCCCACATTATTTATTTCGTGTCGTGGGCTCGCACCATTTGTAAAAATCTAATTTTAACCAAAATCTACCGAGAACGTGGCAACACCGTTCGACCGCACCGACGCCAGCGCAAAACGCGACCTTACAGACTACAGTACGATTATTACAATGATCAACAAGAAATAAAAAAATCACCAAGTGCAACATTAGTACCATTTAGCGGCGCCTCGGCACGTTTACAAACGGCGAAGCTCTGACACGATATCACATCACTTACAGCTAACCCCGCGCCGCCCGCTCGACAATTTGAAAAATTATATCGCGTACCTACTTACATCTAAGCTATTTTTAAATTTCAAAATCCTATCTTCGTCTTTCAACGGCGCGTGTACGCCGATTGTGACACGTGTCACGTACATTTTAGCGCTCATGAAACTGAAATCACTTAAGACAGTAACTTTAGTTATTGCTAACATTTTAGTATTATTTAACAATAGTTGAGAATAAAATTAGAGCAACACAGAAAAAGAACAGTTGAGTAGCAATTAAGACAAATATTTGTGATAGTGAGGTGAGTGAGCGCTAAACGCACACACGTTTATTAACAACATAAAAGCCGCTGCCGTTGGCACGCGAACATGACAGAATAGCTGCCAACCTAGTTTAAGATCAAAACCGGTATACAGTATGTTAGAAAACACAGTTTGAACCTGAAAGGCTGTACATACTTTTATTCTCTGTGTATTATGGTTCTTCAGTAATAAGTTATAATATTGCGGTTATGCGTTAATTACTGAAGTTATTATATCGAAAAGTGTTCTTTAACATACTATGTACACTAGCAGACGAACTCATTGGCGAAATATAAACTCATTTAAACGACGTGACCCTTAAAACGATATACATAGAGCAGTCGTTCAGTCGAGACGGGCGCAGCGATACACCTACTATATATAATTAATTATATGCATATAAAATACTATATACAGATGCGACCAGCTCTCTGGGCCTGTCTGGGCGGCGCGGGGGTGTGGGGGGTCGGGGTGCGAGTGTCTTGGGGTGTCGGGGGGGTCTTTCAGTAGTAGAAGGCGTCGCGGTCGCATCAAATTCGGCTCGTGCTGCTGCCACTTAGTGGGTCCTGCAAAGTTGTAGTAATATTATTAATACTAGCATTAGCAAATTACCGACCATAATATAGGTAGTATAATACGAATGATAAGTACTTACTATGTCGGGACGTGAAGGCTGGGAGCCGGGACCGCCGCCCTGTAAACAATTATATTCATCATCATCACAGCTCATATACGTCCCCACCGAGGGGCACGAGCCTACCCTAACTAGTTAGGGCGATTAGGCCTTAGTCAAACCACGCTGGCTCAGTGCGCATTGGTTGACTTTACATACACCTTTGAATTACTTCGCAGGTGTATGCAGGTTTCCTCACGATGTTTTCTTTCACCGTAGGAGCGTCAGATAAATGAACATATGAAATTTGTGAATCAAAAACTTGTCTGCATGCTTGCTACGGACTTTACCCAAAAGGCTTGGGTAATACTAGTTTTTACCTGGGTAAACCTAAGTTTACTGCATCTTTTGACATTACAGCCCTGTAAGTGTCTTTCAAGCCCTGTGCTCTCTTCCTGTCTGCCATTGCCGAGAGTCGAAAGCAAAGTGAATGCCTGCCATTCGCTGAATGTAAATACACATTTCTCTTTTCCCTGGTACGGCAGTATTAAGGGAATAATTTCAGCGGAACGTAACTGTAAATAAAACAATACACGATACGAGTATGTACTAGTTACCTGATGTGCGTGGGCGCGACACATTTTGTCGCAGTAGTCGGCAAGGATGTCCCGGAACCGCGTCCAGCACTTCTCCGGCACCGTTATGGCAGTGCGGAAGTTGCTCTTCACCTGCCGACGTCCCCACTGGTTATTCACTCATCACGCGTTACTTATCGCCGGTTACGATATTACCATTGATTTACTACCAAACATAGATAACGCATGAACGATCGAAAAGTGGGCCGGTGAAGAACTGCTCAATCGCAACTCGTGCAGTTCTTTTCCATAGTGAGTGATTAGCTGTCGGCACGTAAACATGCCGAAGTGCGCATTCAAAACTTGTGGTAACAATGGCCAGAAACGGCAGAAAAAAGACGGGATTTCATATTTTGCGTGAGTAAACTCATTACACATCTTATCAAATATTTGATTTATACGTAAAAACCAATCAAAAACAATTATTTTAATCATCAACATGACGCTTCGCGTCAGTGTCAGTACATCACAATCGTCTCCCTCGCACAGGCGTCATATCATGATGTGTTATCTCATTCATGCGTTGGAGCGACAACGCGATAAGCAATTTCAAGCATTATGTTTGTTGATATTTGTAGCAATTACTAAAACGTCGATTGATCTGTGGCTAGGTATGAAATGATGTAACTTCCCACGGTTGTACTTAAAATAGTTGCCGTAATAATGCAGAATAAGGTTTCGAATTCGATAAATACGGTACTTTCTTTATGGTAATTTTCATTCGGGCGTGCATGTTCAAGTATATATCAGCGAGTACAAATATATAGTCGATTAGGTGACAGATTTCAAGCGCGTTTTTGTATGAAGCGCTCTATCTACGTTTGGTAGTAAATCAATGGATATTACCGATCATAGTTTTAAAATATGCTAATATTACGATAACCAAAAATGGAAGCGAGCCTCATGTGGATTCCTCGATATATGAACAACTGGGTATCATACTATTATTAATATAAATCATATTATAATTATGTTCAACTAGATTTATTGATTGTTGTAGAAAAAATAATGTCGTGTTATAGGTGAGTTGTAGCTATTCAAATAAACTCAGGAACACAACCAAACCGAATAAAAATATTTCTGCTTTTTCGAAATCTACCCCGAAACATATAGCCCCTCTCCAATAGGAGGCATCATCAATAGGAGTTATGTAAGCCAACAACGTATGTTAAAAGTTGCCTCAATAGTAATGACTTTAAAGTAACAATCACACAAGTAATAACGGATTAGTCTCAAAGTCGATGCGTAACTGTTGCTCGATTAAAAAGTATCAGGTAAGTACATAGTGGTTTGTTGACAAGTCATTTTAAATATCTAGCTAACAAACTAACAGTAATATCAGCCCCTTTATTTCGAATACATTTGTCACGACGCCTTTAGTTTTCATTACCAAAAAGATGGAATTGTATCGTCTGGGTGATATCACAAAGGAGCTCAAAGTGGAATAATTCAAACTTATCATGTGTTGGGAGGAATAAAGGCGCTGTGCCCACTCATGTAACGTGATACGTGATCGAACCAGTCCCCCTATTTGCCACCTTTGGTTACCAACTTACCATCCTATTTACCAGGTTACCATCTATTACTAGTTTTGCTATGGTGACGTTCATTATAACAGTAATGGATATAAAGTGCGTTTCAAAATGACAGTTCTTAGTTAGCAATCAAGTTAAGCGAATGGGGGGGGGGGGCAAGTTGGATCATGTTACACGTTACTTAGGCGGGCACAGCGTCTTACTTACGGGCCAATGGACTCTGACCCCTTTGGATCTTCCGTTTGAATTTCCTTGACCAATACACCCAAAAGTTTTCCAATTGCTTTTTTATACTCCTAATACAGGACTAACAGCCGGTTGCACCCAGTTTTACGTTATACGATTTCGTAAAAAGTGACAAGTTAATACCTAAAAATGGGTCGTTTCACTATTAAATATATGATTCGCGCCGTACATTCAACCATTTTGAACGTAAGGGATAAAATAACACTACAATTGAAACTAGATTATGGTGTAATTCTTACGTATTTATATTGTTACTTTCTTTCTTTCTTTTGACGAAATCGTAATACATAAATTTGGTGCATCTGGTCGTAAGAGATTACTGTTAATCTAGTCAAACTTAATTTTAATTAGTCGTGACAGAGGTACATTCTTATATTGGTTGTCAAATCGAATGCAGTCGCGATAGATTTTAAGATATACAGTAGGATCCTAGATTGGATTACTTACATGAATTCTTTACTATATTCAAAGGAATATATATTTACTTTTAATTACAACAGAGAACCTTTTTGCCTTCATCTGACCTGATGGTAAGTGACGATATGGCCGAGAATGGAAGCGAATTTCACCTAGATTACTCGACCAGCCCCTAGCATGACCACCGAAACACGATAAAATAAAACGATATACCGAAATATGCTGTTATAAAAGTTGTATTTTTAATTATCTTCAAGTTTTGAGTGTTTTCGATATTAGTACTGTTATTTTGGGCATTGTTAATATATTAATGTCGATAAAAATTCAAGGTAGCCATTATATCCAATATATTTTGACAATTCATATACATTTATCGTTATCATATCGTATTTCGGTGTTCATGCTACGGGGGCAGAAATGAAGCTGGCTATCCTACATTCAGCTGTCGGAACACAACAATACTATCAACATTGTTGTTATAGCGACAAACTTTAATAAGAAGATGGTAGCTAGTCAAGAGGGCTCATAGGCCATAACCAACAACCGAACAGTAAAATTATAACCTTCCTGGGGCAATCAAGCCCTGGAACTATGTCTGAACCACGTGGTGTCAAAACACTAGAGTATAGAGCCATTTCAAAATAACCATAATCGGTTAAGTAATAAACATTTTGAAAGTACTTATGTAATGACTAAGAATGCATGCATATCTCTGTTGGCCCATCTATTATCTACGTTATAATACGGCATAACTTATCTACATTAATTCATCACTAAAGTCTAATTTCCTTAGCATTCCTTGAATAGTGATTTAAAGTTCGAAAAAAAACGCCGATATGTTCATATCCGGCTCGAAGGACCACATACACAAAAAGCAACTGAGTGATAATCTATAGTTTGCATGCCAAAATAAAACAAAAACAAGGCACAATTACTAAACTCCTCGCTAATCAACTACCAAAGGCATTGTCGAATTCAGGTGAGTACTAAATCTACTGACTGCCAGATCGGGGAGATAGGATCGAGGTCGCTCGCACCCGCGGCCTTATCGTCACTCACCATCAGGTGCGACGGAGGCATGGGGCTGCCCTGTTGTACGTTTAAAGATGTTACCACCTCGCTGACTTTCATGTAGACGCCGCGGTTGTTCTGGCCGATGTCGAAGTAGAAGTTCTTGTTGTCCACACGCAGGTGGCGGCCTTCGGGTAACTCGCCTTTGAAGCTGTGGGGCGACATCACGTTATTATGCAGAACTCTTAATATTACATCGAAATGTTTCACGCCGATCAACGCTTCGCCGCTATCGTTACTCGAGATAGAATCGATAGATTTCTTTCACGCGGTCATGGGTACCTGGTACCCAAGCATACGTGATGTCCACTACCTACCAATAGACGCTAACGACCTAACCTAAACCAATCTAAAACTCTGGCTGCCAGCACTCACACTGATAATGTGTACTTTATACCTTTTTGATAAATTTAACCAAGTATTTTAATTTCTAATAGCAGTATGTGAGAAGCAAAAATTTGTGTTTTACGATCTTTCTACAAACGTTATTTTAACTTAGTCATGGTTTAAGCCTGACTACAGAATATATAGGCTTGACTCTGTCTCTAACTTCTCCCATTAACACAAATGAAACAGCATTATGTTTAAACCATAACTAGCTTAAGACAACGTTTTGTACTCGTAGTATAACGTTTTAGCGAAACGCTCATCGGGTCAAAAATCAATCGCAAGTTCAGCGTCAAAGTACGCACTCATTTTTGACAGTAAATCTAGATAACAATGAATAAAAGAGAGAAAAATTGGGTAATGGCATCCACAGCTCTCGAACGCAACCATCTTACGGGAAGGACAATATATTTATTTTCAACTGGATCGTTCTATTTGTCCCTGGGTCCGAAAGCCGTGTTGTGGCGTTCCCGTAGAAATAGGATAACCAACAGCAGGCATGCGGATCAACAACTGTCAAAAATATGCATGTACTTATGAAAACTAATACTGGAATATATTACAAACACAAGCATAGGGCGGAAACGGCTGTGCCAGCATTACAATATTATCTACACCAGCGTCTCTTAACTCTTGGTCCGGGGACCCCTAGGGGTCGGCTTGTATATATGTGGGGGTTAGCAATCTCATCTTTGAACTATTTAAGAATTATAAATAAACAACTACATATACAGACAGATTACACGTGGAATCCATTGAGATGATTCATTTGAGATTCATCCATTTGAGATGTTTTTTACAACTCGCTGGTAACATATAGCCAAATATCACTTCTTTAGCTGCGAAAATTCTGCACTAAGCACAAAAAAAAACATAAAATACGTTAATGTGACACGTATTCTTTGTGATTTTTGGTATTTGTAGTACCTACAAAAATAAATAGTTTAAAAATTACTGACATTACTGTTAATATTAACGAGTCTTTGAAATTTGTGCTAGAGTTCTTAGGGATCCGTGGACTGAAAACTTAAGAAACGCTAATTTACATTAACACTTGGTCAGTGTCATCTCCACCGTGTACACTCAAAACATACATCACGACAGGACTATAATACTACATCACAACACGCATCTCCCCAGTAAGCTCTGCGATTTCATTAGACACCACAGAGTTGACCGGGTTGAAAACTTATCAAATAAAATCACTTAATAAAAAAACTTAAATAATATGTAGACAAGCTGCAATACTATAACAGAACGAGATAAAATGAATTGACGCATTACACGTCAGTTTTCTTTTGTACAAACACCTATTTCATTCAATATACCATAACGGCTACGTAGCCGTGCTGTATATCGCACTTCGTGTTAACTATAAGAACTCGCAAAAAATGCAAAATGACTACATTTATAATCGGTAATCGCGATTTTCTGCTTATTCATTTGTTATACATTGCCGCATGTGCGTGTTACCTCACTGTGTTAGCAGTGCAATAATAAAATAAAATATGCATTTGAACCTGGACACAACTCTTATGAACATTGAACAACAAATGACGGTTGCTTAATGCAATTTCGTTTACCGATTATTCGAGTAACAAGTTAGGTGAATACGAAGAGAAATATTCTTTTCGTACAGGCGGCTTACCATAATGTTTACAATATACTGTTTATTCTTGCTCTAATAGCTACTCGTGGTAAAGTCTTGTATAGAAGATGCAATCCGTCAATTACTCGTAGTAGCACAATAGAATCACTGCTTACTTAGTTAGATTCTTGACAAACAACTTTCTGATATTTTTTATATTTTGTTTGGCAATATCCAAGCGTATAGAACATGTGATTACTTAAAGAAGTTCTTAAAGTGATCTTGGTTCTTTACGCTCTTAATATCGTCTCAAACTCATTTAACCCATACTCTTTATATTTTTATTTGCTGGTAAATAAGCTTAATTTAATAAAGTACACTATGAAAGTAAAATAAGCAAACATGCAGAAATTAACGATGCCATAAATATTCTATTTCATAAACAACAGATACGCGAGACAGTTTTGCATAGTGTCTCACCTTAATAAGCAGACAGCGACATAGTAGTAGACTGTAGTATGTACGTTAACAAAATATTTCTATGTAGTATTGCACCTTATGGAGAAACACTATATTTAGATGAAATAAAACATTGACACACTGACAGGTTGGGTGAAATCAACATAATTCAACTTACAAATCTAATCACAAAAAAAAAAAAAAAAACCTTGCTATAAGCGATCATGATACGGCCCCTGTTGTGTATCTAGCTGTATTCAAATGTAGTGTATATAAAAATATGTTACAAAAATAGTGTAAAATAGAAAAATGCGTAAAAGAAATAAAGAGAAAATATGCATACAACGAATGCAATAACAATAATGGGATATGGTAAATAGTACTTTTTTTTTAAATCAATGTGTAAGATATTAATCAAAAAGCGGTTATTGACAGGCGGTTAAAGCTCCCTAAAAATCTAACCAACGAAAACAGTGGTAACGTTTACCGCGGTACAAGGCCCGACGATCAGGGTTTTTAAAGTAAATGCAAACCTTTCATTTTCATTGTGTCAAAAAACGTTATACCTAGATGAGAGAGGGAGTAAACTTGTCAGTCTGACAAATTAATGTCTAAGTCCTTTTGGATACGATAGACAAGGACAGCGAGTGTGATCGAGTAAAAAATGCATAAATATACTCTTTTGATACAAAATATCACAAAAGTATAGTTTTTAACTATTTTCGTACAAAGCGCAACCCAAATGCTATCGAAGTATGAAATATGCGTTACATACAAATGAATATTAAGATATAACTAAATAAATTGAACAAAAATCAATTTTTAAGTTTTTATTGCACTGTCGCGACATTGATTAGTCTATATTTCATTTATAAAGACGACGCTACGCTCACGTGCTGTCCAATCATAGGGCCTTATCATACTAGCGGTTGGCGGGCGGCTTCGGGGCGGGACGGGCACGTCGCGAATACGTCGCGGACGTGCAACGAACCCGCCGCGCATGCGCAGCGTAGCCGTGGCGGACGCGCAACGAAATCGCCGCGAATAGCAGCGTGGACGCCATTTTGTACACTTTCGTACAAATGCCAGCCCGTCCGCCTCGCCTCACTTCATTTCATTTCAAAACGAGATACGAATGTTAGTGGACGTATCATAATGGCATCATTGAGAGATTCAGATATTGATACAGAGTTAAAAAAAGCATGGGAAGAGATTTGCAATTTATTTATTCAAGGCTTTACGGAAAAAACAGTCAAGGAGAAAAATGAAATACAATAATATAAATATATAAAACAAACGATTAAAATTTCAAAGTATGATTTGATCAATTAATAGGTAATGTAAATGAAGATAAAATTTAATCTAAAAAAATAATAAATTGATTACTTTTTTATTCCTTTGCAAAACAACAAAGTAATCACTCTCTTCCAGTCGATTAATTGATAATGGATCCTCCCAAAATCTTCGATGCTTTCGTTTTCGTCCCCTGCGTTTTCTAAGTAACAAAACCAACAGTAGTGTTTCCTTGTCGGAATCAATTTTGTTGCTGAATGTACTGTACGTCGCAAGCCCGCTGCGAACACGCGACGAAAACGTTGCGAATCCGCCACGCGTCCGCGACGTCCTCGCTGCGCAGCCGCGGCGTGTTCGCGACGTATTCGCTACCCGCCCGCTCCGCCCCGAAGCCGCTCGCAAACCGCTAGTATGATAAGGCCCATAATGATAAAACTTCAGACTAAGTACTTACGTACCTAACACTTTCTTCACCAGATTAACTGCATATTTAAAACAATAGGCTAGTTGACCCTTTTTTAAAGTAGGGCTTAAAATGTTCATAATTGTTGTATTAGACCATAGCACATGAATATTATTTTTTTCGATGGCTAAAAAGTACAAAAAATCTATTTTAAATTAAGATTTTCAATTTTGGACCGAAAACACGGTCAGCCATGATAGTCTGTTCATTATCTGTGGCAATGACGTCAGTCTTATAGTAAACAAAGCACGGGGGCGAAATAACCTCACAAAAACAATGCTTTCTATTAAATATCACAAAATATAGTAAAACTGTATTTGGAACGGGACAATAGAACAGGAATATAAGACTCCAGGAAATCTATGGATTAGACGTACCCAGTGATATAGACATGCGAAATATTTGATTAACATTCGCTTAAAGAAATCCTGTAACTATCTACTGAAACTCAAATGTATTTTTGCGAAAATCACATTAATGTAAGTACTATAACTGAATAACTCAATCTGTGTAGGTACTTCAGTTTCAACTTAAACAAAATAGAAGTTTTCAGGTTGTATGTAAAATCAAATCTGTATGTAAATTAATTAAATTTTTATCTTTCAGTTAGAATGAAAACTGACTGCAGCCGACCAACCAAATTTTAACTTGACCAGAAAACTGAGAGAAAACTTGACCATTTACGCCTTTTTGATTTAATCTAAGTTACACACGGACACTAGATGATGTTTCAAAGAAAAGAATATGTACTTATGTCCAATTGAATAATTATGTAATTGAATATTAATTAAAAAGTATGTACTTAATACAAACAAAAATATCAAAGTTTCATAATGAATATATTTATCTAAACAACTTTTACTTGAATTTACTGAGTACCTAATTAAAATTTTTTGCTTTCAGTGGTTACTTAATGAGAACTATTGTGTACTAACCTGTTCTCCTCTTGACAACGAGATTGATAAGGCAGTAAAAGTTGTGCAACATAATACAAAGCAGTGCATGCTCAGCCACAATATCAAAATGTGACCCGTCAACTAGAACAACATTATGTCAACAAAATAACTCAAGTATTCATTATACCAAAGCACCATAGAAGTAAATAGGTCCAGTTTGGTAAAACTGAAAGATATTATATCTTCACTGATTAAACCTGCTGGCCACCATGGCTGGTAAATTTCAGAACAGCTTACGCAAGAATATGCAAGTTATCCATTTTAAAGCCGTATACAAATATATTAAATGTGATTGCTATGTTGTCAGCCTGTGCTCTTCTTAATTTACAAGACCCTTCTTATTAAATAAATAATATAAACACATTTTTTTCTTTACTTTATACATAACTAACATCTAAAGATGACATAATAAATTTTTGTACTACATTAGTCATTAAGTTCTTCACTAAAAAAAATGTTCTATGTTTATTTGACAATAATGACTTGTAAAGGTTTAAGTTGAATCAAAATATTTTAATTTTAAATGCATGTGTTTTTTCTATTACACCTTAAAAGATTTATAACATTTTATAGGTTTGTTGCTCACTTTTATCATTGTTACTCAAATATAGTATATGTTCCAAAAGTACAAATAGGTTGAATAGAGTTAGATCAAATTTATTAATTTGTATATATTGCCTTAAGGTCGCAGGTAATAAAAGTCAAAATAATAGTAAAGTGATTTATTATGAAGTAACACTTTCATATAATTTAGGAAAAATGTAGTATAGTTTCCAAAATGACACTATTTGATCAATAAGTTTTTTGACATTCAGATTGTTGGAACAAATACCTATTATAGCTAATATTGTCACCTTTTGAGTGTTTTCAAAATGACATACTGCTAGCAACACAAAAGTAAATAAGTTTTGTTTGCTTTAGCACAAAACATCTGCATCTATACTTCAGTTAAGCATACTGTTCACAGTTTTCCGTCTTTGATAATTAACATTATCTTCAGTAAAAGAGCATGACAATTTTGTATTAACCTAATTTTATGGATACCGTTTGTTGAATAGACTATTACAGCGTATTAATCAGAAATGAGGTCACATTTTGCAAATTTCAACCCAAATCTTCATCTTTCAACTTTTATCCACATTTCATTATACTCGTAGGTGTCTGCAAGATTTCCCACCAAAAATCTTCCCAACAAAAGAACCATCATGTGTTATGCACTGGCTGACTTTATAGCACATGGAAGCTGTTATTGTTTATAACGAAGCTCGAACTAAAGAGCACTTCTGTATTGATGATTCGTGGTTTAGTTTTCTATGCACTTTATTCTTTCTTCATTGAAGAGGTCTTTTATTTTTTAAGAAATATGTCACAATCTGTGTCTGTGAATGTATATATATTTTTCCTCCCAGTAATTTTCTTCATGCTTGACAAGTGAACAACTGCCAATCTTTCTCTTTTTATGTTCATTTACAAATTCTTGCAGTACTACACTGGTATTTGACACATGATCCTGATGTTTTCTTTTCAACATTTCTCTTGAAGTAAATATTTTTAGTGTTTATTTGACTTTTGAGAGATAGAATTCTATCCAATAGCATTCAACTGCTGTACAAAATAGCTCCTCACTGTGATGGTGCAACCACACCAAAAATGCATGTTTGCAACTCTTTTCTGCCGCGTGACAATCTTGACAAGTACACTTGTAACCGTTCTTCATTATAACAGTATTGAAACTGTACTTATATTGTTTAGAGCGATACACAAAGAATCTCCTGACCATCAATCTGTCGATTTTCGGAAGATTTGTAATATCTGCTCTCACAAATCCAACATCAATGGTTGATTTTGCTATTAATACAAATAATTTACGATATTTACAAATATAATAACGGAGACTTGGACGATTTTTTGCCAGTTTTAGGAAAGAATAGTGCAAATCGACGAGTTGTTGAATCAAATTTGACATTTCTTTGTTTACTATATGAGTGACGTCACGGCCCTGACCACAGGATATCAAAGCGTTTACGGCGTGAGATAAAAAAAGATTATATCTAGCATGTTCAAATTAAAATTTTACAGTAATCATTCATTGTTATTTATTAAAATCGGTATATTGTGGAACCTTATGCCAAATACTGTTAGAAATAAACAATATTTTAATAAATTTTGATATGAGTCAACTACCCTATTGCTTGCAGGGCTTGCAGACAATAGGTACACAGAATCTACAGTCCTGTCATACTTTACCGGGCATAAGACTGGCTACATTAAACAAAGGCAGTAGGTACACTGAATCCACAATCACTTCATACTTAGGATACCAGGCTTAGGATTGGCTACATTAAACAATTTAAAAACGAATACTTAAGTAGGTATCTAAACCACAAAAATATGTGAAAACGATTAACGGAATTTTTCTTTAGCGTTTTCTTAAGTTACACTGAACTCAATATCACATTTTTACACTGAGTTACGTACGATAGATCGACCGATAAGGCGCAGGAGGTTTTGGTACACAAGGAGTTACAAACATTCTAGTTAGTTACACTTTTAAAATTATGACAAATATTATAAATTTTTACAAGAATGCTATTTAATCTATTATTTAGAGTAGTGATTAAAGAAGTAAGATTACTATCATCATACTCCGATAAAGACAAGCGACCAATTCTGTGGAATAAGTGGTGTGCAAGAGTTTGAATTCTATTTAACATCTTAAGTGATGACGGCTTACTTGAAGTACTTGTGATGAGTTTATCAAGATCATCTAATTTCTTTTGAATTACTTTTAATTCAATATTGACATCAAGATCACAAGTCAGTATTTCATCAGAAGGCAGATCTTTATTGAGACTACGGATCTGTGCTCTCAGTGCTCTCAGAGCCATCACCGTGTCAGCTGGTTTCGAACCCCTGATTTTCACCTCATATTCTAGTTCATCTTTGTTAAGTAAATTAAAACTAATTGGTCTTTGCTCCATTTTTGTAAAAATATACCAAGCTCTATTATATATGAGAAGTTAATTTTACAATATTATATACTCAAACTATGAAAAAAAAAATCTTAAAATATATTGACCTTTGCAAATGTTACTAAAATTTGTTTTGATTTATACCTATCTGAACCAAACCTGCAAAAAATACTTGTTATTTGTCTTATGATTACTTAATAAATGACATCAATCACTTACTTGTACTTCTTTCAATTACACAACAACAAAAAAAACATTAAAGATACATACCGAAATGGATCAACACTATCCGAGCATTTGACCAGAATAATGGACCATATAATGCCACAAAACCTGCTGTATATTCGGGCGCCAAATTGTAGTGGGTTTTCTAGCTAAATTGTAAAAAATATTGTAAGAATTTGAAATTGGGAAAAGCAAATAAAAGTTGTTCCTTATATCATTACAATATTAGACTTTATTCTTTCATATACTCGTATTATGTAGTTTTCACATAGGTATACTCTTCTCAACCCAAAGTTATTAAGTTAAAGTAACTTAAATCACAATTAACCAGGAACTCTTAAGATTAGGTGTTCTATAGAAACCAAGGGCAGGATGGTTCAGGCTCGTTTGATCAATCTCGGTAAGCAAAAATCAGGTACAAATTGGGTACAAAAATCATAAAATGAGGGGCAATAAAGTACACCAACTAATAGTTCTAGGTTTCTTTTTTTTTTCAAGAATTAGTAGCCTTCCCCGGAGCGGTTGTTAGTAGGTGGTACCTTCGATACTAAGTTTCTGCGATCACGGGTCAGAGATATAATATTCCAGTTCCTTAGATTTTATGTATTTATTTCATTTACCAAATTCCACAGAATTCTTCCTTGATATTAGGTTATTTTGTTATATTCTCTAGCTGAAAAGCCAAGCAGCGGAGCCCTACGGCCTCCGGTAACTGCCATGGAGACTCATAGCACAGTGTTGGGTTAAAAATATAAATAAATATGCCTATGATCTTAGGGTCAGTGGGTCTAACACTGAGTTCTGAAGGAATCCCAGTAAATACATTTGATTTTCATGTAATAAACATAGCAAATGAATTCCAAACATAATTTTTAATAAATTGACAAATGTCTTAATAGTTGGTTTATAAAAAGGGCACATTGAGGGGAGAGCACCTATTTTGTGTATAATTATTGCTATTAAGAAAAAGAAAACAGCTCAATTTGTGAGTTATTTGCCAAAGTATGATGTGAAACTTTATATGGTGAAAACTTAGAATTTAGCATGAAATGTGTAATTGTTATTTAGCATGAAATGTGTAATTGTTATTCAATACATTCATTAATCCCATTATAATCCCGCTTACTATCAGGTTTTTTTAATGAAATAGGGGATGTAAAAGGCGAATTTTGAAAATATAATGTGTTTGAAACAAACCTACAAAAAAATTAACAAAATCTGTTTTAAATCATGAAATATAATAAGTAATATTATTAATACCATAGGCGCATAACACATTGCACCGGACACCGCTGCGGTGTACGGAGGGACGAAAACCGCATGCGGCTGCGGCGGTACGGAACCGTGCCACAGGACGATTTGCTCCGTATCACCGTCCGGAGCTGCGGTGCACGATGACGCCCCGCATCACCGCATTATCTATGTTGAGATCTATTAAGCGTACCTACGTCCTTTCTACGCAAAAATCCGTACGGTACTGCGGCACAGTGTGGCATACCCCGCGGACCGCACCGCATCACCGTCCGGGAGTGCGGTGCCGTCGCGCGCGCCGCACAACCGCACGGTGATGCGGTGCGAGTGTGTTATACCCTGCGGTTTTTGTATACAAATTAAGATTCTCCAGTCAAAATTAAAAACCGCAGCACCGCACACCGGAGCGGTGTCCGGTGCAATGTGTTATGCGCCTTAATGTGGGCGGAGTATTATCTATTGATAAAATTTATTTATCCATTTAATTTAATGAATCGCGTGCCGGCGATTAAAAATATTTTTTTTCCTGAGCTTTACTCTTCAAGCTGAAAACAAAAATAACTGACTTTTGAAATCTCACTGTAGCTTTTAAAATTAAATGCACACGGAAAACGGGAAAAATACCTATAGATTTTATTTGCTGAAATTATGATAAATACTTTCGCAAATCAATAACAAATTACTTCGGTCGATATGTCACAGACTAACCAGTTCTGAGATCATAGTATAGATAGACGCGTTCCATTTAAGCACAGATTTGCGTTTATGCAGATACTAGAACCGAGGTCCGTTTGCCGAATGTTAAGCGTCGTATTGGCGACGGAACCTTCCCTAAAACCAAATTCATTTCATAACATGTGTGTCATGATGTGTCAAGTCAACATACGGATCTTTCGAAATTCTACAATATGCAATAAGTATTTCTAGCCAAAGTTATAAGTTTGATTGAAAAACAAAACGTAATGAAAAATTAATCATAAACAAACTGTGAATGCTTTCCAAATTCTATTCGACGAAACTATAATATAATTATATATATGATCTATAAGTTTAAGTGTACCTTATTATAATATGTCTCTAAAAATGATCAAAACAAACGGTCTAAATGTCAAATTCCGAATTTTGAGAAAATCAACCGACCTAAAGGGGAGCACGGGATTTTGGGCGAAAAAAAAACTATCTTTGTAAATAAGGCCAGGATAAATGCGAGATTTATTTTGTTTATGCAAAAAGTGAATAATGACCAAAGATAATTGCAAATGTCACTGACGTGACGTGAAACGACGTTGACGTTGACACTTGACATTGATATTGTGAAATTAAATGACAAAGTTATTGTAATTATGATTTTAGTTGAGAAATTTGTGTTAAAACTACAGTGAAACCAGTGTTTTTCCAAAATTGTGTTTTATGAAATTTTAAGAAAAAACGGTGTTACAAGGTATATTCAATTAAAATAATTATTTTTGTATGAAAGTAAAATCTAACGAATTATCAAAAGTCGTGGAAAAAATGTTGTTTAGCGTTTGATGTTAGCTATCTAATGATGCGAGGTTGCACATGATGAATTTTTCAGGTGTTGCTGGATGGACAAATCCGAAACTATTACAGATAGCGAAAAATACTCAAAGAGGTCTCGGGACTGATTTTAATAAAAACTAAAATTACATCATTAGATTTTAAAAATATATATTTTCCTAGCTGAGAATTGAACCATTGACAAAAAAAACATCCTATATTTATACACCAACTAATAGTGTCGCTTATAAGTAGCAAATTCTGGGAAGTAATATCATATTGCAAACTAAAGGAAAGGGCTCATTTTTGACATTATGTCTTTAAAATTTTTCGATGCCTATCTGTTATAGTTGCGGATTTGGCCACTAAGGCACTCTTGAAAATTCACCATGTATGCATTAATGTACATTATGTCACTGCATCTACATCAATGTTGCAGAAAACATATGTTGAAATATAGTATGCACGTCTGTTTGAAGCTAAAATGCAAATAAAAACATCAATTTGCTGGGTTAAGAAGAAGCAAAAATAGGCATGACACAAATTACAATTTATACAGAGTTAATTGTAAAACATCTGCAACCTCGCAGGGTTAGATAGCTAACATCTAAATAACAATGTTTGTTCTACGACTTTTGATAATTCGTTAGATTTTACTTTCATACAAAAATAAATATTAATTAAACTCTATGCGCATCACCAGAATTACGTGCGAATTATGCTGTATGGGGGCGGGGCGACGCTAGCACCTTCATAGACTTATCAATGTTACGACAGTGCAATAAAAACTTGAAAATTGATTTTTGTTCAATTTATTGAGTTATCTTAAAATTATAAAAAGAAACGTTGTAGGTAGTTAATGATGTTAGCTATTTAATCCTGCGAGGTTGCAGGTGTTTTAAAATTAAACCTGTATACAACGTGTAACAGAAATGATGCACACACTGAAAGTGGTTTGGTTGGAATCGGTTTTAAAATCGATTTCAATAAAAACAATTTGAAAAAAATAATAGAAATTAATTTAATCGCAGTCGACAATCCAAAAATTGAGTTGGTTTAAGATTTCTATTGTTCTAGAACATAATTTAATTAAAATATTGACATGAAATTATTTATTGTAAGTCAGGCTTCTTCTTCGTTCTTTTGGATTTTCAAGGAGAAGGTCGGATGTTAAAGTAGAACCACATAATGACACAATTTGACATGGACATAAATTATATATACGTAATAAAGCAAAAAAGTAATAATAATTACTATTTGACATAATATCAATTACGTTTCTCTATTTCACTACATAATTGTTAATTGATGTTATTACATGATATGTATTCTAGTGACGAAAAAATGGAGATACTGTAACTAATACCTATATACTGACCGATACATGCAATATAAGAAATGAATTGAATGATTATTTACATAGTAAATAATTAGTAAATTACCCACTGGTCACTTCAGAAAAGTTTTTTATATATTGCTGCAATACAAATCTTGAAACTTGATAATTAAAATTTTTGAATTAGCTAAAAATACTTCAATACTGCCAAGAAAATGGTACAACAAAAATCTTGACAAAATTTAATGCACAAGCACTACACTAAGGTTAAAAATTCGTTTGTACTACTTAGTAGATAACTTGGTACGTTATTTTTTACTCACGTACAAACAGGAAAAAATAGCGAATGTAGTCTTGTTCAACAGGGAAACAATATACGTGCCTATGCCTCTTTTAATACAAAACTGTGGAAACTTTTCTATTTTTAGAGAAAGTTAAATTATCGCCCGAAGAACAATACATATCACATTTTATTCTATGGTGAAATGAAATGAATTTGGAGTAAAAGTTCTACTGTCAATTGCACACAATCGCTGTCGTGTCGTGTCTATGTCATGCTCAAGAATTTAGGAAGAATTGCCAATTTTCAATTTGATTTTATTACTCACCTAATAAACTCAGGATCATCCCTAGACGGCACGAATGTTAAACGTATAACGATATAATAGCGATATACTTGGCACACCAAATGTTAGTAGGTAATTTGTGAAGCGGATATATTACAAAATTATTAATATTTATTTGTAATTTTTTCTACAAAATTGTATTTGGCAGAGTTGTGATAATAACAATAATACTGTTTGTACAAAGTAACTATTACGATTATTAACTTGTTAATGTGTAGATATAGAACATACTCGATGTTATGAAACTAAGTTAGAAACTTCGAAGCATCTATGCTTGCTAACATAATTTAAAAACAAATATAATATTACTGCATAATTTTTTTTTAATATTCTCTCTTTTTTCCAAATTTTAAAAACTTGTGTTGATTAAATGCGTCTTTACTTAATTATTATTACTATCGCAACCATTCGCACATTTGGCAATGGCTCAAAGTGTAAAACTAGAAATAAAAGCACATGCCATTATGTTAGTTAACACATTATAATAGTTTAAAAAGTATGAAATTACCGATTTTTGATGTACACTTGTAAAAATTCTGGCTTCTGCCTACTTTAAACATATAATGTATTTTTAAGAAATCGTCCATATTATGTAGCTTAAGCTCACGATAAGATTGTCTACTTAAATTTTCTAATAATATAATACACTAGGCCGGCACCGTTTATTTATGCCGATATCGTAAGTTTTGAAGTTCATTATTGATTTACTTGAAAATTTTTGAATGCACTCCAAAATGTGAAAAATAAACAACGGATATTCATAATCTTTATACAAATCGGTATTTTCATAGATGACAATCTTATATTACCAATACATAAGTCGAGCAGAGTATAAATACTCTGCCCAGCAAATATAAATGGCGTAAGTAGCATCTTGCAATAATATTAAAAGTGCTGTGGCAATAATTATTGAGATGTGCTAGTGGAATTTGCTTGTAATATCAGATAGACTCATAGTAACATTATCTGTATAATTGTTTTTGAAATATGGTGTGATGTGATGAGACCCATCATAGCACATCACATCACATTGGCATATGTGTGGTATATGTATTAAGTATGTGTAGTTATGTGATATATTCGCATCGGACGAGTATTCATGATGGTATATTTTGGGAAACTGAGAAGCTAGTTGCTTATAAGGAGATAGAGGGAACTAGGATTTAAGCTATTCCTTTCTTGACAAATTTTCTAGTTTCCAAGTGTTTATCGAGCGTGATTTGTCTATATGTCGTAGGCCGATCGTTGGATTGGCCACATCGTGATATGCTCGGGCACATCGTGGTACGATCTGGGAATATCGACAAATACGTTGTCCGCGTCGATCCGCCCTACTTTTTATTGGGCACATCGCGATATGACCGGCCAGATCATGAAGTGCCGGCGTATCACGATGTGCCCGGGCACAATTAGCTATTGCCCGCGCCTTTGCCTGCTTGATGGCTGTGTTATTTGTAAAGCTTTGAGTTGAATTTGTTTTTTATTTTGATATTTAATTATTCCAAGTACTTGGCTTCTTATCTCATCATCAAAGAGCTGTGATGTTATGTGACATTTTAATTATTTTAAGAAATATGCGTGCGTGCGTATAGTACGTTATTGCTTTATAATAATAAACAAATTAATTTTAAAATTCCATTTTATTTGGACCTTGGACACCCTATACAAACGATATGCCCATGTATTGTTGGCCAAATCGTCAAACGTAAAGCGTTGAACGATATGGCTGGTGTAAGATGGCCAGTTCATGAAGTGCCGGCGTATCACGATGTGCCCGAGCATATCACGATGTGGCCAATCCAACGATCGGCCTACGACATAAATAAAGCGAAACAAAAAAAAAATAAAACTTAAGGGATGAACTATTTTCATTTCATTCATCGAGAAGGCAATAATTTGGACAACAGAAGTTGAAGGCAATAATTTGGACAACAGAAGTTGGCATAGTACGTACAGTACAGTGATATTACAAAACACCAGTACAAAGTCTGTATGTTTTTCGAGGCATTTTCTTGTCACGACTGTCGAACCATGTAATGGCGCATACAATGCATTTGCATGGATTCAGAATAGTGTTATGGGTTCGTGTAAGACATAACTATGTTATCGTGGTTTATGTAAAAAAAAAACAAATCATATTGGACGGAATGGTTTGTGAACTTTCGGACCGTATTTATTGGGTCGAGTCATAATGTGTACTGTTGGAAAGTGTGACTGTAGTGTCGCGCCGAATCGGATGTGTCGTATCGTACCCGCCGTCATCGGTGCCGAAGTCGTCAAGCAGGTCGGTCAAGGCGTCCCGGAACTCGATCATGCCCTGCGCCGGCAGCGCCACCTGCGAGCGCGGGCCGCCCCGCGTTATCGTCTGTGACACGCGGAGGAAACGCCCACGTGAGTTCTCCTTCAGGTCCAGGTAGTACCTCCGGTTGTCCTGAAGTGAAAATAAACATTCAAAATTAACATTATGATGTTAATAACATTATGGGAAATTTTATCAATGCGTGCGTGTTGCCAGTGATGACGTGCGGAATTGAGATGAGGCGGCTTACAATGGGTATTATAAGAAGGCTCCAGGTCACTCAAAGGGCAATGGAGAGAGCCATGCTCGAGGTTTCTCTAAGTGATCGCATCAGAAATAGCTCGCAGAACTAGCGGAGTAACTATACCATCTGAGGCCCGTCGCAATTTCTTTGGATAAAATTGATTGACGTCTTTCAGGGACGGATCTACTTAAGGGCTTTTTGGGCTTCCGCCCAGCGTCCCGAGGATACAAAGGGCTCCCAGCCCCCATAAAAAACAATAGACTTGTTTTTAAGTAAAGAAAAATATGTAAAATTAAAAAAATAACAGTCATAAATTTGGCAACCCATCGATCAACCCGTGTGCACGATTATCATTTTTTTAAACTAATTGTCATTTTGTCAAGAAACTATTTTCTATAGTGATGTAGATGTACCGTTTATCTACATCAGTATAGAAAACAGTTACTTGACAAAATGACTATTTAGTTGAATTAATAGGCCCTCTAGTAGTTTTAGCCCAGGACCCCACAAATTCACGATCCGCCCCTGACGTCTATTGTTTTAAAGATGTTGAAATCTTAATGATTAGTTTGTATTTGAATATGGTCTTTAGTTGTGTCTCACCTTAATTGATTTTAAGTACATAAAAAAATACCTATAGTAAGGCCACTGCACAGGACGGACCGCCGTTAGGGCGGAAAGGTGAAGTTTCTAATCTCGAGTGGCGTGGTGCAGGTAGCGGGAAGCCGATGGATGCGGGAGGTTCAGGACCAATCGATTTGGAGATCCCTTGTAGAGACCTTTGTAAAATAGTGGGCGTCTCTTAGCTGATATGATGAAACTTTATCGAAAAATAAGGTGATAAGTTAAATTCTATTAAAATATAGTACTTTTAAAACGCATTCTGACAGACAACACCTCAGTAGAATTTTGCCAATAAAGTCACCTCAGTTGCTGAGGGTTAAACTATACAGGGTGTAAAAAGACCGGTACCGAAGCCGAAACCCACGTATTGCTCCCATCACCACTATAGTTTTTGTCTTCTAGACCATGGTTGTGAAACTAATAGTTGCCAAGATATTCAAGGTTAAAATTACAATTTTTTTTTTCGAGATGTTTATACAAAACTGTTCGAAATGCATTTTAATAATTTTCGTCCAAAGAAACATTTACGAAGAAATCAGTATTTCTTAACAAAATCGAGTTTTTAATTTACAATGCGCAATGTATTTTGCACCGAGAGCCGATGAACTGACTCACTAACACCGACGCGATATCCGGACGCGCAAGCCAGGGCACGCGTTACATTGCGTAGTATTTTTGTCGTTGTTTTTTTAAGCCTAAAAATTAATTTCGTTTCGCATCATTGATTTTTCGTTATATTGCTTTATTTAATGGTCTTCACACCCAGTATGTACAGCAATATTTACTGTGAATCGGTATACTAAGTATATTTCGAGTTTTCGGTTTCCTACTTTGCGGAGGAGGAGGACTACTGGACATTGGGAAAATTTTGCAGGATTAGGTTGGGTGTGTGACGTATCATACACGTCCGCATCGGGAACGAGAACTGGTCGTACTATGGCGAGATACCACCACCGAATCAATTTATATTATTGATATTTTTAGAAGTATGTAGAATGAGCGGGTAGAATGTAAATACTTTCAATGTTTGTTTACCGTCCATATTTGTAATATGTATGTTGTGCGAAATAGCTGTATGTCCGTCTCAACTGTGTCATTGTGCAAATAGTATATAAGAACGTGCAGTGTCTATTAAAAATCATCACAACTTTGGTACTCGACTCTCATTATCTCTGCAAGACTGCAAGCCTCCACATTTGGTGACCCCGACGTGATCTCAAAAAAGAAGCGTTCAGTGGAGCAGCAATGACTGAAGAACAGAAAAGGACGCCCAACGAAGAGTCCAACTGCGACGTCAACGTCGTCAGCGTGCAGTCAAGATTGTTACCGTTCTGGCGTGAAATCCCTAGAGCATGGTTCATCCAGTTTGAGGCCGTTATCGATCCGCTTAAGACATCTGATGACCAAAAGTTCCGATACCTGCTACAACAACTGCAAGCGGTGGACCTGCAACATTTGACAGACATTCTGTACAACCCTCCCGCCACCGGCAAGTACCTCGCAGTGAAGAATCGTCTCCTCGCAGCGTATGATAAATCAGACGTAAGGAACTTCCAGAAGCTTATCAGCGGACTCGAACTTGGAGACCAGAAGCCATCTCAGCTACTGAGGAAGATGCGCGAGCTCGGCAGTGGAATGATAACTGATGAAGGTCTAAAAATCGAATGGCTAAATCACTTACCTCCACAAATGCGAGTCGTACTCTCCGTCAACGAGGAAGTATCACTAGAAACGCTCGCCGCAATGGCTGACAAGATGTCGGAGTACACTGAAAGCCCCACCATCGCCGCGGTGTCCCCTTCAACCTCATCGGGAGCCTCATTGCAAATCGAAGCCCTGTCAAAACAAGTTGAGAAAATTTCACTAGAAATCACAGAACTCCGACGTTGCCATCAAGCAGTACGCCGAAGACATCGCCGCCCTTATCGTACCCGCTCACGTTCACGTTCTCAATCTACCCACCGATCCGCACCGAAGCCTGGAGACGCTACTTGGGAGTGTAGATATCACTTTCGTTTCGGTGACAAGGCGAAACGATGCGAATCACCCTGCTGTCGAAAAAGGAAAACTGCGGAAAACTAAACTCGACACCGACGGTGGCGGACGTCGGTGTCCTCAGCACCAGTCATCGCCTCTGCGTCTACGATCGCGACTCACACGAACGTTTCCTCGTGGACACAGGCGCTGATATATCCGTACTGGCCGCCACTCACAAGAAAACTAGAAGCACTGAGAGCACCTACCAACTGTACGCCGCAAATAATTCACCAATCAAGACATATGGAGAGAAAACATTGCGACTAAACTTGGGACTCCGCCGTGTATTTGTATGGACATTCGTCGTCGCAGATGTAAAAACATCCATCCTCGGGGCCGATTTTCTACGAAACTTCAAACTACTGGTGGATCTGGACAAGAAGCGACTGGTGGACAAAATCACAGATTTGTCGATCGATGCACTAGATATAACTACCTCCGGCGAATCCGTCCACATCGTTAGCAAGAACCAAGTATATCAAGACATTCTCAAGCAATATCCCGATGTACTTCGACCCATGTCGCTGAAACAACCAAGCAAACATGATGTCGTCCACCATATTGAAACAACAGGCCCACCCCTCTTTGCCCGCCCACGCCCTCTACCGCCTGAAAAATACAAAGCCGCCAAGGAAGAATTCAATCGAATGATGGAGCTGGGAATTTGTAAGCCCTCAAAGAGCCCATGGGCGAGCCCGCTTCATGTAGTGAAGAAGAAAGATGGAGGACTGCGTGTATGCGGTGACTACAGAAGACTCAATACAGTAACTCAACCTGACCGCTACCCTATACCACGCATACAAGACTTCACGTACCAGCTGCACAACAAGAAAATATTCTCCAAACTTGATCTGAAAATGGCGTACTATTGGGTTCCTATTGCCAGAGAAGACGCACCAAAGACAGCGATTACCACGCCGTTCGGCTTGTTCGAGTTCACCTGCATGACCTTTGGCCTCCGAAACGCAAGTCGGACATTCCAACGATTTATGCATCAAGTACTAAGAGGGATTGACGGCTGTTTTTGCTTCGTCGATGACATTCTATTGTGCTCTGAAAACGAAGAACAAGACAAAGAACTTCTTCATCGAGTACTGCAGCGATTGGACCAGTATGGCGTCACTCTGAACATTGAAAAATGCGAGTTCGGAAGAAAAGTCATAACATTTCTCGGTTATGAGGTATCTGCAGATGGTATTAAACCCTGTCAAGAACGCACCAAGGCAATATCCACCTACCCGAAACCGAAGACTGTCATCGAACTACGTCGCTTCCTCGGCATGATTAATTTTTACCGAGATTGCCTACCTCATCAAGCTGAGCTACAAGTAGAACTCAACAAGTACCTACATGACAAAAAGAAAAATGACAAGACGCCTATTAACTGGACACCAGCAGCAGAGGAAGCCTTCGAAAAATGCCGCCAAAGCATTTCAAAGGCGACCACACTCAGCCACCCTGTCCAAGGCTCCGCGCTCGCCATCATGACAGACGCGTCTGATCACAGTCTCGGCGCAGTGGTTCAGCAGAAGATAAACAACATATGGAAGCCACTCGCCTTTTTCTCGAAAGCAATGAGCGCAACGCAACGTCGCTACAGCGTTTATGACCGCGAGCTGTTGGCTATGTACACAGCTGTGAAACACTTCCGACGACTGATAGAAGGCTGCGACGTGGTCCTGTATACGGACCACAAACCGCTAGTATATGCTCTCATAAGACCAGCGAGTAGCACCGACACGCCAAGACGAGAGCGACAACTACATTTCATCAGTCAATTCTGCTCAAGAATCATGTACCTGAAGGGAGAAGAAAATATTGTCGCCGACGCGCTGTCACGCATAGGAGAGATCCAGTGTCCAACTACAATCGACTACACACAGCTCAGTATCGACCAGGACAACGACGATGAACTAAAGAAACTCAAGCAACAAACAAATTTGAAATTTGGCGAAGTCATGCTGCCTGGAATGAATCGAACAATCACGTGCGAAGTATCAACTTCCACGCCACGCCCCTATCTTCCGGTGTCATATCGTTATGCTGCATACAAAGCGCAACACGAGCTATGCCACCCAGGCGTAAGAACAACACGCAAGCTGATGACGACAAAATTCTTCTGGCCGTCGATGAACAAAGAGGTGGGTCATTGGACACAAGCCTGTTTCAACTGCCAGCGGGCTAAAGTACAACGTCACGTCACAACGCCGTTAGAACAGTTCCCGCCTTCGCAGCGCTTCGAGCATATACACATCGACATAGTCGGACCCCTGCGACTGTCGAACGACTTTCGATATTGCGTGACCATCATCGACCGCTGTACTAAGTGGCCAGAAGCTGTACCCGTACGAGATATCACAGCAGAAATCGTAGCCCAAGCCCTATACGACACCTGGATAGTGCGATTCGACTGCCCACTTCGCATCACAACCGATCAGGGACGCCAGTTTGAGTCATCTCTCTTCAATGCACTAATGAAGAAATTTGGCATCACTAGGCTACGCACCACGGCCTACCATCCGCAGGCGAATGGCCTAGTTGAGAGATGGCACCGCACTATGAAGGCCGCACTTATGGCCCGTGGCGCTACGACTCAGTGGACAGAAGAACTACCCACCGTGCTACTAGGGCTACGCAACGCGCTTCGTCAAGACAACAATCTTAGCCCAGCTCTTATGACGTACGGGACAACTCTACGCGTGCCAGCAGACTTTTTCACTCCGCATCAATCAAGAATAGAAGATGCTGAACTAGTACGCCGTCTAACTCGCACGATGACGTCACTTACCCCAGCGCCGCAGAGATCGCACTCAACAACACAACCGTTCGTCTATAAGGACCTAGCGACGTGCACCCATGTTTTCATACGCAATGACGCAATGAAACCATCTTTAACACCTCCATACGACGGACCTTATGATGTATTGGAGCGATACGATAAGTGCTACAAGATCAAACTGCCACTACGTACTACAGTGATCTCGCTAGATAGATTGAAACCCGCTTATCTAATCAACGATCAGACAGAATACGCATTGGACACTCCCAGTACCAGCACCATGGCCAGTCACAAGTCAACAACGGCACCTACAAGTCAGCCGTATATCACCCGAAGCGGCCGAGAGGTGAAGCGAACTATACGCTTCGCTTGAGGGGGAGCACTGTGACGTTGTATCATACACGTCCGCATCGGGAACGAGAACTGGTCGTACTATGGCGAGATACCACCACCGAATCAATTTATATTATTGATATTTTTAGAAGTATGTAGAATGAGCGGGTAGAATGTAAATACTTTCAATGTTTGTTTACCGTCCATATTTGTAATATGTATGTTGTGCGAAATAGCTGTATGTCCGTCTCAACTGTGTCATTGTGCAAATAGTATATAAGAACGTGCAGTGTCTAATAAAAATCATCACAACTTTGGTACTCGACTCTCATTATCTCTGCAAGACTGCAAGCCTCCACAGGTGTGATGAGGCTTATTACCAGTGACTAAATATGTGAAATATTTCGAGCTTCTTCTTGCTTCGGAAAGCACATTACACATATCGTTCCGGTCGTATTAGTTAACCATCCAATCGGAATATGCGAATGAAGATATAGAGAGTACACTTCTTTACGCAGACATTGTGGACTATAATATCTCCCACGCAGATGGCTGGCAAGGCCTCCGTGACCCAATATTGTTCAGGAGGACTGCATACCAGAGCTCTGTACCTCTCTGTTACCCATTTCTGCCGTAAATCTGCAGTGTATGCACTGCTGTGTGTTCATTTTTGGAGAGTAAGACAAACAGTCAATTAATGGGTGCTGTGACTTTACAAAAGTTAGAAATGTTGTTTTTATAAGAGTTGCATAATTGCGAATCTTGCAGAAGCCGCCACAATATTTTTTTGTTAATTTATTTGTACTCAGGCAACGTAGGCCCATAGCACAGATTAGATAATAGTTACTACGTAACAGATACATCACTCCCATAGAAACGCTCGAATCGTTGTAATAATAATAGCCAAAACCGACGGACAAAAGTCACTGCAAGAAGAAAAGGTCTCTATGAACGCGCGCCGAGAGTCGAGATTCCCGCATACACCGCGTGATTGCGTCATCGAGCGAAAACTTAAGGGTTGTACAAAGAACATAAACAAAATAGTCTAAGTAAAACTTTAATGTTATTATTTTATTGATATACATAGGATTATAATTAAATAAAGTGATTGCGAGGAAAGCCCCAGAGTATTTAATAATTAATATTGCAAGAATATGGTAAAATACATGATTGGTGTTAATCATTACATTATTCCTCATAATTTACTTCTAAATTGGCAGTGTGCATATATTTAAAAATTTAAAATAGTATATGTTAAAAAATAAGAGAATAAATATAACTTTATCGTCATTAATACATTTTAAAAATTATAAAAATATATATATCAGCTGTTTCTTGGCTAAAATCAATAAATTTAAATGTCAATTCAAATAAAACTAAATTCATTCAATTTAGAAATTATAAAACAAATTCTTATAAACTAAATATTACTGAAAATAACAATAAAATAGATGAAGTGGACGAAGCGAATTTTCTTGGTGCCATGATTGATTCTCATTTAAACTGGAAAGCACATATATCAAAAATTAACGCAAAAATTTCTAGTCTTTGTTTTGCTTTATCTATACTTGCCGAAACTGCGTCTACAGATGTAACCAGGACTGCTTATTTTGGGCAGGTTTATCCGCTACTCACTTATGGTATCATTTTTTGGGGAAACTCTGTCAATGTTGATTCGACTTTCATTTTGCAAAAACGATGTATACGTATAATTTATAATATGTATTCCGATGATACCTTAAGAAATACTTTTAAAGACAAGGGGTACCTAACCTTAACTAATATTTATATTTTGGAAGTGTCAGTATTTATTAAGCAGTACCCAGAGTTATTTGATGAAAAAACATTTCAATGTACCCGTAATGTTCGTAAAAAATATAAGTATAATTTACCTATTCCTATAAGTAATAATTATATGTTTTATAAGAGTGCTTTCTTCACCAGTATTAAAGTATTCAATCATCTACCTCTAGAAATAAAAGCCCTAAGTCTACCTAAATTCAAATTAAAAATTAAAACATTGGCTGATGAAAAATGTTTTCTATAGTTTGAGTGAATACTTTTATACAACATATTAAATGTAATGTAATGTAATGTAAAATAGTGAGTAAGTAATAATATGTAAATCTCTTTTATTTTTTTAAATTGCATGCCCGTTATGGGTAAACTGTTGAACTTATAAATGCATTAACACCAGCACTTTGTACACAGTTTAGCAATAAAGACTATTCTATTCTATTCTATTATTAAAAAATTACCAATCCCACCCAAGGCGAAATTTTTTCTTTATTGATTTTATTCATTTGTCAAATTACAAACGATTAAAAAAATACAAATTATTATGAAAAATACATGATCGTTGTTTTTTTTTTCATGTTTGAACTCACGGTTATTCAATTTTACTATGGAAAATATCCTGAATCGTATGAATAATTCTGATAAATAGGCAATCTTTTAAAAACAGTAGTAAGGTGGAATATTTTTTTTTGTAAGAAATCAAATAACCGGTTGATCGAGCGAGACTATTATTTTTTTTATAAAACTAAGTAGGCAATCAAGCAGGCTGCCTATTTTTTTATACAAACAACAGAGAAGCTGTTGGCTTTCATCTCAGCCGATGATAAGTAACGAAAAGGTCTAAGATGAAAGTAAGCTCAACCTGAACTCCTCAGCAAGTGAGGAACTAGACTGAGGACTGAAGATTGTTACTATGGCGACGAATTACTATTTAATTAGTTCGAACTACTTCGAATTTCGACTATGAAAAAAAAATCAAAATTTTTATTTGTCTTTTAACAACGACATCCAATAGCTTCACAGTATAAATTAACCACCGTATTGTTAATCAAGTTTATTAAATTAAAATTATTGTGTGTAATTATTGTGTACTTTTTTCGCATCAACATTTAACTGAAAATTTTCGGAAAATTATTCGATTTAGGTATTAAAATCCCGTTTTTAGCTCTGAAAAGAAAATTATAAATAAAAAAAATAATTGATAAAAAACTAAAAGAAATTAAAAACCAAATTAATATAATAATAATCAAAAAAGCAATAAAATAAAGGAAAAACACAATAAAAACAATAATAAAAAAAATACAAAAAAAATTACAAAATCCGATAATAGTCTCGCGTGCGGCGCGGCCATTGGCGGCGGCCCTCTGCCGGTCAGCGCGCCCCGGCGCGCTACTTAGCGGTAGGTATTTATAACGCTGCATTGCGCGAGTGACGGGGGCCTGCCCATAGCTACATATAATATAGTTGCCTGTGTAGTAATCACTTACCATCAAGTATGCAGTTTGCTTGTTTATATAAAAATTGTTTGAGTCACCTTTGTAACAAAGAAAAGCTAAATATTGTTTTAGATACGTCATAAAAAAATCTATCATCTGCCAAGAATGTACATTTCGATTATTTCACTATACAAAGCGGCGCCGGCAGAAGAGTACAAAGTCTCTGAAGCAACTATCATGCCACAGTAACTTGTGCTACGCAAGGCACGGTGTCGTACCTTGAGCATCATCTCTGACTTGAGCTTGCCGTCGTCGGGCACGTTGTCCGGGTTGGGCGGCCCCAGCGACGAGTAGTAATCGCTAAAGCTGGTGAGGTGGTCTCGGAACTCTGCCGCTGTCGACATCGCCAGGAATATCTGGCTGCGGCGCCCGTCAGCGCCGATCTGAAGAAGCAACACACATCACACGTATAAAATTTTTGATCAAGTTTGTTGAATATGAAAGTTCGCGGTGTATGTCGGGGATCTGAAGCACTTTTAGGGACTTAATCCAATTTGACCTGCTCTCGGTGTACCACCTTGTCGACCAACTGTCGAAGAGGCTTTGGACGCAACCATACCGCACTGAATTAGCGTGATGGGAGATGGAAACTAAACGCCTTTTTAGCCGACCGTACAGGACTATAAAATTGATAGTGAGACTAGCGAACCATCGTTACAGATTTTGACAGTATAAAGCTGTGTATAAATTGCGCAGCAGCTGCGCGAGCCATTGTTCAAACAGGGTAGACGATCATTTGACGCGGGAGCCCATTTTTATATAATAATTAAGCAGAGCGCGGCTGCCTCGCGCGGCAAGCGATCCACCTCGAACAGTAAACCTTGTAAACCTACGAGTCGTCCATTTTACGTAGGTATGCGCCGCGCGAGCCAAGTCTCCGAAAAGACACCGGAGGGAGACTGTACCAGGGTCGTGGGCATGGGTACCTCCGTCTTATCTTTTTCTGCCGCAAAGCAGCAGTGCTTGCATTGCTGTGTTCCGGTTTGAAGGGTATAAGATATGGCACTGAAATTACTGGGTACCGTGACTTTACATCTGATGTCACAAGTTGGCAACGTACACTGTGGTTCTTGTGGGGGTTGCAGTTTTACTGCGAATCTCACAGGAGCCACATGTATTATAGGTGACTGTTACCACTTACCATCAGGTGGACAGTTTGCTTGTATGCCAACTTAGTAGCAATAAAAAAAAAAGACACCGACCCAACTGCGCGCGAGCGGAGGACTGAAGCTCCTTTGTTTCATGTGGTGCGTGCGGTCTCATAAACCGACAAGGAGCGGTTCGTCGCGCGGCACGTTCGAGTACGGCAATCATTGATTTACTACCAAACGTTTGGTAGTAAATCAATGACGGCAATGTTCGAGCTGCCGCGCGTGGCAACCCCGTCGACATAGCGCGCGGCCCCCGCGCGAGCCTTTATTCGAGGGTTTGCGGCGCGTAATTTATACGCAGCTTAAGAGCGCCGATTAGACGTATTTGCATCATTGTGAATTAAGTCATAAACATTAAAATCTTTCACACTTTCTTCTTGTAAAAAATTGCTGCGTTGTATATACAGCATCATTAAAAAGCGGCGCGAATGTTTTGGCAGATTTTTGTTTTGTTTGGTTTTTATGAGATATTTCATCATCACAGCTCATATACGTCCCCACCGAGGGGCACGAGCCTACCCTAACTAGTTAGGGCGATTCGGCCTTAGTCAAACCACGCTAGCCCAGTGCGGATTGGTTGGCTTCACATACACCTTTGAATTACTTCACAGGTGAATGCAGGTTTCCTCACGATGTTTTCCTTCACCGTAGGAGCGTCAGATAAATGTACATATAATATTTTTGAAACGAATAACACATTGGTACATGGCAGGATCGATCGCGGGCCTGTGATATATTTATGAGCAGTCAAAAAATAAGCTAGGCCATAGCTGCAGTAAAATCTATTTACAATTTGCTCTCGATAAGTCCATTTTTAAAATCTTTAGTTCACTCCCATAAGTACATTAAGCCCGTGTTAATCCCCTGATCTCTGTTTCAAATTATAGCTCGACAAATAGGACATGAAAAGCAGATGCGTTTAGGAGAGCTTGCCGATTCATAAAATTGCAGCGAGTGGGCGTGCCTTTGGCTAGAGCTCCGTGCAACGACCCGACCCAGCCGAGCGCGCGACCCGCGACCTGTGACCGGGCGGCCGCGCCGCAGACGAGGTCACTCCGGCACAGACCCTAGACGAAACTGTGTCTTGAGGCACAACACTCACTTAATACGATTCACACTAAGCGCGTTTCGATCATCATTCTGCCTCTGTCAACCTCAAACAAATGCACAAAACACAGAAAACAGTTTCTGTGCTGTTATTAAGAGGTACAGCAGACATTTGAAATTGAGGAACGGGCAAAATCAGCAGCTGCACTTGCTGCGCGACACTAGTTTTTGCCAATGGCTTGAATGAAATGACTTTTGCCGCGCGGCATTTGCCGCTGCTGCCTGTCGCTTAACTTCTAAGTCACATTGCAATGCAACAGCGTTCGACTGTTTTTGTGCTATGTAGTATTGTTGTTGGCTTGAAATGTTGTCAACAGTCCAAAGATTAATGAATGATTATGTTCCATCAATTTCGCTTCATAAAACGAAAACTTTTAATAAGAACTTACTGTCTACTACACCGTTATTGTAACTTGTAATGACGGAACCAAAATAATCTAATCATGCACTTCTGTCGGACAGTATCTGATATCGCAAAACTACCATCAACTGATTTGTCTATTATACATATCTACACAACAGGCGTGCATTACAATACAACCAGCAGGCCTATTATTATAGATCTTTCATCGTATGACATGGTATGATTTTGAGAGAAAGAAGTCATGAAATGCTTCATTACCGATCTCCAATGATATCATCACTATGGCATAATTTCAACGGTGTCATTATGATGTAATAATGAACGATCAAAAATCTGACCGAAAATCTTATTTTTCGTTTTGCACTATGATTTCATAATGATATCATTTCAAAACCATGAGATCGGTAATATACCCGCTGAGTTGTCAAGGTTTGTCCAGTTTTCTGTTTTAAAAGTGGCGTAGTTATAATTTAATTTTGGTTTTTACTCTCGATTCTGAACAATCTATATACAAGTTTTGTGCAATTTAATTAACACATTCATCATCATCATCACAACTCATATACGTCCCCACCGAGGGGCACGAGCCTACCCTAACCAGTTATGGTAGGGCGATTAGGCCTTAGTCAAACCACGCTGGCCCAGTGCGGATTGGTTGGCAATAAACGGATTTGATTTGACTTCACATACACCTTTGAATTACTTCGCAGGTGAATGCAGGTTTCCTCACGATGTTTTCCTTCACCGTAGGAGCGTCAGATAAATGTACATATAAAATTTGTGAAACGAAAAACATATTGGTACATGGCAGGATCGATCGAGGGCCTCCCGATTCTACTCGGAGCACAGCCCAGTGCTGAGGCCACAGCGCCACCAACTCTACTATCACGTTAATATAAATAAATTAATGATTTTGTATGATTGTCTCTCTAAGCCACTGAGTTAATTTGAAGAATCTAAGAATTGAAGCATCGGTTGAGGTTTTTTTTTTCGATTAACTTTGCCGCTTGACAGACAACAAAATAGTTTTATCTATTGACAAGTTGTTCGAAATTTATAATCACAGCTCATAGTCTACGATCGAATCATCCTATCTATAAATATCTAAGAAATTTGGTTCACATATAATAAAATTAGAATATCTACGTTCTCTTATGCGTTTTCCTTAATGCGGCAAAAAAAAGCCTCACAAAAATCACAAAGGTAACTCACCTCCGCGACCTTTATAAACCGGCCGCGTCGGTTCTGTTTCACGTCCAGGTAGAACCTCTTCGATTGGATTTGCAGCATCTTCGTCGCCAGCTCCTGCTCCTGTGACTGCTGACCTGAGGGCAAGCCGGACTGAGTTCAGTGACTGGGTGGTTGATAATTTTTTTCTACTAAGTGTAATTCTACTAAAAGTATAAGTACTAAAGAAGAGTAACAAACATCCATCCTCATAAACAGTCGTTTATAGTTATAATAACACTTCTCGACTTCACCACTGGAGCTTCACCAGCGTAGATTTTTTATATAAATCGTGCTTTCCATGCGAAGGTGGTCGCTCGCTACTATATAGCCTATGTCACTCAGGAATTTACGACACGGTTAGCGCAGAGGTCGAGTGATCGCCTACTGTGCAACGGGTCGCGGGTTTGATTCCCGCACGGGACAGATATTTTGTATGGCCTACAGAAATTTGTTCCGGTCTGGGCGGAAAAAAAAAGAATAATGTGGCGTGTGTGGTGTGTGTGGTGTATACTGGTGAAAGAATTTTGAAAATCGATTCAGTAATTCCACAGATTAATTCTTGCAAACAAACTCATAAACTTTATCTCTTAATAATATTAGTGTGGATTCGAAAAATAAAGTCTAAATCCATTAACGGGTTATTAATAAAAGCAATCAAATATATGTATCATCCAGCCAATAAAACAAAATGGGCAACCTCGTAAAAATTAAAGACTTGCAAAAGTTTAAAAAAAGTGAACGTCTTAATAGAAACATTCCCCGTATTTTATTAGCGTATTTCTTTGCGTATCTGAAAAATTAAAAAAATACATAACAATAACAGATCTGGAGAGGCATAACAGACGAGACTTCGAGTAGGAAACCTATTGGAGATCGTTCATATTTAAATTTAAATAACATAAGACTTTTATGACATGGACAAATCTTTATAATTACAAATACCGAGACTCAAGTGAAAAGCCAGCTTCCGAGTTATAAAAAGTCTCAGTCGTCCAACAGTTCCCAATAAAAACATCTCAATTTGTAGTTTGAACAGGCCCTGCGATTTTCATCCAGCAATCTTAGAGCGCGATCAATCTTAGAATGAGTCCATCACAGTAATATATCACACTAATCACACTAATATTAAGAGGAAATCGTACAGTCCGTTTTTCCATACAAAAGTAGTTCCTAGTAAAAGTTTCCTTCCTGGATAATGGTACTAGTTGCTCTATTTTTTTTTTTCAATAAAATCAATGGCCACTATAAGCATGTTCCTATGTTTTCCTTTTTTTATTCTGTTAATTATTAAAAGAGATTTTTAAACCTTCAAAAACCAAAAAAATCTACCTAATTTTCAGTCGTATTTAAACGTCCAGCAAAAAAATTGAAGAAGATTGAGTATATAAGAAAAGCAAAACATAGGAACAAATAAAAAACCTTGCTTTAATTTTTTACGCAAAAAGTAATTAAATCGAGAAAACAGGGGACTACGAAACGTGTATTTTGTATACTTTTCATAGGTATTTTGGGTCCCAGCTGCAGTTGTCCCTATCGCGCTCAGGGGGGTTATTGTCTGGGGTGCGATGTCAGAACACCTCCTCGTGGTGCACTCTGGGCAACCCGGCAGATTTTCTGCCGCGGGCTAAGAGTCTGACAGCTGCCCCGTGGAGGGGGCGTGGTGTGGCCGGGTTTAACCCGGCGGGCCACTTCACGTGGCCATGTGGGGCGGCGTCACCTCCCCTTCTTTTTGAAGATGGGGTTGTGTGTCGCCTAGGGACCCGCTCGCGGGTCGTGGCGCGTTGCGCCTTGTGCTGTTGCCCCTTTGGTCGGGTTGGTGCGGGTCCTTGTTGAGCTTCGGCATGTCGTTGTTCCGAGGATGGGAGACTCGTAGAGCTCCGGCGTGTCGTTGTTTTAGGGACTGAGGCTGACCCGATCACCGTGTGGCTTCGGCACACTTGTGCGGCCCCCATGATGGGGGCGTGGGATGGCCGAGTGCTACTCGGCGGGCCACCTCGTGTGGCCACCGTGGCCGCTTTTGCGGTGGGTCGGCGCTTTGGTGCCGCTGAGCTTCGGCTCGTGTGCGCGGCGGCGAATCCAGTAGGGTCTGCCGTCGGGCAAGCCCGTTACCCCGCACTGAGCGGGGCCGGGGGACTGGCGCACTGAGCGTCGGGCCGCGTGGAAGAAAACCATAGTAAAAAATTACCACCCAGAGTATGCCCCGGGAACTCCTCTCCATCTCCATCTTGGAGAGGGCGTGAGGGGCCCGCTATTGGTGGGCAGGTGCCGCGGACGGGGTTATGGTCGGTCCGTAAGGGTTCCCAAGACCTCGTTCGGCAGCGGCGCGTCCTTTGGACGTGGCTGCGCCAGGCGCCAAAGAGGGCATATCGAGGGGTTTAGTGGGTAGTCGCTCGCTGCGGAGTCCCACACACCCTTGCCCCTGCGGGGGCTTGGATGGTGCGCAAACGCATTCCCCTCGTAAAAATAGGGGGGGAAGGGGGTTTGTTATTGTCTAAGAAAAAATCTATCGCGATCGCTTACAATTTGACAGTCGCAGCCCATACATTACTATTTTATAAGAGGAAGTCGGTACAGAGTTTTATGTTCACGGCGCAATAGCTGTCAAATTATAAGCGATCGTGATAGATTTTTTCTTAGACAATAGCCCACCGGTTCAGTTGATCGGACACAGCGCGACAGCAATACATTTTACAAATACCCATTTTTGAATTCTCTTGACCTTGGTGTTTCCTCTTAACAACGAAGGAACCAGACATCTGGGTTTTCAAGTTTTTTTTTTTTTTTTTACAAAAAACCACAGCACTTAAAAGTAAATTACAGAAACATTTAGGTTAAAACTTATTGCCAATTTAAAGGTTTTTTCATTATTTAAATATATATGATTCAAAATAAATAAACATCTCAACAACAAATTTTAAAAGTATTATACTACACTATTTACAGGTTGAAAAACTTTAATTTTTTTTTCATATACTAAAAAAAAATCTATGAATATTGACGCCCACATTTTGGTGTGTGTGTGTGTGTGTGTGTGTGTGTGTGTGTGTGTGTGTATGTGTATGTTTCGTAGAAACCTTCAGCTCAAGCCATTAAACAAGACGAGCTATCGATATTTCGATGTCAATGACTCTGAAATTAGCGCCCCACTTCAAGGACACGCAAAATCAGTTCGCTGAATCATAAATTAAGAAGCTGATTCTCCTCCTCGGGCGATCTACGTGTATGTATATGTGTACCTAAGTGCATCTCTGGGCGTACATACCACAGATACTCAGATACTCAGGCTTAGTACTTATAATAAAATAATAAGCCTTATTGGTATAGCGATGAAAAGTTTAATATTGTCAGGGTTTTTATAAAAACATCAAAAAAAGTATCGACTCTATCACATCATCAAAAAATCTTTTTAATAATATACCTAACCATCCAAAAAAGTATCAGCTCTATCACATCATCAAAAAATATTTTTAATAATATAACCACCTACCCTCACCAAACTCAAGATAAGTTTTTTAACGGACGATGCGACCTGGTATTGGTATCACACCCACCGCAGAACTCTAGATACCCATTTTATAACCGGGAATTTGCCACGAGTAAGCCGAGATGAACCAACTTCGCCCGAGTTTCTAAGCCATGGGTGTACTGACTGTACAAAATGCAGAAGAGGGGATTTTTCTCCAACATATACAACTCCCTACTACAAACTCTGCATTGTCGTCATTTCAGCCACATAGATCCACTGTAGCGCATAAGCTTCTCAACATAAGGGGTGGAGGGATCACAACCGTATATCAGCACGCTGAGCAAAGTGTCGGTTGATGGGAAGCGCCAGAACCTCGTCCGTTGGTCGGTAGGATGCACTGGGAGCAAGACGATTTGTTTCCCGTAGGGTGTTTATTCGAAGCCCATTACAACTGTTAAACCCAAAATGACTTCATTATAACGTGAGTTCGTGACAGAATGCCACGCCGACAAAGCGAGCAGACTAATAAAATGATCCAGACATGCGGTAATTAGGGGCGGCAGATCGATCGAGTGCACCGCCCTGCGCCACACGCCCGCCCTAGCGGGATAGCTCACACCTGGAGGGCGCACTTCTAATATTTAACAGTACCACAAACAGTACCCACCGAATACATCCTTGCTACAAGACAAGACTAATAAAACTAATCGTATTATTCAATTAGTGAAAGAATTAGTAAAGAAGGGGTTATATTTTTCAATCATTCGTCTGACGCCAAGCGTCGACCTTACTGATCACCGTTTGGTTTTCAACAAAATTTCATAGATTTAATATAAATTACTTAATAGGAGGTGCATAATCTGCTATTCTTTCAGCTACTGTAAATAGGAAAAATTGGGTTAATCCTCGTGGTCCCATCAGTGGGGCAAAGTAGTGGGATTATAAAGCTGATTCGACATTCTTTTGTTTTTGTTTAAATCAGTAGTCATTTGTTTTAACGACAGTCACTTGTTTTCAATTAAAACTACTTATTTTACTTAAAGTCAATAAAAATTATTTTAATTGGATTTAACGGGAAAAAATGTTCCTAGTATAGTATATTCAACTTTTTCACGCAGAGGGGGCTGATTCTCACGGACTCGAAAAAATTCACACAGACAGTGACACAGCTCAGCCAATCAGAACACTAGACATGTCAAGCTCGGCCATTTTTAAACGGTTTTATTTAGCTTGCCCTGTTTGTTTATTTGTGTCAAATTTAATAGTTAACATTTTACCCCATTCCTGTTGGTAAAATGATCTCATGACAATACAATTTAATAATTATATTAAATTGTATTGATTGGTCGTAGATCCCAGATGGCCGCCGCTACAAAATGGCGAATTACATTTTTTTTCGCAACACCCTCAATATTGGTCCCCCTCAATTCTTTACACGATGACAAAAATGGAAACTTAAAAAAAAAATATTTTTAAGTTAAACGGTTTTATTGAGAACTAGCTGTGCCCGCGACTTCGTCCGCGTGGAATAGTAACGGCTAAACAGATCTTGTTAAAAAGTAGCCTTATATAATTAGCAATCTATTAGTGAGTCCCGTCAAAATTAGTCCAGCCGTTCCGGAGATTAGCGGGAACAAACAGACAGACAACAATTTTTTAAATTGTGTTTTTGTTATTGGTACCCGATATACATTTATACCCATTTAGTAAAAACTTGTTATTTTGACATTACAAACAGACACTTCAATTTTATTTATTTGTATAGATGCAAAGATAAAGAAAATAATGATGTAAGTGGATAATGTACATACTAAAAATGATATTTACTCACGTTGCGCTACGCCCCACCATTTAATTTTTTGTCTGATCAATGCCCTACCCTACATTGATGAGAAGAGTAGTGTGATGACTGGTACATATATTACCTATGTCCTACTGATTACATTATCTACATCAGGGGTCTCCAAACTTTGAAGCTTTAGGGCCATAATGATTTCATCAGTATGTTCCAAGGGCCAAACCTTAGCTATATTTTAGATTAGTCGCAGAGTGCGCGACATAAGCAAACATACGCTTTTTGCATTTCAATTAATATTGTGTCTTCTTCTTCAATATATCACAGCAATAGTAACAACAATAAGACATTGGCTGTCGCGGGCCGGATTGATGGCACTGGCGGGCCGGAAATGGCCCGCAGGTCATAGTTTGGAGACCCCTGATCTACATCATTAATTTATTATCTTTATTTTCAATAAAACCCTTTAACTGCATAGTTGGAAAAAAAGTCTTTATGCACTGTCCGAATTCTGAGTCAGGTGCGGTTTGCTGTGAGGGGCTCCTAACTTTTAGCTTCCTCTTACTAAGCTTACCTTTTCAGTCTACTCCACTGGGGTCATCCAGGATCGCGATAACCCTACGAAATTCACCAAACAGCAATTGTCAACCGTCAACAGCAAGTGTCTTGATAGCGTTCCAAAAAACCTGCTTTTTCCGCTTATATACGCATTTCCTGGTGCAATTTATTCGTACTTCGATTACTTGATAGGTCAATTCAATAGCGACAAATGTGTTAGTTAGTAATCGGGTAACCAACAATTACTGTCTCAAAAAGCGATGCCATTGAAGCATTATTGACACGCCACAAATGCGTTAACGCTATCAGAATAAGGCCCCAGATTACAACAACTGTCCTACAACATGACAGTTTAATTAGACGCAGCTAAATCCATGGACGCAGCTAATTAGATAACGGATCCACGCGAGCGTGGCAGTTCGATGCTCCGCCGTAAATGTAATAGATCCGGAAACGATGCCAAAATGTAACACAAATAGCCGAAGGATCGCTGTAATTTAAAAGTCCAGTCCTATCTTAAGATGACATATAGGTACTATATATAGGTAGACCAAGCATCGTTGACGTTCAAGGGTCGTTCGATCGGAGTCATTGTATTCACGTTTTGTTTGGACGCACTTCGATAGAACTTTCAACTCAACTTCAACTCATAAGAATCAAAAATCGATAACTAATTGATCGAAAAACATTATTTTTAGCTAATTGACTACTAAGTCACATTTATAACTTAACTTACATTTATATTTGACATGAAACTGGCATTATAATTATAATAGACTACTTGACATTGAAAAATGTAAAACTTTGATAATTAACATTGTAATTGTTGTTGATAAATATACATAATAAATCAGGTAAGATATAAGTTGGAAAAGTGATTTGCATGTGATGAATAACAAAATATTGTGAACAGGACGTTACAAACATAACAACAATAATAACTTACCATGTTTTTTGGCAAATAACTTATTTCATTTCATTATATTCCGAGAGTGGTAAATACTATTATAGAACTTTAACGGTTCGACAGAGAAACAGAGGCGTCTCTTCTTATCTAACATGAAACACTGAGTGAATCTTCTCAATGTCTCTTCGGATGCATCGGTATTCGGTACAAATGCGCAAGATAGAGATTACTACTTAACATACCGTAACCGTAAAATTCGTACCTTGTTCCTATTCGTACTTTGAAATAATTCTACCAATGCGAGTTTAATATAAGATTCTGCAAACAGTTTTCCTACATATTCAGCTCCTCCTATGTTTTCTTAGTTTTAAGCAAACATGTTAGGGACCAGAGGAAGGGTCCGTATCTGAGCCGTCTCAGCCGCCGTTACCCGTTTCGCCGCTATGGAGCAGTTTTCCGATTTAAAAGGTAGGACAAGCAGTGATATTACTGGATACTGTGACAATACATATGGTCATCAGTTGGTAATGTATGTAGTTCGTGTAAAGGTTGCATATCTGCGAATCTAACACTAACCACGTGTAGTAATATGGGTAACTAAAGCCACTTATCATCAGGTGGACAGACAGCTTGCTTGACATTGACAAACTTTGTATAAAAAACGTAATAAAAGCCTACATTTTTAAAAATGCAAAATACAAATATTTTATTTCATAAATGCTTACAAACAAAAACAAAAAAAATATAAATGTTTAAAAAAATATAAGCACAATTTAACATGAGGCTGCGATTTCTTTTGACCCCACACTAGGCGTAGGCACCGCCTGTACTGTGACGGTGAAGTATACGTTTGCAGAAGTTAAAAGGGTGCTAGTAGGAAAAAGGTGAAATATTGAAGGTGCATTATATTCGAGAAACTCTACTTTAAAACTTCCAAGAAGTACTCCGTGAATTTGAAGCCCCACGTCAATAGAAGTGAGTGAATCCTGAGCCTCGCAGTTCCCAGTGAAGATCTCTTTATGACACATAAATTCACAATACTTACGGTTGTAGATGAAGGGAAAAGTGAATTTCCTTAAACCGTTGGTCAAAGGTAGTTTTAACGTAAACTCATTATAACCCTTAGGCTAATTCACGTATTTTGTAATAGTCAAAATGTCGGTAACGTTTAGAAGTCGTCATATTGAAACAGTCATAAATCCGTATTCACGTGTCATTTCGATAGAACGATTACTCGATAGGATCGCAACTCGGCGATTTGTCAACTATTTCAAATTGAAGTTGCCATTACAATTCTACCAAATAAATTGAAATACTTTTTGATGACGAAAACATGCAGAAATGTTGATTAATTTTGTAGAATGATGTTTTTTTATCAAAATTATAATGCACCTACATGACTTTCTGCAATAAATCTAAAAAATTACGTTAAGTGCTGTAATTTTATGGCTTTATTGAAAAGAAATTCGTTGATGACCAATAAAAAAAATACGTATGACAGATTCAGTGTCATTTTCTATTATTTGCGAGTCTCGAGTTTGTTTGTATTTTGGAGAGCGTCGGTGGCGCTGTGGACTCGGCACTTGCCTTCCAATCGGGAGGTCGGGGTTCGAGACCCGCCATGTACCAATGTGTTTTTCGTTTCGAATTTCATATTTACATTTGTCTGACGCTCCTACGGTGAAGGAAAACATCGTGAGGCAACCTGCATACATCTGCGAAGAAATTCAATGGTGTATGTGAAGTCGACCAATCCGCACTGGATCATCGTGGTTGACTAAGGCCTAATCACCCTAACATAGGGTAGGCTCGAACCCCTCGGTGGGGACGTATATGACCTGTGATGATGATGATGAGTTTCGTAGCGTCAGACATATCAAAAGGATCTATTGAGCTGTTCCGGAGCTCGTTTCGACGTCGGCGCCTGTCTATCTCATTCATCATCATCATCATATCAGCCAAGAGATGCCCACTGTTGGACATAATAGGCCTCCCCCAAGGATCTCCATACTGATCGGTCCTAAGCCTCCCGCATCCAGCGGCTTCCCGCGACCTTCACCAGATCGTCGGTCCACCTTGTGGGGGGGGCAATACTGCGTCTACCAGTACGCGTCCGCCACTCAAGGACCTTTCCGCCCCAACGGCCGTCAGTCCTACGAGAGACGTGTCCTGCCCACTGCCACTTAAGGTGTGCAATTCTTTGGGCTATGTCGGTAACTCTAGTTCTTCTACGGATCTCATCATTTCTGATGTGATCACGTTGAGAAACCCCGAGAATAGCCCTCTCCATTGCCCTTTGAGTGACTTTGAGCCTTCTTATGTTCCGTATGTCATCACTGGCAACACGCACGAATTGAAGACTTTCGTTTTGAGAAACTGTGGTAGATGGGCGGGCCGTCTCTGTCATTGGCTAGGTCCAAAAATAAGAATCCTAGTCCTAAACTCATTTTTTTACGGAAAAAAGTACACAAATTTAACAAATTATGAACTTCTGTTCATCGACTTAGAAATCGTTTAATTTGACGTTTAATAGCTGACATTCGATCAAAGTAAACGTCAAAAGAATAGGTTAATACCGCGGAGGCAACGATCAAACTTCGATTATTGTACGTGAATACGCTGAAATAAAATCGACTTAGACAAAATCGTGCGATTAATACGTGAATACGAAAAGTGACTTCAGCGATCAAATCGCTTGCATGTCGTTGAAGTTTTATTACGTGAATTAGGCCACTGGAGACCCGTCTGTCAAGCATCGCCTGATATTCCGGAGAACTGATGACAGTTTTATGCAAATTAATTGCCGAACGCTGAGAACCCTGTACAGTGAATCAGTGGTAGATGAGGTTAGTACATGTTACAAAATCTATTAATTTTAAGATAAATGTACAGAGTAGAGATTTCTACAAGCCTTGTTAATTGAGCACTACTCTAACTAACCGAGTTACAATTTTTTTTAAAGAGGAAACAATCAGATGGTTTTGGGGAAAGTCGCCAGAGATCAGCGAGATGATGCCACTACGCTGATACTAGCGAAATGGGCTTGTGTCAGCCAGCGCGCACTGTCGTCTAGTTTTGCAAGTGTCAATTAAGCTACAGTAACCACTAGACATAATGGGGGTAGTAACTGTTGATAACTCTTTTAGTTTCATATTTTTATTAAAAACTATAAAAGCGTCACTGTAAGGCTATAATATAGCATTTCTAACAGCGTTTCCATCTGTAGCCGTGTTTAGAGTTCAGTGCGTCACAATAGAGCTGGCATTAACCGAGGGCGTATCTTTTTACTACTGTTACCTACCAATACGCCTCACGATAAGAGAGTTTACATGTAAGCACCGGATCAAACCAGACACACGGAGGTTAATCTTATTCTTTTTTTAGGGAGAATAAAAACTTGAGAATTGATTGACATTTTAAGAACCACTGAAAAGCATAGGTATTCACAAGTTCAATATTCTGAACGCAAACTACTAGTTCCCGTACTAGTGATAAGAGTCCCCATGTCAAAAATTAAATGTTTATTTAGTCCAAAATAAGTTGAACTCTTTTATATCGTAGTGTAAACATTTACATTAATGTGGGGAAACCTCTATCAACCAACACGTCACGCACAACTGCTCAGTCTAGACGCATCAGTTAAACGATCATTGGAAATGATACAAGACTACTGTAATTAATGTAACACGATTGCTGTCACAGTGTACGCGTTAATTACATAATTACCGACAGTGTACCGCTGCGTGAGGACTGGGCGACTGGGCGTGCAACAGCGACTACAAACGATGCAAACGTCTAATTATCCAATTGTACATGTGGTTATACACATTCTTCATATTATTCTAATAAAAGTATAAATGCGAAAGATTGTAAGGTTGTGTGTATTGGATATAAGTAGTCAGGAGATGAACGCTGATATCCAAAAATGTATGAAGAGGAGAAATAACTCAATGCAAACATTGACTAACGCTAGGATTGGCGTCCAACTGGAAAGCTCGGACTGTTATTATTTGGGAACCTATGGATAAGCGACGCAAACCAAAGAGAACATAAATATCAACAGATTATCTAAGCCAAAACCAGGTTATTCCGGGTAAGCTCATTTATACACCTTTATAAGTGGACTTGACGCAGCTCGGGTGGGTAATTCACTAGATGACATTTTTAGCACTCACAAATATAATGGCAAGAACGTAAGTATGCTTAACAGCTTTATCAGTGGCAGCAACCACTTTCGATTGGAGCAATATTGGTGATAGATCCCTGAATGAATAGGTCCTGATGAATAGGAAAGGACCACACGAAGTTGACATCGGAGCTCTTAGAAAAAACACTGACACTTGTCAGAGAATATAAAACATCGGGTCAGAAGTAATTTTTATTTTGAAGTCGGTGCTGATGATCGATGATGACGAGTAAAAATTTGGCACCGACTTTAAAATAAAAAATGTGATGCTGCGTCTATTTATTATTTACTTTTTTGTGGTTTTTTGAAGTCGATTTTTATGTTTTGTATATTGTTTTCAAAACTTTTTAGCGTTTGGGAAAACGCAAGGTTATGTCGGACTCTCCGCGGCCACTGGGGGCAGAATTCCATCAAGAGACCGCGGCCTACCGACTAAAACCCAACGATACCCATCACATACGCCTTGATAACTCACGTCGAGCACGTCCATCACCGCCGCATCCTCCCCATCATCAGATGAGGAGGACTCGCCGAGGAGGGATGCGTCGCCATCAGACAAGGCCGCATGGGAACCCTTTCGGACACTTCCATGACCTCGTCAGCGTCTGCTCGCCGGCAAGCCCCTCTAATCCCCCCAAAATGTTGATACCGGCGACGCTCCTGGGCATTTGGAGCATTGACGACTGACAGTGACCTGTGCAATGCAGGACTCAAGCTTCCCAGGGCCGGGTCCCGCTGATCACCGTAAGGAGGAAGAAGGCGAACGAATTGCCGCCTTCTTCGCCATAACCTTCTGCGACGGCATAGATCTGCCAGTGGGTCGTCTTCCCTGAAGCGCTCAGCGACCTCTTTCTGTGTCATGACTTCGACACAGAAGAACTTCGTCGCATTCCAGGCTTCCTCACTATCGACCATCCTTGAGATCAAAGACGGAAGGTTGGTCGGGGCCGAAGCACGACACCAGTGTGCAGCGCTGGGAGAAACAGGCAGCACACTCTTCGAGGGTGTGCTGCGCTGAGTCCTCAGCAGCACACCCTCGGCACACCCGGACACACTTATATAAAAACCTCGTGTCACAGTGTTTGTTACCGAGCTCCTCCAAAACGGCTTGGTCAATTTTTGATAAAAAAATTTTTGTGTAAACGGAGTAGGTCTGAGAATAGGTCGGTCGTAGGCTATTTTTATACCCCTACGTGATAAGAGTGACTACCTCCAGAATTTATTAGTGTTGAGCTTTATTAAAGCTTACCTTAGTTCGCGGACACAGCTAGTAGTCATATAAAAGTAATTATTATATATATTACTAGCTGTGTCGGCGAACTACGTTTCGCCATAATAAAAAAAAGTTTACGACCTATTCTCAGACCTATTGAATATAAACAAAAAATTTCATAAAGATCGGTCAAGCCCCTTCGGAGGAGTTCGGTAACAAACACTGTGACACGAGAATTTTATATATAAGACAAGCTGTGCCGGCCGGCGAACTACGTTTCGCCATAATAAAAAATAGTTTACGACCTATTCTCAGACCTACCGAACATACACAAAAAAAATCATAATGATCGGGCAAGCCGTTTCGAAGGAGTTTGGTAACAAACACTGTGACACGAGAATTTTATATATTAGATATATTACGGCGACATTGAAAAGTCAAAATTGTAAAATTAATTTGGAAATCCCCATACAAAAAGTTGGGTCTGTGAAAAAAAATGTAGGGGGAATTAGAAAGAAGAAAAAAAGAAATAAAGAAAAGTTTATTGGCCATTAGTCTATGATAAAAGTTTAACAATGATTTAAAAAAAAGCAGCAAATGGCCAAATGGTCCCATCTCAGCTAAATGCTTCTGTTACTTCTGTAACAGAAGCGCTGGTTTTCAGAGGGAACCATTTGGGGACGACGTAAACATAATAACAAAAAAAAACAAAAAACCTCTAGCTATAAAAACAAAATTAAAATCCAACTTATACAGAAAAAAATACAAAATAAACTTAAGTAGGTAGGTATATAGCACTAAGCAAAGAATTAATTTAAAAAAGGGAGTAAAGATGGTAAAGATGATATGAACTATCAAACTTAATAACTAAAATAACTTATATAAGCTACGCGATCCGGACTTAACATCAGCTGTGGCGACGCGGTTGGGTACCGTGTCGCCTGCATTGCATTAGACCCCTGCGATGGTGGGGGCAGCTATGGGACACTAGCTGCTCCCATGCCTCTGGCAGAGGGAGGCCGGGTCGAGCAAGCAACGCGAGCTCAGCGGTCGCTCATTTATGGCGGGAGAGGTGTTCCAGTAGCGTTTAGTGGGTACTTGGGTAGTTGCGGCACTCTGTCGTGGAAACCCACACACCCTTGCCCCTACCCGGGGGCACAGAATATATGATAGTACTTCAAGGACGGAGCGTAAAAGCATTCCCCACGTAAAAAAATATTTTACAAAAAAAACGATGATATCCTAGAAAGTCTTAAAATTTGTCACCGACTTCAATATAGAAGTGTGATGTTGTCTGTACCTATTCTTATATTATTTTTAACTTTTCAGTGTTTTTGAAGTCGGTTTTTATTTTTTTAACAATATTTTTCATTTTTAACTTTTTAGTGAATGAGGTCTTTTTAGTGAAAGAAACCCTAATATAATACCAGCTCAGTGAAGTTTCCCTCGATTTTCATGAGCTCCCATTATCAGATCCTGACCTTGAGACCACCCCAGGAGTATACTCTATCGAATACAAAAAGAATTTTGAAAATCGGTCAACAATTGGCGGAGTAATCGCGTAACATATACACAAATTATTTTTACAAAAAATAGAACCGACTTCAAAAACACTGAAAACTTAAAAATAATATAAGAATAGGTACAGACAACATCAAACTTCTATATTGAAGTCGGCGCCAAACGATGATCTCCTAGAAAGTGTTAAAATTTGTCACCGACTGCAATATAGAAGTGTGATGTTGTCTGTACCTATTCTTATATTATTTTTAAGTTTTCAGTGTTTTTGAAGTCGGTTCTATTTTTTGTAAAAAAAAATATTTTTAACTTTTAACTGAATGAAATCTTTTTAGTGAAAGAAACCCTAATTCAATACCAGCTGGTATTAAATTTGTGTTTTGCAAATGCACACGTATAAAATAAATATACATATATATAAATAATACATATTGATATATATACTACATAAATATATCTTGATTAATTAGACAGGTAGTACTCTTTCAGATGACGTTTGAAAGATATAAAAGATGGTCTCTCACGGATTGAAATTTAGAACTTCAAGGACATTATGAGTGACACAAGAAAGCTTGGGACGGGCATTGTGGACATAAAGTTAAAAACGGGATCGTAGATAAAATGGAAACGGGATAGTGGAGATTTTTTTACAAAAGGCAAAGAATGTGCATATTTCGGCGCAGACGAATAGGAAGCCACTTAAGCTGTTTTCGGTATTCAGATTTACGTGGTCAAATTTACGCAAACTGAAAATAAACCGAATGACCAGATTTTGAAGACGCTTCAGTTTGTTAAGAAGCTCTTCACTTGCATCCATATAACAAACATCAGCGTAGTCGAGAATGGGATTACTCCCCATTCTCGAGGGACTGAGCAAGCATACCTTTAGTTTTGAAGGGTAAAAAATATTGCCAACGTTTGAGAGAGTGGCAGGAGAAAAGCATACGACGACTCACATCATTTATATGAGCTGCCCAAGATAGGTTACAGTCTATAGTCAGCCCCAAATTTTTGCATTTGTTAGAAAAAGGTATAGCAGTCCCGTTAAATACTATTTCTGGAAGCACACTAAAATCAAGCTTGTGGTGCATTCGATTGCTGGAGAGAATAATGGCTTGTAACTTTTTAGGGTTCACAAGCAGTCCAAAAGAGTCCGCCCAAGTCTTAATGGTCAAAGATCATAGTTGATCTTTTGGATTGTGCAGCAAATGTCCATCATATTAGCGTGCCGGTAAATCAACCACATACTTGTGGTAGGGAGCGTCAATTGTTTTTGTGAGCTGGTTTATAAAAACGGAAAAAAGTTAAGGCGACATAACGCCGCCTTGAGGCACACCAACAGTGATCAGGCACTAATTCGAAAAAGAGTTATTCCACTTTATGCACTGCCGGCGACCCCGAAGATAGAATGAAAACCAATCGATCACCGAAGGAGATAAGTTAATGGAATGGAGAATTGCTAGGAGAATATCATAGGCGACAGAGTTAAAGGCACTACTAAAATCGAGAAGAACAGCTACGAGGAACAATTTGTTTGAAAACAATTATCGGGCCTACAAAAAGCCGGTCGTGTGCGTTTGCCGTAAATAGGTAAGGATGCCTTATTAAGGCATCCTTACCTATTTACCCACAGCGCCCGTATGTCAGAATGCTGGTAGGTAAATACTGCAGCGTCGCGTCAGTCGTAAAGATGGTAACAAGATACTGCATGAATTGGCAACTTAACATCAGAAGGCCTAGCACGGGCCACAGACAACATAAGACAAAAATGATACATATTCGTCGTATTTTGCTCAATTGTTACATGAAAAAGCGAAGAGAAAGATGTCCTAATTATCTTTTGTTTTGTCCACGTGGCATGCTAAGACTGAAGGGTCTCGTACCCACTCATAACCAAAACGTAAAGGTCCCACTCATAGCTGCTGATGTGAGAAGACGAAACTCATAACCAACACAACTACATAATTATGTACAGTCGCTTTAATAATGTGAAGAGAAAATAAAGCTTTTTATTATTATTATTTATTATTATTATAATAATTATTAACAACATTAACAAAAATTGAAAACCGGCAAAGTGCGAGTTGAACTCGCGTGAAGAGAGTTCCGTACGATGCTACCTATATTGAGTGATTTACCATGTTAATTTAATATCATGGACTTCTTATAGATGTTCCTATAATCTACTCGTATAAGTAGAAAACTTTTTTCTGTATTTTTTCAAAATTTTAGGTTCAATAGTTTCGGAGATTAGGGGGGGGTGGTCAATTTTCGTCTATTTTCTTGAATAACTTGGAAACTATTTATTTTAAAATTACAAAAAAAATACATTTAAGATCTTCACAACAAGACCTTTCATTTGATATGTTACACGATGCAGTTTTCATTTTTTTTCCACCTTCCCCCCAAAAATGACCTCCCATATACACATTTAATCTAATCACGCCACACCTCTGCGTTTGGGTCACAGAAATTGATATGTGTACCAAATTTCAACTTAATCGGTCTAGTAGATTCGGAGTTAAAGTGATCCTATAAGGGTTCCGTTTTTTTATTTAGACGTACGGAACCCTAAAAAGGATGAATAATATTTTAAATTAAAGTAAAAAGCTTGGTATAAAAGAGGTGTAAAGAGGCATCTTGCAGGTCGGCAAGGTGAGGGTGGCTATTGCGGTGTGTAATCTCTCTCCCGCATTAAAATTAGACAGCACAAACAATACAGAAGACAAAATGTTATTTTTTTTACAAAATATTAAACCGACTTCAAAAACACCAAAAAGTTATAAATAATATAACAATACAAACAACATCACAGTTTTATATTGAAGTTCGTGCCAAATTTTAACTAGTACTTATATTTTTTAAGATTTTCCGGGTGATTATTACTTGGCAACGACTTTAATATAAAACTGTGATGTTGTTTGTATTCTTATATTATTAATGACTTTTTGGTGTTTTTGAAGTCGGTTTTATTTTTTGTAAAAGTATTGCGGTGTGTAATCTCTCTCCCGCATTAAAATTAGACAGCACAAACAATACAGAAGACAAAATGTATTTTTTTTTTTAAATTAAACCGACTTCAAAAACACCAATAAGTTATGTTAGTAAATGTAACAAATACTTTTCTGAAAACCGCATCAAAATCGATTCAGCCAAACGCGAGATAATCGCGGACAAACACAGAGGCCCAATTCAGCTAATAAACTACAGCCGAATCGAAACTGAACCGTTGCGGTCGACCAATCGGAGCGCTTATATTGCCTTTCAACTGCTCGATGACGTGATAATGTGGCGTTCTGATTGGTCGATCGCAACGGTTCAGTTTCGATTCGGCTGTAGTTTATTAGCTGAATAGGGCCTCAGGTCAAACTGAGAATCTCCTTTTTTAACCGACTTTGAAAAAGGAAGAGGTTCTATGTTCGAGTGTATTTATTTTTTTGAAGTGTGTTAAAAAGGATCTGCTTATTTCATAAATGAAATTTCTTCCAGCAGACCTGCGAAAGGAGAAATTATAATATATTAGAATTTGCCTTAGAAAGCGATCAAATAGTAAAAAAATATATAAAAATAAAACCATTTTTTTATATAGTGGGCCTAGCAAATGACTCCATTCCACCTGATGGTAAGTGGAAGTGGGGTCCAAATGCGAGGATAGCTAGTGCAGCAGAGAGAATACACGCTGCACTAGCCACCCTCCACCTTGCCGACCTGCAAGGTGCTTCTTCACGCCTCTTAAAGGACCCGGGATTGTAAGAGGGAGGGAAAACGTGTGCTGGCAGTGAATTCCATTTTTTGATTGTGCGATAAAGAAATTAGTTACCAAATTTCTTTGTACGCGTTGGAATAGTAGTCACAGTATGACGGTGACAACGCAGACCAGCACGTGTAGTCCCTAAAAGGAATGGAGAGGAAGGGATTAGAGAAAAAGCTCTTCAGAGCACTCGCCGTGGTAAAGACGGTAGAATGCGCTTAGTAACGCAATGTCGCGACGCAATTGCAGAGGTTCGAGGTTATGAGTCACCTCTGCATCGCCAATGATGCGTGTTGCGCGCCGCTGCAACCTATCCAAAGCATCGAGCGAGTACTTGGCGGAGCCATCCCAGAGGTGGGAACAATATTCTACACAGGACCGTACTTGCGTTTTGTTTGTATAGTAAGCACAATTGGTCAGCGGCGAAGAATCGCCGCACCTTGTTCAAGACTCCGAGTTTTCGTGAAGCTGTTCTTAATATGCCTTCAATATACGAGTAGTCCTTTGGATTTAGGTCTAATACTGCTAATACTGCTCTGTAGCTCCAGTTTTGTGCCCCGAAGAGAAGGAAGGGGAAGGAACGGTGACTTTTTTGCGAAAACGCACACACCTGTGTTTTCTTGGCATTGAAATCAACCAGGTTCTTTGTGCCATACCTGCTATATAACATACTAAATAAAAAATATGTAGAAATACCTATTACACAAATAATATGAATATTATTATTTTTTTTTATATCATAATTAGGACTTGGATAGATACTCGTAGTATTCTCATATGCGGCGCTTGAAAGAGTAGATGAGATGTAGCTATCACGACAAAATTCTCAATCACTTCTCAATATTGTTATTTTTGTTGAAGATGTCACGGTGAGAAACTATTTATGCCTTCCTCGCACTAAGATTTGTTTAGTGCTTACCCGTGGTACTACCGTTGGTACTACTGTTAGTATAGTACTACGGGTATTTTTTGTTCCCCGATCCCGCATTTGGTGACAATGAGACTCATCGAGAACTATACACGTGAGTAGTACCTACCACGGGTAAGCACTGGATTTTTTGTGTATTGCGTCTTGAAATGACAGTTAAGACTGTGTTGCCGTTTGTACTGTAACTATATATTTCTTTTTAGTATGAAATAATAAAACAAAAAGTACCTACTTTAAAATTAGTATGCAAGTATATAATAGTAAGCAAGCACTATTGGTCTCAAATGTACTTCAAAGTAGTTCATAGTTTAGGTATTTGCTTTTTTTACGTTCGGTTATGAGTTACTCCTCTAAATTAAATATTTTATAAGTTTAAAATATATTTCATAACCATGATTATGAGTGGGCCCTCAAGTCAGTTATGAGTCGCCACATTTTATTCTAGTTATGAGTTTTTGGTTATGAGTGGGCGCGAGACCGACTGAAGGTGTATGCACTCTACGCTTGTATGTTGTATTAAACAATACTTACCGGAGTCAAAATTGTTCCCGCCCCCGTCCATGCCTTGACCATGATATTCTGCAAAGAAAAAGAATCACTGTTAATTATAAATACCAATGACAGGTACCATTTTCTACAAGAATTGAATTATAGTAATACAGAAAAAAGTTCTTCTTAATAATGCACTGATAGACAGGTAGTATAGTATTAGCTTTGGACACTACTGGTAATGCCGCTACTGGCAATGGGACCACTTAAAAAACTTTTTATATTTTTTATTGACAAAAAACCTTAATGACATAAATACATTAAAATACAGAAAATAATAATAAGTTCGGTCACTTATCGCTATAAGTGCTTTGTCAAAATAGATAAGGTACTAGAGTTTATTATACCTAAATACAATTCAATACTAGAATCTATAAGGTGTTTAGACAACACCCTATAAAGCCGTGACCTACTCATGTTAACATAGTCATATAAAAGATCATCATCACAGCTCATATACGTTCCCAACAAGGGGCACGAACCTACCTTAACTAGTTACGGCGATTAGGCCTTAGTCAAACCACGCTGGCCCAGTGCGAATTGGTTGACTTCACATACACCTTTGAATTACTTCGCAGGTGAATGCAGGTTTCCTCGCGATATTTTCCTTCACCGTAGAAGCGTCAGATAAATGTACATATGAAATTCGTTAGACGAAAAACACATTGGTACATGGCAGGATCGATCGCAGTGCCGAGGCCACAGCGCCACCAACGCTCCACCGATATAAAAGATGCGTCATTGAAAATTCGAAATTGCAATGAATTAATTATCTAATTCTCCATACACTTTTTTTAATAGACCAACTATTTGCATGGGGGAATTTAAAATTAATTTTACAATTTCGAATTTTCAATGACGCCATAACTTTTATAGATGGCGGTTTGATAGGGTATTAATTGACTAAACACTTCGTATATATGATTGTTGTATATATAGGTACCTATGCATAAAAAAAACAAAACATAGTTTTCATTCATTTCATTCAATAGTTTTCGTTGCACGTAATAGATGCTAAGTAATTGCATACAATGTTTAACACTGATATGTGTTAAATATTGTATGCAATTACTAAGCATCTATTACGTGCAACGAAAACTGTATTGAATTGACCAAACACGGTGTATATGATGTTTTGTTTTTTATATGTTACGCTCAAAAAACTGAAACGCTTATTATCAAACATCCACATGTATCGCGTCTTGGCTCTTATGGAACGGCCTCAATGACGACGCCTTGTGGTATTCACAGAAAACCCACATGGGAAAACTAGTGTCGCGTTCTAAGCACTGTTGCCAGCGTAGTAGTTGGTGTATCCACGGATCAGAAAAAAATTGTGGACATGACATGGGGGCATATCATAGGTATCGTAGCTCAACATAATTAAACTTGTACTGTGTTTAACGAATCAAAAGAAAATTCTGTCATTGTATATTCTTTCTATGTATACTCGCGCTCATTTTACGCTAGTATTTACAAAAAAAAAAAGATATGAAACGAAAAATAAAACAATATATACAAAAAAACACACAACTGTAGGTATAATATTTTTATATCAGAAATTATACCCCTTTTTTTCTATGACAAGTGGATGGATGGATCCCACTTAGTAATAATATAATATTGCTGTGTCGAATTGTCACTTTTTTCCGTTTCATGGGTGTACTCTGAGGGTTTACACATATAAAATTGGTAACAGATAAGCAATTACATCCTTTTGACTATTGCATAAAAAATAAAACAAAACGTTGAATCAGGGGCCTAATTCCGCTATAATCTTAACGTCGTTGTCGCGTCGTGATAGCTTTTCAATAAAACGGCTTTTGTCGCTTTTATGCGCATTTTCTGGTGCAATTTATTTGTACTACAATTGCTTGATAAGTCAATAGTGACAAATGTTTTAGTTTGTATTCGGTTAACCGACAATAACAGTCTCAAAAAGCAATGCTATTGAAGCGTTATTGACACGCCATAAATGAGTTAACGCTAGCAGAATAAGGCTCCTGGTATTCTGCGAATAAAGCGATAAATAATACGTACAACATAACTACTTGCAATATTGTAAACTAACTCTATTTTTAGGGTCCAAAATAACGAAATTAATCGGACATTATTTTTATTATTAACCCGGACAAAAGATTTGGATGATTTTTCCGTTTGAATTATTTCTTACTTTCTTTTATCAAGGACTCTTTTATGTGAAAATATAAACAGTACAGGAGACGCATTTTTGAAACAATAGAATTCAAATTCGCATTCGAAATCGTTAGATTCGCATACGAATTTCCAAATTCACTATTTTTGAATATTCATTTTCCGTGAATTCTGCAACGAGTGGTCCTACCCACTCGTTTCTGATTTCTACTAGTAGAATATACGCAACGTATAAACGTTCCGTTTTACATGCAATTCATCGCTGGGTTTTGTAATTTAATGAGTTATTACCATGTTATTGCGTATCGAATTTTATTTTTTCTGCATGTAATGATTTTTAATAAAGAATTAGTTTTAATGACAATATTGAATTCGAGTGATTCAAATATCTTTAAAATTGGAAACAGTAGAAAATAATTTCGCACGTGATTTGTATTCGTATTCGAATTCAAGATTCATTTCTAATGATTTAAAAAGCGTCTCTCCAGGTCGCACAACAAACTCGCTCGTGCCTATTCGACAACGAGCCTTCGAACATTCGGATAAAGAGAGGAAATCGGTTAGCAATTACACGGCAACTGAATGTCTGTCTGTTCATTTTTACGGTTCCATACTTCAAATTGAAAAAACGGAACCCTTGTAGGATAACTTGATAGTCCGTCTGTCTGTCAACAAGACCCTTTGATCAAAAACTGCCTACGGTTTTGTTCAGCTGTAAAAATATCTAACTTGTCAGTCAACGCAATGAAAAGATATGACCGTTTATGTCGCATATTTTCGTAAATGACAATGTCGAAAATCGCCCCATGACCAAGAAAGATTTGATTTACGTCATAATTATATGCATATTTTATAACACTCATAACAAATATATGTATTTGACGGACAAATCAAAAATATTTAAAAGTACTTTCAGAATCAAAACTAAATGTAGAATTGAATAGAATTAAGTCGATTTTATGTAGGTATGGACATTTATTTATTTGTATAAATTATGTTTTATATCTTCTTTCACAATTTACAACGTTAAGACACGTCAATTGACTACTCTCGCGCTGTCGCTTGTTAATTTGTTCTGTTTTTGACTTGCTTTGCTTGCTACTTTACTACGTGGCTATAATAACGTTCTTTGATAGATTGCAATAATTATTATTTTAATAACTGTATAGGTATGGACTTTATGTATCGTTCTAACGAAATAAAGTGTTACTTCAACTAACCTCAAAATCGGATTAATTTTGATTATAATTCGATTTCGAAGCTTGTCCGTAGTAATTGATGTGAACGTACAGTATTTACTAATGTTTAATTACACGAAAAGCATTTTTTCACTGCTGTTGATATTGCGGCGACCAATGTATGGGCGCAGAGCAATGTCTTTTGCGATTTCCCATTAACTTAGAATCATGAAGGCAAGAAGCAAGGTGTTATAGCTCATTTTAAGGGAAAATCTGTAAACCGTAAATATATACATAGTTAGAAACTAGATAAGTTTGTACGGAGCCCTCGGTGCGCGAGTCCAGTCTCGCACTTGACCGGGTTTTTTATTATTATATACTAGCTGTGCCCGCGAACTACGTTTCGCCTTATAAAAGACTTCAACGCGTTCTTAGTTATATTTTCTATAATTTCCCGTTTTAACAGCATTTTCATCGATTTTCCTACCCTATTGGTCATAGCGTGATATTACATAGAATAAAGCCTTCCTCGATAAATGGGCTATCCAACACAAAAATATTTTTTCAATTCGGACCAGTAGTTCCATAGATTAGCGCGTTCAACTAACCAAAAAAAACAAACAGATTGGAAATCATGAGATGATTTATCTAACTTTCACCACGTACTGTTGGTTCTTCAGGGATTCTATCATTTAAATGTATTGAGCTAAACACAATCAAACTTGTGTATGGACCTAACCAAAGATTTCTAAAATGCCTTAGTGTCAAAGAAAATTGTCGGAAAAATATCATTCATGAACAAGATTGAAATGGAAAGACATTCTGTCATAAAAGTATCGGATATGAACGATTTGTTTATGGTTCCAAATTCATTTTTTTTATTGTTAGATTTGTTTAGAACTGTTTTGGCGCGGAGTCTGAGTTGCATCTGTTATTTAAATTCAATACAGTGCTGTCTTTAGTGAGTTCAGTCTAGTGTGTATTGCGAATTTCGTAATGGACAAAAACATCGAACAAAGAGTTTGTCTTAAATTATGCATCGCCAATAAAATTTTGTGTTCGGACTTCGAAGTCACTGAAAATGTTACAGAAGGCTTACGGTGAATCGACTATATCAAAAACACGTGCCCAAGAGTGGTACAAAGCGATCAAAAGCGGTCGAGATGTGATGGGAGATTTGCCTCGCTCTGGTTGGCCATCAACGGCTTCAACTGAAATTAACATCGTAAAAATAAAGTAAATAGTGACTTAATATCCTCATTTTTCCCAAAAACTTAAATGCATAAATAAGAGTCGCTGAGGAGATGCTAGAACGAGTCAATGCCGACTCAACATTCATGAAACGCATTGTTACTGGTGACGGGACATGAGTTTACGAGTTTGACATGCAATCAAGTCAACAAGCTTTGGAGTGGCGCCTTTTAACTGAACCGAAACCAAAAAAACCACGCCAAAGTCACTATTTGTATGGGGTATTTCAAAATAAATTTCAAATTTTCGATTTTTCAATGACACCATAATGTTTTATATGACTAAGCTAAATTGGGTAGGTTTCGGCTTGATAGGGTATTGACCAAACACGGTGTATACGCTACCTGAAAGATCATTGTCACAAATGCTTTTTCTCTGACATCTATAATAAAATTCTCAAATAGTTATATTCCCATTATTTTTGCCCAAATAGTAATTTACGGTTATTCAGTAAAGCGTAGTGCTTTGGTGAAAATTATTAAAAATTTGTAAGGTCGGATGTTCTTGATTTAATCACAGCATAAACGCCATAGACTCTGGTTGAATTGGAATGGTTGGTGGAATTTGGCTTATTTAGTTTCATAGGTCAAAAGCAATCGCCTAAAATCGTGAAAATCCCTCCTAAAGTATGGCACACTTGCTATCTTAACCACTGTGCCTCTCTTCTTGCGCGAAGACAGACCTATGTGAGGTGACAGACGCCGCCATAGTTGTGCCAAAGTACTGATGGGTGAAGGAAGACAGACCTATGTGAGGTGACAGACGCCGCCATAGTTGTGCCAAAGTACTGATGGGTGAAGGAAGACAGACCTATGTGAGGTGACAAACGCCGCCATAGTTCTGGCAAAGTACTGAGAGCCTTTGAGGCTTGTCACAAAGAAAAAGAATACCGGAAATTGAAAAATTTTAAACATTTATTTTGTACTCTGGGAAATGTCCTTTATCAAAAGTTTACTTTCTAAAATATCACAATTTTACACAGTTGTCCGTTTAAAAAACGTCGTAATTTTAGGTTATTTTGAAAAGTTCACAATGTTGGAAATGAGAATCAGATATCAAACCCCCAAACGGTGAGGTGTTGCACAAGGAAGACCTCTTCGGCCACCCTAGACAGACTATCATATTCGATACTATTCTTGTGTATGGTAATTAATCTACGTCAATGATATTATCTACGTCATTTACGTAAGCTATTGCCGGCTTTTCAAGAAGCCTCGCGTAACGTATGCTCAAGTGAAGCGTAATATTCCACCAGTAGTCAGCCCGTGCCCTGATTCGCCGTCCGGCGGCTAACACGCGATATTCGCTGCATTTAATTGCAACCCACTACTATACTTCCAAAACCAGTTAGCGATGCGACCGCGCACGAATATAGCTACAATGTTTTCCCTATTCTACTTTTGTATAATCTAAAACGAGGTGAGACTCAGCATAACCTTTCAGGGTATTAAACCAGAAAAAATGGAATACGAATCCAGTTAATTCCAATGACAAGGTGATGTTCCGTCACAGAAGATATAATAGTACTACGTTTAATCCGTTTTTTCTATTATAAAGCCACAAAACTCCTCCCCGACTGTCTTCACTATTCAAGCAGACGTACATTTCATCGATGAACAGTGTACTTCAAATCGATCAAACTATTAAATTTTAAAAAATTTAAGCGTCCACCTGATTCTAGGAATTCCAGAAAATTGCACCTACTGGACAAAAGTCATGATCGTTATTTAAAGACACTATGAAGAAATGCTCTCAAACACAAAAATAAATTTTTCATCAACAGCTCATATACGTCCCCACCGAGAGGCTCGAGCCTACCCTATACGAGTACTAGGGCGATTAGGCCTTTGTCAACCACGCTGGCCAAATGCGGGTTGGTCGACTTCACACACAGCCTGTAAAGATTTTTTTTTCTTCACAGATGTGTGCAGGTTTCCTCACTATGTTTTCCTTCACCGTAAAAGCGTCGAATAAACGTACGTGTAAATTCAAAATTTGAAATTACATTGGTACGTGGCGGGGTTCGAACCGCTACCTCCCGATTGGAAGGCGACGTCCTTACATTTTATTATAATGTTATCCTATTAAAGTTACAGGTGTTACCATACACAATACTACACACAACACACAATACAGTTACAATCAATCACACAAATCTTTCTTCGTCACAGTGAAATACTCGCAAAGAATTTCTCAATTTGTGCTCCACAAAAAATTGCTAGGTAGTTCCAAACTAACCATTTAAAAGTTAATGTTATTGAGCTAAAAGAAAAGCTATTGTCATTTTATATGATTGAAACTTTTGATAATTTTAACAATGTTAGACGTACAATACAAAACCTGTTTAGACGATTATAATCATATCTTATACGGATGTAAAGGATGATTGATATTTAAACCTTTACATTCTGTGACAGGCGGTTCGAAGGATTAGGTTGCAAAGCTGCGCGAGCGCAATCGGCACAGAACAACACGCACTGATTAATAACAATAATTCTTGCAACATTTCGTGTATCGAAACAAATATTCACTATAAAATAGAGCGATAAATATGGAAAAATCTGGAATCAGTATAGGATAGATGTAAATATGTGTATCATAATTTGTTTCTTGTAACGCGTATCTACCACTTATACCAAAGAACGTTCACCTTTTTTTTTTCTCGGGGGGAAATGCGTAACCGCACCGTACCCGCCGTGGGCTAGACGGCGGGCGTGTGTGGGGGCTCTCCAGGCAAAATGCCAGGCCTACCCGCACTAAATCCCCCCGGTGTTCTCCCTGCCCTTATGGGCGCGCTAGGTAAGGTCCACACTGCGACTCCACTACCCACGCGCCCGGGCAAGTCCGACCAACTGGTCGGGCTATCGCCAAGGGGGGATTGCCCGAGAACACCAGGGCAATCCCCAGACAGACGGAGGGCAAAGAACTTTCACCTTAGGAACTAATATGGTATCTTCTCACACATTAGTTCTTCTTCAGTTATGTCCATGGCTATGCAGAAATAAGAAAAAAAAACATATTTCACATTAAACGATACCTAATACGATCAATTATGATCATTGATCCAGTCTAGAAATATATTTAAAATTTTCCTTGCAAAATTAGCATGCATGATAATTTAGTAGATTCGTTAAATTTTGTTGATATGAGCATCAACAGAATTTAACAATACTGCCGTCGGTGAATACCGCAAATTACCCGAATAATCGAAATATAATGTTTATAATTTTCATGTCGAAGATAAATATTTATATAATCTAACACATGACATCGTCATCAGCTCACATCATCAGGTATAATTTTCTTAGAAACAACATATAATACGAATCCGTAATACCCTTGCAAATCCATACTAATATTATAAATGGGAAAGTGTGTGTGTGTGTGTTTGTTTGTCCGTCTCTCACGGCAAAACGGAGCGACGGATTGATGTGATTTTTTAAGTGGAGATAGTTGAACGGATGGAGAGTGACATAGGCTACTTTTTGTCTCTTTCTAACCTCCCACTTCCCTAAAATGGGGGGTGGAAGTTTGTATGGAGCATTCCGCATTTTTCAAGGTAGAAAGCTAAAAATTGGTATGCGAACTATTTGTGACTAACAAAAAAATCGTGCATCATTTTCTTTTTGAAAATCTGCCCCCAACCCCTTAAAAGAGGGGGTGAAATTTTATATGGGACTTTTTGCAGTTTTCAAGGTAGGAAGCCTGAAAATCGGTACACAGACTCTTTGTTACCAAAGAAAAATACCTGCCTTATTTTTTTTTTAAATCTTCGGTGTTACCCCGAATTTAACGCGAGCGAAGCCGCGGTCAAAAGCTAGTAATGATATATTATGATCATATTGGAACTCTATTAAAGGCATTAAATTTATTGTCATTAAATCATATTCCATTATTTCGATTGAAATAATAATCACAACGCATAATAATCAGGAAGCGGAATGTTAATTTTATCATAATGTTATGTGGCAGGAAATTGTTTGTCATAGCCTATGAGCTTATGGATTTAATACATACCTTTGACTCATAGGTGTGTGTTAAATCCATAAACTCGAAACACAGCACAACTTGACGCATTATTTTTCAAAGTATAATTAATGTGTAGCATATTAATTACAAAGACTAATACGTTTACGCAGAATTTTTCAAAGCATAATAAATTAACAGTTAGATGCATTAAGTTTATTCCTAGCATGCAAGCAGAGATGCAAGCAAACGTGAAAGAAGGAATGAGTTAGCATGCAAGCAAGCGTGCAAGTAAGCATGAAAGCAGGAATTCAAGTTAGTATACAAGCAAGCATGCAAGCAAGCAACCATGCATGGCTTATGTCACTGCTGCGGCGCTGCGGGGCTCCGGTGGTGCCAAGCGTACTTATCGTCGCAAATGGTTTTAAGGCTATCCACGCCGTGCCTTAAGAGGGGGTATAAAGCTAAATTGCTAATCGTAGATTTGAAATCTACACTTGAAATTGAATAATGAACTACCCAATTTTTTTAAAATAGATATTTAACTATATTTGTAAGTGAACACACTGAGTGAAAACATAAAATTAAATTATTTTATCGATAGAAAAAAATCGCGAAGATACGTCTAATTTTCAAGCAAAATCGATTGCTTTTCAATGTGATGCATATAACTGCGTCAATTTTTTAATATATAATATAAAACTATATTACCTAGTAACTGTACTAGCGATTTGCAAAAATAATGTATATTTTACGAGTAATTAAAATAAAAGTAATTCGGCGCTTACAACGTTCTTATTCCGCGCAGAACGCTATCATCTGTCGCACCTGACCCGAGGTAACAGGCATGTTTTATTTCATCAATCAGTCTTGATCGCTCCGTTGAGACGAGTAAACTGTGCTTCTGTGCTCCAGCCCGAGAAAATACATCGACCAAATTATGGCGAATGAAAAAACCAAAAAAAAAATTGTCTAAAAGAACTTAAGAAGTCAAAAATTCAACTTATGGCGTATTGTAGAAGGTATGTACCTATTACTTTACTTTTATTATGTTTACGTAATATTTTTTCGTTAATAAGTAGGTTCACCTTACAATATAGACCCATGCGCGTTGACTTTTAATAACACAATACAATGCACAAGCGCTGGTGCAACGTAGGCGCGGGTAGTGTATGTAAAACAAATTGATGCGTTTGACTACTCGCGTGCTGGACGTAGGTGACAGTATGTAAACTTTTTATAGTACTAACATAAATTAAATCAATTTGACGCGAAACTTTGATTATATAAAGACGCAAAATTATCACATCATACTTCGTTAAGTAATTAAAAGTATCATTACTGTAACAAATTAAAATTAAGCGACGACCGTCTGGCGCTGTGGTTAGAACGTGGACCTTTGGCGCCTTAGGCGCCAACGGTCCCGGATTCGATTCCGGTCGGAGCAGATTTTTTGTGATAAATATGAATATATGTATGTGCTCGAACCATGGACGTGTATGTTTATTTATATTTACTTGTGCTTTATTCATTTTTATTTATTTATGTATGTTTATCCGTTATTTCTATGAAATCTACAAATTGTTAATGATACTAATTGGGTTATATATTTATTTATTTATTTATTCTTTATGTACACAATGTTCGTACAAAGGCGGACTTAATGCCTGTGGCATTTTCTTCCAGTCAACCTTAGGGTGGTGCAGAAAAGGGTGATGCGGTAGATGTACCGAGAAATGGAACAGCTTATTAAGAATATTATATATAACATAAAATTCTACTACACAAATAAAATAATTAAAATAAACTAATATATATTATCTAAAATGCCTACGACCAACGAGATAATTACAATCATTTGATTGCCAATGTCTAAAAAAAAATCAATTCTGTTGTGCAAAATGCCTTCGCAATTTATGTTTGAAGCTAAGCTTGCTTGGGGCGTTACTTACCTCTAGAGGGAGGGCGTTCCATAAAAGAATAGATTGGACAAAAAAGGATGAGTGAACAATATCAGAGCGATGAGGAGGAACTATGAGAATACCATTGAAGGCAGAACGAAGGGTGGCACTATATATAATTGGGGTGAATGGGAAAAAATATTTATTTATTTATTATTGTTAATTATTTATAGTAATTTTGTATTTCAGAGCTGCTGCAACACGAAATATCACACAAGCTGACGAATACGATCCAGTCAAATCCGTAAGCGGAAAGCTCTCATCAAATTTGTAAATTTATTGCAATTGTTGAACTTAGGACATTAATAAATGTTGTGTAGATTTTTCTGGGGACTAAAATCTACTTAATTTACTGTCAAAATATATTTTGATGTGAAAATCTATTTCTAACCAAAATTGCTTCAAAATTTCGGTTAAAATTTGAGGCATTTCATTTCTTTAGACGTTCAAATTATTGTTTTTTTTGTTATAAAATTATAGATAGATTAATAGAGAGAGAGAGAGAGAGAATACGAGAGATAGAGATTAATATTATAGACGTAAATAGCACCATGATATAATAATGAATGAATTTACGTGAATTAAGTGAATAGGACGAAAAATTTATATTGTTTTTTTTTTAGATCATCTTCAACTTTAGACAATATTCCGACGTCTAAAGCCTAAAAAAAATTTTGTACAAAATAAGTTAGTACCAATTTCTCTCCTAAAAATTTTGTTATTCCATACTGGTTTCAACGATGATTTTAAATACAGTTTAATATTATCGAGGCAATCCAAAGACTGCGTAAACCTGCAAATTAAACAAGTATACTGCTAACTTGTGCAAAGCAAAATGTTGCTTACTTACACCCAATTTCCGAAAGACTGATCAAATCATTATTCAACTAACATGCTGCAACATTTGACAGTAGTGTTAAATCAGTTCGAGTTTCTGAAACGTAGGTTAGTGAAAATTTACTAATCTTTGATCGATTTGATTTGACATGAGAATTATTTTTAGAGATGGAACTATGAACGACACAAAATGAATGATTTCAGTAATATAACTGAAATCATTCATTTTGTGTTGTTCATAGTTAATTTTCAACTACCTACGCATAAACTCTAATTGTGTCGTCGCTACTTTTCTTCGTCGACTAAGGGAGTTTAGTGCCATAAGATACATTTATATTTCATTCTATAATTATTTTTTTATTTCATTCTATAGCTCATTTCATAATTCATTCTAAGCTATAAACAAACTAGAATACACGAGTCGTCACTACCTTTCTTCCCGTGTATGTCGTAAGAGACGGCTAAGGGAGTTTAGTATAATTAAGTACATTTATAGTTCATAGTTCATTCTAAACTATGAACAAACTCTAGAATATATGAGACGCCACTACCTTTCTTTCTGTTTATGTCGTAAGAGACGACTATCTGTGTCATCCACACCCAGACTACTTAGTCTTGGTGTGGCTTGGTGTCTTGGGTGTCCACAGCTAGGCCACAAAAAAAATCTGGAAAATAGATTGTTTGAGTATGCCGCTATAATGTCCAGAGATAGGTGTAGTATATCTGAGTTTTTCGGCATCAGAGTTTGTCGCTTGCGCGTTTCAGAGATACGTGTGGCTCAGGTGGGGCAATGTTACCTGACCCTGAGTCACACGAATATCGAAAACAGAAAAACATAGCATAGCAAAAATCTGTTTGCTGATATAGATAGGCGGCAGTTTGTCGGAGTTTGTCAGACAAGTAAGGAATTTCAACCCTGCATAACTTCAAGAAAAATATTTACAAAAATGCTTATATCTCGAAAACGGTGCAGCGAAGTTAAAAAATAAGTAAATTATTGACCCCCGTGCACTCCCACAGCCAATGAAGACATACATAATAGAGTTACAAAAATGGTCAACTGTGGGTTTGACTTTTTTTCATTTAGGATGAACTGTACCCACTAACGTATAAAGAATGTTCAACGACCAAGTCACACAACATTAACTATAATAATAAAGAAATCGCAGTAAGGAACCTTAGACTTGGCACGACTTTGTGTAGATTTCATTACTTTTTAGAGATAAACAAGCAGCTCCATCGAGACTTGGCTAGTTTTTTACAGAATGTTTTTGGTGGGATTTCACTTCTTTTTGTTAAAACGTGAGCTTATTGATTTATTTTATTAGATTTTCTTATTTGACAGTGTTTTTTTTTGTGGTTGTTTTTTTCTTCTTTCTTTTCTTTTCTTTATTGAAAGCGGCCCACCAAGTTGAATATTTTCTGTAAAGGCGGTATGTCGATATCTCTAATAGTTTGGTTGGGCTCTTGTGTTTTCTAATCAGGGTCACCAGGTACTCCAGATCTTCGATTATCCTAGTTTTTATAGTTTTCCCTTTATGTGGCCATTAAACCCTAACTCTGTACCATATTTCAGCTCTCTGAGTTTATGGGAAGTACAAGTTCTATTTTGATGATCATGAGTGAGTAGTGAGTGAGTGAGTGTCTGTCATAAATGCGAAACTTTGCTTTCGCTTAACTTCGGAACTAAATGACCTACAGACTTGAAATTTTGGATTTTAAGTATGTGATTATAGCTTACTGGATGACGAAAATTTCTGCGTTCTGATCTTATCCAGAGGTTGTCAAATAGGGGACTGAAAATGCGGCGAAATGGATCCAGTAAAGGAAGGTACGGTAGTGTTTGCTTCGCGCTCGACTTGGCGGGGGCACTGCCGTGCCCCCAGATTTAGGAAAAAAAAATAAAACGTATTGCGATTTATATAGATTTTGTCACCACTGAGAAGTTTTATTGCCCAGTGGAAAAGTTAAGATTGTAGGTGCATTCGCGAAAGTTTATGATCGGTTGCTTTTTGTCCTTATTGCTACACGATGTCGAAGTCGAACAGTAGTCGAGCATAAACTTTCGCGACTGTACTATAGCGACATCTAAGTGATTTTCTGATTTTAGTGCCATCATGATTTTTACACTGGGCTAGATTTTTTTTGGCTCCATATTAAAAGTTATATCTAATGATAAAATGGTGCCACCATATTCACCCTCAATTTTAACACTAATTGTTTGATTTCAGTAACACCGAACGACGGGTTTATCGGTTAATCGGGCAAAGACGGCTTTCAAAAAACGGAAAGCTAAGGAAGCAAAAGACCAAAGTATCTAGGTATGATGCAAGTGAACGACTTATCATTCATAGCCAAGGTATAGACCGTATTTTGAAAAAAAAAAGAATTTTAACATACACACATTAATTATTGTAAATTAAAGCGATTCTTACGGTTAACAATTTCAAAAATTGAAAGTGACATTATAAGAGAGGTAAATAAATATATTTGTCACTACCTTTTCGTATTATTTAAATCTGTACTAAAAGTATTTTTGGTGTTTGAAATATGTTTACGCCTATGCTTATCCGACGAGTGCTTAGCAGGTAAATGTAAATAAAGCACTTATTATGTTAAATACCTATATTCTAAATAAATAATAATATTTATCACCTACCTTTTCGTTTTACTTATCACAAGTGAAAAGTATTTTATATTCACAGTTCAAAGTACGGATAAATAGTCCGACTCGCACTTAGCCAATTTTATCTGCCTAAGGTAGGTTATACTGTGCGCGATCACACAAAACATGAAGAGGGAGCGAACTTATCGCTGCGATGGTCGAGGCCGGAACGTGTGAGGCGCGCGGGTGAAATCTGATATTTTTCTAGCTTTATACCCGCTCTTAAGACCACCTGCTCCTCAGCATACGCGCCTTCGCGGTTCTAAATGGCTCTAGGGGTAGGGCAAACAAGACTGAGTGGTGTCGGTTTTACAACAATTCCTTTTTGTTACTGAAACCTGTGAAAATAATCTATTATTAAAAAGATTAAAATACTTCAGATTTTTACACCAAAGATAATAGGGATTTCATTAGTTATGCGACATATAATGAAATGAAGCATTTTAGAACTACCAATATTATGTCAAAAGAAATCAGGGATTTATTAATCATGCTTAGTAATATTATGCCTTTGGATAACTATACTTCATATAAATTGTACAAAGAAAAAATTAAATTACGAGACATTACATTAATGTAATCATCATAACAGCTTATATACGTCGCCACCGAGGGGCTCGAGCCTACCCTAGTCATAATTTTAGCAATGTGCTTTATAAAAGACAGTTAACACAGTCCTGTAGTGACACCTGAATGACTGTGAATATATTGCTATTTTTTGTAAAACTGTATACGGGCTTGAGGCAATCCTCGGTCGAGGCAGCCTAGCCACGTACGGTTCACGGCGAGGCTGCCTCGATAGAACAATTTTGACAACATGAGGCATCAGAGTTCTTAGTGCGAGTTTTATCCAGTTTCACTCGATCACACGCATCGAACGCGTATATACGCGAATTTATATGGGATTGGGGCAGCACGATCTAGTAGCTCAAGAGGTTCCCAAAGTGGGTGCCACGGCACCCTGAGGTACCACGGAGAAAGATCAGGGGTGCCGCGAGGTGTCCCTAATGTCTGTGCTAAAAAGCAAAATTCCAAAAAAAATACTAGGGTGTCGTAAGAAAATTTAAATTTTCTAAATGTTGTCCTTCCGGCTCACGGAGGTAATGTCGGGGCACGGATGCTTCGGCATGTACCTCCACCACATCGCCAGGGAAAGAAGCACCCCGAGGTGCCACGAATGTGGGGCGGACGAGGACACCGCGCAGCACACGCTGTAACTCTGTCCAGCGTCAGCGCGCTGTCCTCGTCGCCAGTGTCGGCGGGGGGGGACCTGCCGGCCTTCGTCAAGGCTATGGTCGGCAGTAAAGCAGGCTGGGAGGCGGCGACCACCTTCTGCGAGGAAGTCCTTGCACAGAAGGAGACCGCCGAGCAGGTCCGCGAGGATGATCCCGACGCAGTCCCGTCCCGCCGACGACGGCGGTTTGGAAGGAGGCGAAATTACGCCCTCCACCAGCCGCCAGATGGATTGCGGGCGACGGAGTGGGGCTCCCGTCACTAGCAACAAAGACCCTAATGGTGAGGGGGTGCCTGTAGTATTCCACAGACACTCCCTACCCTAAAGTGGGGCCCAGCATGGCCGGGAAGCACCGCCCTCGGCACGTACAGCGATTGCGAAGAGTTCCCTGTGTGTGTCGAGTAAGCGAAGGACAGAACGCCCCGGTGTTTTTTGTGGGTATGCCCAGTAGGGGCGAGTCCCACATAACCGCAGGGAGACCCCACCCTGCCTGCGGTAGATATAAAATCTTTTCACCGGGTCAAAAAAGCTACTAGCTAGATGACAATGACACCACCTCACTCCATAGTAGCTACTAGATGGCGCTGACTCAATTCCACACAAATTCGCGTTTACGCGTTCGATGCGTGTAATCGAAAAACACGCGCACTAGGCACTTTGGCCGAGACCACAAGTCGAGCCACGCCAAATCAAATATGGTGTACGTTTCGTTAAAAAGCTGTTTATGCTCTCTGTCTTTTATCGCAATAAACCATGGCATCACATATAACTCGTGCTGCTGCAGCCTGCAACTGAGAAAAAAGAAAAGCACTTTGGTGGACTAACAGTGCAAACCTCGCCTTTTGTACGTACGCAGCTTAAACTCCTTGGATTTTTGCTGTACTTTAATGATATTTGTATTTTTTTAACTCCACTAAACAAATACAAAGGAAAAGAATGTACAATGTACTTCTCCTACAACAACCAAGTGAAGCGAACAAACTTAGTTTTATTTATAAAAGAGATCCTTTTCAAACCAGTTTAGACCTATGACAAGCCTTGATCGACAAAAAAGCATATATAAATAATAAAGTTCTATAATACTTAACATATTCTTAGTTGAGCTTCTAAGGAATCACACGAAAAAATATAATTATAGACCAACCTACTGTGCCAATAAGAATCAAAATCAAAAACATTATTGATTCAATTTACATTTAAAATATGCCTGTTAACAGTCATAAATACTATTAAGCTACGACAATGAACCGATATTTAAGGTTTTGTGGATTTGAAAATCCAGTCAATTAAAGTCCAATTTGAGGCTCGTTTTTTTCTACAAATTCCTCGCAAGTGTTAGTAAAAAACATTATGGTTTCAAGTAATACCTAAATACATAGTTCCCGTTCTTATAGATAGAATATTCCAAGTTTGACGAATCAAGATAATTTAATCTCTCTGTCGACAAATTTTCATAGTTTTGTATGAAAGCCGCGAACAGACGTATGCCATGCGAATAGTAACGAATATGCGTCTATAGATAAATCTACGCCCCCATGGACAATCGTACAGTGCTTCAGGGCACGTCGTGATGTAGTGTCGTGAGTTTTTAAGTTGTTCGCCGTAGACTTCAAAGAAACGACGACGTATAGTGAAACGATGCCGCGTCGTAGCATGACGAAGCGTCGTTTCGTGTTTATGTGCAAGAGCCCTTAGTTGCCAGGGATGGAAGCAATCGATCTCAAGAGACATCACCAATTTTCCTCTTTTTTATGAAGTTATTTATTAAAAGAGATAAAAGAGGTCGAGTTTTTAGGTTATTAAAGTTTTAAAACCTTCAAAAACCTAAAAAATCGACCTAATTTTCAGCTGTATTCAACGTCCAGCAAACAAATTTAACAAGCAGCTTATATGAAACAAGCAAAACAAAGAAACACAGAAAAAGCCTTGCTTTAATTTTTAACATCGTTGTATCGATGTATCGTCCTATAGCGTCACTTCCATTTTGTGCAAAATCATGGAGAGGATCCTAAATACCCAGCTGATCCGTTACCTGGAAGGTCACTCGTTTCTTAATGACCGACAGTATGGATTTCATCCTAAACGGTCAACAGGTGACCTTCTAGCGTTCCTTTTGCACAAATGGGGTGAATCTATCGATAAGCGCGGCGAATCGGTGGCTATTAGTCTCGACATCGCCAAAGCTTTTGATAGTCTGGCACAAGGCTCTTCTTTCCAAGCTTCCGGCATACGGATTACCCGCGCAGTTTTGTACGTGGATTGCCAGCTTCCTCCACGAGCGTAGAATTCGCGTTGTCGTTGACGGCTGCGCTTCGCGGTTCGTGGCAGTGAACGCTGGAGTTCCGCAAGGCTCCGTTCTATCCCCAACATTGCTTCTTCTGCATATCAATGACATGCTTTCCTTGGGAGCTATACATTGCTATGCAGACGACAGTACAGTGCAATATCACGGAAGCTCAGGGGCTGCTCGTGGTTTTTCGTTTTCAGCGAAAAGGTCACCTTTCCACCCCCTTCCTTCTCTTCAGGGTACAACCCTTCACACACAGAGCAACATCACCTTGCTCGGAATGAACATTCGCTGCGGTCTGAACTCCAGAGACTACATCGAATCCGTCATAACTACTGCCTCACGGTAGAGTTGCCAACCGTCCTGTTTTCCCAGGACATGTCCTAGTTTTGATGGTGTCCTGGGATGTCCTGAATAGTTTCTAAGCAGCGTTCTGGGATATTTAATTTTAAAATTCGCAATTTTATGATTATTTGTTAACTCAACCACAGATACTGAAGGAAATTGGTGGGGTTGAAAAGTATAGTAAAAATAAATAAGTTTGTAGTTAATATTAGAATTTATTAGATACTATAACTAACCTTAGTTTAAAAAAATGTTATAAACTAAAGTGCTTGCTTTATATTTTTAACCAACTTCAAAAAAGGAAGAGGTTCTCAATTCAATACGGATGTTTTTTTTGTGTATTTTATGCGCTTACGAGGCCAGTTTTGGGCCAATTTTCAAAATTATTTTTGTATTCGATAGAGTATACTCCAAGGGTGGTCCCATGGTCACTAAAGTTAGGACCTGATGATGGGATCCCCTAAAAATCGAGGAAAACCCTTAAATTATTAGAGGTGTCCAACGTGTTTTGTGTTTATGTTACGCGATTACTCCGCCAATTGTTGCCCGATTTTGAAAATTCTTTTGGTAATCGATAGAGTATACTCATGGGGTGGTCCCAAGGTCACAAAAGTTAGGATCTGATGATGGGATCCCATGAAAATCGAGGGAAACCCCAATTATTATATTAAGGTTTCTTTCACTAAAAAGTTAAAAATAAAAAATATTTTACAAAAAATAAAAACCGACTTCAAAAACACTGAAAATTTGAAAAAAAATTAAGAATAGGTACTTACAGACAACATCACACTTCTATATTGAAGTCGGTGACAAATTTTAAGACTTTCTATAGAAAGTCTTAAAAGTCACTTCTTTTCAGTGTTTTTGAAGTCGGTTTTTATTTTTTATAAAATATTTTTTAGTGAATGACATCTTTTTAGTGAAAGAACTGAGTTTTCCTCGATTTCCTCCTTTTCGATTTTCCTCTTCAATATACTTCTTCTTATAGAAGTGTAATGTTGTCTGTACCTATTCTTATATTATTTTTTTAACTTTTTAGTGTTTTTGAAGTTGGTTTTTGATAACTAGTTTTCAATTCGTATAATTTTATTCAAATACTTTTATTAAAATATATGATTATTTTAATATCTTGAATTTCACCTATTTTCACAACATATTATTATTAATTTAACTAATATTCTGGCAAATAAAATATTATTATTATTATTATTATTATTGCAACTCTATTATTGCGTCCTGTTTTGACACTGAATTATCCTGGTTTACCCAACTTCAAATCCTAGTTTTTTAAATTACGGGTTGGCTCACGGAAACTCGGTGTCATGAACAAGGTGCGTAGGTATTTTGCGCCGGACCAACTATGCTTGTTGTATAAAACTCAGGTTAGGTCTTGCGTGGAATATTGCTCGCACCTTTGGGACGGCTCCGCTCAGTACCTGCTCGATGCTCTGAACAGATTGCAGCGTCGCGCTATTCGCATTATTGGCGATGTAGAGGTAACTAACACCCTCGAGCCTCTACAACTTCGTCGTGACATCGCCTCTCTTAGCGCTTTTTACCGAATGTTCCATGGGGAATGCTCTGAGGAGCTCTTTAACCTTATCCCTCCCTCTCCATTCCTTAACAGAAACACGCGTAAGGGCCTTCGGAGTCATCCGTACACTGTGTCCTCCTTTTCACACCGTACCAAGAAATTCCAAGATTCCTTCTTCAGTCGTTCATCCCACACTTGGAATTCTCTACCTGCGCACGTGTTTCCTCCATCCTACAACTTGGGTTCCTTCAAAAGAGGCGTGAAAAAGCATCTTTTGGGCCGGCAAGGGGCGGGCAGGTAGGATAGTTGATGTCGTCCCTACTCTATCTGTCAACTCATTTGGGCCTCTTTCACCGCTTAACATCAGGCGGGAGGAGGTCATTTGCCGGGTCATACATAAAAAAAATCATAAAAGTAATTAAATCTGCCAATTTTTCGCGGAGAAAACAGGGGACTACGAAACGTATATTTTATGTACTTTTCATAGGTATTTTCGGTCCGAGCTGCAGTTGTCCCTATCGCGCTCAGTTCAGTTCAGTTCAGTTGTTCGGACACAGCGCGACGGCAATTCATTTTACAAATACCTATTTTTGAATTCTTTCTATCTTGGTGTTTCCTCTTAAGAGGAAACTAAGAGGAAGGTCGACACGAGCGTCTGACGCTATGGACTCGGCACTAGCCTTCTGATCGGGAGGTCCGCGGCTCGATCCTGCCATGTACCAATGTGTTTTTCGTTTTTCGAATTTCATATGTACATTTATCCGATGCTCTTACGGTGAAGAAAAACATCGTGAGGCAAACTGCATACACCTGCGTAGAAATTCAAAAGTGTATATGAAGTCGACCAATCCGCCCTGGGGCAGCGTGGTTGACTAAAGCCTAAACACCCTAACTTAGGATAGGCTAGAGCCCCTCGGTGGAGGGAGACGTGTATGAGCTGTGACTGTGATGATGACTAAGGTCGTGAGAATTCAAAAATAGGTATTTTTTAAATATGAAATTAATAGGTATAATAGGTATTCTGAACAAACGAGCTGCAGGCCAATTATCGATCTTTCATCGTATGACAGGGTATAAATTTGAGAAAAAGAAGTCATGAAATGCTGCATTTCGTATTACCGATCTCCAATGATATCATCACTATGGCATAATTTCAATGATGTCATCATTAAATAATGAACAAATTATCAAAAATCTCACCGGAAATCGTATTTTTCATCTTGCACCATGATATCATATGATATCATTTGCAAAACCATGAGATCGGTAATAGGCCCTCTGATCGCGATACAGGCAACTGCAGCTCAGAACGAAGATACCTATAAAAAAAATATTTTACAAAAAATAAAAACAGACTTCAAAAACACTGAAAAGTTTAAAATAATATAAGTCACCAAAGTTAGGATCTGATTCAGATCCTAACTTTGGTGATAATGGGACCACCCTTGGAGTATACTCTATCGAATACAAGAAAAATTCGAAAATCGGTCTACAATTGGCGGCGTAATCGCGTAACATACTTTTTACAAGTCGGTTAAAAATACACAAAAATAGACGTTTCATGATCACCTGTTTTCTCCTCTAAGATATACCGATAAAGAAGTAGGTAATTAATACTTTTTGCATTAAAAATTAAGGAAAAGCTTTGGCTGTTTTTGTATAATCTCGTCAAATTTGTTCGCCTTGTTTGTATAAAGCAGAAAATCTGGGTACAATTTTTGGAGTTTTCAATTATAAAAAAGGAAAATTTGGAAAAAGCTAATAGTGGCCATTGATTTTTTTGGAAAAAATAGAGCAACAACTGCCATTTGTATAGAATAACGGCTCGCACGATTTCCTCTAAACGCGTCACCATTTCTCGGCCCATATTCTCAACGACGTTGTATATGTACTTAAATTAGAACGGATATTTTCAGAATGGGTTTAAAATTGGGTCTCCATCATAAAGTTACAATTGGCCGCAATATCATCTAGCAGCATTAATCTTCTACCGTCAATCGTGCAAAAAATTTTGGATCAAATATCAGGTCAGCCAGAAGTAGCTTTCAATTTAGTTCTGCGCCTAAATAACTATTATACATCTACTTATTTAGTCTGAATGCTCTAAGACTAGCTGTGCCGGCGAACTACGTTTCGCCATAATAACGGCGAACTTACGTTTCGCCGTAATAAAAAATAGTTTACGACCTATTCTCAGACCTACTGAATATATACAAAAAATTTCATAATGATCGGTCAAGCCGTTTCGGAGGAGTTTGGTAACAATCACTGTGACACGAGAATCTATATACACGGTTATTTTTTTATCACCCTGGAAAATTTTAGGGACGCTTCAGGACACATCCAATATTATATAAAAAAAATAAAAAAAAAATAAAAAATAATAAAAAAATAATAAAAAAAATAAAAAAATCTCTAAAAATGCTGCTCTCAACTAGTGTAGCATTTTTTGTATTTTTTAAAAAATTAATATAAAATTAAGGAGGGGGGTTATTTTTTTTATTTATATTTAAATCATTCTAATACCATGTCGTGAAGCGTCCCTTAAATTTTCCAGGGTGATAAAAAAATAACCGTGTATATAAAAGAAGAAACTGACTGACTGACTGACATATCAACGCACAGCCCAAACCACTGGGCCTAGAGATTCCAAATTTGGCACGTAGGTTCCTTATGAGGTGAAGGGGTGCACTAAGAAAGGATTTTTTTAAATTCACCCTCTAAGGGGTTGAAAAAGGGCTCCAAAGTTTGTATGGGGAAACCAGATTACTTGCTCTATTTTAATCGAAACTTCACATGAGTACTCCAATCGATAAATAAGTTAACACCTGTTTCAGGATTTTCCAAATTTCAACCCCTAAAAGGGGGATATGGGGTGTCAAAGTGTGAAAATTGATAATATCAACGCACAGCCCAAACCACTGGGCCTAGAGATTCCAAATTTGGCAAGTAGGTTCCTCGTGAGGTTTAGGGGTGCACTAAGAAAGAATTTTTGGAAATTCCACCCCTGAGGGGGAAAATGGGGATGAAAGTTTGTATGAAAGTCCGTCAGTTTTGAAGTTAGGATTTCCAAATTTTGGATTTAGGCTGGAGATTTATGCAAGTGCATAAAGAATGGATTTTTCAAAAACCATCCTCTACGGGGTTGAAACGGAGGTCTAAAATTTGTACAAAATTAGAAATCGGCTCTCAATCAACTAAGTTCCACAGTAGCGAACATAACTGAATTGACACCCCCTCCTTTCTGAAGTCGGTTAAAAATGCAATGCAGCCAGTCCCAGAAGGAAAAATATATAAATTTTTTTATCAAACTCACACTTCACCGTTTTTTATAAGTACATTAGATTCCTCCGACTTATCTCTTGGGTATCACAGGGATCCAAAATTTCGTTATTTTTTAAGCTCCGACGCATACTTTGGAAATATTGGATGAAAAATGATTTATTAAATATAGGTCTCGGCTACATATTACTTATTATCTTCTATCTATATCTGTATATAAAAGAAGAAACCGACTGACTGACATATCAACGCACAGCCTAAACCACCGAGTCTAGAGATTTAAAATTTGGCACGTTGGCAGGTTCCTTATGAGATGTACTAAGAAAGAATTTTCCAAAATTCACGCCCTAAGGGGTTGAAATGGGGCTCCAAATTTTGTATGGGGGAACAAGATTAGTTGGACTATTTTATTGGAAGCTTCACAGGAGTACTCCTATCGCGATCTGCAACGCTTGCGGGAGTGCAGACGACACTGCACAGCACACATTATGCGATTGCCCCGCCTGGACTGAAGAGAGGGAGCTTCTCCGGGCGATGATAGGCGATGACGTAGCTCTCCCAACCGTCATCAGGGAGATGCTGGCCCACAGAAGAACGTGGCAGGCGATGGTCGACTTCTGCGAATCTGTTGTCGCGCAGAAGGAGACAGCCGAACGTAGGAGGGAGGAGGATCCTCTCGCAGATGCGAGAAGGCGTCGGAGGACAGGGCGACGGAGAAGGTGGTTCCACCAGACTTCGCTGCCCTAGTGGGAGCCTGCGGGTAGTCGTCCGTGGGGTGACGCCTGCCTGCATTGCACAGGTTCCTGCGCCGGTGGGGGTGCTCCGTGGGGTGTTCCGGACCCCCCATGCCTCTGACAGACAGAGAGCGGTGTGCCTGCGGGCGAACGCCGGGCGGGGTTTGGCGGGGATAAATGCACCAGCGTGCAACTCTCCCTTCCCCGCCTACCTGGCGAGCTGCTGAACCCCGGGGTGGTTTAGTTGGTAGGTCGGCGAGTCACCTTCTCGTCCGGAGTCCAACATAACCCTGTACCCCCCAGTGCAGGGTATCCATGAGGATTCCCCCCGAAAACAAAAAAAAAAAAGGAGTACTCCTATCGATAAATGAGTCAACACTTGTTTTAGATTTTTTGCAGAATTCACCCTCTTAAATGAGGGATATGGGGTGTCGAAGGCTGAAAATTAATATGGGTATCCTTTGTATGGTTTATCGGGTCCCTGGTTACAAAAACAATAACGATTTCTAAATCCAACCTGGCGGTCGTGAACTACCATCATCGTTCTCTATCTTCTTAATATGGAAAAGAAGAAACTGACTCATATATCAACATACAGCCCAAAACCTTCGGGTCTAAAGATGCAAAATTTAACAAGTAGGTTTCTTATGAGGTCTAAGGGCTATGAGCACTAAGAATGGATTTTTCAAAAACCACTCTCTAAGGATTTGAAACGGAGGTCCAACATTTGTATGAGGAAACAAAATCAGACTATTTTATTCTAAATTTCACAGGAGTACTGTTATCAATAAATGAGTAAACACGTGTTTTAAGTTTTTACAGAATGCAACCCCTAAAAACGGGAAATGGGATGAGAAAGTCTGAAAATCGACATGGGTATTCTTTTTGTGGTTTATCGAGTCGTTGATTACGAAAACAGCAACAATTTTAAAATCTAACGTGGCAGACGTGAAATATCATCACCCATATAAGGGTTCTATATATTTTTTCATTTTAGATAGGCCATCTCGATCGTCGTCAATCGGGTACCTAGGCGAGCGCGGGCGGCGCGGCGAGACGAGAGGAGTAGTTATCAGGAATAATTCTGCATCTATAATTAGTACAGTTCAAGGTGCTGCTGGAAGGTGGTTGCCTTACCCCGAATTTGACGCGAGCGAAGTCGCGGGCAAAAGCTAGTTTTATATATTAGAGAAGATTATTCTGAATGTATGGCTTTCTCAATCCTGAGATTATAACCAAGTGTCTGCTAAAAGTTTACTTTGAATGAAATACAGGTTGCATTTTAGTCTGAATGAGAATGGAGGTCAAGATGAATTGTCTGTCTCAAAATATAGCATATATACAACATCAGACACATTGACCAAACGAAATGAGTAGATGAAATTGTAAAATCGATTTATTAAGCATTAATCCCAGTGAAATGAAAGTCCTGGTGCACGGATAAGCCGTAGACGAGACTCGGACGTTATGTAAGTGGTTCAAGGCAGGTCATTGGCAGCAGACGGCGGTCGCAACGCAACAGACGCAGCCCAGACGCGCAAAAAGTGAAACCTGCGACTTTTTTCGTAATAGCCGAGGCTGTGTGCCATTGGTCGGCCACGGAGCTGGGACGGACGCACGCGGCCTAGCCGCTTTAGGGCTGCTGTACTTAAAACAGACTTGTGCATGTTGAACAGAACAGAACAGAACCATCGACAACTATCGTTTAGTGTCCATCTCAGAATAATAACATAAGCTGAGATGTTTGACAAACAGATTATTGTTCTGAGGTCTCTTGTCATTTTTGAGACTATAATAAGAGAATTAAATGATAATCAGGCGGAATGATGTGTGTACATATTTCAAATATATCAGTAGACAATTACACAATACACATCCCTATCAACCTTTAGCAATAAAGGTCTTTGAACCACAATTATTTTATTTTATTTTCTTTGAAAAAAATACAGTACTATATTATCTGTTTAGTTAAATATAAATTAACAACTATGTACAATTACAGTTTTCGCATATTGCTTAAAAATAATTAGGTATAAAAATGAGTGGTTAACCAGAGAGAAAAAAAAGAGTATATATACTCTAATTTTCCTAACTCTTCCCATTTTTTTATTATATATAATAAAAAAAATTAAAATAAATGGGAACAGCCTAAGCAATAGCGTGGAACAAACTCCTCGAGAGCATAGTTTTAATTGAGCGTGGTATTGAATAAGTCAAGATCGGAGAAGTCAGTCACTATGTTAAACAAATCCGCAGATCTTACGGAAAATGCATTACGTCTGTAATTCTGTATTTAGCGGCGCTGCTGATAACATACAGAGTAATAAGTTTTCTTGCAGTCATATGGGGAATTTTAATATAAACAAAAGATAATAACTCTGGAATATCTGTAGTAAGTGATTGAGCTATTTTAAGAAGCATACAAATATCTGCTATCTTTCTCCTTTCGTGCAACGAGTGTATGGTGTTTCTTACACCTAGCAAAAAAGTTACTTTGATAGCATTTACATTTATATTGTAAGAACCTTAAAAACTTTTTTTGTATAGATTCAAGTCTATTAATGTGAATTTTGTATTGTAGGTTCCATAATTGGGAACAGTATTCAAGGATACTACGCACGTAAGAGCAATATTTTAACCGTTTTAATGTCCGAAAATTGAGAACTGGGTCGAATAATGAAACCTAATGCTCTGTTGGCTTTTTTAGCTATATAATCAACTAGCTGTGCCCGCGACTTCGTTCGCGTGGATGTCTGAAAATAACAATATCGTAATGTTATATAGCCTAAAACCTTCCTCGAAAAATGGATTATCCAAGACAAAAATAATTTTTCAATTCGAACCAGTAGTTCCTGAGATTAGCGCGTTCAAACAAACTCACAAAGTATAGATATATATGCTTCTCGTATGTTAATTTTGAGTCATGTACTATATCAAGGTCGCGAATTCCATCAACTTGACTTAGGTCCTCTCCTTTATTTGAAATTTAAAGATCTTGGCTTACGAGTGAAGGTCATACTGAAACATTTAAACACATTCAATCCAGTTTATTACTCAAACAGTATTTCTCGATGCGGTTCAGGTCTGCCTGTAGTAAATGGCAGTCATCAAGGCTTGAAATTTGCTTCATATCATCAGCGTATATTAGGAAGTTCGAATGCTTAAAGCAGGAATGTATGTCGTTGATGAAAAGTTTAAATAACAATGGTCCCAACAGGGATCGTTGAGGGACACCAGAAGGAATAATATTCCACTTCGATAGATATCCGTATACTGTCACCGCCTGAGATCGATTATTAATATAGGACGTAAACCATCGTAAAAGGTTTCCGTGTATTCCCGGCTGAAAGGAGCTTTTCTAGAAGAGAGTGGTCAATCCGATCGAATGCTTTACTGTAATCCGCTAAATGCTGTGTCTACCTGGCCACCAGATTCCATTCCTGCAGATGTGTATTCAAGGAATGTTAGCAAATTAGTCGTAGTATATCGGTTGGCTACAAAACCAGGTTGCTTAGGAATAAATGTAGTTGGTAAGGAAGAATAGACCTTTAGCATTCGGTTTTGCTGCCAACGTTTAACATTAGCACAGAATTTAATAAAAAAAAATTGCTATACCATGCGTGAAGGAAGGGAATATTTCACGATTGAGTAAACACAAGTTAACTAAGTCTCGCGGACAGCTGTGCTAACAATCGATATTAAATTTAAAGAACACATGAATCGGAAATCATCGATGAACCTTGAATTATTGGCTTTTGGGACTAGCATATCATTTTTAATTATCAATCATAATTAGGTGTAGATTCAACTTTTTTTTTCATTCCTACTTGTATTTGCAGACATATTGAGTGTATTCAGCATGTATGCACATACAAGGTTAAATATGTTTTCTTTAAATTAGAATGTTTAGCTTTGCTTTGACGTCAATAAGTGCCTGTAAAGGCCTATGTTGAATAAAGATTTTTGAATTTGAATTTGAATCACAAGTTATTTGTTCAATTCAAGTCATCGATAGTGACGATACACCTTGATACCATCAACAATCAGAGGCTTCAGTTACAATACCCAATGCTAATGGAAGTGCGTAAGTAATGCCATGTAATACTAGTCTATTATCATGCCAATATGGCTGATATGTCTAATACCATACCAATCATGCAAGCCTGGTTGCTGTCAGTGTGCAGTTTCAACGACTTTACGCTGATTATAAACTGCCTAATTGCAGTCGCTGTAGAGCTCCAACTGACGCTGATAGCAAGCTGCCTGATTGCAGTTGGTGTGCAGTTCCAAGTTCCAACGACTGCATTGATTGGAAGCTAGCTACACGTTCGACGTGCAGCCCTAATGCAGTTGACTTAAGTCCTAATGCAATCAATCATAATTAGGTGTAGATTCAACTTTTTTTTTCATTCCTACTTGTATTTGCAGACATATTGAGTGTATTCAGCATGTATGCACATACAAGGTTAAATATGTTTTCTTTAAATTAGAATGTTTAGCTTTGCTTTGACGTCAATAAGTGCCTGTAAAGGCCTATGTTGAATAAAGATTTTTGAATTTGAATTTGAATCACAAGTTATTTGTTCAATTCAAGTCATCGATAGTGACGATACACCTTGATACCATCAACAATCAGAGGCTTCAGTTACAATACCCAATGCTAATGGAAGTGCGTAAGTAATGCCATGTAATACTAGTCTATTATCATGCCAATATGGCTGATATGTCTAATACCATACCAATCATGCAAGCCTGGTTGCTGTCAGTGTGCAGTTTCAACGACTTTACGCTGATTATAAACTGCCTAATTGCAGTCGCTGTAGAGCTCCAACTGACGCTGATAGCAAGCTGCCTGATTGCAGTTGGTGTGCAGTTCCAAGTTCCAACGACTGCATTGATTGGAAGCTAGCTACACGTTCGACGTGCAGCCCTAATGCAGTTGACTTAAGTCCTAATGCATTGGTTGGCAGATTGATTGCAGTCGTGCTAACTACATTCAAACTGCAATTTGGCAGAGTGCAGTTGAATTGCAGTCCGACTGAAGAGAACCTAACCCTAATTCTCCGATTCAACGACATCACACTACGTAGTTAACTTGAATACAATCAAGTGAGTAGAATTATTGAAGTTTGGCATCAAGAAATCCCGCAGCTGAATGGTTACCTTATTATTCCGGTGCTTTTTTAGCCTGAATGAACATCAAACCAAGCAGGGAAGAGTCCGTCTCAAACGCCTTTTGATTTATACCTCTTCCATACCAGACATATACCTTAAGTCACAACACAATATATTCATAAAATCAACATTTGAGACTTTTCAAATACTACTTTCAAAAATGGACGAAAAACATGACCAAAAATGTAGCCAAAAGCAATATCCTGAACACAATCTATATACTCGTATGTAAAAGGAGATGTTCCCATCAATAGACGCACGCACAGCCATAACCGCTAATGGTAGAAACGTGAAATTTGGACAGTTGTTTTAATTCAAAATGCGGCCGGACACTAAGTAAGAAGGGATTTAAAAACGTTAACCCTAAAGGGATGAAATAGGGGTTGCAAGTTTGTATGGAAAAATATTTAAATTAGCAACGATGTTGATAAAACCTGAGATTCTTAAAAATATTTCACTGAACACGTGTTTCATGGTTTATTGGGGTTCAAAATAGTGGTTGAAAGTTTCTATGGAAAATATTTAAAATCTGCTCCAATTTCTACGAAATTTATTATCCGGGCTAAAATAGGCTACAAAATTATTTTTCCTACGGGAAAATATAAAATTCCCATGAGAAAACAATAATAACGCGGGCAAAGCCGCGAGCGGAAAGCTAGTTAATTATACTAAAAAGGTGAGGTCGAACTAACACTAACGACTTATCAAATAGTTGATAAACTGCAGATATGCAGGAATCTGATTATGTAATAAGAAATTAAAAAAAAACTAAAACACGACTGCTGAATAATCACGCTCTAAAAAGTTTTTTTCGTACGACAGTAAAGCTCTTGGCCTTCATCTCACCTGATGATAAGTGACGATAAGGCCGAAGCGAGCTTCACCTGGATTCCTCAACAATTGAGGAACTGGCTATCTTAACTGTCGAAACGCAACAATGTTAACATTGTTATTATAGGGACAAATTTATTTAGGCAACACGATTTAGAAAAACTCACAACCTCTCCCCTACTCAAGAATAGAAGTCGGGACACTCATGAGCAATCGCACTTAGGAGTAAACTGCAATAGACTAACGAGGCGGACAAGAAAATATTTACATGAGAAACAATTACATAAAAACCATTCAATATTTAGCTATGGTAGTTTTTCACAGTCCCTTTCACAGTATCACAATGTGTACAGTTTGGAAACGCGTTTGATGTTGGACGACACCGCCAGCAGCGTGGGAACTTACGCGCTCTATCGCAAATATGGAAGGGTTGTCAAAAAATATAAATAATTTAAATGAGATTATTATGTAATTTATTTACAAGATGCACCCATATACCTAATTTGAATTGGATAAGTATGGTATGCGGCGATCGTTTAAGATGTTTATGTATTGGTTGGTTGATTGTTTGCGGCTTATAAATCCGAATTAGAACACAGTTCGCCTTGTCAGCATTTAATGGTATAGGTACACAATTTATCAATGAAACTCGTTCGTTTCATGACAGTATACCTACATTGTTAAACTGTGCCCCTTTGCTGCGCAATGTTATGGGTCATGCTAATGCTAGAAGATTAAACTTAGGTTACCATCTTCTTTACTGTGCCACACGTTACCATCTTCTGACTTTAATTACCACGAACTAAGAAATTTAGCACCCCCTTCCTATGTCGCTATAATTAAGTAATAACTTTCTGCCAGCCGACGTGTTACTCCTCACAGCCCTACTTTTAAAGAGGCGTGAAGAAGAACCTTGCTGGTCGGCAAGGTGAATATTTTCTCTCTTGGGGCGCGTTCATAGCCTCAAAAGTGAAACTTTTCGCTCTAACCCCGTTCAATACCTTAGTTAAGGCCTTTACCCACAGCGCCCGATCCGATCCACCAATACGATCCTAGAACGCATGTTGAGAACGAATCGTTGGATAGGATCGCAAGAGTCTTTACACTTATACGATACCAACGACGATACATTCTGCGATACAGTAAATCGTCCATTCTACTTTAAGATTGTAGTCGGGAAAGTCGGGTACCCCAACATAAGGGTTAAAAATAAGATCGTTACAATACAACAAGATGACGAGCAAAGTGAAGCAAGTACAAATATATACATAAGAAGAGCGTGGGTCTTTTATATTAATAAGAGAAATTTATTTGCTGAATATCATCACATCTAAAAAATACTAATTGGATGAAAGCAAATAGAAACAAGAGAAAGGCGATCGGAGAGAGAAGACCGATACATCGTATCAACGTCTTTGAGCAATCGCTTCTCCAATACCTTTGAGCTACGACAGTAGCTCCAGAAAGCACGCAAAACAACCGTGAGGTTAAGAAGCCTCTTAACGAAGGTTAAGAGAGAAGAAGATAGCGGCTCATAGAGCTGCTACGGGTCTTACTCGCGATCATGTCAATTGGACCCTCGACCAATGAAGGGGTTTTCTTTTCTCAGACGGGCCGAGAGTATGCCTTTTTTGCAATGATAGACGCAAACGAATGTACAGAGGACAAGGCGAGCATTTTGCTCAAGCTTACATCCAGGAGACGGTCGAATACACAGGTGGTTCCTGTATGTTCTGTTCAACATGTCAGCTAAGGACTAAACCTAATTTGTTGGCGTCTCTCGGGCTGGAGGTGTTCGCGGGCAGGGATCGCTGACTACGCATCAGTACGTGAGAGAGATATTGGAAGAGCCCAGTCCCCTATGCCAGTTTTGTTGACGAGGGATTCACATCATACACAATAACACTTGTGCTCGCACTGTAGCAATTGTGCGTGACTACCTCGAAGAGGTTGGGATCTCTGTTTTGCAGTTGCTAGCGAGAAATCCCGACCGAA